>JARQOD010000004.1:260446039-260525084 GCA_033576555.1 Oophaga sylvatica | reverse complement strand
GGCACCTTTTTTTCCCACCCCCTCTTAAACCCCGGAAACTTTTTGGGCTCAGGGGCCGTTTGTCATCCGGATTGATCCCCCTGCGTTTGACGGCGTGGCTCTTGAGACCAAAAATTCTTGACCCGTGGGAGGTTTTTCAGCCGAGGTCATTGCTCCCCTTCGTGCTGCAAAAAGTCCGGCTACTTCTGGTTTTACCAAAATTTTTTGGGGGAAAACCTTTTCTTTTCGTGGTGTTTGGGGCCCTTCCCCGGAAACCCCAAAAAAAATTTTTTCCACCCCCAACCTTTTGGGTTTTTTCTGCAGCATGGGCTAGAAAGGGGTTTTTTGGCATTTTAGCACCTAAAAGGTCAGATTTCTGCTCTGCCTTATTTTTCCCGGGGAGAACCATTGCTTCAAATAGAGACGTGCTCTCCTTTTTCCGAGGTATTCTCGTAATTTTCCCGGGGGAAAGGGCCCACCCGTGTCTCCTTGGGGCTAAACCTTTTTTTTGGAGGCTCTTCAGCAAAAAAACCTTTTAAACCAAATGGTTTCTGTTTCCCTTTCTTTATTTTTTGGGAAAGGTTTGGTTTCCTTTTTGGCAGTCACTTCCTTGAGGGGGAGTTTCTAAATTGGCAGCTCTTTCTTGTTCCCCTCCTTTTCTGGAGGTTTTTTCCCGGGAAATCGTGTAGTGCTTCGCACTCGGGGTGATTTTTTGCCTAAAGTGGTGTCACAATTTCATGTTAACCAGGATATTGTGTTGCCTTCACTCTGTCCGGATCCGAAGAATGAAAGAGCGAGCTTTACACACATTGGATTTAGTGCGGGCCTTGAAGTTTTATCTATCTATTACTCAAGGTTTTCGTAAGACGGACTCCCTGTTTGTGGTTCCGCAGGTCGTCGGCGTGGTCAACGAGCTTCCAAAGGGTTCTATAGCTCGTTGGATCGGTCAGCTATTTTGGAAGCTTACCGTCTTCAGGGTGAATCTTGCCCGATTAAGATTCGAGCCCATTCCACGAGGAGCTGTGGCTTCATCGTGGGCTTTTCATCAAGGTGCTTCGGCAGTGCAGCTTTGCCGGCGGCACTTGGCGCTCTGTCCACACGTTTACAAGGTTTTATAAAGTGGACGTCAGTGCTTCCGCTGATGCAGCCCTCGGACGTAGGGTCCTGCAGGCAGCTGTAGTTTAAAGTTCTGGATGAACTTGTGTTTAGCGCTGGTTGCGCTTTGTTGTTAAGGTTGTTGGGTTTCTGCCTTTGTTGGTTTTTTCCCACCCTTATTTTTGAACTGCTTTGGGACGTCCCATCAGTAATGAATTCTGTGGCCTCCTCTTCCTCATCTGCAGCTGAAACACGGATTTTGGTAAAGACTTACCTGTAAAATCCTTTTCAGCGAAGGAAGGAGGAGACACAGCACCCTCCCACGGCAGAAGTGTGTTGATGTTTTCAGATGCAGCGCGACCCTTATCTGATAGCGATTATCTGGGCTGAGGTCAGCGCGCTAAGGCTCTGTTCCAGCATCGCCAGCTCATCGCAGTAGTCAGGTTCCGTGAGTAGTACCTGGAACTCTGTGGTTTTTGGCTTTCTTTGCATGCATAACCTGTATCCTTGTGTTTTTTCTCTGAAGTTCCTTCAGAAGGGGTTATGTTGCTCGCTGGTGATCTTGGCTCTTTTCCTAAAAGCTTTGGTACGACTGGAGCTGAGTAGGAGGAGCCCGAGCTGGAGGGGCCAGCCAGTCAGCACTCTTTTGATCTGAGGTAACATCCTGATCTGGGGCTCCGCCTACCCATCAGTAATGAATTACTGTGTCTCTCTTCCTTCCTTCGCTGAAAAGGATTTTACAGGTAAGTTCTTACCAAAATCCGTGTTTTACAATTCTGACCCTGTCTTTATGAGGTTATAACCTGAATGTTCAGGTCTGCGTTGAGATGTTTTTTTCGTACATTTGTATCACGTAGGGTAAATTTCTTCGATATATTGAGTTTTGTGAAAAACAATTGGCAAAATTGAAATTTGATTTAACTTTTAATTTTTTCTTAATCAGTTATGGCCACAAAATAGTAAAAACATCCCACATGTCTACTTTACATCAGCACAATTTTGGAACCACAATTTTTTTTTGTTAGGAAGTTATAAGGGTTAAAAGTTCCAGCGATTTCTCATTTTTACAACCCCACTTTTTTTTTAGGGACCCCATCACATTTGAAGTTACTTCGAGGGGTCTATGATAGAAAATACTCAAAAGTGACACCATTATAAAAACTGCACCCCTGAAGGTGCTCAAAACCACTTTCAAGAAGTTTATTAACCTTTCAGGTGTTTCACATGAATTTTTGGAATGGTTAAAAAAAATGAACATTTAACTTTTTTTCACAAAAAATTTACTTCAGGTCCAATTTTTTTGATTTTACCAAGGGTAACAGGAGAAATTGGACCTCAAAAGTTGTTGTGCAATTTGTCCTGAGTACGCTGATACCTCATATGTGGGGGTAAACCACTGTTTGGGCGCATGGCACAGCTCGGAAGGGAAGGAGCACCGTTTGACTTTTTCAATGCAGAATTGTCTGGAATTGAGATCAGACGCCATGTCGCGTTTGGAGAGCCCCTGATGCGCTCTAAACTTTGGAAACCCCCAATTCTAACTCCAACCCTAACCCCAACACTCCCCTAACCCTAATCCCAACGTAACTAAATCCAAATTCTAGCCCCAACCCTAACTTTATCCCCAACCCTAATGGGAAAATGGAAATAAATACATTTTTTTATTTTATTATTTTACCCTAACTAAGGTGGTGATAAAGGGGGGTTTGATTTACTATTTATAGCGGGTTTTTATGTTTGGCAGCTGTCACACTCTAAAAGACACTTTTTCTTGCAAAATATAGTTTTTGCATCACCACATTTTAGAGCTATAATTTTTCCATATTTTGACCCACAGGGTCATGTGAGGACTTGTTTTTTGTGGGACGAGTTGATGTTTTTATTGGTACCATTTTCGAGCACGTGACATTTTTTGATCACTTTCTATTCCCATTTCTGGGAGACAGAATGAGCAAAAACCAGCAATTCATGAAATTCTTTTGGGGGGAGTGTTTGCACCGTTCCGAATGTGGTATAATTGACAAGACTGTTTTATTCTTTGGGTTAGTACGATTACAGCAATATCTCATTTATATAATTTTTTTATGTTTTGGCGCTTTTATATGATAAAAACTGTTTTATAGAAAAAATTGTTTTTGCATCACTTTATCCTGACAGCTATAACTTTTTTATTCTTTCGCTAATGATGCTGTATAGCGGCTCGTTTTTTGCGGGACAAGATGACGTTTTCAGCAGTAACATGTTTATTTACATCCGTCTTTTTGATCGCGTGTTATTCCACTTTTTGTTTGGCAGTATGTTGATAAAGCATTGTTTTTGGCCTTGTTTTTTTATGGTGTTCACTAAAGGAGTTAACTAGTGGGACGGTTTTATAGGTTGGGTTTTTATGGACGCGGCGATACCAAATATGTGTACTTTTATTGTTTAGATTTTTTTTTATTCAAATATTTATTTAGTGATAGAAAAAATATTGATTTTTTTTTTTTAATTTTACAATTATTTTAATTTTTTTTTTTAATTTAATTCTCACTTTCACACTTTGTCCCACTATGGGACAATCATTTTGTGCAGGCTGATCGCTTCTATAGCATGCAGATGAAGCCGCATCTGCATGCTACAGAAGCTGTCGGCACTGCAGTTTCTGTACACTGACCTGTGAGACTTCCTGACATGCACTGCGCATGACAGGAAGTTTCACAGCTCTGGAGACCCGGATGTCGTCATGACTACATCTGGTCTCCATAGCAGCGATCGGGATTCCGCAGCATGCTGCATGGTCTCCGATCCAAAAGGCAGAGGGGCTGTCAGCTCCTGTGCCGGCTCGGGAACACTGCGATCATGTTTGATCGCAGTTGTTCCAGGGGTTAAAGTGCGGGAGCCGTCTGTGACCACTCTGGTGTCAGCTGTGAGCATCAACTGACACCCGGCCGCCATCGCTCCCCCTGTGAGCACTGCCGATCGCACATGACGTACTTTTCCGTCCATGGGAATTAAGTCCCAGGTCACATGGACAGAATAGTACGTTGAATGTCAGAGAGGGTTTAAATAAAAAAAGAACCTAAATATGTTTCGTGTCTATGAACTCTTAATGACTTTGCGAATCATAATGTCAGGTCACTTTTAGCATTTGGTGAACATGGTAAAAAAAATCCTAAAAACAGTTGTGAAATTGTACTTTTTTTGCAATTTCACCGCAATTGGAATTTCTTTCCTGTTTTCGAGTACACGAAACTTGTCCCGCAAAAAACAAGCTCTCACATTGCCATGTTGACAGAAAAATAAAAAAAGTTATGGCTCTGGAAAGAATCGGCGTGAAAAACAAAAGCAAAAAGGGCACTGTTGTGAAGGGGTTAATGCTCCATTGTGAAGGGGTTAAATGTGTTTTGGTAATCTGAAACATTTAAGTGTGACAAACATGCAAAACAATAGGAACTCAGGAAACACTTTTTCACACAGCTGTACATTTGTATGAGCTTACAACTTTCAGTATGCAGGTAACAATGGTAAGGAGATTCTGGTAGTTTGTTTTTACCAGCCATCATCAGACTACGGATCATACAGTACTGGTGAGATGCAGTATCACAAGTAAACATTTATACCCAGGTACCATACAGGTGACAGTTTCTGAAGTTGTTTTCTTCTCAATTTGATCCAGCACACAAGATGTCTTTTGATATCCACAGCTTTTCTCTGCAGACTTTCATGTTCCCTCGTGTGAAGACACAGGAGTGTCAATGGGTGCTATCGTTCGCTGGCCTGAGACTGCATGAACCATGGCTCATACCACTGAACACCCTCACTCCTTTCCTGTGGGCATACTTCTACTCAGACAACACACGGTGAAGATAAAACAGTGTGGTTATATTTTATTGAACCACCAACAGATAATAACAAATAGTACACAAGATGGTGCAAAATTGCAGTGTCTCACCCTTCCCTTGACTCTCTTTTGACTTTTTCAGGACACTACAAGGACAGGAGGTCTCACTCCAAGCTTAGAAAGCTGGCAGTCCATTGAGGCACGTGGCCAGGTGACCAGATTGTCCCAATTTGGCTTCTCCATACTTCTCCATGGAGCCAAGTGGCTTCTCAAAATGTATCGATGGGGGACAGGTAACCGAAAGGTCCCAATCCTGGCTTCCCCAAACGTATCCATGGATTCAGTGATGGTCAATGGAGCAGATCTGAATTCTTCCAGCTAGTGCTGTGAATCTTAAGCTGGCATCCAGTAAACTGTCAAAGCTGTTTCCCTTTTATGGAGCCAAGGTGTTCCGGCAGCTGTCCTGTAAAGGGTTCCTGGCTGTCCTTTTGTAAAGTACCCTTGATGGAGCCATGGTGTCCTGGCAGCTATGCTGTAGAGTGTTCCTAGCTGTGGTTTTGTAAAGGGTCTCGTTTTGCAGATGAATAGAAAATCCCTTTTTATACCCAAATCTGTGGTTCAGGTCATCATCCACAGGTCAGAGGGAGGTGGGATGCGTTTATCTCTCATTGTTTGAGTATTTAACCCCTCTCTGCCATCTGACGTACTATCCCGTCCATAAAACCCGTGCCAATCTGCCCATGGACGGGATAGTACGTCCCGGCGATCAGCTGACACCCGGCACTATGTGCCAGGAGCGGTCACGGACCGCTCACGGCACATTAACCCCTGGCACACCGCGATCAAACATGATCGCGGTTTACCGGGGGCACAGGGGAGCATCGCGCAGGGAGGGGGCTCCCTGCGTGCTCCCCTGAGGCCCTCAGAATAAGGCGATGTGACTGCGCTGTTCTGAAGGCCTCTTCCCTGCGACCGGATCCAAGATGGCCGCCGGGTCCTGCAGGGAGGCTGCTTCCTCAGTGCCTGCTGAGAGCAGGCACTGAGAAGCTTGCAATCGCTGGTGTGACAGAGTGCTGTGCACACTGTCACACCAACTATCTGATAAAATACAGTGATGTCTCACCCTGGGACAAAGTGAAAAAGTTAAAAAAAAATCAAAATCACAAGTGTAAAAAAAAATTTCAAAATAAAGAACAAAAAAAATATTCCCCAATAAATTAATTTCTTCCTGTAAATAAAAAAAACAAAACAATAAAATAACATATTTGGTATTGCTGCGTCCGTAACAACCCCCCTATAAAACTGTCCCACTAGTTAACTCTTTTAGTGAACCACTTAAAAAAAAAAACAAAGCAAAAAATCAATGCTTTGTCATCATACCGATGAACAAAAAGTGGAATAACACGCGATCAAAAAGACCGATATAAATAAACATGGTACCGCTGAAAACGTCATCTTGTCCCGCAAAAAACGAGCCGCCACACAGCATCATCAGCGAAAAAATTAAAAAGTTAAAGCTCGCAGAATAAAGCGATGCAAAAATAATTATTTTTTATATAAAATTGTTTTTTACTGTATAAAAGCGCCAAAACCTAAAAAAAATGATATAAATGAGGTATCGCCGTAATCGTACTGACCCGAAGAATAAAACTTGCTTTATCAATTTTACCACATGCGGAACGGTATAAACGCCCCCCCAAAAGAAATTCATGAATTGCTGATTTTTGTTCATTCTAACCTCCCAAAAATCTAAATAAAAAGCAATCAAAAAATGTCATGCTCAAAAATGTTACCAATAAAAGCGTCAACTCGTACCGCAAAAAATAAGACCTCTCATGACTCTGTGGGTCAAAACATGCAAAAATTATAGCTCTCAAAATGTGGTGATGCAAAAACTATTTTTTGCAATAAAAAGCGTCTTTTAGCGTGACAGCTGCCAATCATAAAAACCCGCAATAAATAGTAAATCAAACCCCCCTTTATCACCCCCTTAGTTTGGGAAAAATAATAAAATTAAAAAAATGTATTTATTTCCTTTTACCCGTTAGGGTTGGGGTTGCAGCCTAAAGTTAGGATTAGGGTTAGGGTTGGGATTAGGGTTAGGGGTGTGTTAGGGTTAGGTTTGTGGTTAGGGTTATGGTTAGGGTTGGGACTAGGGTTAGGGGTGTGTTGGGGTTAGGGTTGGAGTTAGAATTGGGGGGTTTCCGCTGTTTAGGCACATCAGGATCTCTCCAAATGTGACTTGGCGTCTGATCTCAATTTCAGCCAATTCTGCGTTAAAAAAGTCAAACGGTGCTCCTTCACTTCTGAGCTCTGCCATGCGCCCAAACAGTAGTTTACCCCCACATATGGGGTATCAGCGTATTCAGGACAAATTGCACAATAACTCTTGGGGTCCAATTTCTTCTGTTACCCTTGGGAAAATAAAAAATTGGTGGCGAAAATATTTTTTGTAAAAAAAAAAAATGATTTTTTTGTTTGTACGGCTGTACGTTATAAACTTCTGTGAAGACTTGGGGGTTCATAGCGCTCACCACACATCTAGATTAGTTCCTTGTGGTGTCTATTTTCCAAAATGGGGTCACTTGTGGGGGGTTTCCACTGTTTAGGCACGTCAGGGGCTCTCCAAATGCGACATGACGCCCGCAGACCACTCCATCAAAGTCTGCAATCCAAAACGTCACTACTTCCCTTCCGAGCCCCGACGTGTGCCCATACAGTAGTTTTCTCCCACATATTGGGTATCTGCTTACTCAGGACAAATTGGACAACAACTTTTGGGGTCCAATTTCTCCTGTTACCCGTGTGAAAATAAAATATTGGGGGCGAAAAAATCATTTTTGTAAAAAAAAAAAAAAGATTTTTTTTTTTACGGCTGTACGTCATAAACTTCTGTGAAACACTTGGGGGTTCAAAGTGCTCACCACACATCTAGATAAGTTCCATGTGGGGTATATTTTCCAAAATGGGGTCACTTGTGGGGGGTTTCCACTGTTTAGGCTCATCTGGGGCACTGCAAACGGAACATGACCCCCATCAACGTCTGCATTCCAAAACGTTATTACTTCCTTTCCAAGCCCTGCCGTGTGCCCAAACAGTTCCCCCCCCCCCCACATATGGGGTATCAGCGTACTCAGGACAAATTGGACAACAACTTTTGGGGTCTAATTTCCTTGGGAAAAATCAAAAATTTGGGACTAAAAAAATCATTTTTGTGGAAAATTGTTTTTTTTTTTTCACACTCAGGCATTATAAACTTTTGTGAAACACTTGGGGGTTCGAAGCGCTCACAACAGATATAGCTAAGTTCCATAGGGGTCTAGTTTCCAAATTGGTGTCACTTGCAGGGGGTTTCCACTGTTTAGGCTCATCAGAGGCTCTCCAAACGCGACATGGCGTCCAATCTCAATTCCAGCCAATTTTGGTTTGAAAAAGTCAAACGGCGCTCCTTTCCCTTACGAGCTCTGCCGTGTGCCCAAACAGTGGTTTTCCCTAACATATGGGTATTGGCGTACCCAGGAGAAATTGCACAACAACTTTTTCTGTCCATTTTCTCCTTTTACCCTTGTGAAAATAAAAAAAAATGCCATATAGACCCCTCAAAGTGACTTCAAATGTGAGGTGGTCCCTAAAAAAAAATGGCTTTGTAAATTTTGTTGTAAAAATGAGAAATCGCTGCTCAATTTTTAATTTTGGTTCCAAAATTGTGCTGATGTAAAGTAGACATGTGGGAAATGTTATGTATTAACTATTTTGTGTGACATATTTCTCTGTTTTACGGAATAAAAATTCAAAGTATGAATATTGCCAAATTTTCTAAATTTTTCCCATATTTGCATTTTTTTCAAAAATAAACGCAAGTTATATCGAAGAAATTTTACCACTAACGTGAAGTACAATATGTCACGAGAAAACAATCTCAGAATCGCCAAGATCCGTTGAAGCGTTCCAGAGTTATAACCTCATAAAGAGACAGTGGTCAGAATTGTAAAAATTGGCCTGGTCATTAACATGCAAACCACCCTTGAGGGTGAAGGGGTTAATCAGTCTGCATAGTTCGTCCTTCTCTGTTTTGCAGGTCCTCATACTAGCTGGATTTATACAATGGGTAGTCAACTTATTAGCAAACCTCTAACAACTCAAGAGTCAACATTTAAACAATAACCTATTTCTCGTGGCCTTCTGAGAATAGACATCTGGATAATTAAGATTAAATGCTGTGTCTTTACACCTGACTTTCTGTGGCATATTCCATTCTAAGGCTGGGATCACACATGCAAGAGACTCGGACGAGTCTCGCATGTTAATACCCGGCACTGCCGCCGGCACTCGGATAGGAGCTTTCAGCTGCATGTATTTCTATGCAGCCGCACGCTCCGCTCCTGAGTCCCGGCGGCAGTCCCCGGGTATTTATCAAAAAACTGACCGGCACATCCAAACATAGATTCAGTGTGAACAGGTGCTAAACCTAGAGTCACCAACTCATATACATACAAGAGTCCCCGGGTATTAACATGCGTGACTTATCAGAGTTTCTCGCTTGTGTGATCCTAGCATAACATGGTGCCATTCAAAATAAGTTTCATTATAGTGTCAATGAATAAAAATATCAGCCTCTCACTGTGCACTTTCCGCAAAGTCTGTCCCCACACACTTTCCCTTCTATGATACATTGCCTCTACACTGTCCCCTCCTGTAAAATATTGCCTCCACAAGGTCCCCCCCTTAGGATCTATAACTTCCACACTGTCCCCCCTTAAAAGGGATATCCAGGACTTCATGAAAACACAAAATGTGCCTAAGCAGAAGCAGGCATGTAGTTGCTACCTACCTGTCTGTTGTGCCAGTGCTATTTATCGGTGATCCTGCTGCCAGCGATTCAGCTACCTGTGCTGACGTCACGTCAACAGTGCAGCGGCTTCTTTTCCTCTCTGCTCTGTTAACGGAGCGAGACTTCCACATAATTCTGATTGCCAACTGGATTTCCGCTGCCTAAGTGAGGGAGCCAACTATCAATCAGAATGATGGCGGAAGCCACGCTCGTCGACAGACAGGAGCAGTCTGTGACCGCTCTTTGCTGGCGATGGGCACCGCAGGTAGGTAACAACTACCTTCCTGCCTGTTAGTGCTTAGGCAAATTTATTGTTTTTCATTAAGTCCCGGATATCCCCTTTTAAGAGCTATACTCATCACATCATCCCCCCTTAAGAACTACCACCACCACATCGTTCCGCCTTATGAATTATAACCACAACACAGTCCTTCCTCGTAGACTATAGCTGCTACAATAGTAGCAATAAACCTGGCACTCAGGATAGTTTGAACATATAACAAATTTATTTGGCAATCATCAAATTGATGTTTCGGTCTGTTTACATCTTCATCAGAACTGATTTCCGTGTGGGAACTGTCAAAGAACAACGCTGACAAGGGCAATCCGAATTGCTGTAGAAAGGCACTACGGTATAATGGCAATTTTTCCAGGCCCACGGCCTATTAAAATGGCCAATCCATTCTGATGAAGTTCTAAGCAGAACAAAATGTTGTTTTGTGGTTTGCCAAATAAATATGTTATATGTTCAAACTATCCGGAGTGCCAGGTTTATTGCTGCTATGGGATTTCGGGTTGTAACCCTACTTAGGCACCAGAGCCACTCAACCAGGAGTGCGGAAATTTCTTTTCTCTATGTAACTGCCACAATGTCACCCTTATGAACTATAATAACTGCCACTCTGTTGTTCCCCCTTATGATCTACAACTGCCAGACTGTCCACCCTTATAAACTTTAACAGCCACACTGTTCTCCCTTTTGGATTATTACCGCCACCGTCTACCTCCTTAAGAATTTTAACTGCCACACTGTCCTTTTTATGGACTATAACGTCTACACTATCTGTCCTTATGAACTGTAATGGCGCCCGGTCGGTTCTTATGAACTATAACCACTGCACTGTCCATCCTTATGAGCTATAACCACAGCACTGTCCCCCTTATGGGCTGCAACCAGCGCAGTTTCTGTCTTCATGTACTGTAACCACCACACTGTTCATGTTTATAAGCTATGTTTGCCACACAATATGCTCTCATGAGCTATAACCGCTGCACTGCCCTCTTATTGGCTATAAAAACACACTGTATCCCCTTATGAACTGTGGCCTCCACACTATCCCCATCTTCATTGTGTCCCTTATGCTGTCTTTATCTCCACACAGGCCCCACACACTGCTCCCCTCCATATTCAGTGCCCTTCCCCCTTGCTACACATTGCCCTTTCAATACAATAGACTGCATGAACTTGACCTTCTACCTGTTCTCTAAACCATCTGTTGGTTTAACAGCCAGTACTGAGAACTGTCCAAATCTCAATCCTAGGCGCAGCAAAATGCCACCCATTGACAGAGGCTTCAGATTGCTCACCGCCATAAATGAGATGCTCCTCTTGCCTTATGGCAGAAGTATCCTGGTCGGCAGTGTTCTTTTCATTGAATTATTTGCTTACACTAATGCACTTTTAATTAATATTATTTTTACTTATAGCTGAATGCTATTAATATATCTTTGTAAATATGCATACATAAGTGTGTACTGATAATGCACTTGCAAAACAATTTTTACTTTAAAATCAGTCCCATATTTACGAGAAGTTAGGTGCAGGTAAAAATTAGGAAAATTGGGCAGTTAGTAATATAAAAGTTTCTCATACAATGTTCTATTGCACATAATTTGATGTTTATTTTTGCATCTTGACATAGATCCTCCAAATGGGAACAATCAAAGTCAAGTAGTAAAAGATCTAGTGGAGTCGGTGAGCCCAAAAGCAACCAACCGAGAGATCGTCATACAATTAGAAGCTATTCAGACAAATCAGAATGCAGTGTTTCAGATTGTTAACCCTCCCAGTGAAGTAAACATTGTTACCAATATTTCTGAATCTGCTGATGTTCAAGAGGAAGAACCTGCCCCTGCCCGTAAACCAACCATCACTCCAGAATCTGTAATTTCAACTTCAGAAAATCCTACTATAGAAGATACTTCTAGCACCTCAAATGTAAATAATCCGATTGTCTCTGGTCTAGTTGCAAAAGCAACTAAGAAAGCTAGCATTAGCAATCCATTTTTATGTCGAATTTGCAACAAAGATTTTAATTGTCGAAGAAGCATTCGTCGTCACGTTAAAAAAGTACATAAGAAAAGTTAGAGGATATTAAGAAATTCATTGAGATACAACGAAATAAACCGTTGTCGTCTTCAAAAGGACTTTCAGGTACATTCCATTCGACAGGTAAAAGCTGTCACATATGTCAGAAATCGTTTGCTACGAAGGCCAATACAAGGAGACACATTGATGAAGTTCACAGGGTATGAGAAGAGACTACGTAACAGCAGAGACTACTGTAAAACCCAGTAAAAGTGTGAATCCTGAAATAGCAACTCCCAAAAAAGGAGTAAAGACTATTTTACGTGCAAAAAAATCTTCTTCAAAGTCTGATTTCAGTCTTTCAGCTTATGTTTGTTCTGTTTGCAACAGACGATATACCTCAAAATCGTTACTGAAGAAGCATATGCTGATCTTACATAAGAAAACTCAGTCTGAAAATAATACCAAATCAGCTGAAAAACATGCTGCCATCACAAATGGAAAAATCAAACTTGAAGACTTCTCATCAAATTCTGGTTCAAGTTCCTCTCAAGTGAATCTAAGGGGGTGTTAATTGAAAAAAAGAATGTGCATCCGACAAAAAATAAGACAAAGTCAGATGGAGATTCTCCCAAGACTGTTTCATCCCCTGCCAGTGACAAAAAGAAATGTCGAACTCCTAAATTATCAGCTGGTTTTGATTTCAAGCAACTTTACTGTAAGCTCTGTAAAAGACAATTCACCTCTAAGCAGAACCTGGGAAAACACATTGAACTTCATACAGACGGAAACTGCATTTTTGTAAAATTTTACAAATGTCCTCTTTGCACGTATGAGACCCGTCGGAAGCGTGATGTTATCCGGCACATAACAGTTGTACACAAAAAGACACAGCGTACTCTGATTAAAATAACGTCAAACTTAGAAAGTCGAGCCATCAAGAAGCCAATTGAGTGTATTATGGATAAAGCTTCAAAAAAAAGTCACAAGCAAGAAAAATGTAAAACGCCTACTTCAAAAAAAGATCCGTGCTCCTCTTCCAGCAAAAAGAGCTATGGGGGTGATGCTGGCATTGAAGTTAGATTGACCAAAAACTTTGCTTTACTTAAGTGTAAAATCTGTGCTAAAGCCTTTGCTAAACGGAAAGATTTGGAGCTACATAAAAAGAATCACAAAGTGAATTCTAGTAAATCGCCTTTGGTTGTGAAAAAAAAAGGGAGAAGTGCAAGGTCTAAAACACCTGTTTCGTAAAACAAAAAATCATTCTTAAAAAAAAAAATGAATGGTTCCCCTTCTCTAAGAGACGAGTCATTTCACATTTACTGAAAGCAAACTTTTAGATTCTCTATACTAACGGACACTTGAGTATTCTGGTGAAACTCCATTTCAGAGGCTCAGGCTTGTTTTCCTACCTTACTCCATTACAGTATTTATTATTTTTAAGTGGATTGTCAGCATGCTGCATAAAAAAAGCAGTTTGGCAAGATAGATTGCTTTAAAGCTTGTGTATTGTGTACATTTTTAATGTTAACTTTTTAGTACAAACCTCATTTCTGCATTCAATGATCTCTATGTATTTTGTAAATACTGAACCATGCACTTGCGTGAGCTAGAATCACTATAGATGTATATCCTCTTGCATAAGTCTGGAAGAATTCTCCCAAGATGCCAGATTTTCCAAGCAAATTATTATATTTTTCCAAAATTTAATGTGAAGGAATCATTCATTGATTTTGATTTGCTCCCATGTAATACTTGAAGTTTTTGATGATTTTTAGTTTGTTTTTAACATTTAACTTTAAATTACTGCTTCAAATTTGCAATGAAATATGTCTATGATCTCATGACAATATTATGTTTTAAATTTTAAAATAGTTTTAAAACATTTGAGAATATTCTCAAGGAAATATTGGATAATATTGCTGTATACATTATATGTTCTCTTATTCTTTTATGCATATGTAGCACAGTTAGGAGCTTGATTAATTATGTTTCCATTCTTAATTCACTGGAATTGTGATTTCTTTTTGTGTGTGCACACATTTGTGTCTGTATATATTTCTTATACACTCCCCATACTGTAAAAATAGCATACTGAAACTTGTCCAGTATACTGTAATTGGTACGTTTACAGCATGGTTAATTTTGGTGTAATATTGCTATAGGGCATGTATAGTGTGTCCATATATGTGAACTAAACTTTCATGGCATGGACTCTTAAATACAATAACCCCTTTAATTTAAATTCAACATTTTTAAGTTATTGGAATTCAAACCAAAAGATTAATAATATTAAAAAAAATACAGAAAAAAATCTAAATTTTGTTTTTAAAAAAAAAATAGACAAGTTGTTACAATTTTTTTTCTCATTTTCAACCTTTTTGATGTAATTTATTAGTTATTTTTATGGTTATCTTGAGAAGTTAGAGGAGTGATTTAGTTGCTTCATTAGTTTTTTTTTTTTTTTTAAGTTTCCTTCAATTTAAAGACTCCTATTATACTATAAAATAGATTTCAGTAACTGGATTGTCGCATCAAAAACATTGGTGGTATGGTTTGTGTGTTGCAACAATGTTAACTTTGCCCGCTCTTGTTCATGACTAAGTGGCCATTCAGAAGAAGCTGAGCTGATAGCTGACAGAGCTGCACGGTGCTTTGGCAATTAGTGTGTCGCAAGGGTCAGATTTTAGTTGTATTCCACCAGTGTCTTTGAAAGGATAACCTTATTAAATAATTATTACAAACATCGATTACATCTTGTCATACTTAACGTTTCAAAATAAATGAATGAATGTCATTAACTGTGATTATCTTTTTCTGTGATTTATAATTAGATAAATTCTCAAACAATTTAAGCCTTTTAGTTTAATGTATTAATTGATAAATATAACTTATTTAATCTCTGTGCACATCCTTGTTTTATTTTACAATCTTGAAAATTAACATTGCCTATAAAGAAAAGTGGAAGGGGTCAGAATAGGGAGTTAATAGATCTATTGTTCGTGTTTCTCTGCAGCAAGTGTATTGCACATTTACTGTATAGCTTTGGAGTGCGCACATTATGTACACTTTCAGCAGTCAGTACACACATATACACAACACTGCTCCATGCACGGCTTATGCAGACTCAGCATTGATGTATATACACACTGTTAAGATTTTTCTCTTTGCTGTTTCTGTACTTTATTCTGCACCTATCTTCTGTTCCTTTTTAGGAAGTAGGCAGCATATAACCTAACAGAACATACTTTATACTTTATTTTGTATTTCATGGTTGCCACTTTCTAAACTGTGATTAGGACCATCTCTACTCCTGCAGAAACCACTAGGGACTGTTGGTTCAGGATCTAGTCTACAGGAACTAGAAGGGTCAGTTGCTGTTTTTAGCTTTAGCTATTATCCTGATTGAGTTGCTACACTAGCATAACAATATCACCAGCACACTCCATTTTTGTTTGCATGCTAAAAAGCAATCCATGAACGCTGTAAATACCTTTACTGCGCAATTATGGTCTTTGTCATCAGAGATGACCGATATGGCAGAAATCAAGCAGCAACATCAGCATGTGTTAACCGCCTCTACGCAGGTTCTACAACACCTATAACCACTTTCTGTGCGTAATGTAAATTTGATGGATTGTTTTGACAGGAACCGAAGTAAGTTTTATTTTTCTCTTCATATAAGTTTTTTTTGTCTCCGCCACATCTCATCTGGAGGAGAGAGTCAATGTGTGGTTATTGTTCTGTTGTTGATCCTTGGAGATCCTCAGGCTTTGGGCATTTTCTCTATTCAGCGCATGTTCAAAAGGTAAGCGCAAAGAAATTCTCAATGCGGCCTCCAGGCGCATGCATGCTACCTTGGATTGAGAGTGAGAGCATGTAAGGGGAAGCTCCTTATCAATGCTCTATAAAATGCATGTGCTAAAAGTAAAAACAGAAAAAGTCAGTGCGGCATTCTGGCACATGCGCCCTACCTAGGATCGTATCGATAGATGGTATGCATGCCTGAAACAAGGGAAAATGATCGCTGGAAACACAGGTATATAATCCTGCATGGGAGTGTATATTGTTAGACATGCTTGCCAAAGGGGAAAAAAAGGGGAGGGGAAAAGCAAGAATAGGTACAAGGATGATGCAGAAAACATGCACATAGACTATTGACCACTAGAATTTTGAGTCAAAACGCATACATAATTAAAAGTATATGTAAATGTACTTCTCTAGAAAAATTTCTAACAGCAATTCAGCAAAGAAAAACCAATAACACATATACAGTACAGACCAAAAGTTTGGACACACCTTCATTTAAAGATTTTTCAGTATTTTCATGACTATGAAAATTGTACATTCACACTGAAGACATCAAAATTATGAATTAACACATGTGGAATTATATACTTAACAAAAAAGTGTGTAACAACTGAAATTATGTCTTATATTCTAGGCTCTTCAAAGTAGCCACCTTTTGCTTTGATGACTGCTTTGCACACTCTTGACATTCTCTTGATGAGCTTCAAGAGGTAGTCACCGGAAATGGTCTTCCAACAATCAAGGAGTTCCCAGAGATACTTAGCACTTGTTGGCCCTTTTGCCTTCACTCTGCGGTCCAGCTCACCCCAAACCATCTCGATTGGGTTCAGGTCTGGTGACTGTGGAGGCCAGGTCATCTGGCGTAGCACCACATCACTCTCCTTCTTGGTCAAATAGCCCTTACACAGCCTGGAAGTGTGTTTGGGGTCATTGTCCTGTTAGACAAAAAAATGATGGTCCAACTAAATGCAAACCGGATGGAATAGCATGCTGCTGCAAGATGCTGTGGTAGCCATGCTGGTTCACTATGCCTTCAATTTTGAAAAAATCCCCCAGTGTCACCAGCAAAGCACTCCCACACCATCACACCTCCTCCATGCTACGCGGTGGGAACCAAGCATGTAGAGTCCATGCGTTCACCTTTTCTGCGTTGCATAAAAACACGGTGGTTGGAACCAAAGATCTCAAATTTGGACTCGTCAGACCAAAGCACATACTTACACTGGTCTAATGTCCATTCCTTGTGTTCTTTAGCCCAAACAAGTCTCTTCTGCTTGTTGCGTGTACTTAGCAGAGGTTTCCTAGCAGCTATTTTACCATGAAGGCCTGCTGCACAAAGTCTCTTAACAGTTGTAGTAGAGCTGTGTCTGCTGCTAGAACTCTGTGTGGCATTGACCTGGTCTCTAATCTGAACTGCTGTAAACCTGCGATTTCTGAGGCTGGTGACTCGGATAAACTTTTTTCCATCATACATGACGGCACCACGAGAGAGGGGATCCGCCCATCAAGGACAGGAAACCTTCAAGATAAAAGGGGCGGCTCCTCTCTCCGCATCAGTTGGTTTCCTGTCCTCGATGGGAGACCCTCAAGATTAAAGGACTCTCGGATGGAAGAGGATGCCTAGGCCTGGGTCGGATGGTTAACGGTGGGCGTTGGTCCATCGCATCCGTCACCAGTACTGGAAGTCGCATCGGGGGTCAGGTATACCCTGCCCCTCCCTGAGCGAGGCATGGCCACTGCCCTTTAGGGCAGATTTTTTCCTACAGCTCCCTCCGGGGCTAGGCTGTGGGTGGGGGCAATCCTCGGGGACCACTTTTTTCAGTGTGTCCCCCTGTTGATACGTGGCCATGCAGCCTGAAAGCACATCGGTGCCAGGCGTATATATGCCCCCCTCTCCTTCCCCCCCCTCCCAGATACCTTATTCGTTGGTGGCACAGTGGAGCCCAGGGGGATGTTTCCTGGGAAGAACCGCTACATGGAGCGGTCATATGTCTCCTGCGCCCTCCTAACAGCGCTGCAGGAAGACCGGAAGTCGCGCAACCAGAAGTTGCGCATAGGATGTGACGGGGCGCGTTCTGGTCAGCTGAGCGCGCCCCTGAGACCGGGTTTCTCCTGCTGCGGCAGGAGAAGCTGCCGGTAAAGCACGCGCCGGATGTAGCGACCGCGCGCGCAGTACGCACGCGACGGGCGCTTGCGGGCGGTAAAAAGAAAGGGGGGCGTGCGCTGCGCGCGCACGTGCGCAGAAAATAAAACCAGCCTCACATAAGGAGCACCGTCATGAGACCAGAATCTCCAGGTGATGGTACAGCTGGAAAAGCTTTACAGGATGGAGGGTCTATCGCCGGGGCACCTGGATTCACGCCAGGAAGCGCATGTGAGACGGTCCCTGTCTGGTGAAAAAGCCCAGACACGCCGCAGCAATAGCCGCTCGGACAGCATGAGAACGGGGCACAGCAAAGAAGGATCTGTAATATCGGAAGGAGCCAGTCAGCCTCCGGAACCGGTACCCGTCTATTGCAGCGTCCGAGTGGTGAGTGAACTTCGAGAAAGTCCAGTACACTAATGTCTGTTCTCTTTCTCTTCTCTTTCTTGCATATATCTCTTTTTCTCTCACATATAAATTGAGGGAAATAGGGGGTTTATAAAAAGAGTAAGGCAAAGACCAAAAATAGGGAATGTCCCTTATGTAAAACCCCGCTAGAAAGAGCCTGGGCTAAGGATTTATGCCAGGACTGTATTACCAAAACACTGGCGGAGGAAACGCCCTCCTTTGCTGAAAGCCTGAAGTCTTTAATTCAGGCGGAAGTGTGTAAATCAATGAAAGCCTTCCATACAGCGGATATGGACGGCAAGTCCAGAGATAGATCTAGTATCTCAGGGATATCCCAGGAAGATTCCTCTGGGGCAGAAAGGGACTCTAGCAGGTCCCATAATACAGATAGCAGCTCAGAGGAAGAAAACGTCTTCCCGATTGAGGCAACGGATAACCTAATAAAGACAGTCCGCTCTACCATGGGATTGATAGAAGAGAAACCTAAACGAACACCTCAAGAACTTATGTTCGTGGGGCTTCAGAAGAAAAAACGTAAAACCTTTCCATTAACGATCAGTTAAAGGACCTTATTAGAAGGGAGTGGGAAAGGCCAGAAAAAAAGTCACACATCACCAGCGCTCTGAAGAGAAAATACCCTTTCAACGAGCAAGCATCTTCATCTTAGGATAGAGCCCGAAAAATAGACGTAGCGGTGTCAAACATTGCCAGAAAATCCTCTCTACCTTTTGAAGACCTAGGTACGTTGAGAGAGCCGCTGGACAGGAAGACAGACGTCTGTTTAAAGACAGTCTGGGAGACGTCAGCAGGGGCGTTAAGACCGGCCATTGCAGCCACTTGTGTGGCCAGATCCCTAAAAGTCTGGGTGGACAACTTAGAAGATCAGGTGGAACAAAGAGTTTCCAGAGAAAACATCTTGGAGGCCATACCGGCCATTAGAGCAGCAGCAAGTTTCTCAGCGGATTCAGCAAGGTTGGCAGCTAAATCTGCAGCGCTAGCTAATGTAGGGCGCAGGGCGGTATGGCTCAAGTGCTGGCCAGGTGACATCCAGGCAAAAGTGAAATTATGCTCCCTACCCTGCGAGGGCAATTTCTTATTTGGCCCTGCGCTAGATGAAGTATTGAGAAGGCTACTGATAAAAAGAAAAACTTTCCGAAGCAACCTTTTCAGACCTTTCGGCGCTCCTTTCAGAGGAATCGGAAGTTTGGGAGACAGCACTACAGAGAACGGGACAGAAACTTCCAAGACAAGTGATCCAGAGGAGGGAGAGGCTTCTACTTCGGTAAGCCCTCCAAAGAAGATAAAAAGCCTTCCCAGTGACGGTCCTTCTCAGGTGGGAGGGAGGCTCTCACTTCCTTCCAGCCTGGGAGAGGATTTCGTCCAGCACCTGGATTTTACAGATAGTAGAATCAGGACTGGGATTAAAATTCCATCACCGTCCACCAAACAAATATATGATGACTCCCTACAATCTTCGTCAGAAAAACAAACGACTCTGGAAGAAGAAATAATCTCTCTTATACAAAAACGCGTCCTGGAGAAAGTTCCAGTGGAAGAAGGAGAAGGTTTTTACTCCCCACTGTTTCTAGTAAAAAAGCCAGACAACTCCTGGAGGACGATCATAAATCTAAAGGCTCTCAACAGGTTTCTGGTAATCTTGTCTTTCAAAATGGAAACTATGAGAACAGCAGTAAATCTCCTCTTTCCTCGATGCTACATGGCAGTCCTCGACCTCAAGGACGCTTATTATCACGTCCCAATCCGGCGAGCAGACCGCAAATATCTCAGAGTAGCAGTAAAAATAAAATCACAATTACATCACCTGCAGTACAGAGCCCTGCCCTTCGGTATAGCAACAGCCCCACGTATCTTCACGAAATTGATGGCAGAGGTCACAGCACATCTAAGAGAGAGAGACACGCTAATAATACCCTATCTGGATGATTTTCTGATAGTGGGGAGGAATTTCTCGCACTCTCAGGATCAAGTCAGTATCGTTATAGAAACCCTACGGAGGTTGGGGTGGCAGCTCAACCTCAAAAAATCCAAGCTGGAACCAGCAATGACCCAAGTTTTCTTGGGAATAACGATAGACTCAATAGCACAGGAGTGTCGTCTTCCAGAAGAAAAAGAACTCAGAATAAAACAGATGATAATAACAACAATAGGAAAACCTCAAATTACGCTAAGGAAAGCTATGTCGGTGTTGGGATCACTAACTGCATGCTTACCAGCAGTAAAATGGGCCCAGTTCCATACAAGGAAATTACAGTGGAGTGTGTTGCAGGAAGATCTAGTCCTCCAAGGACATCTGGACCAGAAGATCACACTTCCAATCCCAGTACTTCAATCACTCCAATGGTGGTTGAAAATAAATACATCTCCGCGAGGGATCCCATGGAAGTTCACGGTCTCCAAGGTGGTCACAACAGACACCAGCCCTTGGGGGTGGGGAGCTCACCTGGATACACTGTGCTCCAAGAACCGTGGAAACAGGAAGAAAAACAACTATCTTCGAACGAATGAGAACTCTTGGCGGTCGAAAGAGCATTGCAGGGTCTACTACCAAATATATTGGGGCATCATGTCCGAATTCTATCAGACAACCGGACGGCAGTCGCTTATATAAACCACCAAGGAGGCACCCGGTCCCGGTCGCTGATGGACATAACAGAAAGAATTATGATTCTTGCAGAGCGTCATTTCCGCTCATTATCGTCCCTACATATACGAGGCATAGACAACCAAAAAGCAGATTTCCTGAGCAGAACCCATCTGAAGCAGGGAGAGTGGGCATTAAAAGAGTCCATTTTTCACCAGATAATACATATGTAGGGGAAACCCAGCATAGACCTTTTTGCCACAAGGACCAACAAGAAGCTGCGAAAATTCTCTCTGAATCCAGCAGACAGACCCTTAGCAGTAGATGCCTTCAGAATAAGCTGGACGTCGGGACTTCTGTATGCCTTTCCCCCAGTATGTCTAATTCCTTTAGTTCTGAGATCTGAAGAAGATCAGGGAGGACAAAGCCAGGATGATCTTAATAGCTCCCTTTTGGCCAAAGAGGCCTTGGTTCTACTGGCTGAAGATAATGTCCATAACAGATCCATGGGTACTGCCGGAAGACCAGGACCTTTTGACACAGGGTCCTTTCAGTCACCCTCAGAAGTCCGGGCTACATTTGACGGCCTGGAATTTGAGAGGTCACTATTAGAAAAAAGGGGGTTTTCAGCCGCAGTAATATCTACCCTACTTCGCAGTAGAAAACCAGTAACTACGAAGATTTATGGCAGAATATGGAGGAAATTTTTAACAAATTCAGCGCCAGTACGGGAAGGGGAGATCCCAATAGTGGCTATATTAGAATTCCTACAAAAGGGCTTAGAACTAGGGCTAGCAGTTAGCACCCTTAAAGTTCATGTGTCTGCCCTCGCAGCCTTGTTTAACCATGATTTAGCAAGCAACAGGTGGATAGCCAGATTCATTCGGGCCTGTAGTAGAGCGGATTCTGTTCCATCCCTGCTCCTCCACCATGGGACCTCAATCTGGTTTTATCAGCCTTAACGAGTGGCCCCTTTGAGCCCCTAGACACAATATCTGATAAAGCTCTAACCTTTAAAACCACTTTGTTGATAGCACTTACATCGGCCCGTAGGATTGGAGACCTACATGCGTTGTCAGCTGACTCTCCTTACACTCGGATTCTAGATGACAGAGTAGTATTAAGGCTAGACCCTGCATATTTACCCAAAGTTGTGTCAGAGTTCCACAGAGCTCAGGAAATAATATTGCCATCCTTTTGTCCTGACCCTAGCAACACAAAAGAGGAGAAACTACACTGTTTAGATGTTAGATGTATCCTACAATATCTAGAAAGAACGAAAACTTGGAGGAAAAGCAGGTCATTACTTGTTTCTTTTCAGGGGGCGAGAAAAGACCTAGGAGCCTCTAGACAAACTATAGCTAGATGGGTGAGAGAGGCCATTATGCTAGCTTTTAGTAGTGTAGGCAGGGCTGTTCCTGAAGGACTTAAGGCCCACTCCACAAGAGCCATGTCGACATCTTGGGCGGAGAAAGCAGATGCCAAGATCAACCAAATCTGTAAGGCGGCCACTTGGTCCTCTCCGTCAACCTTTTTCAGACACTATAGATTAGATTTATCTGCTACCTCTGATCTCACGTTCGGGAGAAGAGTGTTGGAAGCAGTGATCCCTCCCTAAAACAGAATACGAATCTCTGTAATTCTCTCGTGGTGCCGTCATGTATGATGGAAAAACACGAGTATTACATACCTGGTAATGTGTTTTTTCATGAGACATGACGGCACCCTTATATTCCCGCCCCTTGATCACGTCACTAGTTGGGTGCATTTTTATTATTTTTTCACTCCCTTGGATTGGGGTAATTAGAATTGCAAAAGAATGTATTGTTTATGTGTGTACTAACATGCGGAGTTCCTCTCGTGCTCTGTAAAACAACTGATGCAGAGAGAGGAGCCGCCCCTTTTATCTTGAAGGTTTCCTGTCCTTGATGGGCGGATCCCCTCTCTCGTGGTGCCGTCATGTCTCATGAAAAAACACATTACCAGGTATGTAATACCCGTGTATCAGAAGCAGAGGTGACTCTTGGTCTTCCTTTCCTGGGGCGATCCTCATGTGAGCCAGTTTCTTTGTAGCGCTTGATGGTTTTTGCAACTGCACTTGGGGACACTTTCAAAGTTTTCCCAATTTTTCGGACTGACTGACCTTCATTTCTTAAAGTAATGATGGCCACTTGTTTTCAGCTGCCGATGGAAGGAAGAGAGCCACAGTCATTACTAGTGGGGGTAGGCGGAGCCCAGATAGGATTGACACCTCAGATTAAAAAGAGTGTTGACCGGCCCCTCCAGCTCGGGCTCCTCCTACTCAGCTCTTCAGTTTACAATTTGAGGTCCCAGAGGATAGTCGCTGCTGGAAGCATCTCAAGATTTTATTATTTTTTATCGGACAAGAGACTTGGATCACCAAATGTGGTCTAGAGGTCTCAGGAGTCTCAGCGCTGCTGGACTCCCACCTCTCCCTTGGCGGATCTGTATTACCCTAATGGTGGTCCCTGCAGAACCCTGCCGGCCCGGGGGGATGAGGATGGCTTCCCTGGCGGGGGCGCAAACCGCGCTGCAGGGGTCACTGCGTCCCCCGCCCTGGGGGGAAGCATGGGCATAGCGCCAGAAACCCCTGGGGGTCCCTGTGGCGCTTCGGCTGGTGAGTACCTCACATTTTTACCTCACATTTTTATTAATGTGTGTGAGTGTTTAAGCGACTGCTGCGGCAGCCGCTGTACATTACATGTCGGTGACTGTTTTTTGTCCGCAGGTGGATGCCTGCAGGACATAGGAGAGGAGTGCGCGCCTTTTTATTTGAATTTCGCGCCGCTCTGAGCGCGCGCTTTACTGCTGTCTCCATTTCCGGCTTCCCTCATGGAGCATACGGAGGCACAGCGCGGCGGTCATTAAAGAAGCAGGCTGAAAGCTTCTTCTGGCTTTTCTCCCTCCTCCCCTCCCGGCAAGATGTTACACTGTTACCAGCTGGGTGAGTCGCTTCTAGCTCGCGGGCAGAAGCTTAACCCCTTCACCCCCACAGCGCGGGCGCCTTCTGGGGCACTAATGAGTGACAGACTGCGCTGTCCTGCGGCTGTTATCGCATAAGGGGCTCGCACACTCTTTTCAATAATAATAAAGAGTTTGTGGGGAGTCTGCGATTTTAATACTGCCACTATACGTTCCCACTAACGATCCTGATAACGCCGCATACTAATGCGATCGTTTGTGTGATCATTTTTTAATGTCGCTAGTAGCTGCCAATCTGGGCGATCTCATTAACATCGCATAAGCGGTTAGCGATCTCCTTAACAACTTTGGCGGTCATTGCGATATACAAAACAGCGCAATTTTTAGCGATCTTGTGGAACGTTTTTTCTGTTAGTGTGGCATAAAAAGCTGTCCTGCAGCTGCTGCCTTATAAGAGGCACTTGGGGCTCGCACAACTTTTTCATTATCAAGGTTGTGGGGAGTCTGCTACTTTAACCCCTTCTTAGGCGGTTAACTATTAATGCTGGGGTAGCTTTCTCTTTAAGAGCTTTAACCCTTCAGCGATTGTTTTTTCTTTAAGAAACACACTGTTCTAGTTACTGACAGGTTTAACCTGCCATATACTGTGCAAGGACATGTCAGATGCGGACTATCTGACACGCAGACCCCGACAGCGTCATGCGCAGCGGTCGGAGGTTCCAGTGGTGTCAAAATGGAGGCCCTCGCTAGTTTCTATGATGGCCTGTCTGACCTTCTAGGTTATGGAGTGTCAGCTAGATCCTCTCAAGGAAGCGACACAAATCGGTGCCTTCCTTCTCGCGTAGCTAAGATGTCTGTTTCGGACAAGGAGGATCGGCAGGGACACTCTGCCTCTCTCATGGACCGTACTATTGGAGCCATGAGGGCGTTAGTTACCAGAGAGAGGTAACTAGGCGTCCTGGTAAGTCGGCCCGGATGTTTCAGGAGTCGCATAGGTCGCGACGGCTTTACAATCTGTATCCGTTTTCTACGGAGTTGATTGTTAATTGGATCTCCTGAAGTGAATGTTCCTTTATCCTGGTAAAGGAAGGCGAGTCTGCAGGACAGAAAAATGGAGATGGCAACAATATCCATCTGCGAGGCCGCGGGTCATGGATTCAGTATTAAGGATCTATGTGTACTTGTAAAGTTTCCCTGAGTCATTTGGACCGTCTACGGACGGCGTGACAAGATGGATCCCCTCTATCGAGATAGATGGGCTTTTCAAGTTGAAGGATTCTGCGTCACTGCTATCCAGGGCGCAATCCTCGGCAGTCACAGTCAGAAGAGCACTGTGGCTTAGACAGTGGAATGCGGTTTCCAAGCAGGGTTTGCTATCTTTAGCTTACAAAGTGGTCAGCTATTTGAATCTGACCTCACAGAGCTGATTTCTGAGGCAAAAGAAACAGCTTTACCGCAGCGCAGAGCTGTGACTTCTGCGTCTGGCAGGACTAGTGCCGGTAGTTGTCGGCGGTCCTTTCGGTCCAGGGGATGATCCGGTCAACCCTCTGGGGGTTTGGGTCGTTCCTCTCTTTTTTAAAAAAAAAAAAAGGGGGAATTTCTCAGAAATTCCGCATACCCTGGAAACAGAACTTCCATTAAGACAGAAGCTGGCAAAAAACCCGCTAAAGCGGTCTGACGTCTGGGTCTCCTCGAGCGCTCTCGAGTGGAGGGTCGTTTACTCCAATTCAAACCGACTTGGGTTTCCCGTGTGTCGGACCCTGGGTAACACAGGTTGTGTTGGCAGGCTACTTCATAGAGTTTCTTTCTCGACCCCCGGACAGGTTTTGCCAATCTCGCATTCCGTCAGAGCCGAGCTATTTGCCGCTCTACTACGAGAGGTCGATTCCCTTCTGCAGAAGGGTGTGGTGATACTGGTTCTGCAGAGGACCGGGGAAGAGGATTCTTATTCCAACCTCTTTGTGGTCCCCAAAAAGGAGGACAAATTTCGCCCTATTTTGGATTTCAAAGATTGAATCGGCATGTTTACATCCCGAAAATTCCGCATGGAGTCGCTTCGCTCCGTTGTGGCAGCCCTGTCGCAGAACGTCTTTTTGGTCAATCGACATTCGCGACGTTTATTTGCATGTTCCCGTCGGAAGGGCTCAACGGCGCTTCCTTCGTTTTGCCATAGGTCAGGACCATTGCCAGTTTGTGGCTCTGCCATTCGGCTTGGCCTCGGCGCCCAGAGTTTTTACAAAAATTCTAGCGCCCCTCATGGCAATTCTTCGAAGACAGGGGGTTACGATTTCCCTACCTGGACGACCTTCTGATTGTGGCGTCCTCAAAGGAGGAGGCGGGGACGGCTCGCAATCTATCCCTTCAGCTCCTGGAGGATTTCGGGTGGCTGGTCAATTGGGAGAAGTCGTCTCTGGAAGTCAATCCTGTTTTTGGGAATGCATTTCGACACTGTACGGACGGTGGTGTCCCTTCCTCCAGACAAGCGGGCATGTCTCTTTCGACATGTACAGATTATGAGGTCTACGGCAGCAATGTCCTTTCGGAAGTGTATGCGCCTTCTGGGTTTGACGTCCATGGAGGCACTTCCATATGTCCAATTTCATTCCAGGGCCCTCCAAAGGCTCATTCTGAGTCGTTGGGATCGATCGCAAGCTTCTCTGAATTGCAGCGTCATCATCTCTCACAGGGTGCGAGAATCCCTAGGATGGTGGTTACGTCCAGGAGCGTTATTCCTGGGGAAATCTTTCCTCCCTCCGAGGTGGTCGGTCATAACCACCGATGCCAGCCTGACGGGCTGGGGGGGTGTCACGCTGTATAGCAGATATATATATGTGATGACAATAATCTATATCAAAAGGGCAACATACTATATAACATGCGCATAGCTATATGATAACATAGATTTACCTGACAGAAAGTCCAGTGGGTCAAAACGGAATCCGTTATACGCTGTCTCCGGCTAGAGGGTGACCGGGGTCTAAGCTGACCCTAACTGGGGTCCTAACTAATCCCTCAACCTGGAGGTACTGTTAAAGGTACAGAGGTCCAGGCCACCAGCGTAAACCCTGTCTCCTATCAATCCCTGCCAACTGTATTCTAGTCCTAAGAAGGACCCTGAATATCACCAAAGGGAATGACCAGGTAACGGTTAATGAACAGAAAGACATACAAGAAAGATAAGAAATAAAGTAAATAAAGTCTTACATACAACACTCACACACAGTAGGAACACCATAGGTCTCAGAGATAAACTATAAGCTGTAAGAGTAAAAACAACTAAGGAGCTCTTAGCTTAAGTATTCCCAGAACCGATCCAGTCTGCTAAACTATATGAATGCTTTCACCGGCATCCAACACCCAGACTGGCAGGAATATAAAGGAAACTAATTAGAACATAATCCAAAGCAGCCGGGCGAGGCTGAACCTAGTCTTAGCAAAGAGCTAGGTAAAATTAACTCTCTCATTACCAAACACAAAGAAACAGCAGCTCAGCTGTGAGAAGTCAGAATGTGCAATCGCGACGATCTTCGTGGCGATGCACCCATGACAGGGGGTGTCTGGAACGATCTTTGGATCCAGGAAGTATGGTCATCGGAAGAGTCTGTTCTACCGATCAACATCCTGGAGTTGAGGGCAATTTTTCCTTTGCCTACAACACTGGACGGTCCCTTTAAGTGGTCTACCTGTCCGAGTGCAGACAGACAACGCGACGGCGTTGCGTATATCAACCACCAAGGCGGGACAAGGAGCTCCAGCTTCATGATGGAAGTGTCTCGGATCCTGCTATGGGCCGAGACCAAGGTTCCAGCCATCTCTGCGATCACATTCCAGGAGTCCAGAATACCACGGCGGACTTCCTCAGTCGCGAGAAGATGGATCCTGGAGAATGGAGTCTTCATCCGAAAATTTTTGCGCTGCTGTGCTTCCGTTGGGGAACTCCCCAAGTGGATTTGATGGCATCCAGGTTCAAATGCCAAACTACCGACCTTCATGTCCAGGTACAAGGACCCGAAGACTGTGGCGGTGGTTGCTCTGGTGGCTCCGTGGGACCATTTCGAGCTAGTCTATGTGTTTCCGCCGATATCTTTACTTCCTCTGGTGCTGCGTCGGATCAGACTGGAAGAGAATTCCTGCTATGTTGATAGCCCCGGATTGGCCAAGGAGGACGTGGTTCTCGACACTGGTGTCGTTTTTGGCGGCACCGCCATTCCCACTTCCTCCTCGCCCGGACCTGTTAACCCAGGGGCCCGTTCGTCATCCGGACTTGAAGTCTCTGCGTTTGACGGCGTGGCTCTTGAGACCGAAACCTTGACCCGTAGAGGTTTTTCAGCGAAGTCATTGCCACTCTGCGAGCTGCCAGAGGTCCGGCTACTACTAAGATTTATCACAAGACTTGGTCTTTTCGTGGTTTCGGGTTCTTCAAGGAATCCGAGGATTTTTTTCCATTCCCAATTTGTTGACTTTGGTACAGTACGGGCTGGACAAAAGGTTTGGCAGTTAGCACTCTGAAAGGTCAGGTTTCTGCCCTGTCTTTGCTATTTCGGAAGGCTATCGCCTCGCGTAGGGACGTACGTTCCTTTTTTCGCGGAGTAACCCATCAGTTTCCACTGCGGAAGGCGCCTGTGTCTCCTTGGCGGCTCAACCTTGTCTTGGAGGCTCTTCAGCATATACCTTTTGAGCCTATGGGTTCTGCTAGCCTTTCTTTAATTTCTTGGAAGGTTACCTTCTTAGTGGCGGTAACCTCTTTAAGAAGGGTTTCTGAGTTGGCAGCTTTTTCCTGCTCGCCTCCTTTCCTGGAGTTTTACCGGATCGAGTAGTGCTTCGCACATGGGGCGATTTTCTACCTAAGGTGGTGTCGCAATTTCATGTTAACCAGGATATTGTGTTGCCCTCGCTTTGCCCGGGCCCAGGGAATGCAAAGGAACGGAACTTGCACAAATTGGATTTAGTGCGGGTCTTGAAGTTCTATTTTGTCTATTACTCAAGGTTTTCGAAAGTCAGATTCCCTGTTTGTGATTACAGCAGGTCGTAGGCGTGATCAACGAGTTTTCAAGGACTCTATAGCTCGTTGGATTCGGTCGGCCTTTTTGGAGGCTTACCGTCTTAATGGCGAACCTTGCCCGATTAAGATTCGAGCTCGCTCCACGAGGGCTGTGACTTCATCGTGGGCCTTTCATTAAGGGCTTCGGCAGCTCAGCTCTGCCGAGCGGCGACCTGGCGTTTCGTCCACACATTTACAAAGTTTTATAAGGTGGACGTCAGTGCTTCCGCTGATGCGGCCTTAGGACGTAGGGTCCTGCAGGCAGCGGTAATTTAAAGTTTTTAGTTAACTTGTATTTGGCGCCTGTGGCGCATTTATCTAGGTTGTTGGGTTTCTGCCTATTTTGGTTTTTTCCCACCCTAATTTTTGGACTGCTTTGGGACGTCCCACTAGTAATGACTGTGGCTCTCTTCCTTCCATCTGCAGCTGAAAGACGGATTTTGGTAAGAACTTACCTGTAAAATCCTTTTCAGCGAAGGAAGGAAGAGAGACACAGCTCCCTCCCATGGCAGAAGTGTGTTGTTGTATTTACAGATGCAGCGTGACCTTCTCTGATAGCGATTATCTGGACTGAGGTCGACGCGCTACGGCTCTGTTCCAGCATTGCCAGCTTATCGCAGTAGTCAGGTTCAGTGAGTAGTACCTGTAACTGTGTGATTTTTTTTGCCGAATGCATGCATAACCTGTACTCTTAGGTTTTTTCTCTGAAGTCCTTCAGAAGGGGTTATGTTGCTTCGCTGGTGATATTGTTCTTCCTTAAGCTTGGGTACGACTGAAGAGCTGAGTAGGAGGAGCCCGAGCTGGAGGGGCCGGTCAACACTCTTTTTAATCTGAGGTGTCAATCCTATCTGGGCTCCGCCTACCCCCACTAGTAATGACTGTGTCTCTCTTCCTTCCTTCGCTGAAAAGGATTTTACAGGTAAGTTCTTACCAAAATCCGTCTTTTCTTTACTTAGCTGCTTTTTTCTTGCCATAATACAAATTTTAACAGTCTATTCAGTAGGACTATCAGCTGTGTATCCACCAGACTTTTGCACAACACAACTGATGGTCCCAACCCCATTTATAAGGCCAGAAATCCCACTTATTAAACCTGACAGGGCATAACTGTGAAGTGAAAACCATTTCCCGGGGACTACCTCTTGAAGCTCATCAAGAGAATGCCAAGAGTGTGCAAAGCAGTCATCAAAGCAAAAGGTGGCTACTTTGAAGAACCTAGAATATAAGACATAATTTCAGTTGTTACACACTTTTTTGTTAAGTATATAATTCCACATGTGTTAATTCATAGTTTTGATGCCTTTAGTGTGAATGTACAATTTTCATAGTCATGAAAATATAGAAAAATCTTTAAATGAGGTATGTCCAAACTGTATATTATGGAAGAGTCCTTACATGATATGAAGGACACATGACTACAGGGGAGCAACCAACAGATAATAGCGCATACAATGTGTCTAGAGTTGGCATTATAGACAAGAGAATACTACAACGGTGTGGTGTCTAGAGACTATTGTGGACCCGAATATAAACCAAGGATCAATGATGAGCCGTTATCTATATATAGGATCGAGCCATATGAGTTGCTATATTACCTAAGACAAACAAAATAAACATATACCTCTTGTAAGTAAATAATAGTTTTCGATTAAATAAAAGAAAATGTAAAAGCCATTCCACCAATGTCAGTGTACCGAAGTTCGGGATGGTCCTAACCTCTAGCATTAATAACTTACCATGCATCATAGTGATGTCATTATGCATAATGGCTATGCGAATTGAAAAAAAACTCAAAGATGCCCACTGAATATGGAAAATGGAAAAGAAACTTGAAAAAGATTCAGCATGATTAGGATACACAATAGACAATGATCAACAAGGTCCGATAAACATGGTCCCCCATCCTAGTGCCAATAGAACAGGACATCATGCACCACAAGAAGATAAACGTGTGTAAAGTAGTGATGAGCGTACGTGCTCGGTAATGCTCGTTACTCGCCCGAGCATCGCTGTACTTGGCGAGCACCGAGCATTTCCGTGTTTGCTCGGCTGGCGTTCTGGTGAACGCCCTGCATTTTTGATGCTTTTTTAGAGAGCCAATCAACATGCAAGGATTGTCTGCCACATACTGTAACACCGCAGCCATCTTTGTTGTGGTATTACAGTGATTGGCTGTCCGCACAACATCAGGTGTATAAGGGACCTGGCGCCACAATGCTCGTCACAATCTGCTCCAGAATTAGCGAGTGTAGGGAGAGCTGCTGCCGAAATAGGGTCAGATTTGGAGGTTTATAAGATAGTGTGGGTATACCATCAAAAAATACACAGATCCAACTAAATCAACAGTCCTTCTAAGGACTAATTACTTGGTATTAAAGTGCTAGGTAGGCAGGGAGTGTATGTGGGTATATAGATCTCAGCAGCAGACAGGCATTGTATGTGATAAACTGCAGACAACCAAAAATGAGCTTAAATACTAGTAAACTGCTAAAATATCTTTAAACAAATTAGCATAAAGAAGACATAGTATAAAAATAAAGTACTCACAGCCAAAAAACAGAGGCTACAAATCTAATGACAGTCTGGAGAAACCTCAATAAATCATGAAATATATATGTAATGTAAATCGGCAAAAGAGAAACAGCTGAGCGGCACCGCTAACTGAGCTCGCCCCTCCAGGTTTATGAATGTGCAGGAGCCTCAGCCGGCAAACAACCCAAAACCGCTGGTGCTCATTCATGAAAAAACATCCATGAAATCAAAAGAAAAAGTGAATGGCACTCACCTGGTAAAATATGCAAGACTTTATTAGGAAATCTTCAACGGGAACTGGAGGACAGGAGTGACGACAATCGTTTCGCGCAAAATGCGCTTCCACAGGTCACATGGCGGGGAGGAAATGGTGAAAGTGGTAATACCTGCTGACAGGCAAACACCTCCCACCAGATCCACCCTCACCATTAGCGACCAACCCACAAATGATAAAACAATGTGCAAAAAACATAAAAATTACAACAAATATACAAAAAACAATTGTAAAATAACATGAGCAAAAATAACCAAAATCACAGAAAGATGGACATATGAAGTCTTGCATATTTTACCTGGTGAGTGCCATTCACTTTTTCTTTTGTTTGAAATATTTATAATGACCAATAAATAATAAGTGCAAAACAGTGCTAATTAATTGTGAATAAATGAAGTACTAGATTATTAAATATTAAAAGTCCATTCATGATATTCATTAATAAAGTGCATAATCAATATAATCTACTGCTTAAATATATAGATGAGCAAAAAAACGTTCAAAGTATACTGCTGTGCAAAAGTGCATATAGTGCAAAGAACTGATACTGCATGGATGCATAAATAAACTCATGGGCAACAGATAAATGACATATAATCCAAAAGTGCATCAGCCATTAAAGTGCAGATCGTTTATGTGCTGAAAAAAATAAAAATAACCACTGAATGAACTTACACAAGTGAGCGGTGTCTGATGGAGGAACACCCCCGCCCCAACGCGCGTTTCGTGATAGTCACTTCCTCAGGAGGCGCCTGTCATTTATCTGTTGCCCATGAGTTTATTTATTCATCCATGGAGTAGCAGTTCTTTGCACTATATGCACTTTTGCACAACAGCAGTATACTTTGCACTTTTTTGCACCAGTATGGTTAATGAATAAAATATAAGAGCGTTTTTTTGCTAATCTTTCTATTTAAGCAGTAGATTATATTGATTATGCACTTTATTAATGAATATAATGAATGGACTTTTAATATGTAATCTGGTAGTTCATTTATTCACAATTAGCACTGTTTTGCACATATTTATTGGTCATTAAACAGTACAGACCAAGTTTTGACACACCTCATTTAAAGATTTTTCTGTATTTTCATGACTATGAAAATTGTACATTCACACTGAAGGCATCAAAACTATGAATTAACACATGTGGAATTATATATTTAACAAAAAAGTGTGTAACAACTGAAATTATATCTTATATTCTAGGTTCTTCAAAGTAGCCACCTTTTGCTTTGATGACTGCTTTGCACACTCTTGGTATCCACCAGAAGTTGGTGGATACACAGCTGATAGTCCTACTGAATAGACTGTTAGAATTTGTATTATGGCAAGAAAAAAGCAGCAAAGTAAAGAAAAACGAGTGGCCATCTTTACTTTAAGAAATGAAGGTCAGTCAGTCCGAAAAATTGGGAAAACTTTGAAAGTGTCCCCAAGTGCAGTTGCAAAAAACCATCAAGCGCTACAAAGAAACTGGCTCACATGAGCACCGCCCAAGGAAAGGAAGACCAAGAGTCACCTCTGCTTCTGAGGATAAGTTTATCTGAGTCACAAGCCTCAGAAATCGCAGGTTAACAGCAGCTCATATTAGAGACCAGGTTAATGCCACACAGAGTTCTAGCAGCAGTCACATCTCTACTACAACTGTTCAGAGGAGACTTAGTGCAGCATGCCTTCATGGTAAAATAGCTGCTAGGAAACCTCTGCTAAGTACAGGCAACAAGCAGAAGATACTTGTTTGGGCTAAAGAACACAAGGAATGGACATTAGACCAGTGGAAATCTGCTTTTGTCTGATGAGTCCAAATTTGAGATCTTTGATTGCAACCACCGTGTCTTTGTGCTATGCAGAAAAGGTGAGCGGATGGACTCTACATGCCTGGTTCCCACGTGAAGCGTGGAGGAGGAGGTGTGATGTTGTGGGGGTGCTTTGCTGGTGACACTGTTGGGAATTTATTCAAAATTGAAGGCATACTGAACCAGCATGCCTACCACAGCATCTTGCAGCAGTATGCTATTCCATCCGGTTTGTGTTTAGTTGGACCATCATTTTTTTTTTCAACAGGACAATGACCCCAAACCCACCTCCAGACTGTGTAAAGGCTATTTGACCAAGAAGGAGAGTGATGGGGTGCTACACCAGATGACCTGACCTCCACAGTCACCAGACCTGAACCCAATTGAGATGGTTTGGGGTGAGCTGGACCGCAGAGTGAAGGCAAAAGGGCCAACAAGTGCTAAGCATCTCTGGGAACTCCTTCAAGATTGTTGGAAGACCATTTCCGGTGACTACCTCTTGAAGCTCATCAAGAGAATGCCAAGAGTGTGCAAAGCAGTCATCAAAGCAAAAGGTGGCTACTTTGAAGAACCTAGAATATAAGACATAATTTCAGTTGTTACACACTTTTTTGTTAAGTATATAATTCCACATGTGTTAATTCATAGTTTTGATGCCTTCAGTGTGAATGTACAATTTTCATAGTCATGAAAATACAGAAAAATCTTTAACCCCTTCCCCCCCGAGGTTTGTTTGTAGTTTAATGACCGGGCCAATTTTTACAATTCTGATCACTGTCTTTTTATGAGGTTATAACTCTGGAACCCTTCAACGGATCTTAGCAATTCTGAGATTGTTTTCTCATGACATAATGTACTTCATGATAGTGGTAAAACTTCTTCGATATAACTTGTGGTTATTTATGAAAAAAATGTAAATATGTTGAAAATGTGGAAAATTTTGCTATTTTCAAACTTTGAATTTTTATTCCCTTAAAACAGAAATATGTCACACAAAATAGTTACTAAATAACCTTTTCCACATGTCTACTTTTACATAAGCACAATTTTGAAACTACATTTTTTTGTTACGAAGTTATAAGGGTTAAAAATTGACCAGCGATTTCTCATTTTTACAACAAATTGTACAAAACCATTTTTTTAGGGACCACCTCACATTTGAAGTCACTTTGAGAGGTCTATATTGCAGAAAATCCCTAAAGTGACACCATTCTAAAAACTGCACCCCTCAAGGTACTAAACCACATTCAAGAAGTTTATTAACCCTTCAGGTGCTTCACAGGAGCTGAGGCAACTTGGAAGGAGAAAATTAACGTTTAACTTTTTAGTCACAAAAATGATCTTTTACAAACAATTTTTTTATTTCAACAAGGGTAAAAGGAGAAAATGGACAGAAAAAGTTGTGCAATTTCTCCTGAGTACGCCGATACCCCATATGTGGGGGAAAACCACTGTCTGGGCGCATGGCCGGGCTCGGAGGGGAAGGAGTGCCGTTTGACTTTTTCAAACCAAAATTTGCAAATGTTGCGTTTGGAGAGCCCCTTTTGTGCCTAAACAGTTGAAACCTCCCACAAATGACACCATTTTGGAAACTAGACCCCCTAAGGAACTTATCTATATCTGTTGTGAGCACTTTGAACCCCCAAGTGTTTCACTAAAGTTTATAATGCCTGGGTGTGAAAAAAAAAGTTTCCACAGAAATGATTTTTTAGTCCCCAATTTTTGATTTTTCCCAAGGAAATTGGACCACAAAAGTTGTTCAATTTGTCCTGAGTACGCTGATACATCATATGTGGGGGAGAAATACTGTTTGGTTGCACTTTAGGGCTCGGAAAGAAAGTAATGACGTTTTGGAATGCAGACTTTGATGGGTGTCATGTTCAGTTTGCAGAGTCCCTGATGTGCCTAAACAGTGGAACCCCCCCACAAGTGACCCCATTTTGTAAACTAGACCCACTAAGAAACTTATCTAGATCTGTGGTGGGCACTTTGAACCCCCAAGTGCTTCACACAAGTTTATAATGCGCGGGCATGGAAATAAAAAATCCAATTTTTTTCGCACAAAAATAATATTTAAGTCACCTATTTTTTATTTTCCCAAGGGTAACATGAGAAATTGGACCATAAAAGTTGTCCAATTTGGCCTGAGTACGCTGAAACACCATATGTGGGGGGGGGAACCACTGTTTGGGCGCACGGCAGAGCTCGGAAGGGAAGGAGCACCATTTGACTTTTTAAAACCAAAATTGTCTGGAATCAAGATTGGATGCCATGTCGCATTTGGATAGCCCCTGATGTGCCTAAACAGTGGGAATCCCCCACAAGTGACCCCATTTTATAAACTAGACCCCCTAAGGAACTTATCTAGATCTGTGGTGAGCACTTTGAATCCCCAAGTGTTTCACACAAGTTTATAACGTAGAGCCGTAAAATTAAAAAATCATTTTTTCCACAAAAATGATCTTTCCACCCCAATTTTTATTTTCTCAAGGGTAACAACACCTCAAAAGTTATTGTGCAATTTGTCCTGAGTACGCTGATACCCAATATGTGGGGGTAAACCACTTTGGGTGCTTGGCAGAGCTCGGAAGGGAAGGAGCTCAGTTTGACTTTTCAACGCAGAATTGGCTGTATGCCATGTCGCGTTTGGAGAGCCCCTGATGTGCCTAAACAGTGGAAACCCTCCACAAGTGACACCATTTTGGAAACTAGACCCCTTAAGAAACTTATCTACATCTGTTGTGAGCACGTTCAACCCCCAAATGTTTCCCTAAAGTTTATAATGCCTGGGTGCGAAAAAAAAATTCCACAAGAAATGATTTTTCTCTTCGCCACGACAGCACACCCACTGAAAGAGGGGATCCGCCCCTAGGAACAGGAAACCTACAGAGAGATAAAAGGGGCAGCCCCCCTCGCTCCTCAGTTGGTTTCCTGTTCCTAGAAGAGGAACCTATGGAGTAGAGGATTCCTGGGCTGGATTGCTGCCTGTGCGGTTTCCATGAGAGCGGCAGGGGCTCCAGCGCCAGACGCAGCATTGGGGGAATTCTGTTTCAGCTCCCCCCTCAGCTGAAGAAAAATGACCTGAATGATGCTCCGGCCATAAACACATACGGGGAAGAGTGGCATGAGGCAAAAGGTATTCCCCGGGAGTGATGCGAGGCCAGGAACAATCCTGCTCTGGCTCGCATACAGTGTGCGGGTGAGACACTCTGCCTAAAGCAAAAGTACCCCGCTGCCCTACCTGTAAAGAGCTGGGAGTCATGCTGGATACCGGACCATGGATGGTGGTTGGAGGCCACCACCTCTCTCGCTGGTAATGTAGGGGAGACAAGATTCCCGGGCGGCGGAGGAGACACGCGGCCGGCGCACGTGGCTGGCAGTGAGTGGAGCGCGGTCACGTGCGTCATCATCCAGCTCAGCGGTCCCGGAAGTGATAGCAGACTTCCAGGAGACCAGAGAGAGAAAAGCGCCACGGTATAGAGCGGCCGCAAAGGCGCATGAGGGCACAGAACCCGGAAGTGAAGTTGCACTTCCGGGTCAGAGAAAAAAAGAAGTAAGGGGAAAAGCTGCATAAAAGCACCGGCCAGAGGCATACCAGTGCGCAGCGATGTCATCCCCAAGTGACCCCGTTTCGCGCCCACCTGATGAGCTGGTGGTGCCACGTCGCAGCAGCAGAAAAAGTAGAAGTGGACACTCAGCGGAGTGGCTCCACAAACAGGACTGAAGGAAAATCGTCTCGCTCCACGCTGCAGCCGGATCCTTCAACCCCAAAGTCGGTACCACGTTGACAAGCAAGCTTCACTGGGTGAGTGTCATAATTCACACCTATCATGCTGATGGCCCTTCCCTCCTCTTTCTATCTGTCCTTAGGCGAAAAAAACTGAGAAATCCAAACACAAGGAATTTGTTCCCAGCCCCTCCCGGACACGTATCCTAAAAAGATTGTCATATTTGTATTGGCTATACACTTCAGGAGGAAAGTTCAGTAAGAATGGAAGACATCCGCTTGATGATTAGAGAAGAGCTACAGGCCCTAGAGGGAGCAAGTAGTATCACGGGAAGGAGATCCCTTAGAGAGACCACCCCGCCTAAGGTAGGATCCTCTTCGGAAACTTAATTCACAGGCTTCACAGGAATCAGTGTCCTCGGAGGAGGAAGAACATACATGTTTTCCAACTGATAGCATAAATAACTTGATCAAATCAGTGAGGAACACTATGGGGTTGTCAGACGTTAAAGACCCTAAAACTCCCCAGGAGATTGTTTTCGGGTCTCTCCCAACGAAAAGGTCGAGTAAATAATTCCGTCCATAAAGGATTTAGTTAAAAAGGAGTGGGAGAAGCAGGGGCAGAGAGGCTTTATGCCGGCGGCATCCAAAAGACGGTACCCCTTTAATGACGAAGATCTGGCTTCTTGGGCAAAAGCGCCCAAATTTGATGCAGCTGTGACCTCAACCTCCCGCCGGTCCTCTTTACCAGTAGAGGATACTGGAATTCTATCAGGCCCCCTGGATCGGAAAGCAGATGCACTGCTCAAAAGATCATGGGTATCGTGTATAGAGGCATTCAACCCAGCAATATCGGCCACATGTACTGGCAGAGCCATGTTAATATGGTTAGACCAGCTGGAGGAGAATATAAAAAATGGCCTATCCAGGGATAAGCTGCGTTCCTCCATCCCTCTAATTAAAGGTGCGGCAGCCTTCTTATCAGACGCTTCAATAGACTCTCTCCGCCTAGCGGCAAGATTGGCGGGATTAACAAATGCAGCTCGGAGGGCGTTATGGTTGAAAGGCTGGAAGGGGGAAGCACAGACCAAGTGTAAACTCTGCGCTATACCCTGCCAGGGTGAGTATCTTTTTGGCGCAGTGTTAGATGACATCCTAACCAAAGCAGTGGAAAGAAAGAAAGGCTTCCCTAATCGATTCGTTCCATCCTACAGGATGGCATTCAGGAAGCCAGCATTTGGCAGGAAGAAAGACTTTAAAACTCAGAACTCATGGAATAAGGACTTCAAGCCGAAGGGAAATTTATTCGGTAAACATCCTTTCAGATCAGGAGATAAATTCCGGTAGTTCCAACCTACCGGTGGGTGGCAGGCTATTACACTTCTGCTGTCACTGGGAAAAGGTAACAGCTAACCCCTGGGCTATTAACATTGTTAAATCAGGCCTAGCATTAGAATTTGTCCGGAACCCTCCGGACTCCTTTCTATTGACTTCCTTAAAGTCCCAGGCTCAACAAGAGTCATTAGAATTAGAAATTAAAGGTCTATTATCCAAAAAAGTACTAGTGGAGGTTCCGGAACATCAAAAAGTAAAAGGCTTTTACTCTCCCTTGTTTCTGGTATCCAAACCAGATGGTTCATTTAGAACCACAGTCAATTTAAAGAAGCTGAATACTTTTTTGAGGGCCCAAACCTTCAAAATGGAATCTATACGGTCAGCCATAAAACTTTTATTTCCCAGATGCTACATGGCAGTCGTGGATCTCAAGGATGCGTATTATCATCTGCCAATACAAATCTCGCATCAACGCTTTCTCCGAGTAGCAGTCACATTAGAAGGCCAGATCTGTCATCTTCAGTTCGGGCAATGCCCTTCGGACTATCAATTGCACCCCGCGTCTTCACCAAACTAATGCTGGAGGTGATGTCATATTTGCGAATTAAGGGTATGCCACACTAAGCGAGATCGCTAGCAGAACGCTAACGAGATTGCACCTGCGTCACCATTTATGACGCAGTAGCGATCTCGTTAGTGACTTAGCTGTGTGATTCCAAACACATCTTGTCAGCGATCTGTATAACGACCTCTGCGGTCGTTGGGAAAACCTAGTGCCACCTGCGATGCTGGTGAAGTCGTTCATAAAGGGTGTCACACTCAGCGATTCAGGCTCACTAGCGGGACACCAACGACCAAAAAACGGCTCAGAACGTTCATGAGCGATCAACGACATCTCAGCAGGGGCCACATCGCTGCTACATGTCACACACAGCTAAAGTCGCTAACGAGATCGCTACAGCGTCATAAATGGTGACGCAGGTGCGATCTCGCTAGCGATCTCGCTTAGTGTGGCATACCCTTTAAAGATACCTTGGTAATCCCGTACCTGGATCATCTTCTTATAGTGGGAAATTCGTATCTGCAGTGTGAGCACAGACTATCTGATGTAATCTCATCCTTGCAGAACTTAGGTTGGCTGATAAACTGGGAAAAATCCAGTCTTCACCCGGTAACCTGTCAGACGTTCCTAGGTCTTCATCTGGACTCAGTAAGTCAGAGATGTCTGCTGCCAGAGGCAAAGAAATTAACCATGATTAATAAAGTACGTCTTGTAATAGATAATCCTGTAATATCCCTAAGAGAAGGTATGTCCTTGCTGGGCTCTTTGACCTCATCTATTCCGGCAGTCCAGTGGGCCCAGTTTCATACCAGAAATTACAAAGAATCATCCTGCAAAAGAAGAGAGCCTACAGGGAGAGTTAGAGAGTGTAATATCCCTACCGTCGGAAGTTATCAGTTCCCTAACCTGGTGGCTAGATCCAAGTAATCTCTCGGGAGAGGTTCCTTGGGTAGTGGTCCCCTCGAATATAGTAACCACAGATGCCAGTCCCTTAGGATGAGGAGTGCATTTAAAAGAGAATATGATGCAGGGACGGTGGTCAAGATTAGAGGCAGAGGACTCGTCAATTGTGAGAGAATTAAAGGCTATATATCATGCTATTTGTTACTTTCTTCCGCAGCTGCAAGGAACTCACACAAGGATTCTATCGGACAACACCACCTCTGTAGCATACCTAAACCACCAAGGAGGAACACAATCGGTAGCACTCATGTCTATCGCGGGAGAAATTTTGAAGTTAGCAGAAAATCATCTCCTGTCCCTGTCAGCGCTGCACGTCAGAGGGATAGACAATATCAAGGCAGATTTTCTCAGTCGCCATACCCTACATCAAGGAGAGTGGGTGCTCAGTCGTCGAATCTTCAACATAATAGCAGTCAGGCGGGGCAGGCCGGAAATAGACCTGTTTGCCACGAGAAACAACAGGCAGGTCGAAAGGTTCGCTTTGCTATTCAAGATGGACAGTCCAGATATACTAGACGCTTTGCAGACCCCATGGACTTTTCGCCTAGCCTATGCCTTTCCCCCGATGTTATTATTACCAATCGTCATCCGGAAAATAAGGGAGGAGGGACGAGAATAATCTTAATAGCTCCGTTCTGGCCCAAGAGGCCGTGGTTCTCATGGCTGAGGGCCATGTCGGTCTCAGATCCATGGATCCTCCCTTGGGACCGGGACCTTCATTCACAGGGGCCCTTCTATCACCCTCAGGTCAAAGGCTTGCACCTCACTCATCAATAGATCCTCCCTTGTCTGTATTTCCGGACAAGATAGTGTTGAAAACAGACCCGTCCTATCTCCCTAAAGTGGCGACTAAATTTCATAGGTCTCAAGAAATCTTTCTTACTTCCTTTTATGATAACCCCTCATCACCACAGGAAGAAAGATTCCACACTTTAGACGTTAAAAGGGCCGTCTTAGCATATCTGGATAGGACTAGACCCTGGAGGCAGAGCAGGGCCCTCTTTGTCTCTTTTCAGGGCAGCCGTAAAGGTACAGGAGTCACGAAGAGCACGCTGTCTCGATGGATTAGAGACGCAATATCACTGGCATATGTGACAAAAGGGAAATTCCCACCGCAGGGCGTGAAGGTACATTCCGCACGGGCCATATCTTCCTCCTGGGCAGAAAGAGCAGATGTCCCAAAAGACCTTATATGTAAGGCCACAACCTGGCTTCACCTTCTACATTCTATGATCACTATAGATTAGATCTATCTTCCTCAACAGACCTAGTGTTTGGTAGATCAGTCCTTGACATGGTGGTCCCTCCCAGGTGATTGTCTCTGAAAATCTCTCAGTGGGTGCTGTCGTGGCGAAGAGAAAAAAACGGATTACTTACCGGTAATGCTCTTTTATAGAGCCCACGACAGCACCCACTCACTTCCCTCCCTTAGTTATAGTACACACGGTGCAGTCGGTGGGTGAAGGGTTAATTGTATATATTGACTGCATAACCTAGCAGTATAAATATGTATATATACTTTAAACGTATTACGGAGCAAATTAACTGAAACTTGTGTGGCGGTTCCTCTCATTCTCTGTAATCCAACTGAGGAGCGAGGGAGCCGCCCCTTTTATCTCTCTGTAGGTTTCCTGTTCCTAGGGGCTGATCCCCTCTCTCAGTAGGTGCTGTCGTGGGCTCTATAAAAGAGCATTACCGGTAAGTAATCTGGGTTTTTTTTTAGTCCCCAATTTTCCAATTTTTGATTTTTCACAAAGAAATTGGACCCCAAAAGTTGTTGTCCAATTTGTCCTGAGTACGCTGATACCCCATATGTGGGGGGAAATACTGTTTGGGCGCACGGCAGGGCTCGGAAAGGAAGTAATGACATTTTGGAATGCAGACTTTGATGGGTATCATGTTCAGTTTGCAGAGTCTCTGATGTGCCTAAGCAGTATAAATAAACCCCCCACAAGTGACCCCATTTTGGAAACTAGACCCCCTAAGGAACTTATCTGGATCTGTGGTGAGCACTTTGAACCCCCAAATGCTTCACACAAATTTATAATGCCCGGGCATGAAAATAAAAAAATCCTATTTTTTTCCCACAAAAATGATCTTTTAGTCACCAATTTTTTATTTTCCCAAGGGTAAGGGGAGAAATTGGACCCCAAAAAGTTGTTGTCCAATTTGTCCTGAGTTAAGCGGATACCCTATATGTCGCAGAAAACTATTGTGTGGGTACACGTCGGGGCTCGGAATAGAAGTAGTTACGTTTACTAATGCAGACTTTGATGGAATGGTCTGCGAGTGTCATGTCGCGTTGTAACAATTATAGGGGATAACTCAGGAAGACTTCTTGCATGGAACAAGGCAACTACAGGACTCAGTTTTATAAGTGGTAAAGTCTATATTTTTACACGTGATTCAAACAGGTGCAAAACAAAGCTCAAGTCCACAACACTTGGTGTAGATATTAAATGCAGCTTAACAGTCTATAGGAAACTTCAGAGAGAAATGCAATCAAGCAGAGAGTCTATGAAGCACAGTTATACTTGAGGATACTTGACACAAATAAGTCTTAGTTTAGTCCAAGCACAGGTAGATATGCTTATAAGGCAGTTCAAATAATATCTTTAGCTCAACCAGGGAGGCCTGGGTGATAGTCTCAGGTTAAAGCAGCGCAGAGCTGCAACAGCTTACATGTCCAGTAAATGCAGAAGGGAGTAACAAGCAGCCAGATGAAGGAGGATTACTGGAAACCGGTGTATGCAGCAGGAACTCAGAGCAGAGTAGCAGGATCACAAACAGGTTCACAGGAGCAGGTACAAAGCCAGGGAGCCACCAGAGGTCAGAAGCTGGATGCAAGGCAGAATACTGTAGCAAAGACTAAAGGCTGGGGTGGAGTTATATAGCAGGAAGACACAGTGCACATGAGACCAAAGATGCCATCTTGGAAAAGGGCAGTGATGCACAAAAGGTGATCAAAAATGTTCAGAGTCCTGACACGCGTTTGGAGAGCCCCTGATGTGCCTAAACAGTGGAAACCCCCCACTAGTGACCCCATTTTGGAAACTAGACCCCCAAAGGAACTTATCTAGATGTGTGCTGAGAACTTTGAACCCCCAAGTGCTTCACAGAAGTTTATAACGTAGAGCCATAAAAATAATCATATTTTTTTCACAAAAATTATATTTTTGCCCCCAATTTTTTATTTTCCCAAGTGTAACAAGAAATTGGACCCCAAGAATTATTCTGCAATTTGTCCTGAGTATGCTGATACCCCATATGTGGGGGTAAACTACTGTTTGGGCGCATGGCAGAGCTCAGAAGGGAAGGAGCACCGTTTGACTTTTTCAACGCCGAATTGGCTGGAATTGAGATCAGACACCATGTCACATTGGAGAGCCCCTCATGTGCCTAAACAGTGGAAACCCCCAATTCTAACTCAAACCCTAACCCCAACACACCCCTAACCCTAGTCCCAACCCTAATCATAACCCTAGCCACATACCTAACCTTAACACACCCGTAACCCTAGTCCCAACCCTAACCCTAATGGGAAAATGGAAATACATTTTTTTAATTATTTTTCCCTAACTAAGGGGGTGATAAAGGGGGGTTTGATTTACTATTTAAAGCGGGTTTTTATGATTGTCAGCTGTCACACGCTAAAAGATGCTTTTTGCAAAAAAATAGTTTTTGCATCTTCACATTTTGAGAGCTATAAATTTTCTATATTTTGGCCCACAGTCATGTGAGGTCTTATTTTTTGCTAGACGAGGTGACGTTTTTATTGGTACCATTTTTGGGCACATGATATTTTTTGATCGCTTTTTATTACGATTTTTGGGAGGCAGAATGGACAAAAACTAGCAATTCATGAATTTCTTTTTGGGGGGCGCGTTTATACCGTTCTGCATGTGGTAAAATTGATAATGCAGTTTTATTCTTCGGGTCAGTACTATTACAGCAAATACCTCATTTGTATAATTTTTTTATGTTTTGGCGCTTTTATACAATAAAAACTATTATATATAAAAAATAATTATTTTTGCATCGCTTTATTCTGCGAGCTATAACTTTTTTATTGTTTCGTTGATGATGCTGTATGGCGGCTTGTTTTTTGCGGGACAAGATGACGTTTTCAGCGGTACCAGGTTTATTTATATTCGTCTTTTTGATCGCGTGTTATTCCACTTTTTGTTCAGCGGTATGATGATAAATCATTGTTTTTTTAGCCTTGTTTTTTTTTAAGGGGTTCACTAAAGGGGTTAACTAATGGGACAGTTTTATAGGACTGGTCGTTACGGATGCGGCGATACCAAATATGTGTACTTTTATTGCACTGTATAATACCAGATCGCTGGTCTGACAGTGTGCACAGCACTCTGTGAGACCAGCGATCTCACAGGCAGTGCTGCAGGCTTCCTCAGCGCCTGGACCACGCGGCCATCTTGGATCCGGGGTCTTGCAGGGAGGAAGGCCTCAGAACAGTGCGATCACATTGCGCTGTTCTGAGGGTCTCCGGAAGCACGCAGTAAGCTCCCTCCCTGCACGATGCTTCCCGGTGCCCCCGGTACACCGCGATCATGTTTGATCACGGTGTGCCAGGGGTTAATGTGCCGGGATTGGTCCGTGACTGCTCCTTGCACATAGTGTCGGGTGTCAGCTGTGATAATCAGCTGACACCTGGCCGCGATCAGCTGCACTCCCCCCCCGGGAGCGCAGCTGATCGCATATGATGTACTATTCCGTCCATGGGACTAAGGTCCAGGGTAACATGGACGGAATAGTACGTCGGATGGGATTAAGGGGTTAAATGAGAAGGTGTGTCCGACCTTTTGGTCTGTACTGTGTATATTTCTTGTGAGTAATGATGTATTGAGGTTTCTCCAGATAGTCATTAGATTTGTAGCCTCTGTTTTTTGGCTGTGAGTGCTTTAAGTTTATATTATGTCTTTATGCTAATTTGTTTAAATAAAGATTTTTTTTGCATTTTACTAGGTATTTAAGCTCATTTTTGGTTGTCTGCAGTTTATTAGTGTTTTTGGAGCTATTTACTCTTATACTATTGGGATATTTGTATAATAGGCATTGCATGTGGCATACTTCATTGCATGCATCAAGAGGGTCCATTCCATTATTGTCTGCTGCTGCTGCTGCCTATAAGATATATTGACTGTATCTACACAGCCCTAGGTCTCAGTGGGCAGCAAATTTTCTGTGCATCTTAATCCTGATTTTTTTTTTCCAAAGCAATCCAGAACCCCTTTTTTTTCTCCATTTGCTTGTTGACACTGCAGACTACAGCCAGATCCTTTTCATAGTACAGCGTGAAAATCCAGCAACTTTAAACGGGTTTGCCCATCCCAGGCATGACATCTGAGTGCGCCATTTTTTTGTGGTACTGTAGAATCTTTTTGTAGTGTCTTATATATTTTTTTTACACCATTTTGCTGCCCCAAAAATATTTAGCTACAGGGCAGATATTTTACACTGGGTTTTGTCCACCACACGGATCGCATATCATTGCGCTCAAAATTTTGCCATTTCAGGCCTCCATAGAATTTTTTTTGCTGTGTCATAGCCTACTTATTGACACAATTTTGGTGGGCAAAAAAAAAATAGAGGGCAGATATTTGAAAGTGGTGAAAGTGGGCTATCTCCTCAGATGCCTAATCTATATGTGGGCTAAAAATTATGGCATTTCATGGTTACATTCCCCTTTTTTGCTGTGTCTTACCCTAGTTCAATAGATTATTTTGGGTTAAAAAAAAAAAATACAGGCCACATATTGAACAGTCTGGTATTTCCGTCATCGCCTGATCTATCTGTGGCCTACAAATTGTTGCATTTCAGTCCTACATTTCCCTTTTATTCGAACGTCCATGACAGCACTACGGAGAGAGGGGATCCGCCCCTTAGGAACAGGAAACCTACAGATACAAAAAGGGCGGCACCTCTCCCACGCACCAGTTGGTTTCCTGTTCCTAAAGGACGGGTTTCCTACAGATGAAGATCTTCAGGACCTAGAAGGCCAGCTATCCTTGTCCCAGGCTACTATAAGATCCCTGGATTGGTGGAAAGAGGAGACGAACCTGTCTAAGGGGGTTCCCTGGGAATATGAAATATCCCGGATAGTCACGACAGATGCAAGCCCCTCTGGTGGGGGGCTCATATGGGGGACGTTATGGTTCAGGGCTTATGGGAGCTGGATCAAATTCAAATGTCTTCTAATATGAAGGAGTTAACGGCGGTAGAGCTAGCGATTAAAAAGCTCCTTGTCTATCTACAGGGTCACCACGTTCGAGTGCTCTCCGACAATCGTGTCACAGTCGCTTATGTCAACCACCAGGGTGGTACTCGTTCCCGTCCTCTCATGGAAGTGGCAAGGCGCCTACTCCAGATAGCAGAACGACACTTTCTTTCTCTAACGGCTCTACACATAAGGGGAGAAGAAAATACCAAGGCGGACTTCTTAAGCCGTAATCTCCTGAGTCAAGGAGAGTGGTCATTAAAGACTTCCATCTTCGACCTGATTGTGCAGAGATGGGGTCAACCGGAGATAGATCTCTTTGCTACCAAAAGCAACAGGAAAGTGAGACGGTTCTGCTCTCTGAATCCCAAAGAACGCCCTCTGGCAGTGGACGCTCTTCTATTAAAGTGGGATTTCAATCTAGCGTACGCCTTCCCTCCCTTGTCCTTACTCCCCCTAGTGTTGAGGAAGGTCAGGAAAGACAGGGCGAGGGTAATAGTAGTTGCTCCCTTCTGGCCCAGGAGGGCATGGTTTTCATGTCTCAGGAACATGTCGATAGCCGACCCGTGGGTCCTGCCGGATATTCCCGATCTGCTCTCCCAAGGTCCAGTCTACCATCCTCGAGTAGCGGGCCTCCACCTGACGGCGTGGATTTTGAACGGTCACTGCTGAGAGATAAGGGGTTTTCTGCTAATGTAATTAATACTCTCCTTAAGAGCAGAAAAGAGGTTACAACTAGAATCTACGCTAGGACTTGGAAAAAATTTCTCCAGAGTTCGGGGGTGGTAGCAGGGGACCCAGCACTGATAACCCATATTCTAGAATTCCTACAAAAGGGTCTGGACTTAGGTCTCTCCACAAGCACCCTTAAGGTGCAAGTTTCAGCTTTGGGGGCACTCTTCAGTTGCAACATCGCCAATAATTACTGGGTCAGTAGATTCATTAAAGCTGCGGGTAGGTCGAGACCCATAGTGAAGAACAGAATCATGCCATGGGATTTGAACCTTGTTCTTACTGCTTTAACAGAACCCCCTTTTGAACCTATATCAGCAGCATCAATAAAAATTCTTTCCCTTAAAACCGCATTCCTGGTAGCATTAACTTCGGCTAGGAGGGTAGGTGACATCCAGGCACTATCTAGACTGTCTCCTTACACTCAGGTCCTGAATGACAGAATAATACTTAGACCTGATCCGGCATACTTACCTAAGGTGTCTTCCGCCTTCCACAGAACACAGGAAATTGTTCTCCCTTCGTTCATCCCTAATCCATCTAATCAAAAAGAGATAAAACTCCATACTCTAGATGTTAGAAGATGTCTCCTGCAATATTTGACAGTCACTGATCCCTGGAAAAGGGACAATGCATTGTTTGTCTCTTTTCAGGGAATTAACAAAGGCGTAGAATAACAAAAAGCTCATTGGCCAGATGGATTAGGGAAGCAATTTCTCTGGCATACACCTCGAGGGGCAAGCCGGCACCTGAGAGGCTAAGGGCGCATTCCACCCGAGCTGTGGCGACTTCATGGGCAGTCTCCATTGACCAGATATGTAAGGCAGCTACGTGGTCTTCTCCACACACGTTTTACACTCATTATAGGTTAGATTTGGGTGCTTCCTCAGACCTTTCTTTCGGACTAAGGGTGCTGCAGGCTGTAGTCCCTCCCTAAGTAATTACTCTCTGTAATTCTCTCCGTAGTGCTGTCATGGACGTTCGAATAAAGTCTTAGTTACTTACCGTTAACGGTATTTTTTGAAGTCCATGACAGCACCCTTAGATTCCCACCCATGTTCTATGTGCACTTCTTCCTCTTATATAGTCCACATGTAATAAACAATTGATCAATATTACTGTGTGATGCATAAATTTTTTGCTGTATACCATTTAACCTTGGTAGTCCTCTTATGCTCTGTAATCCAACTGATGCGTGGGAGAGGTGCCGCCCTTTTTGTATCTGTAGGTTTCCTGTTCCTAAGGGGCAGATCCCCTCTCTCCGTAGTGCTGTCATGGACTTCGAAAAATACCGTTAACGGTAAGTAACTAAGACTTTTTGGCTGTCTTACCCAAGTTCAATAGACTATTTTGGGTTAAAAAATAAAAAAAAATACAGGCCACCTATTGAACAGTCTGGTATCTGTCAGACACCTGATCTATCTGTGGGCTACAAATTGTGGCATTTCAGGCCTACATTCTCCTTTTTGGCTGTGTCTTACCGTAATTCTATACAGTATTTTTCTGTAAAAATACAGGCCACATATTGAACAGTGTAGTATATCCGTCAAATGCCTGATCTATCTGTGGGCTAATTGTGGCATTTCAGGCCTACATTCCCCTTTTTGGCTGTCTTACCGTAATTCTATGCAGTATTTTTCTGTAAAAATACAAGCCACATATTGAACAGTGTGGTATCTACTTGAGACGCCTGATCTATCTGCGTGCTACAAATTGTTTGATTTCAGGCCTACATTAACTTTTTTTTTGCGGAGTCTTACACTAGTTCACTAGACTATTTTGGTGTAACAAATAAAAAAAAATCCAGGCCATATATTGAACAGTGTGGTATCTCCATAAGCCAAAAGAAAAAAAGGGAGTAAAATACACTTGATATTTCAAAAATATTTCATTTATTTAGAAAAATACACGTGTACATAAAAATCACTCAATGGTGACAGTGACCCTAGTATAAAAAGTACAATATACACATGGGGCCAGGATTCTAATATATAGCAGCAAAGAAATACATTTATATTGCAGGAGCAAATATATACCTCAGTGAGGACAGTGAGGACATTAAACAACTTAAGGCACATATGCTACAATGGTATACTCTTAAGCATGTGCAGCTTACAATGTGAATCTACCTATTGGCACAACATGAACATTCACTGTCTTTGTAATTAAGTTGCTTACCCCTAGAATGTCAAGCCGCTTACCCTGGACCCACGTGTCACCCTCTGACGCGCGTTTCGCGTTTGCTTTTTCAAAAAAGGAGTAATTACTACATTCTAGGGGTAATCAACTCCCTTTTTTTCTTTTGGCTTATGTATTATTTGGAGTACACTTTATCATTATAGTCCTTTTCTTGGGGGAATTATCGTAATACATGCTAGTGCACATTTATGATATAAATATCCCCATTTTTTGTACTGGTTCGTATTTAGTGTGGTATCTCCATCAGACGAATGATCTATCTGTGTGCTACACATTGTTGCATTTCAGGCCTCCATTCCACAGTTTTGCTGTGTTTTAGCCTAGTTATTGACACCAGTTTGCTAAAAAAAAAAAAAAAACGTACAGTCCAGATATTCAAAATATTTTTTTCTCGCACACGGGTCACATTTAAGTTTGCTCCCAATTCAGCCTTTTGTAGTGAACGTGGAAAATACTGTACTCCATTTAAAATGGGAAAGGTGCGTGGCAAGGGACGGGGAAGTGGATGTCATGCAAAGGCCTTGGGCATGCTGAAATTGTGCCCATCAAACACCCACATCTTGCAACAGATTCCTGTCAGAATTCATAAGTGACGGCAGAACAGCACCCTTGAAACCAGAGCAGTGGAAAAGGTAGTTGGTTGGATAGCTGAACACGAGGATCAACGTTTTCCATGATACAACAGCCAGTATATTGTTTTGCAAGTGTGTTTATGGTGTCCGTAACCAAAAATATTCACACAGGTTGATGTGTACCCCCCTCAGAGGTAAATGTTTGTCAGCCCATACACTTAGTGTATGAGCTTTTCAAGTATAGCAGACCCGCTTCTTTAAACTGGGAAGTCCTTTTTCATAGGCCATCCTCCTCATCTCTTCAGACACCACCACTAGAACACGAGGGTCAATGTTTTCCGTGATGCAACAGCCACTATATTTTGCAAGGATATTTATGATGTCCGTAACCAAAAATATTTACAGAGTAGGTTGATGTGTACCCCCCTCAGGGAAAAATGTTTGACAGCCCATACACTTATTGTATGGGCAATTCAAGTATAGGAGACCCACTACTTTAAACTGGGAAGACCTTTTTCTTAGGTCATCCTCCAAGTCTCTTCAGACACCACCACTAGAACACAAGGGTGAACGTGTTCCGTGATGCAACAGCAACGTAAATCTTTTGAAGGGTGTTTATGATGCCTGTAACAAAAATTTTGAGACAGTATGTTGATGTCTACCTCACAGGTGGAATTGTTTTGTCAGCCCATACACTTACTGTATGGGCATTACAAGTATAGGAGACCTGCTCCTTTGTAATGGAAACAGTTATTTAGGAGGACTTCATACACGTCTCTTCCAAGTGGTATTTTGGTTTGTCCAAATTTGGGGCAGGCCTTGCATTCACTGCATAGGCAAGCAGTATGTGAGACCCACTTCCTAATAATGTGAACTTTGTTGGTTGTTCATCTTCAACAATGCAACTCTTCACTGCCAGTTCTTCAGCCTCAACACTGCAGTGCTAAAATTCAGGGTCTTCAACCTCACCTCTGCAATTCACCAATGCAGGTTTTTAAGCCTCAACAGTGCAATTCTCCACTGATGGTTCTTCAGGCTCAAAATTGAAGTGCTCCACTGCAGGGTATTCTTCCTCAACACTGCAATGCTACAATGCAGGTTCTTCAGGCTCAATATTGCAATGCTCCACTGATGTGTGTTCAATTCATCCTCAACACTGCAATGCTACAATAAAGGATCTTCAATTATACAATTTAGAACAGAATGCATATTGCACACATGTTATGTTCACCTCTCCTGAAATTTCAAGAGTTTAAGGTATATACAAGTCACGTGGTACACTAACTAAGATATATTGAACATAATAAACAAAGTGTCAAAACACCACCGATATAATAAAAAGATCAGTTTTATTGATATCAAAAAGAGTTAAATAAATACAAGAAATATCAAACAAGAAAAACGCCAATAAGGCACAGATAAGGGGAGGAACAGACAATCATATGTGTCATTGCGGTCCTAATAATGAAATCTCAATATTGCGAGGTGGGGGGTAATGCTAACAGAGTATGCATAATACTACAAAGCCTGCTTATGTAAATATAATCTACATAACAAAGATCCGATGTATATATGAAACCATGCTTACAAAATCCCAGGTATAGCCAAAAACAGAAAATGCACTGATGTATAGTAAACGGTGACGTCACCTGGCTAACCCGGTAGTTAGTATACTAAAGCAGAAGTCATAGTGTAAAAAGATATATATCAAAGCATCCACTCTCACCCATAGTGCCTCGTTTCAAATAAACACGTAGCCCCAACGCGCGTTTCGCGTGGGCTTCTTCGGGGGGCCGTGTCTAGAATGTGCAACCTCGCTGTTATATAAGCCCCAATAATCCACTCACATGTGATTCCAATGTCGGCGCGTGTGCCGCTCCGTCGCGCCGGAAGTTGCGTCACACCCGGCATCCATGGCGCTGCGGGTCACGGGAACACCCCGTTGTGACGTCAATGACCCGCATGCATCATTAAAGGAAGCCTCGTGCGACGCACCGGCCGAGACAGAGCCGCGCAAGCGCACTAGCCTTTGAGGCCGATAAATCGGGAATAAGGGTAAATGAATGTACAACATAAAAATTTGTATACAAAGAATGCTGCAATAAGGGTCCAAGTACATATATGAACGGAGGTATGTGTACAAAAAACAGAATAGTGCACAAATACATATAATATATACATCCCATACGTGTCACATATATAATTATGAGATTATTACCACCTATTAATATAATGTGAAAATACATAAGATAAAGAATAAAATAAAAATAAGAAAATAAAAAATAAATAAAAACTGACAAAAATAAAAATAAAATAAGAAATAATAATAAATATCAAGATTTATATATATATATAGACAATGACTATGAACGTGACTAAACGTGAAAAATATAATAATATTAAGACGAAATATTCTTTTGATTAGAGTGTTTTCAGGACTCCATTCAAAGTAGATCTGTCCTCATATTCTTCAACCAAATTGCAGCATAATTCAACAAATAGGGCATGAACTAAAAAATAAAACCAGCATTAGGGCACAGATACAAGGACACAGATACAACAAAAACACACAAATAAAAACAGAAAACAAAAAACAAAACATGAAAACATAAATCAAAGAAAAGAAGCAAAACTCAACTGCTCATTAAGGCCAGCTGGTACCATAGTATTGAGGGTCGAGATCCATTGACATTCCCTGCGGGCAAGTGCACGTTTAAAATCACCGCCTCTGATACCCAAATGGATACTGTCAATGCCTCGAATCCTCAAATCCTTAGGGTTACAATTATGTTTGGCCTTAAAATGGAGAGGAATCGTTTTCAGAGTGCTCAAGTCATTTATTTCTTTTGCTGCCAAAATGTCCCTCACATGCTTGCGTGTTCTAATTCTTAGTTCTCTTGAAGTCAGACCTACATATATCAAATTGCACGTACAATGGCATAGTAAATGACTCCAGAGGTTTTGCACGTAATATATTGTCTGATCTTATACTCCCTCAGGCCATTTGATGAGCAAAATTTACTGGCCCTTTCATGGTTCTGGCATGCCAAGCAATCCCACATGGGAAAAAACCAACTCTTCTCTCTCTCTTGATAATAGAATCATAGAATGGTAGAGTTGGAAGGGACCTCCTGGGTCATCTGGTCCAACCCCCTGCTCAAAGCAGGATTCTCTAAATCATCCCAGACAGATGTCTATCCAGCCTCTGTTTGAAGACTTCCATTGAAGGAGAACTCACCACCTCTTGTGGCAGCCTGTTCCACTCATTGATCACCCTAACTGTCAAAAAGTTTTTTCTAATATCTAATCTGTGTCTCCTCCCATTCAGTTTCATCCCATTGCTTCTAGTCTTTCCTTGCGCAAATGAGAATAAAGATGATCCTTCTACAATGTGACAGCCCTTGAGATATTTGTAGACAGCTATTAAGTCTCCTCTCAGTCTTCTTTTTTGCAAGCTAAACATTCCCAAATCCTGCAACCGTTCCTCATAGGACATGGTTTGCAGACCGGTCACCATTCTGGTGGCTCTTCTCTGAACTTGCTCCAGTTTGTTGATGTCTTTTTTAAAATGTGGTGCCCAAAACTGGACACAGTATTCCAGATGAGGTCTGACCAAAGAGGAGTAGAGGGCAATAATGACCTCACGTGATCTAGACTGTATGCTTCTGTTGATACATCCTAGAATTGCATTTGCCTTTTTTGCTGCTGCATCACACTGTTGACTCATGTTAAGTCTGTGATCAATTAGTATACCCAAGTCTTTTTCACATGTGCTGTTACTTAGCCCTATTCCTCCCATTTTTGTATATGCTTTTTTCATTTTTATTGCCCAGATGTAGTACTTTGCATTTTTCCCTGTTAAAATCCATTCTGTTAGTTGCTGCCCACTGCTCCAGTTTATGTATATCTTTTTGAATCCTCTCTCTCTCTTCTCTAGTATTAGCTACCCCTCCTAGCTTTGTGTCATCAGCAAATTTGATCAGTTTACCCTCAATTCCTTCATCTAAATCATTGATAAATATGTTGAACAATACAGGGCCCAAAACAGAGCCTTGTGGTACCCCACTTGAGACATTCTTCCAACTGGATGTGCAGCCATTTACGACCACTCTTTGGGTCCGATCACTAAGCCAGTTATGAATCCACCTAACAGTTGCCTTGTCCATTCCATACTTAGTCATTTTTTCAATAAGGATTGTGTGAGATACTTTGTCAAATGCTTTGCTGAAGTCAAGATATACTATATCTACAGCATTTCCCTGATCCACCAGTCAGTGATTCTGTCATAGAAGGAAATTAAGTTAGTCTGACATGACTTATTAGTTACAAACCCATGCTGACTCTGTTTAATCACTTCATTTTTATCCAGGTACTTGCATACATGTTCTTTAATAATTTGTTCAAAGATCTTTCCTGGTATAGAAGTCAGACTCACCGGCCTGTAGTTCCCTGGGTCCACCTTCTTCCCCTTTTTGAAGATAGGAACAACATTTGCTCTTCTCCAGTCTTCTGGGACTTCTCCTGTTCTCCAAGAATTTTCAAAGATTATGGACAGTGGTTCAAGAATTTCTTCTGCTATCTCCTTCAGTACCCTGGGGTGTAATTCATCTGGACCTGGAGACTTGAATTCATTTAGGTTAGCTAAGTGTTTCCTCACTGTCTTTCTGTTTATAGATATCCTGGATTCTTCTATTCCTTTAATAGGACAGTGAAGATCAGTTGATGTTACATTTCCTTTCTGAGAGAAAACAGATGCAAAATAGGAATTTAAAAGTTCAGCCTTCTCAACATCCTGACTTACCATTTCATCATTTTCATCCTGTAAAAATCCTATAGCATCTTTGACTTTTCTTTTACTTTTGACGTATCCCCAAAATCCTTTTTTGTTGCTTTTGACGTCACTTGCAAGCCTTAATTCATTGTCAGCTTTAGATAATCTGATTTGTGCCCTGCAGGTTCTGCAGACGGCATTATATTCTTCTTTAGATATGCCTCCCTCTTTCCATTTGATAAACATTTCTTTCTTCCTTTTTAGCATGTGTTTAAGTTCTATGTTCATCCATCCTGGTTTCCTTAAATGCTTCCCATTCTTCCCTCTTTTCGAAATTGTTAACGATTGTGCTTTGAGAATCTCATTTTTCAAGATTTTCCATCCTTCCTGGACATTTTTGTCCTTAAGGATATCCAGCCATTGGATCCCTCCAATTCTCTTTCTGAGTTCCTTAAAATCTGCCTTTCTGAAATCTAACCTTGACGTCTGAGTCTTCACAGGTCTTCCTCCTCTTGTTATCCAAAATTCTAAAATAGCATGGTCACTACCTCCTAGGGTCCCAGCCACTCTTACCTCCTCCACCATTTCCTCCCTGTTTATGAGGATTAGATCCAAGGTGGCAGATCCCCTTGTTTTCTCCCCTACCTTTTGGAAGATAAAGTTGTCAGCAAGAGAGGATAAGAATTTCCTGGACCTGTTAGTTTTGCCTGAGAGAGATTCCCAACAAATGTCTGGATAGTTGAAATCTCCCATGACCACTATGTCATATTTTTTGGAGAACTTGGCCATTTGATGCATAAAGAGTTCATCCATATCTTCAGCTTGCACAGGCGGCCTGTAGTAAATGCCTACAATGGTGTCCTTTCCATTGTTCTGTCCTTGTATTCTTACCCAAACAGTTTCCACAGAACTCCCAGTCTCTGAAACTTCAATCTCTGTGCAGATATACGCTTTTCTAACATACAATGCAACACCTCCTCCTCGTTTATCAAGTCTGTTTCTTGCAAATAAGTTGTAACCTTCTAGCCTTGTATTCCAATCATGTGTATCGTCCCACCAAGTCTCAGTGATTCCAATGACATCATATTTCTTCTCCTGCGTTAGTAGCTCCAGTTCTCCTTGTTTGTTGCCCATGCTTTGTGCATTCGTATAGAAACACTTTAGTTTGTGATTGGTTTCTCTTTCTTCAATATTTTTATTATGTAGATTTTTTTGTCTTTGTTCTTCCCCTTCACTTCTAATAGCAGAGTTCTCAATAGCATTTTTCAGGTGTATGGCTTTTGCTGGCGTTTTGCTTCCCTTCCCACATTGTTCTAGTTTAAAGCTCTCCTGATGAGTGTAGCAATAATAGGTCCAGCATTATTTCCCACATAGTGACTTTTGCATAGAATGTCCCTCAGATTCCTACTACTACGTGCAGTCATAAGGGGTCTTTTAGACAAAGAATTAGAGAGCACTGGATCCGTTAATAAAACAGACCAATGCCTTTTTAGGATGGTGCGCCTCAAATTCCACTGTTGATTATAAGTGGATATAAATCGAATCTCCACATCTTTTTTGGATCTCTTCATTTCAGGAGAGGTGAACATAACATGTGTGCAATATGCATTCTGTTCTAAATTGTATAATTGTTGTTGCTCTCTGTATTTTTACAGCTGAAAGTCTAGGACAGATGGATTATCGTGAGCGCGAAAAAACGTGGCTCAAACAATTGGATAAGGTTTTTAATGAGGGATCAAGCAATATAACTGATCCAAAAAACAAAGATGTGTTGGAACTTAGAAGGAAATATAAGGAACTACTTAGTAAAAGGACCCGCCTCTGGTGGAACAGAGCGTTCCTTGATAAATATATTACATGTGGCCTTATACCTAGAGGTTTGAGAGTCCAAGTCTTTCCTTCGTTTCCAGTTACTGAGGAAGATTTTGTGAGGAAGTGGGAGGAATCTGCTTCATTGTGCTCAAGGACATTTATGGAACTTTTAGTTAAATCAAATGCTGCTAAAATTGAGGAATTGGACACTGAGCTCAGTTCAATTCAGGGTGATTTAAATAAACAATCTACCCCTGAAATGACTGGAAAATTTAAGCTTGAATTGAAGAATGATCTACAGAAATGGGAGACAGAGATCATACAGAATAAAAGCAAAAAATACCAACGCGATATGACTGATTTTCAAAATAAACGGATGTATAAATGGAAACATAATACTGGTATAGGAAAAGCAAATAAATTTAGATCTCGGTCAGTGTCTTTTTCATCTGTTTCCTCGGCTGAGGAAAAATCTACGACATCAGATAATTTTGGATCCCAATTGGACAGGAGGGATTTTTTCCGTTCCAATAAAGGAAAGAACAAATTTAAACGTAAAAATGCTATGTCACCTCCAGCTGATAAAAAAGCAAAGACAAATACATTGGAGGTAATTAACCTCTCGTCGCATGTGGTCTCTGAGGCACAGAGGGAAGTTTTGGGTCTGGGCTTATCCTTTTCTCCTAGTAATAACTTTGATCTCTTCACAGCTGTGAAGGACCTTCATCTTTTTTCAAGGAAGCTGATACTCAAAAAATTACATTCTAAATCTGTTGCTGATTTCAATATCGCGGAGTTGGAGGCAATCCGGACCCTTGAGGAGTTAGAGGCGGAGTCTCATCAGGAAGATACAGGTATTTCTCCACCCAATATTGCCCCTCCATCAGCCACTTTCCCCCCTTGTCACTGTGTCCACAAATAGATATTTTCACGCGTTTGGTGGAGGCTGACTTTAAAACTATCTTAAATAATAGAAGTAGAGATAATCTCACTCCGGCTCAACGTGGAGCTTTGGGTGAGATTAGAACTTGGAGGGATTTGGTGATTAAACCAGCTGACAAGGGGGGGAATGTGGTTATCTGGGCAGTGGAGAAGTATGAACGTGAAGCTTTCAAACAACTCCGCGACAGAGAAACTTATAGTCAATTGAATGAATGTCCACTTAATTCTTTTCAGACAAAACTTTTCTCTGTGCTTGAGATTGCATGGGAGAGAGGCATTATCTCCAAGAAAATGTTGGATGGACTTAAGGTTAAACATCCTGTTGTCCCGACTCTTTACCTTCTGCCCAAGGTCCACAAGGACCCGATTAACCCTCCAGGGCGTCCGATTGTCTCTGGCATGGGAGGGTTATGCGAACCTGTTTGCAAATTTATTGATCACTACCTGAAAGCACAGGTTGAGACGCTACCCTCCCATGTCAGGGACACTACGGACGTCCTGAAGAGACTGGATGGCATTTCGTTGGAACCTGATATGCTGCTTGTTACCGCAGATGTGGAATATTTATATACCAGCATAGATCATGAGGATGGACTTGAGGCTGCTAGTTTCTTTCTGGAGGCCAGTAACCTGGACCCAGATATGCGTGAGCTGGTGTTGGATTTGCTCAGATTCATACTGACACACAACTTTTTTACATTTAAGGACCGATACTACCTTCAGAAGCGTGGTACAGCTATGGGGGCGGCGTGTGCGCCTTCGTATGCTAATTTGTTTTTGGGATATTGGGAAAGAGAAATCTTTCCTGAGGGCGCACACGCCTCCTCCCAGATTCTGGGGTGGTATCGGTTCATCGACGATATCCTGTTCATTTGGCAGGGTAGCGTCGATGATCTTGATGTCTTTATGTCGGTATTGAATCGGAACAGTCGTAACATCAGACTCACTTATGTAGCCAGTAGGGAGACTATCTCTTTTCTGGACATTGAAATTAGGGTACAAACTGGTGGCCTTCTGGTTACTGATGTGTTTCGTAAACAAACTTCTGTGAATGCATTATTACATGCTTCATCAGCCCATGTCGGTTCCACCATTAGGGCCATCCCTAAGGGACAATTTCTCAGATTAAAACGTATATGTACGTCTGATGAATTATATGAAGGGCAAGCTGTGGACCTTGGCCGGAGGTTCAGAGATCGTGGATACAGCAAGCGTAGCATTAGACAGGGATATTGGAATGCCAAAAGAGTGTCAAGGAGGGACCTCCTTGTATACCAGAAGAGATCCAAAAAAGATGTGGAGATTCGATTTATATCCACTTATAATCAACAGTGGAATTTGATGCGCACCATCCTAAAAAGGCATTGGTCTGTTTTATTAACGGATCCAGTGCTCTCTAATTCTTTGTCTAAAAGACCCCTTATGACTGCACGTCGTAGTAGGAATCTGAGGGACATTCTATGCAAAAGTCACTATGTGGGAAATAATACTGGACCTATTATTATCAAGAGAGAGAGAAGAGTTGGTTTTTTCCCATGTGGGGATTGCTTGGCATGCCAGAACCATGAAAGGGCCAGTAAATTTTGGTCATCAAATGGCCTGAGGGAGTATAAGATCAGACAATATATTACGTGCAAACCCTCTGGAGTCATTTACTATGCCCATTGTACGTGCAATTTGATATATGTAGGTCTGACTTCAAGAGAACTAAGAATTAGAACACGCAGCATGTGAGGGACATTTTGGCAGCAAAAGAAATAAATGACTTGAGCACTCTGAAAACGATTCCTCGCCATTTTAAGGCCAAACATAATTGTAACCCTAAGGATTTGAGGATTCGAGGCATTGACAGTATCCATTTGGGTATCAGAGGCGGTGACTTTAAACGTGCACTTGCCCGCAGAGAATGTCAATGGATCTCGACCCTCAATACTATGGTACCAGCTGGCCTTAATGAGCAGTTGAGTTTTGCTTCTTTTCTTTGATTTATGTTTTCATGTTTTGTTTTTTGTTTTCTGTTTTCATTTGTGTGTTTTTGTTGTATCTGTGTCCTTGTATCTGTGCCCTAATGCTGGTTTTATTTTTTAGTTCATGCCCTATTTGGTTAATTATGCTGCAATTTGGTTGAAGAATATGAGGACAGATCTACTTTGAATGGAGTCCTGAAAACACTCTAATCGAAAGAATATTTTGTCTTAATATTATTATATTTTTCACGTTTAGTCACGTTCATAGTCATTGTCTATATATATATATATATATATATATATATATATAAATCTTGATATTTATTATTATTTCTTATTTTATTTTTATTTTTGTCAGTTTTTATTTATTTTTTATTTTCTTATTTTTATTTTATTCTTTATCTTATGTATTTTCACATTATATTAATAGGTGGTAATAATCTCATAATTATATATGTGACACATATGGGATGTATATATTATATGTATTTGTGCACTATTCTGTTTTTTGTACACATACCTCCGTTCATATATGTACTTGGACCCTTATTGCAGCATTCTTTGTATACAAATTTTTATGTTGTACATTCATTTACCCTTATTCCCGATTTATCGGTCTCAAAGGCTAGTGCGCGTGCGCGGCTCTGTCTCGGCCGGTGCGTCGCACGAGGCTTCTTTAATGACACATGCGGGTCATTGACGTCACAACGGGGTGTTCCCGTGACCCGCAGCGCCATGGATGCCGGGTGTGACGCAACTTCCGGCGCGACGGAGCGGCACACGCGCCGACATTGGAATCACATGTGAGTGGATTATTGGGGCTTATGTTATGATTTGGTAGCTGAGGAGAGCAGGCAAAAAGGAAATACACCAGAGCAGTTTGAAACTATGAGATTGCAGTACCCTGACTAACCACCACAACTAGAGGCAGCCGTGGAGCGTTCCTACGTTGGTCCTAGACGCCTCGTCACAGCCTGAGAAACTAACTACACCTAAAGATAGAAAGAGGAAAGCTATCTGCCCCGGAGCAGATCCCCAAAGAACATAGAAAGCCCCCAAACATGTAATGGCGGTTAGACAAGAAGAAATACTGACACAGATAGAAAATAGTATGAGCAAACGTTGGGGCCCAAACTTACTAAATAGAAAAGGATAGGAAGGGCACTTACTGCAATCCCAAAAAACCCTGAAAAGCACCAACTCTACTAATTTCAAAAACACCTGAGATCACACGACCTCTACCACCTAAATTAGTTCTCTGGTGTAACCAAAAACAAAACAGCAGCCACTGAAAAAACTGGAAAAAGCAAATGTACAAACATCAGTGGCTGAACTGAACTGGGAGGGCAAAAGCCCCCAGAGGGACCCTGAAGGCCCCCACAGAAGTGCAGGACAAAATGCAAAAATCAAGCACAAAAACAAAAAGAAGAAAATGTCTTATCTGTTAGCAGGAGATTCAGACACGACACAGCAGGCTACCAAGGAAACAGGAATCAAGGATTGAGACCAGAACAATTGATCACCGGCAACCCTGATGGGAAGGCGACTCCCTTATATAAGACCAGTCAGTAACACCTGATTCCCAATCCTCACAATCTTCACTGGACAGTCCAGTACCGTTTGTAACCACCAGAGGGAGCTTCTGCTCAGAACTCATTTTCAGCCTATTCACAACAGTACCCCCCCTTGAGGAGGGGTCACCGAACCCTCATTTGAGCAACCAGGTCGGTCAGGAAGAGTTCTATGATACGCACGGATGAGTCTCCTAGCATGGATGTCCGAAGCAAACACCCAAGAATTGTCTTCCTGACCATATCCTCTCCATTTAACCAAATACTGGAGTTTCCGTCTAGAAAAACGAGAATTCAATATTTTCTCAACCACATACTCCAGATTTCCCTCAACCAAAACAGGGTCAGGAACCACTGGCTCAACAAACCTCTTCAACAAGGACTTGTGGAACACGTTATGGATCTTAAATGTCCCTGGAAGAAGCAAACGAAAAGAAACAGGATTAAGAATCTCCATGATCTTATAAGGTCCAATGAACCTAGGCTTAAATTTAGGAGATGCCACTCTCATAGGAATATTTCTTGAGGACAACCAGACCAAGTCCCCCACTTTAAACCGAGGACCATCAGTCCTATGCCGGTTAGCAAACCGCTGGGCCCTCTCCTGAGAGAGGGACAACCTCTCCACTACCTGGTCCCAAATCTGTTGCATACGCTCCACAACAGAGTCAACACCTGGACAGACAGAAGCCTCCGTCTGTCCTGAAGAAAATTGAGGGTGAAACCCAGAATTACAGAAAAATGGAGACATCAAAGTGGCAGAGCTAGCCCTATTATTAAGAGCAAACTTAGCCAAAGGCAAAAAAGAGACCCAGTCATCCTGATCAGCAGACACAAAGCACCTTAGATAAGTCTCCAATGTCTGGTTTGTTCTCTCAGTTTGACCATTGGTCTGAGGATGAAACGCCGAGGAGAAAGACAATTGAACACCAATTTTAGAACAAAAGGTCCTCCAAAATCTGGAAACAAACTGGACTCCTCTGTCAGACAGTGTTCTCAGGAATGCCGTGTAAACGAACCACGTGCTGAAGGAACAAAGGCACCAATTCAGAGGAGGAAGGCAACTTAGGTAATGGCACAAGATGTATCATCTTGGAAAACCTATCGCAAATCACCCAGATGACGGTCATTCTCTGAGAAACAGGAGGTCGGAAATGAAATCCATAGAGATATGGGTCCATGGTCTCTTGGGCACAGGTAATGGCATCAACAAACCACTAGAACGAGAGCAAGTCTTGGAGCGAGAGCAAGTCTCGCAGGACTGCACAAACTCCCTGACATCACGAGACAAGGTAGACCATCAAAAGGACCGACTAACCAAGTCTCTGGTACCAAAAATTCCGGGATGACCGGCCAACGTGGAACAATGAATCTCAGACATTACACTCTTTTTCCACTGGTCCGGGACAAACAATTTCCCAACAGGGCAGCGCTCGGGCTTATCCTCCTGACACCCCTCCAGAGCCAGTCTCAAATTGGGCGAGATGGCGGAAAGAACTACACCCTCTTTCAAAATAACAGAAGGATCAGATAACTCAGGAGAGTCCGCCAGGAAACTCCTCGAGAGGGCATCCGCCTTAACATTTTTAGTGCCAGGAAGAAATGAAACCACAAAATTAAAACGTGTGAAAAACAAGGCCCACCTGGCCTGTCTGGGATTAAGTCGCTTGGCAGATTCCAGATAAACTAGGTTCTTATGGTCCGTAAGGACCACCACCTGATGTTTGGCTCCCTCCAGCCAATGTCTCCACTCTTCAAAAGCCCACTTCATGGCTAATAACTCCCGATTACCCACGTCATAATTACGTTCAGTGGGAGAAAATTTTCGAGAGAAAAAGGCACAAGGGTTACTTTTAGAGGTCTCTGGATCTCTTTGGGACAAAACGGCACCTGCCCCAATTTCAGAGGCATCAACCTCCACCTGAAATGGCAGAGAAACATCAGGCTGCCGTAGAACAGGAGCAGAAGTGAATCTCTGCTTAAGTTCCTGAAATGCAGAGACTGCCTCAGGAGGCCAATTCACCACATCAGAACCCTTCTTGGTCAAATCAGTTAATGGTTTAACAATAACAGAGAAATTACCAATAAATTTACGATAAAAATTGGCAAAACCCAAGAATCTTTGAAGAGCCTTTAATGAAGTAGGTTGGACCCAATCACAGATGGCCTGAACTTTGACCGGGTCCATTTCAATAACAGATGGGGACAAAATGAATCCCAGAAATGAGATCCTCTGAACGCCAAAAAGACACTTTGATCCCTTCACATACAGAGCATTCTCTCTCAAAATCTGGAACACAGTCCGAACATGTTTTACATGAGAGACCCAGTCATTGGAAAAAATCAAGATATCATCCAAATAAACAATCAGAAATTTATCCACAAAATCCCTGAAAATGTCATTCATGAAGGACTGGAAGACAGAAGGAGCATTAGTGAGCCCAAAAGGCATCACAAGGTACTCAAAATGCCCTTCAGGGGTATTAAATGCCGTCTTCCATTCATCCCCGTGCTTAATGCGAATAAGGTTATATGCCCCCCTGAGGTCAAGCTTGGTAAACCAAGTAGCGTTTTTCACCCTGGAAAACAGATCAGAGATCAAGGGTAAAGGATATTGATATTTCACAGTAATATTGTTCAAGAGACGATAATCAATACACGTTCTTAATGAACCATCCTTTTTGGCCACAAAGAAAAAACCGGCACCTAAGGGTGAAGAGGATGGTCTGATATGACCCTTCTCCAATGACTCCTTGATATAAGACCGCATAGCGTCATGTTCAGGTACAGACAAGTTAACAAGGTGACCTTTAGGGAATTTACTACCAGGCACTAATTCAATAGCGCAGTCATAGCTCCTATGGGGAGGTAAGGATGCAGATTTACTTTCGCTAAACACATCAGAAAAATCAATCAAAAAGTCAGAACATCCTGAGCCTGGAGGGAGGCAGAAAAAACAGGAGTGTTGGTATTAGCACATTGGCAGCCCCAACTGGTAACAGACACAGATTTCCAATCCAAAACAGGATTATGAGACTGTAACCAAGGGAAACCCAGTACGATAATGTCATGCAGATTATACAGAACCAAAAATTTGCAACTCTCCTGATGATCAGGTTCTACCCTCATTATCACCTGAGTAGAGAACGAGGTTTATTCTCAGCCAAAGGGGTAGAATCGATCCCCAGTAGGGGAATAGACTTCCGTAGGGGTATCAAGGGAAACCCACAATGTTTAGCAAAATCATAATCCATCAGATTAATAGCTGCTCCAGAATCAACAAAAGCCTGAGCAGAAAATGAGGACAGAGAGCATATCAGGGTAACAGTTAATAAAAACTTAGTCTGAACACTACCTAAGACAACTGAGCGTGCAAAACGTCTTCCCCGCTTAGGGCAGACTGAAATAGCATGAGAGGCATCAGCACAGTAGAAAAATAACCCATTGCGCTTTCGAAATTCATGACGCTGTGCCCCAGAAACCACTCTATCACACTGCATGGATTCAGAAGCAGGTTCACAAGGCAACATTATTCCACGCATACCTTTCCGCTCACGCAAACGTCTGTCAATTTGAATCGCTAATGACATAGAATCATTGAGACCAGAGGGGACAGGGAATCCCACCATAACATCCTTTACATTATCTGACAGTCCCTTCCGAAAAAGAGCTGCCAAAGCGTCGTCATTCCATTTGGTCAGAACTGCCCACCTACGGAATCTCTGACAGTATAACTCAGCGTCCTCAAGCCCCTGACTTAATGCCAACAAGGTTTTTTCAGCTTGATCAGTGACATTAGGCTCATCGTACAATAACCCTAAGGTCCTGAAAAAACGCATCAACATCACTCAAAACAGGATCCCCAGGTGTCGGGGAAAAAGCCCAATCCTGAGGGTCGCCGCGCAGGAGAGAGATGACAATTTGAACCTGCTGCGCTGCGTTCCCTGAGGACTTAGATTTTAAGGCAAAAAACAATTTACAGTTATTTTTGAAATTCAGAAACTTAGCTCGATCCCCTAAAAACAAATCTGGCATGGGAATCCTAGATTCCACAACAGGCAACCTAGCAAGATAGGTAGCAATACTCCGAACTTCAGTGGCAAGCTGATCCACACGGCCAGACAACTGTGCAAACTCCATTGAGAGAGAAAAAAAATCCTCCTCAGCACCCAGAGATACAGAGGGAAAAAAAAAAATGCAACAAACAGAAAAAAAAAAATATCTCTGACAACTCTGACAACTTTTTTTTTCTTTCCACAATATTTTTCCCTTCTGTGAGTACCATATAAATTTCAGTTTAGGCCGGTGATAATGTTATGATTAGGTAGCTGAGGAGAGCAGGCAAAAAGGAAATACACCAGAGCAGTTGGAAACTATGAGATTGCAGTACCCTGACTAACCACCACAACTAGAGGCAGCCGTGGAGCGTTCCTACGTTGGTCCTAGATGCCTCGTCACAGCCTGAGAAACTAACTACACCTAAAGATAGAAAGAGGAAAGCTATCTGCCCCGGAGCAGATCCCCAAAGAACATGGAAAGCCCCCAAACATGTAATGGCGGTTAGACAAGAAGAAATACTGACACAGATAGAAAATAGTATGAGCAAACGTTGGGGCCCAAACTTACTAAATAGAAAAGGATAGGAAGGGCACTTACTGCAATCCCAAAAAACCCTGAAAAGCACCAACTCTACTAATTTCAAAAACACCTGAGATCACACGACCTCTACCACCTAAATTAGTTCTCTGGTGTAACCAAAAACAAAACAGCAGCCACTGAAAAAACTGGAAAAAGCAAATGTACAAACATCAGTGGCTGAACTGAACTGAGAGGGCAAAAGCCCCCAGAGGGACCCTGAAGGCCCCACAGAAGTGCAGGACAAAATGCAAAAATCAAGCACAAAACCAAAAGAAGAAAATGTCTTATCTGTTAGCAGGAGATTCAGAAACGACACAGCAGGCTACCAAGGAAACAGGAATCAAGGATTGAGACCAGAACAATTGATCACCGGCAACCCTGATGGGAAGGCGACTCCCTTATATAAGACCAGTCAGTAACACCTGATTCCCAATCCTCACAATCTTCACTGGACAGTCCAGTACCGTTTGTAACCACCAGAGGGAGCTTCTGCTCAGAACTCATTTTCAGCCTATTCACAACAGGCTTATATAACAGCGAGGTTGCACATTCTAGACACGGCCTCCCGAAGAAGCCCACACGAAACGCGCGTTGGGGCTACGTGTTTATTTGAAACGAGGCACTATGGGTGAGAGTGGAATGGTTTGATATATATCTTTTTACACTATGACTTCTGCTTTAGTATACTAACTACCGGGTTAGCCAGGTGACGTCACCGTTTACTATACATCAGTGCATTTTCTGTTTTTGGCTATACCTGGGATTTTGTAAGCATGGTTTCATATATACATCGGATCTTTGTTATGTAGATTATATTTACATAAGCAGGCTTTGTAGTATTATGGATACTCTGTGAGCATTACCCCCCACCTCGCAATATTGAGATTTCATTATTAGGACCGCAATGACACATATGATTGTCTGTTCCTCCCCTTATCTGTGCCTTATTGGCGTTTTTCTTGTTTGATATTTCTTATATTTATTTAACTCTTTTTGATACCAATAAAACTGATCTTTTTATTATATCGGTGGTGTTTTGACACTTTGTTCATTATGTTCAATAAAGGATCTTCAGCCTCAACACTGCAATGCCCCACTGCTGGGTCTTTAGCCTGAACACTGCTATTGTCCACTGCCGTGTATTCAGGCTCAACACTGCAATTGTCCACCTCTGGGTCTTTAGCCTCAACACTGCAATTGTCCACCTCTGGCTCTTTAACAGCAACACTACAATTGTCCACTGCTGGGTCTTCAGCCTCAACACTGCAATTGTCCACTGCAGGTTTTTCAGCCTCCACACTGAAATTATCTACTTCAGGTTTTCCAGACTCAACACTGACATTCTCCACTGCCAGGTCTTCATCCTCAACACAGACATTTTCCAATGCAGGTTCTTCAGGCTCAACAATTCACTGCGTAGCCAAACAATATGGGAGCACCAAATTAATAGGAACAATGCTTTCATGTGGCCATCCAGTACGTGGGTTCAAAGGCTTATTGGGGTGTGTGTTACTTTGGTGCAGGGCAGGCCTTGCATTCAATGTAGTAACAAATGCAAAAAATGTGAACTTGGTTTTCATGTGGCCATCCAGTACCTGAGTTCAAAGGCTTATTGTGATGCGTGTGAATTTGGTGCAGGGCAGGCCTTGCATTCAATGCACAGGCTAACAGTATGGCAGAACCAAATGAATAATGTGAACTTGGTTTTCCTGTGGCCTTCCAGTACGTGGGTTCAAAGGCTTATTGGGGTGCGTTTGAATTTGGTGCAGGGCTGGCCTTGCATTCAGTGCATAGACTATCAGCATGACAGTACCAAATTAATGTGAACTTGGTTTTCCTGTGGCTATCCAGTACCTGGGTTTAAAGGTTTGTTGGAATGCCTGTGAATTTGGTGCAGGGCAGGCCTTGCATTCAGTGCATAGGCTAACACTATGGCATAACCAAATGAATAATGTGAACTTGGTTTTCCTGTGGCCATCCAGTACCTGGGTTCAAAGGCTTATTGTGGTGCCTGTGAATTTAGTGCAGGGCAGGCCTTGCATTCAATGCATAGGCCAATAGTATGGCGGAACCAAATAAATAATGTGAACTTGGTTATCCTGTGGCCATCCAGTACCTGGGTTCAAAGGCTTATTGGGGTGCATGTGTCTTTGTGCAGGGCCTTGCATTCAATGCATAGGCTAACAGTATGGCAGAATCAAAAATAATGTGAACTTGGTTTTCCTCTTGCCATCCAGTATGTGGGTTCAAAGGCTTATTGGGGTGTGTGTGAAGTTAGTGCAGGGCAGGCCTTGCATTCAATGCATAGGCTAACAGTATGGCAGAACCAAATGCATAATGTGAACTTGGTTTTACTGTGGACATTCAGTACCTGGGTTCAAAGGCTTATTGGCGTGCATGTGAATTTGGCGCAGGCCAGGCCTTGTATTTAATGCATAGGCTAATACTACGGGAGACCCATTTTCTTATAATTGGAACACTTTTTCATGAGGCCCTCCTGTACATCTCATCACAGGGGTATTGGGGTCCGTCCTAATTTTTGGCAGCCCAGCCACTCAATGCATAGGCAATAACATTATAGGTGACCCACTGTTAAACAATGGCCCTTTAAGAATAGTAATGCCATCTGATGCCCCTATGAAAATAGGTTTTGTGACTTTAAGAGTCACTCCTTCATAAACGAAACAAGATGTCTGATGTGTCACACACCATATGGCTAGCTAAGGTTGTTATATGCTACAATGGTATTTCCCAACAAATGCATTTGTATTGGTTGAAAGCAATGGTAACGTTGAAAAATGCATCAAAAACGCTACGTGTGAGCATAGACAAAGTGGTGGAGGAACATTTTTGTTTTGGGTTAATTATTTTGCCTTATATAAAAGTCATTACCCTGGAAAGGATGTTCCTTAACATATTTCCCAGGAAAATCCATTATGGTTTCATTTTTGTATGTTTTTGGGTGCACCTGTAAAAATGGTGTAAAGACTCTGACAACATTGTTCACAGCTGTGACCTGGGAGTCAGAAATGCTTCCAGGGGTATTCCCCATGATGTTCTCATGTCATTTGAGTACTGTTTCCATCATTTTCAGACGTTTTAAGACTTTAAAAGGACCCCCGGGGGGATCGTGGCAAAAATACTCAGTTTTCCCACAGACTTACATTGAGCTCGTTGCTCGGGTCAAGTACCTGTGTATTCCAATTTGCTCAACCCGAACAACGATTACCCTAACATTTTAGTGCTTGCTCATCATTAATAGTTAGCAAAGTCAAAAAAAGACATTTGTCCATCCAGTTCAGCCTACATACAATATTAAAACCAAAAAACAAGAAGGGAATAAAGGATAATATTCCTATTGTGGTTACATTTACTAAATTTTCAAGAGTCAAAATACTCTATATAAACCACAGGGGGGGTCTTTACAAAAAAGTCATTTTTATTGTAGCAAAACATTTTATAAATAGACAGGGTGTAAGGAGAACAAACAAGTCTAAATTATAATGAAATGCTGCATACCGAAAAGGTTACAGCCATAGAGAAACAAACATCATCCAGCATAATAAAAGTACAAGTAAAATACCTGATGAATAAGGAGCAGAAATACCCAATAATGTGCTAATAGGACGTATAATACGTTCAGCATAAAGATCTGGCAAAAAATTGTAAATAAATGCCACCAAGAGTCTAATTAAAGATTGCCTTGCAGCCACAATGGAAACCACTCACTAAATAGCCTGAGGTAACATGCACAGATTCCCCAGTCATATACAGGGAAGTGGAGTCTGGTTAAAGTATAAATAAATAAATATATAAGGCTAAGCATGGCAGTCAGAAAAAACATGCTGAATGGCGTATAAGCAAGGATGGCATTACTTCAAAGTTCAGAATTACCTTGCGACATTATGAGAACCGCTCCAGAGATTGCTGGGATGGCATGTTGAAGGGCCCCGATGCGCGTTTCACCGCATTCGGCTTCGTCAGGAGGCGTGGCTTGGTAATGATGGGCATAGAATTATATAGTGAGGATGGGGTGAGTCCACGAATCGGCGCGTATCTCGGCATGATGCGCCGCCCCCACGCTGGAGCATGCCGAGAAGCGCAGAGGGCGATGGAAAGGAGGACGTGCGTCATCACCTCCCATCGCCACAGCAACGCTCTCGGATCGCCCCGACGCCAGGGCGCCACAGCACATGCGCGAGTCGTGTCTGCATAGACTGCATAGGTAAGTATAATATATAAAGGTAGAACAGCATTCTCAATCAAAAAATGATAACGCCTAATTGTATAGAGGGAACAAAACAAATCGGACCATAGAGATCATGGAGAATGTATACTAATATGAGATGTGGCTGCAGCCGCTATAGAGGTGGAGATCATGGGAACTGCAGGGTAATAGCTCAGAGAGTATTTTTAAGCTAAGCCAAATAAGGCAAAAATGGCCAGAATGTGAGAAAAATTAAAGATTGGCTATTAAAAGGTATATGGAGCATTCTCATAATCGTCGCATGGGATTGAGAATGCTGTTCTACCTTTATATATTATACTTACCTATGCAGTCTATGCAGACATGACTCGCGCATGAGCTGTGGCGCCCTGGCTTCGGGGCGCTCCGAGAGCGTTGCTGTGGCGATGGGAGGTGATGACGCACGTTCTCCTTCCCATCGCCCTCTGCGCTTCTCGGCGTGCTCCGGTGTGGGGGGCGGCGCATCATGCCGAGATACGCGCCGATTCGTGGACTCACCCCATACTCACTATATAATTCTATGCCCATCATTACCAAGCCACGCCTCCTGACGAAGCCGAGTGCGGTGAAACGCGCGTCAGGGCCCTTCAACATGCCATCCCAGCAATCTCTGGAGCGGTTCTCAAAATATCGCAAGGTAATTCTGAACTTTGAAGTAATGCCATCCTTGCTTATACGCCATTCAGCATGTTTTTTCTGACTGCCATGCTTAGCCTTATATATTTATTTATACTTTGACCAGACTCCACTTCCCTGTATATGACTGGGGAATCTGTGCACGTTACCTCAGGCTATTTAGTGAGTGGTTTCCATTGTGGCTGCAAGGCAATCTTTAATTAGACTCTTGGTGGCATTTATTTACAATTTTTTGCCAGATCTTTATGCTGAACGTATTATACGTCCTATTAGCACATTATTGGGTATTTCTGCTCCTTATTCATCAGGTATTTTACTTGTACTTTTTATTATGCTGGATGACGTTTGTTTCTCTATGGCTGTAACCTTTTCGGTATGCAGCATTTCATTATAATTTACACCTTGTTTGTCCTCCTTATACCCTGTCTATTTATAAAATGTTTTGCTACAATAAAAATGACTTTTTTGTAAAGACCCCCCCCTGTGGTTTTATAGAGTATTTTGACTCTTGAAAATTTAGTAAATTTAACCACAATAGGGATATTATCCTTTATTCCCTTCTTGTTTTTTGGTTTTGATGTTTATATATCGGCAGAGGGGCATGTCCCGACTGGCCATGGTGACAATGGTATAGGTTTAGCTACATACAATATTGTTCCGCTCCAGGAAGACATCCAGGCCTCTCCTGAACCCCTCGACTGAGTTCGCCATCACCACCTCCTCAGGCAATGAATTACAGATTCTCACTGCCCTAACAGTAAAGAATCCTCTTTTATGTTGGTGGAAAAACTTCTCCAGACGCAGAGAATGCCCCCTTGTGACCGTCACCTTCCTTGATATAAACAGATCGTCGAGAGATATTTGTATTGTCACCTTACATATTTATTCATGGTTATTAGATCGCACCTCAGAGCTTAAAAAAATATACCTTTTTACATTGTCCCATCCTGGGACATCACTATACAATGACAGATTGCAATGATGTGATAGAGTATCACATCAGGATCTGACAGGCAAGGAAGGAGGCGTCTCAGGTCCTGCTCTCAGCAGGCGCTCACAAGTCTCATTCCCTGCAGGACTCTGAAGGATCCAGTGGCCATCTTGCAGCCGGGGGTCTTAATGGAGACAATCAGGACAAAGCGATCGCATCACATTGTCCTGATGGAAGCACGCAGGGAACTCATTCTCTGTGCGATGCTCATCTATGCTGCTGTCACTAATGACAGCGGCATCAGATGGGTTAAATACCCACAATCGGCTCTAGCACCGATCATAGACATTGCTGCGTTGTGTCAACTTTCAGACAGAGCTGGCACCCACACCCGATGGCTGTGGCGCTCAGCGTGAGGCAGCGCGATCAGTGTGCAATATCTGTACTGCTGTTTGAGGGAACGCAGCTCCCACAGAGCAGTACATGTTCAGCACATGTCGGGAAGAGGTTAATATAAACTTTTCTGAACTTATGTCAGTTATGAGCTAAAGACTATGCATACAGACATTTTGATATTCACAGCCTAGCAGGGTGAATTGAATATCAGTAAGTGGATAGCTATTTATCTTTTAATAGAAATTTAAGAACTTATTGTTCTCATCACTCTTAAAACTGATTTTACCTTTCACAATTAACATAACAGGCAAGCGCGAAATTCAAATTTAATAGAGTAAATTCCTGATTGCAGTGGTATAGCAGATTTGGTTTGGCTTCTATATAATGGATTTTTTCCATTATTATATATTTATGCAACCTCTTTTTTTGTAGCAATGCACAGCCTTAAGTTAATATCCATTTCTAGAATACATACTAACTTTAAACCATACAGTACAGTAAACACTGACAAGAGTGTGAAATATTCAATACTCCAAATTTTCACAGCAGTCCAGGGCATGTTGTTCTTCTTGTGGAGATAGCCAGTCTCCTGTTGGGGGATTTTCAGGCCATGATTTCTTGGGAAAAAGTTATGCAAACTAGCTTTCTTCTAGGAAGAGCCCCAACTCTCTAATCTCTCATATTCGAGGTAGCGACCTTAAAGGTCACTGTCTGACCTTTAACGAACCTTGCCATATAACTTTGGATATTAGGCAAACCTAAAGAAAAACTCCTATCTATAAACGTGTAAAGGTTCTTACTTTTCATCTGAGCATAGTAGGGTACTACTCTTCTAGGTTTCTACAAAAACACTGTACAATAATTAGAAATTCCAGAACAGATACATAAATTATCAGTCTGTAAAGGGACAAAAAGCTATGTGCCACTGGTAATCTAAGTAAAGGCAATTTGGCCTCTTGAATAAAATAATACAGCAAAAAAGTATAGACATTGGACAAAGTGATCAACAAGACTTTTGGTGCAATTTTGTAATGAAAAACCCAAGAGAAAAAGCAAAATGAGCATAAACCCTGTAGTAAGTAAATAACAGTACGTTATGATTCGGTAACTGAGGAGGACAACAGGAAAATAGGCTAGGCAAAAAGACACCCAGAGAGGTTGGCAGCTTAGTGGATTGCAGACCCCTAAACTGACAACACAACTAGAATTAGCCGTGGGACGTACCTACGATGCCCTAGACGCCTCGACACATCCAAAGAGTTAACTAAGCCTAAAGAGAGAAAGTTGAAAGCTAAGTGCCCCGGAGTAGAGCCCCAAAGGAATAGATAGACCCCAAACATATATTGCCGGTGAGACAGATGAAGCACAAAACACAGACAGAAAATAGAGTGAGCAAATGCTGGGGCCCAAACACTCTAGATAGAACAGGATAGTAAAGGATACTGTCTGCAATCCAGCAAAAACCCTAAGAAAAATTCCAACACATCTGATATGCAAAAATGTTGAGGCCACACAACCTCTCCCCCACTAAATCAGAACTCTGGTGTGAACTGGAAGCAAAACAATATACTGAAATAACAGGGAACTAAAAATACAAAAAGACTGAAATAAGCTGTGGCAAATAAAGCAGAGTACAGCACAGGTCTCCGCAGTGAAACCTGGCTGAACTACACCAGCAGGTCAGAAAACAGAGAAAAACAAAGACAAACTAATGCCACAGATTTAACAGACAAAATAACATCTGAAAGATGCAGGAACAAAGCAGGGAGCAAACAGACTTCCAAAGGGCTCAGGAAGAAAACTAAATCACCGGCAACAGCCAAGGTAAGGCTGCTCATTTAAATCTCCCCAGTCAGTAACACCTTATCTCCAATCATCCTCTTCAGGTGATAGACTACTGTCAACCAGACCAGCTCCATTATCAGCAGCAACCACCAGAGGGAGCCCAAACTCAGAAGCCAGATTAAAGGTGTTCACAACAAGTACATGTAAATAATGTAGGGTACTTAATTACTTCTATTTTGATTAAAAAAAAGCATAAAAGCCATCCTATTGCATCAAAGTGTACCCAGTCGGACCAGTCCTATCCTACCTCTTGTATTAAAACCTCATCTTGTTTCAGCCAACCTCAATATAAATAAGGGCAGAGCAGGATACAAACCCAATTGTTCGAGCACCTACCTATGGGGAGCTATATAGATGCAATGCCTAGCTCAAAACAGGAGGAGCCACAACCCTGTTTGCACAGTGTACAAGAAACTACGGCAAAACCAAACAAATGAGCCTGAGAATAAGCTGGTGTACATGCAATGTGTAGCATCTCGTTCACATTGTGGCCATTTCACAGACAAAACACTAGAAATGAAAAAACAAAATGAGCATTTTGTATTTAAAAATTCCCTATCCTTCCTTAACTACGCTATCTAACTACTATTCAGTTTTTTCCCTATTTCCTCTGTGATGATACTTCATTTGAAAATCCAAGTGATACTGAAACAAAGCATCATCAGAGCATGAGGCAGAGGCTGCGGTCACTGCCACAGCCTGCACACTTCCTGAAATGAAACGTCAGTGACACTAGTTCCAGGGGCTCTGTTGCGGCTGATTATTACTGAACTGATTCTACAACCGAGCGGACGTTGTCACTGTGCAGAGCGGTCAGTGCACAGCTAGCAGTGAGGGACTAAGCAGGAATGAGCACAGCTTCTCAAATCAGCATCACTGGTGATATTTCATTTCCGGAAGGGGGTAGGGTTGGTGGCTGTGACCGCAGCCTCTGTCCCCTGCTCCCATGATGCTTTGTTTAAGTATCCTAGGATCCACTGATATTCTCAAATGAAGCGTCATCATTACACAGAAAATAGGGGGAAAAAACAGGGGAGGAGTCCTGAGGAGATCATTTGCATATTCCCAGTTCATTCTGGGATAAGTGGAGTCTCCGCGAGCTCCAAGAACACTGGGTTTTGGCCGTTGCAGCTGAAAGGAGGACATAGGTAAGCCGCTCGCCGCTAGAATTTTGGTACGTTTTTCACCACTTTGATATCTCTTTAACAGTAAGAGCATGGAAGAGGCCAGGAGCCATGTGGTGAGCTGCATTTCTTGCTACATGTTCACAGATTTACCAGTGGAAAAGCCAAATTTCACATGCCAGAAATGCAAGCTTGTGTCCATGTTGGAGGAAAAGTTGCGAAATCTAGAAGAGAGGTTAGCTACATTGAAGATCATTGATGAAGAGTTCTTAGACAGAGCAGAATTATCTCTTCATGGTACAGAAAGAGAAGAAATTCGAAGTGCACCTGAAGAAACAGAGGAATGAAAGCATGTGACCCAGAGAAGCAAGAGGATCGGGAGGCAGTCAGCACCCATACTGTTCAGGAACCAGTACCATGCTCTCACACAGAAGAACGATGAAGAAATACATCAGGATAAGACTTTGCCCACAAAGAACAAACTTGTCCGCCCTCAGAGTCCTCTTGGATGGAGAAAGAAAAATGTTGTGAAGAAGAAGCAGAGAGTTGTGGTCATGGGGGATTCCCTGTTGAGAGGAACAGAGTCCGCTATCTGCAGACCGGATATAACCTCAACAGAAATTTGCTGTCTTCTAGGTGCTAAAATTAAAGATGTGTTTGACAGGATATCAGGACTCTTCAGACCTACAGATGACTACCCATTCCTGCTAATACATGTGGGGACATGACACCACAAGAAGTGACCTGGAAACCATCTGCAGTGACTTTGAAAACTTAGGCAAGAAAGTGAAAGAACTGGGAGCGCAGGTGGTCTTCTCTTCCATCCTTCCAGTGGATGGCCATGGAACAAGGAGGTGGAATAAAATTCTGCAGGTGAATAACTGGCTACGTCAATGGTGTGATTTGGATTTCTGGCAAGGATTTGGATTTCTGGATCACGGAGTGAATTACCTATACGATGGACTACTTGCTAGAGATAGGGTGCACCTTACGAAGACTGGAAACCATGTATTTGGAAGTTGCCTTGCTACACTCATCAGTAGAGCTTTGAACTAGAACAATGTGGGAAGGGAAGCTAAAGGCCCGAAAAATCCATACCCTCACAAATGCTATTGAGAACTCTGCTATTAGAAGTGGAAAAAAAGAAAAGAAAAAGGGCACATGTGTAGACTCACAGGGCTAATCTTTTAAATTAAAAAAATGCCAATGCACTCACCTATAATGGTTGTGTGCATCTACACAACCAAGATTAAGCGTGTGATTAATGAGGCTCTGGGTCACCTCTCTCTATTTGTAATGTCGTCCCATCGGTGTTTGCATCAAGTCTCTGTGTTTCTCATGTAGTCACATGATCCTGCTCGACCGGATAACACGTCACCGCAGGTCCTCAGTTGTTAATCCCAGTGGCTGGAAAACCAGAGGTCCTCAAAACATCCAAATGAGCCAGGCTGCTCCTGCCACTGTTAACTCCGTATTGAGACTTTTTACATGTGAACAATAGTGCAGCGGTCTCAAGGGGCGCCAAAGGAACAATGGACAATTTAATAAATAATAACCGAACTTTGTTCCTCCTCCAATACCACTGCCACAACGCGTTTCGACGGTCAAAACCGTCTTCATCAGGTAGGGTAAAGGAGAATCTTACAATGGCAACTTTATAAAGGGGTGGTAATTAACATAATTTAGACCACATTGTTGTGATTTGGTAGCTGAGGAGAGCAGGCAAAAAAGGCAATACACCAGAGAGGTTGGAATCTACTGGATTGCAGTACCCTGACTAACCACCACAACTAAAGGCAGCCGTGGAGCGTACCTACGTTGGTCCTAGACGCCTCGTCACAGCCTGAGAAGCTAACTACACCTAAAGATAGAAAGAGGAAAACTATCTGCCCCGGAGCAGATCCCCAAAGAACATAGGAAGCCCCCAAACATGTAATGGCGGTTAGACAAGAGGAAATACAGACACAGACAGAAAATAGTATGAGCAAACATTGGGGCCCAATCTTCCTAGAAAGAAAAGGATAGGAAGGACACTTACTGCAATCCAAAAAAACCCTAAAAAAATACCAACTCACCAATGGCAAAAACACCTGAGATCACACGACCTCTACCACCTAAATTAGTTCTCTGGTGTAACAAAACTAAGCAGCAGCCACTGAAAAAACTGGAAAAGGCAAATGAACAAATAACAGTGGCTCAGATAAACTGAGAGGAGCACAAGCCCCCGGAGGGGACCTGGCTGACCTCCACAGAAGTGCAGGACAAAATGCAGAAAGCAAGCACAAAAATAAAAGCAGAAAATATCTTATCTGTTAGCAGAAGATGCAGGCAAGACACAGCAAGCTTCCAAGAGAACCAGGAACCAAAGTTGAGACCAGAACAATTGATCACCGGCAACCCTGATGGGAGGGAACCTCCCTTATATAAGACCAGTCTGTAACACCTGATTGCCAATCTTCACAATCTTCATTGAATAGTTCAGTACTGTTTGTAACCACCAGAGAGAGCTTCTGCTCAGAATTCATTTCTAACACATTCACAACAGTACCCCACCCCTTGAGGAGGGGTCACCGAACCCTCATTTGGGCAACCAGGTCGGTCAGGATGAGCTCTGTGATACGCACGGATCAGTCTCCTAGCATGGATGTCCGAAGCAAACACCCAAGAATTGTCCTCCTGACCATAACCTCTCCACTTAACCAAATACTGGAGTTTCCGTCTAGAAAAACGAGAATCCAATATTTTCTCAACCACATACTCCAGATTGCCCTCAACCAAAACAGGGTCAGGAGGCGCAGCCATAGGAACCACTGGCTCGACAAACCTCTTCAATAAGGACTTGTGGAACACGTTATGGATCTTAAATGTCCCTGGAAGAAGGACGAAAGGAAACAGGATTAAGAATCTCCATGATCTTATAAGGTCCAATGAACCTAGGCTTAAACTTAGGAGATGCAACTCTCATAGGGATATTTCTTGAGGACAACCAGATCAAGTCCCCCACTTCAAACCGAGGACCATCAGTCCTATGCCGGTTGGCAAACCGCTGGGCCCTCTCCTGAGAGAGGGACAACCTCTCCACTACCTGGTCCCAAATCTGCTGCATACGCTCCACAACAGAGTCAACACCTGGACAGACAGAAGCCTCTGTCTGTCCCGAAGAAAATCGAGGGTGAAACCCAAAATTGCAGAAAAATGGAGACATCAAAGTGGCAGAGCTAGCCCTATTATTAAGAGCAAACTCAGCCAAAGGCAAAAAAGACACCCAGTCATCCTGATCAGCAGACACAAAGCATCTCAGATAAGTCTCCAATGTCTGGTTTGTTCTCAGTTTGTCCATTGGTCTAAGGATGAAAAGCGAGGAGAAAGACAATTGAACACCAAGTTTAGAACAAAAAGTCCTCCAAAATCTGGAAACAAACTGGACTCCTCTGTCAGACACAATGTTCTCAGGAATGCCGTGTAACCGAACCACGTGCTGAAGGAACAAAGGCACCAATTCGGAGGAGGAAGGCAACTTAGGTAATGGCACAAGATGTATCATTTTGGAAAACCTATCACAGATCACCCAGATAACGGTCATTCTCTGAGAAACAGGGAGGTCGGAAATGAAATCCATAGAGATATGGGTCCATGGTTTCTTGGGCACAGGCAATGGCATCAACAAACCACTAGAGCGAGAGCAAGTCTTGGAGCGAGAGCAAGTCCCGCAGGACTGCACAAATTCCCTGACGTCACAAGACAAAGTAGGCCACCAAAAGGACCGACTAACCAAGTCTCTGGTACCAAAAATTCCGGGATGACCGGCCAACGCGGAACAATGAATCTCAGACATCACACTCTTTTTCCACCGGTCTGGGACAAACAATTTCCCAATAGGGCAGCGCTCGGGTTTATCCTCCTGACACCCTTCCAGAGCCAGTCTCAAATTGGGCGAGATGGCGGAAAGAACTACACCCTCTTTCAAAATAACAGCAGGATCAGATAACTCAGGAGAGTCCGCAAGAAAACTCCTCGAGAGGGCATCCGCTTTAACATTCTTAGTGCCAGGAAGATAGGAAACCACAAAATTAAAACGTGTGAAAAACAAGGCCCACCTGGCCTGTCTAGGATTAAGTCGCTTGGCTGATTCCAGATAAACCAGATTCTTATGGTCCGTAAGGACCACTGTTATGTTTCGGTAGCTGAGGAGTGCAGGTAAAAAAGGCAATACACCAGAGCAGTTGGAATCTATGAGATTGCAGTACCCTGACTAA
>JARQOD010000004.1:260400675-260445939 GCA_033576555.1 Oophaga sylvatica | reverse complement strand
ACAGTGAAAAGTGATAAATCGTTTCCCGGTATTCGATAAGACGAAAATATCAAAACGAATTATGGGAAAGGGGCGATAGAGTATGGGCCGATACCATATTTGAAATTATCGTTTTCGCCAACCCACTAAAAGGAAAGCAAAACTTTTGGAAAAGGGAACCATTTTTGGAAATTTACTACAGACCGCCTATGCAAGTTTGAAGTTAGGGATGAATCTTATGCAAAAAAGGGGGCCCAGTTCAAAAAAAATTATGACTTTATTGGTCATGGGAGATTTAAAACTTCCAGCCCTTTGGGTTTGGGAATCTTCTCGGGAAAAAAACAACAGGTCCAGGAAATTTTTAAACCTCTCCTGCTGACAACTTTATTTTCCCAAAAAGGTAGGGGAGAAAAAAGGGGATTTTCTCCCTTTGGGAAATCTAACCCTTATAAACAGGGGGGAAAATTGGTTGAGGGGGTTTTGGGAGCGGGGGGCCCTTTAGGAGGTAGCGAAAATGCTATTTTAAAATTTTTGGGATAATAGAGGAGGAAGACCTGTGGGGCTAGCTTCAAGGTTAGATTTCAGAAAGGAAAGGATTTTAAGGGACTCAGAAAGAAAATTCGGGGGGAAATCCAATGGCTGGATTTTCCTTAAGGACAAAAATGCCCGGAAAGGATGGGAAATTTTTGAAAAAATTAGATTCTCAAAGCCAACTTTAACTTTCCCAAAAAGAGGGAAAAATAGGAAAGCTTTTAAGGAAACCAGGATGGATGCACACAGAAATTTTCACCCCGCAAAAAAGTAAGAAAGAAATTCTATAAAAATGGAAAGAGGGAGGCATTTCTAAAAGAAGAAAAATTTTGATGTCTGCGAACCTGCGGGGCAAAGAATAGGTTAGTTTAAAAGCTGACAATAAATTTAAGGTTGCAAGAGCAGAAAAAGCAAAAAAAAAGGAATTTTGGGGAATTGTCAAAAGTAAAAAAAAAGTCAAGATGAAAATAGGATTTTTACAGGTGGAAAAAAATTTTGAAATGGTAAGAAAGGATGTTGAGAAGGGCCCAACTTTTTAAAAATTTATTTTTTACATTGTTTTCTTAGGGAAGGAAAAATTAACATCAATGACTTCAATGTCCCATTAAGGGGGAAAAGAAAAATCCCGGGCATCAAAACAGAAAAAAAAGTGAGGAAAAACTTAGCTAACATAAATTTTAAATTTAAGTCTCCGGTCCCGTTTAATTAAAACCCCCGAGTACTGGGGAAGGGGGATAGTAGAAGAATTTTTTAAACTTTCTCCTTTTTCTTTGAAAAAATTTTTAGAGAACAGGAGAAAATCCCAGAAGGGCTGGTTTAAAAAGCAAAAGTTTTTTCCCCATCTTCAAAAAGGGGGAAAAAGGGGGGACCCAGGGAACTATAGGCCGGGGGGTTTACTCTATTCCAGGTAAGTTTTTTTGGAAAATTTTTATTAAAAATGTATGTAAATACCTGGACAAAAAATGAAGTGCTTAACCCGAGTCAGCATGGGTTTGTAATAATTTAAATCAGGTCAAAATTAAATTTAAAATTTTCCTTTTATGGGCAGAAATCACTGGGCTGGGTTTGGGTCCCGGGAAATTTCTTTAGTTATAGTTATCTTGACTTCAGCAAAACCCTTTGACAAAAAAATCTCCCACAATTCTTTTTGAAAAAAAGACTAAGTATGGAATTTGGAAAAAGGAAAATGTTAGGTGGATTCATAACCCGGGGTAAGTGATTGGACCCCCAAAAGTGGGAGTAAAAGGCTGCATCCCCGTTGGAAAAAAGCATAAGGGGGGGTACCACGGGCTCTGTCGGGGGGCCCTGTATTGTTCAACATTTTTAAAACAATGATTTGATGAAGAATTTGAGGGAAAAAATGTTTAAAATTTGCTGAGGGAAAAAAAGCTGGGGAGGGATGGCAAATATTTAAGAAAAAGAGAGAGTGGGATTCAAAAAAAAATATAAAATTTGGAAAGCAGTGGGCCAGATCTAACAGAATTGGGAAAAAAAAAATAAAAAAAAAAAGCGTTTTAAAGAATGGGGGAATGGGGGCTAAGCAATAGAACAGGTGAAAAAGATTTGGGGGTATCTAATAGATAAACAGTTGAACATGAGCCCAACAGTGTGATGGGGCCAGCAAAAAAGGCAAAAATTAAAATTTTCTGGGATGTATTAACGGGCATACGGGTCAAGTCACGTGAAGTTTATTGCCCCTACATTTCTTTGGTGGGAACCTCTTTGGGAAAAATACGGGTGCCCAGTTTTGGGCACCACTTTTTAAAAAAAGGCCCTTCAAAAAAAATGGAGTTGTTCAAAAAAGGGAGGGGACCAAAATTGGTGTTGGTCTCCCAAACCATTTTCCTTTTAAGGGGAAACGGTTACGGTTTTGGGGAAATTTTTTAGCTTGCAAAAAAAGAAGACTGAGAGGAGACTAAAGGTCCACTTTGATCCCCCCCCAAAAACCCCCAATCTTTAAAAGATGTGTGCCCCGGGGCCCAAACGGTTCCCCCAAAAAAAGGATACCCTGTTCCCCTCCTCTTTTGGGTTCCCAAACAGATTGAAGATCCACCCATGGGCTTTGAAAAATTTTCCCCCTCACACAGTTTTGGGGTACATTTTTCCACACCCCTTTTTTTTTTCTTTCCAATTTAAAAAATTTTCAACTTAATTTAAATCCCCCCCCAAAAAAAGTAGGTGAACAAAAATTTTGGGGGCCCCTTTTTTAAAAAAAAATTTTTTTTGAAGTTAGGGACGGGGAAAACGGGACAGGGTTGGGATCCCTTCGGGGCCCCAAACGGGTGGAAGTTTTCGCCGGGTTTTGATTTTGTAACCCGGGGGGGGGCCCTTTGCCCCCCAAACCCCCCCCACCATTCAGTTTTTTTTTGGAGTTTTTGTTTGGGGGGGGGAATTTTTTTTTTTGCCACCCCTTTCCTTTTTTTTAAAAAAAAAAAGGCCCCCCCAAAAGCCCCGGTTGGCAATTTGTGTTTAAAAAAACCCCGGTGTTAGGAAAAAAAATTTTAACGTGGGAGTTCCTTTTTCTTTTTTTTAAAAATTTTTAAAAACTGTTTGGGGCCCGGGGTTTTGTGAAACTGATAAAATTTGCAAAAATTAAATGCCCTTTTTAAAAACAAGCCATAGGTTTGCCATTTTTCCCCTTTAAAAGAGTCCCGGGTTTTTCTTAAAAAATCCTAAATTTTTTAAAAATAAACAATTTTTTCAAAATACAAATACATGTAATGCAAACCCCCTTAAACCAAGTTTTTCAAAATTTAAGGGAAACAAACCCTTTGCTTTTCCTCCACCCCGGGGAAAACCCCCCCCCCCCCCCCCCCCCCCCCCCCCTTCAGTTGGGGTTCTTTTCCTCTCGTGATTTCCCGTTCCTGAAAAAAAGCTAGCTTCTTTCTTTTTTCCTATTTTTTAAACCTTGGAAAATTAAAACTCTTCTTTAACCAAAAAGTTTTTTTGCCTTCCCAAAAAGGGAGTTTAACCAAAAAAAATTATTTTAAATTTTAACCGGGGAAAAGGCCTTTTTTTTCCCTTTTAGGGGTTTTTTTTTTTCAAGGTGGCTGGGGTTTACCCAAAAAAATTTAATTCGTTCTTTCCCCCCCCCGGGGAAAAAGGGGGCCCTGGCAGAAAAAAACCCCTGAAAGGAATTTGGGGAAACGAAAACCAAAGATTTTTACATAAAAATAAAAGGTGCTGGGGATAGGATGGGGGAAAAAAATTTTTGGGGGGAAAAAACCCCAAATTAAAAAACCAAAGTACAAAATCCTTTAAGTTTCCCAAAAAGAAACCTAAAGGGGTTTTCCCCAAATTTTTAAAAGGGATGGGCTTTAAAATGGGGAGTTAATCTTATTGATTTTAAAACAGGCCGAAAAATTTTTGAAAATCAAATTAAAAAAATGCTTTTTAAAAATTAAAAACGGTTTTTCCCTTTGTTTTAAAACCCAGGGGTTTTTATTTTAAAAATTTAATTCCCCCACATTTTAAAAAAAGGGAAAATTAAAACCAAAAATTTTTTTGGAAAAAAAGAAATTTTTTTAAAAGTTTTTTATCCAAATTAAAAAAAAAAATAAAATTCTCTCAATTTAATTTGGGGAATAATTAAATTTTTTAAAATTGGGGGTTGGAAAATTTTAAAATTTAAATTTTCCCCCCTTTAAAGGGGAAGGGGAAAAGGATTTTTTTGGGGTTTAAAAAATTTTAAAAATTTAAAGTACTTTAAGTTTAATGAAATTTAAAAAAGAAAAACATTTTTGAAAGATTTTCAAATTTAGCATGTATTAATCTTTTAAAAACAATAAATGTTCAAATTCCCCCTTTTTTTAAAAAATTTTGGGGGCCCCCCAAAAGGGCGTCCGGGGTTCAAGCAAAGGGAAAATATTAAACACCCCGGGACCATTATTGGGGAACCCCCGGAAAAAGCCCAAACAAAAAACCCAATTTTTTTTTAATTGGGGAAAATTGAATTTTTGGGGCCAACTTTTTTTTTGGGTTTTTACCTTTTAATTTTTCTTTAAATTTTAAAGGAAAAAAAAATTTTGGGAACCAAAACAAATTTCCCTTTTATTCAAATTATACCTTGTTTTGGGGGGGAAAATGGCCAAAAAATTTTTGGGTTTGGGAAATAAAATTTTCATTTTAAAAGGGCCTAAAAATTTAAGGTGGAAATTTTTGAAAATTTATTTTTTTAAAATCACCCCACCAAAAATTTTATTTTTTTTTAATTTTTTTTAAAAATTTCTTGTACAAAAAAAAGGGGAAATTAAGTTTCTCAAGTTGTTCACACGAGATTTGGGAAAGGGTTTTAAATTTTAAAAAAAGTATGTTTGGACACGGGGGTTTTTAAAGCAATTTTTAAAGAGTTCCCCTTTTGATTAAAAACCCTTTCTGGTAGTTGGAAAACGCTTTGCTTTTTCCCCTCGGGTTACGGTTTATGTATTTTGGAATTTTTTAGAAATTAAATTTTTTGGTTAGCTTTTTTTTGTTTAATTTTTTAGCCCAATTACCCTCGCTCTATAACCCTTAGCAAAAAGTCTAGATTTAGTTTCCTCAAATTATCATAAAAGGAACTCAAATCTAAAATTTAAAAATAAACGCTTTTTTTTTTTGGGACAATGGGGCCCATTTTTATTTCTTCCACCCATTGAATTTGAGCGATAAAATTTATTTTAGGTTTTTTTCCCTATTTTTTTTGAAAAGGGAAGCTAATTTAATAAATTTTACCTCTAAAAAAAGGCTTTAGGGAAACTGACTTGATGGTTTAATTGTTACCATTCCATTGTCTTAGTTACCCTAAACCCGGTGTTGAGCGTGCTTTAATGATATCAAAATCAAGGATAAAACTAAATTATTGACCATCCTCCACAAAAGATGATGAATTTTTGGGGGCCCTTTGCTTATTAATACGTTTAAAAATGGAGCAAAAGGTTTCCGGCAAATTCTTAAAAAAACATTGGAAGGGTTTTTTAAAATGGAAACAGGAAAATAGGTGATTTACTGCCCCCCACATCACGTTTTTCCCTTCCCTAAAGGGAAGAACTTTAAAGATAGACTCAGGGAAAAGTATTTTTTCCTGTTTTGAAGGGACAACTTGGAAAAAAACTAATACCTGGGGTTATAGTTTTGGTGGTTGTTTTGCCTGTAAAACATTGAAGTTGGAAAAAAAATTCTGTCATTGAAAAAATCAAAATGTATTCTTTTTTAAAATCCTTTTTCAACTGTTTTTTTAGGGGGGTTGTATATAGGCCATTTGTACATGTGCAGATTTAGTTGGTTTAAAAAAAAAGAGAACTGAGAAGGGGAGTGGGTAAACATATGAGGGGGCATTGCAAAAAAAATGGATACCCCCATTGCTAGCCCAAAAAAATTTTAACCACAATGGAAACCCCCTTTTAGTTTTAATTTTATGGGTATTGAGAAATTTTAAAAAAATTCGTGGGGGTGAGGGTTTTGATTTTTTTGCAACTTTTAGCCCCGGTGGTTTTTATGGGGTTTTCGTTTTTTCATCCCGAAGGGAGGGGAAAAACCCCAATTCCCCCTTTCTTGCTTTTTTTGGGGTATGGAAGGGTGTAATAGGGTTTTTTTTGTGAGGGAAAACCCCTCGTTGCCGGGGGGGCCACCTGCGCAGGTTTTTTAGGGCCCAAACCCCCGTGTGGGAAAGGGCCCCTTTTAAAAATTTGGGATAATTGGGGAAAAATTTTTGATTTTTTTAAAATTTCTTTTTTTTTTCCCCCTTTTTTTCCCCTTGTTTTGATCTGTAGGTGGGGGTCTTTTTTTTATTTTCCCCCCTAATTTTTTAAACCCCCCCTTTTTTTGAAATTTCTTTTTTAAATTTTTTTAATAAAAGTATTTTCGCATTTTTCTTTTTTTATGGTGGTGTTGGAGTCCAGCCGAAGCTTATTTTTTGTTTTTCTGGATTTTTCCAGTTTTTATATTTCCATTTTTGTAAAAAAAAAAAAAAAAAAATTTTTTTTTTACTAAAATGGTTGTTTGTTTGGGACCCCCAATTTTAAAGTTACCCCCTGGTCAATTTCTGGTGCAAAAAGAGCCCTTTGGTTTTTGGGCAGTTCCTAGGCTAAATAACAATTTTTCCTTTGTATTGTTTCTTTTGATTAATAATACTTTCCCTCAATATGCTTTTTTATGCCTAATTAAATTTTGAATTTTGTTATTTAAATGGTTAAAAATTATTTTTCGAATTTTGCCATATTGTTGTTATGGTTGATTCTAAAATGGCGGGTTAAATGCGGCTTGCCCATAGGAACTGAATATATTCCCCTTTGCGTTTGTTGTTGTTTCAATTAAACGGCGCATGTTTGGGGAACCAAGATGGTGATCCGAATTGATACGGCGTGGCCGAAATTAAACAGGAAATGGTTATTTGGGTTTAAACCGGAAGTATTTTTCCTTCAGGGTTGGTGTTATTTGGAATACATTCCCGGATGTGCCTGCGTCATTTGTGGCAAAAGGTCACTTTCAAGCAGGGTTCTCATCGCCCAAATATTTGGTGAATGGGTTTAAAAAGTGCGGGTTTTTCCGGGCATAGTGCACCCGACTCACAGTTTTTATAATTATAATTAAACACTTTTCGCTGGTGATTGGTTTTTTGTTTATTTTTTGCATGGTTGGGATTTGGGGGTTGAATGGGGTGTCATTCTAAATGAAATAAGGAGGTGTTTATCTGAAATCCCTTAGGGAGTTATTTTCGTGCCATAAATGTTTTGATGCCTGTTTTTCCATTCCCATATCCCTGATGAATCCATTTGGAGGAAAAGGTTGGGAAACGGCTGTATTTTCTGAATCTATGAATCGTGCGTTATTCTTTAATGGAGATGAGTTGAACTTACATCTTTAAGGGGTGAGAGGTTTCTAATTTATCTCTGAATGACCCCTTATGTGTTTCTAATTCTTCATTTATTGCTATGGTTATAATTTAAAAAACAAAATTTTTTACAAAGTGGGGTAGAGCTTTAAACGGTGCAAGGCGATGATTAATATTTACCCCCTTTGGGGTTAATATATAAGAAACAAAATGGTTTATTAATGTGGGGTAGCAACTTTGCGGTTTTTTCAAGGTTGTTGAGTATTTTTTTCCCCCCTTTTTGTGTCTTTCTCCTTTAAAAAAAAGAGATTATTGATTTGTCATAATCTAGAATTTTCTCTCTGTTTTTTATATATATCCTTATCTTTAAATTTTTGGGATGGTGTTTGTATTTGAGTGTCCAATTTTTAAATTTTTTTTGTTAAAAATGTTAAGTTTTAAATATATCCATTGTGCTATTTACATACCATTTCCTTTGTCGTTGCCAGTAAAATACTTCATTTACAACCGGCGTTAAGAAGTAAAATTTGGGGTTTTAGACGCCATTTTAAGTTGACCTAATAGTTGGTTTGATTCTTAATTTTTAAAGAAATAGAGCAGGGTTTGCAAAGATCCTCCTATCAAAGCCTCCCTAATTTTATCTTGCTATCACAATAAATAATTAATTTACTATTGAATGTTTTCTTGTGAGAAGAAAGAATAATCTTTTTTTATTCGCTTTAAGTACCTCCATATTTTTGGAGATGGAAAGTTCTGTAATTAAAGGACCCAGTTCTTTTCCTAATGTTACTAGAGACGAATAATCTAAGGGAAATTTTATATTGGATGTTAAGTGCTCAAATATATTTTGAATTCCTGAGACATTTCCCTAAGCTCTGCAAAAATATGCGAAACCCAAAGGGAATCCGAGAGGTATTGGGAGCATATAATGAAGCAATACTATACAATCATTATTAACGCCGATCTAAAATAATAAAATCTACCCTCGGGGTTTTTCTGAATTTTTTAAAAAAATTATAGCCCAAAAGGAATGTTTAATTAAAAAAAAAAAAATAGACCCCGTTTTTTTAAACCCTTAGTGTTTAAAAAATGATTCAGGTAATTTAATGTTTCATTCTAAAAATATTTTCTCTTTCTTTTTTACATGCTATTCACAATCGGAATGAAAGCATTTCTCTTCCACACCATTGATTTTTTAGCAGTGAATTTAGACCCTTTGCGTTTATCGTTTGGAACTGGTAAAAGTGTTAGGGTCTGCGGAGAAACCTAATAGATTAATGAGAGGTGCGTTCGCAGCCCGGGGTCCACCGTGCAGGCGAAGCCCGCTGCTATTAAGATGGGGTAATAGCGAACTCTGTTAACCCGCAGAGTCGCAAAAAATAAAGGCCTTAGCGCGTTGTGGCGTAAAGGGAATCTGTTAACCCAGAGCCGCTAACGGGATGCCCACGCGCTATATGGCGATAGGTGCGAACTACTTAACTTCAGTGAGCCGCAAAGTAAAACGTTTGGGCGCTGTCTAGCGTCAAAAAGCAACCCTGTTAGTCACAGAGGGCCGAGAAAAAGTACCGTGTCCGTCGGCCCCTCAGGTACACGGATAATTGCTAAGTGAGCATAATCGTGGTCATGCGCTAATGTCCTCGGGGAGTCACCCGAAATCTTTGGCGTCGGGACGCCACCTGAATACGGCAATCAAACCCCTACCGGTTATGGCCGGTAATCTAGGGATCTAGGACCCCGGACCCTGCCCAGCTAGCACACCAATCTCACCGATTAAGTCGGATTCTAGTGGCTTATTTCGCCGGGTCCCTAACACACAACACGCATGACCCTGGGCAAGTTACAATGGTTGATATTAGCGAAATGGCGGCCCAGCCTTGCTTCCCCTTTATTAGAACAGTACAGGCCTTCAGGAACAAGGACAATGGAAACTTTTCCCAGAAGACTGTAGTAACGGCCCCCCTTCGGGGCGGGCCAATAGGAGCTGTGCAAGTCCCTGAGTTTGTGCCCTGATCTCCAAATGAGAGATTCCAATTGGCATGCTCAGAAGGGAAAATGCGTACTTTGTCCAAAGAGTCTGCTCCAGCATTTGACTATAATGAGATCCGGGAAAAAAAGCAGCAAAAGTCACTTCCAGTAGTGGAGGGGCAAGACCCTGGACCGACCCCTGCTGAGCAGGCTCCTCCCGGCGGGAGATGAATGGGAGACCGCAGTGGAGGGTTCGAGACTCCCTTGTTGGGGCAGAGGGAAATCAAACCCCTAAAAATTACCCCCCTTCTTGGGCCCGCTGCGCTCAAAGGGCAGCGATGAGCGCGGAGCGTGAACATGTCGGCAGCTCCAGATATTCCTCAGGCCAAAAACCCTCCAATCCACCAAATAAAATTTTTCTCGTACACCTTGCACCCAACAATGGCGTTCACCTCATGATCGTCGGTGTTTGGAACCGACGTCCAGCAGATGACTCGGGAAAACCGGGAATTGGCAGGGTTTCAAGGGAACCGTAAAAGGTGTCAGTGATACCAAGGCGAGGCGGAAGGGGCTAGGCGGTAAAACTACCGGGTTCCCCTGCTCAAGAACTTTAAAGGGGCCCAAAAAGCGAGGTGCCAACTTGGTGGACTTACCCGTAGCCTGATGTTTGGGCAGAAAGCCACACTAGGTCACCCGGAGCAAACGTAGGAGCGGGGCGCCGATGGGCATCGGCCCGAAGACCTCATCCTCTTCTTTGGAGGCCTGAATGGCATCCTGAGTGCGGTCCCAAATGTCCCATGCCTCCACAGCCCAGTCTGCCACCCTGGAATCGGCAGAAGACACGGGCATAGGCACTGGTACCCGCGGATGCTGACCGTTAGTTCAGGAGGAATGGGGTCCGTGGTGGAGTCAGCCACAGCAATTATTTAGAGCAACTCACCCACGGTAGTAAGGATGCCCAGTCATCCTGCCTGGCAGAGACAAAATGTCGCAAGTATGTGACCAAGGTCTGGTTGGCCCTCTTACCAACCCATTCGTCTCGGGATGGTATGCAGAGAGAGATTCAACTCAATGCTGAGGTAAAGGACACAGCTCTCTCCAGAAACGAGACGCAAACTGGGGCCTCGATCACTAACAATTTTGTCTGGCATACCGTGTAGGCGGAAAATATGCCTAATGAATAATGCTGCCAGGCCCGTGCAGACGGTAACCGTGGTAACGGCACCAAGTGCACCATTTTGGAGAAGTGGTCGGTTATCTCTCAGATGATGGTGCAGCCCCGAGACTTGGGTAAGCCAACCACAAAATCCATCCCGACCATCTCCCAGGGCCTGTCTGCCACGGGGTAAAGGAAATAGTAACCCAGTGGCCGTTGTCGAGGGGACTTATTCTTGGCGCAGGAGAGCATGCCTGAACGTATTCCCTGACGTCACGGACCCCTATGTGGCCACCAGTATGTCCTCGCCATGCAAACTCAGATGTCCTCTTTGCCCCAAAATGTCCACCCACCCTGGACGAGTGTGCCCAAGAGAGAACCTCGGTGCAAATTGATGGGCACAAAAGTCTTTGCCCGGAGGCACAGACTCAAAGCGAAACCGGGGCCAACAGTTCTTAGGCTCTCTGTGGGGACAATCAGCCGAGGCTCCTCCTCCACCTCCTCAGAGGACACCACGGAGCGAGACAGAGCATCAGCACGAATGTTCTTCTCCCCTGAGAGAAAATGGAGGGTGAAATGGAATCGGGAGAAGAACGGGCCATCTGGCCTGACGGGAATTTAGCCGCTGGGCGGTCTGTAAATAGCCAAATTTTTGTGGTCAGTGAACACTTGGAAGGGAAAGCGAGCCCCTCCAGGAGTGTCTCCACTCAGAAAAGGCCAACTTCATGGCTAGCAATCCCTATCCCAATGGAATAATTCCTCTCCGCAGGTGTGAAGGTCTTGGAGAAGAAGAAGCAAGGTTGTTTTGACCTTGAGCATCCTTTTGAAAAAGACTGCTCCAGCACCAACGGACGAGGCATCTACCTCCAATATAAAAGGCTTATAACCTCGGGACGATGTAGGATAGGAGCGCTAGCAAAATGGGACTTGATTGAAGTAAAGGCCTTGGGGGACCTCCTTGACCACCAATTTGGGATTGGCTCCTTTCTTGGTGAGGGCTTACCAAGGGAGCAACCAAAGTAGAGAAGTGGGGAATGAATTGGCGATAGTAATTAATGAACCCCATAAAGCGCTGCACCGCTTTAAGAGAGTGGGGTTCTTGCCAATCCATTACAGCCTGTGTTTGGCAGGATCCATAGCCAATCCCTGAGTGGAGATGATATAGCCAGGAATGGCAAAGACTCCTGCTCAAAACACCACTTCTCCAACTTCGCATATAAGGAATTTGCCCGCAAAGAGGTCGAAGACCCTGCAAACATCTCTCCGGTGGGTGTCCATATCTGGAGAAAAGATGAGAATGTCATCCAGATAGGACTACCACAAAAGGTGGCAAGATGTCCGGAAGATGTCATTTACGAAACCTTGGAAGACGGCTGGAGCATTACAGAGCCCGAAGGGCATCACAAGATATTCGTAATGTCCATCTCTGGTATTGAACGACGTCTTCCATTGTCCCCTCACGGATGCGGATCAGGTTATAGGCACCACGAAGATTCCAGCTTAGTAAATATCCTTGCTCCCCGGAGCCTATCAAAGAGCTCAGATATTAGGGGCAAGGATATTTGTTCTTTACGGTAATGGCGTTAAGACCCCTATAGTCTATACACGGTCGTAATTCTCCATTCTTCTTGGCACAAAGAAAATCCTCCCCCTGCTGGTGACACTGACTTCTAATAAACCCTCTGGCAGATTTTCCTGGATGTATTGTGACATGGCCCCCGTCTCAGGAAGAGAGAGAGGATACACTCTTCCCGAGGGGGCTCGTTCCAGGCAAGGGTCTATGGACAGTCATTAAGGGCGATGAGGCGGCAGAGTCTCCGCTGCCTTTTTGGAGAAACGTTGCGTTATGACGATAACCTTGGGAAGGGAATCAAGATCTATGGGTATCTCCATTGTGGAAACCTGAACGTCTCTCTGGACATTTGTCTCTGCAATGATCCCCCCAACGCAGTATTCTCCAGAGGACACTCAATATGGGAGAGGGTGGCGAAGCCAGGGTAATCAATAAAACTCATCTATTCCCTCAGGAAGGACAAAAAGGGATATATTCCTCTGATGTGAAGGGACATAGACAGAGGTAGAGGACAGTCTGGTGGGTGATTTGTCGAGGGCAGGATTGCTCCATTCAACACTCTCACCGATATTGCTCGGCGAGCGTCACCAGCAGTATGGAATGGCGAGAGGCAAAGGAGGAGGACATAAAATTCCCTCGCCCAGAGTCCACACAAAGCTTGGCGGGAAGGGTGGATGAACCTAGAGAGATTAACCCTTTAAGGAGCATCTTCGGAGCAAATCCCTCGCGTCTAATGACCCTGACCCATGGTCACGGAACATGACCGTTTACTTATTCGCTGGGGACATCGGTTGGCATAATGTCCTGACTGCTGACACACTCTACAGACCCGGATACCGAGTGGTCGAGACTTAGATCCCACTCGAGTTTTTCTCCACGGTCTCTGGGGAGTCAGACGCCCCGAACGGGAAATTCCAGAGGTTTGGCAAAGGTGGGTGCCAGCCGAAACCTCTGCCTACACTGGGTCCGCTCTAACCTCCGCTCGTGAAAACGGAGATCGATTTCGGGTAGATTTAGAAATGAGTTTTGCAGTGTGGCAGGAATCTCCCTGGTAGCCAAAGCGTCCTTTACATGGTCCGCCAGTCCTCTCCAGTACACTGGATAAGAACTTTATTGGCCACTCTAATTCAGAGGCCAAAGTCCGAAATTTGGACTGAGAACTGGCTGACCCTGGAAAGCCCTGTGGACATTGCAGCAGTTGGAGTTTCCGTATCGTGCGTGACCTGAGGTCCTAAAAAGACCTTTTTCAGAGCCTCCAAAAAACGAGGAGCACTCCGCACCACACGATCGTCACGCTCCCACAGCGGTGTTGCCCACTCCAACGCTCTGCCCGAGAGTAGAGACAGTACAAAACCCACTTGTGCCCGATCCGTGGGGAAAGTGCGCCAGAAGCTCGGCTGTATAGAGCACTTTACTCACGAATCCCCGACATTGTTGCTGTCACGGCAAACTTGTCAGGAAGCGGGAGGTGGGATAATGTAGGGAGAGGTAGCAGGGGACAAATGGCTGCAGCCACGCTAGCAGCCTGAACAGCGACTGCGGTAATATCCACAGCTGAGGTTGTGACTCAAGAGCCACCACCTTCCCTCCAGCTGCTGGATTTTACTGCCTTAGACGCTGGTCATCCGCCATTTTACTAGCCAGACCCTGGCGCTAATATTATGTTAGGGTCTGCGGAACGCACCTAATAGATATAATAGAGAGGTGCATTCGCAGCCCGGGGTCCACCGTGCAGGCGAAGCCCGCTGCTAATAAGATGGCGAAAGTAGCGAACTCTGTTATCCCGCAGAGTCGCAAAATAAATGCCGTAGCGCGTTGTGGCAGTAAGTGCGAACTCTGTTAATCCCAGAGCCGCTAACGGGATGCCACAGCGCTATATGGCGATAGGTGCGAACTCACTTAACTTCAGTGAGCCGCAAAGTAAAATGCTAGGGCGCTGTCTAGCGTCAAAGCGAACCCTGTTACGTCCCCAGAGCCGCTGAGAAAAAGTGCCGTGCCCTGTCAGGCTCTCGGGTACACGGATAATTGCTAAGGGAGCATAATACGTGGTCATGCGCTAATGTCCTGCGGGAGTCACCCGCAATCTATGGCGTTAAAACTCCAGACCTGAATACGGCAATCAAAACTCCTCACCGGTTATGCGGTAATCTAGGGCATCTAGGACACCGACCCTGACCAGCTAGCACACAAATCCTCACGATTTAAGTCGGTATTCTAGTGGCTTATTTCAGCCGGGTCCCAAACCACACACACGCAGACCACATTGGCGCATAGCATACAATGGTTGATATTAGCGCATGGGGGCCCCAGCCATGTACCCTTTTACAGCAACGCTACAGGCCCTTTCCAGGAACAAGGACCAATGAGAAACCTGTTCCAGAAGACTCGTAGTAACAGGGCCTTCCTGGCGGGCCAATAGGAGCTGCTGCAGTACCTGAGCATGTGACCCTGATCTCCAATGAGAGATATCACCTGGGCATGCTCAGAAGGGAAAATGCAGTACTTTGTCCCAAAGACGTTGCTCCAGCATTGACTATAATAGCAGATCAGGAAAGGCAGCAACAAGTCACTCTCCAGTAATGGAGTGGGCAAGACGCCTGGACCGACGCCTCTGCTGAGCAGGCTCCACTGCGGCCGGAGATGAATGGGAGACCGCCCAGCGGGACGGTTCGAGACTCCCCTTGTGCAGCAGGGGGAAAATCGAACCCTAACATAAGTAGCCAAGAGAAGTCACCTGATTATTTCTATACTCATGCTAAAAAACTCCCACGGAAAAAAAGACAAAAAACACAGAAAAAAAACAAAGGATATACAAAAAACTTATCAAAACAGACACAACAAACAGATTCTTTGACCGAGCTTCTGCCATCTATGGCAGTGAGACTGAGCACACTCACTTCTGTGGACTGAGAGCAATGAAACTTGGCACAGTTATTAGTCCTTCTCTACATGGTGACACCTAGGGAAACATTGTCTCCCATCTCTTTAAGCAACTGTAAACACCTTGCTTGCAAAAGTCAAACAGGTTGCTTCAAAAGCACGTTGTGACTTCGGAATCAGTCTCATCATCTGGAAAATGCTTGCCCTTCAAAAATGACTTCATTGTTGGAAAGAGGTGAAAGACCGATGGTGTGAGGTCAGGTGAATTGTGGGATGTAGTAGAATTTCAAAGCCACAGGAGCATGCTTCCATTTGGGCAACATGTGAGTTATGAACTGGTGCATTGTCTTGCAGAAGACAGACATCTTTGGTGAGCATGCCACATCTCTTGGTTTTGACGGCCTCCTGAAATTTCTGCAACAGTGAAGCCTAGTATGCCCCAGTGATCATGGTACTCCCTGATGAATCCCTGTGACTGGGGAAGAAACGTGTAGGGAGACAAAACATTTATCTCAATTGGTTGGCGGACTGTCCATAGCAGGGATCACATGGGGCCCATGTCAGGACGGGAGCACTGCAAGGGGCACGACAGGGAGTTTTAGTAAGAAACCCGTATCCCTTCTCGTGCCGTCCCCCCCTTTCCCTGAGAGCCTATCACTCTTGAGATACGAATAGGATAACCTGCTTTGGAAATCCATCAGTCCTTATTGGTGAGATCAAGCCAATTTTTTATCTTTGAGCACTGGTTTTTGCACGAGACTTTATGTATGTGTCATGTATTTTGTCCACTTTATTTGTTTGATTAAAGGTTAAGTTTTAATATTGGGAGACTCTCCTAGCAATACTCCTACTATATCCCTGAGGGTATTGAATAGTGTGGTATATTACACACATTGCTGATTTTTGTACAGTGCTTGATCTCCCTAATTTAAAGACTGTATATGTAAGGAGGTGGCAGGGACCCTCATCTGCCTTCTCTCTCCTGTGGACACTGTACACATTTAACACGTGCGGCACCTTGTTGTTTATGAATGTTAATGTAATGTAATGTTCGGTTTATGAATGTTCCTGTAATGTGCTGTATTATGCTGTGATGTTTACTAACTGTAATGTAAATATACCATGTGTTGTGTATATGGATGAGCGATATTGCCCGAAATCGTATCGGAATTCCGATTTCCGATATTGGAAAAATATCGGATATCGGAATTTCCGATATCAATGCAAGTCAATGGGAGAAAAAAAACCGGAATTACAAAATGACCACTACAGTGCTATATAATGGATAAAAATGGAGGGGAAACACCTCAGGATAATGAGGAAAGAGTTTGCAGATGCAGAGGAGCAAAAAAATCGCTAGAAAAATGCACAGAGCGAAAACTGTAGCAGGAAAACTGGTCGCCATCTTCTAATTCAATTGCCTGCTTTTGTGAAATTACAGAACCACCCGACATGAAATGACTCATGGTTTACATACAGTTAACCATGTCATTTCATGTATTTTGATATATGGTTTTCACTAACAATTACATGAGTGTATGTGTGCAAAATTTCACACATGTAGGAGTTAAAGGTGTAAATTCATTGAAAAAAATTTCAATGAGTTTACACCTTTAATTAACCCCTACATGTGTGAAATTTTGCACACATACACTCATGTAATTTTTTAATGAAAAACATATATCAAACTACATGAAATGACATGGTTCAACTGTATGTAAACCATGTGTCATTTCATGTCGGGTGGTTTTGTAATTTCACAAAAGCCGGCAATTGAATTAGCGGCTATTTTACTATGTAGAAGTGTATGAACTATAAATATATATATATACAGTACAGACCAAAGTTTGGACACACCTTCTCATTCAAAGATTCTTCTGTATTTTCATGACTATGAAAATTGTAGAATCACACTGAAGGCATCAAAACTATGAATTAACACATGTGGAATTATACATTACACTTTACAAAAAAGTGTGAAACAACTGAAAATATGTCTTATATTCTAGGTTCTTCAAAGTAGCCACCTTTTGATTTGATTACTGCTTTGCACGCAGAAAAGGTGAACGGATGGACTCTACATGCCTAGTTCCCACCGTGAAGCATGGAGGAGGTGGTGTGATGGTGTTGGGGGTGCTTTGCTGGTGACACTGTTAGGGATTATTCAAAATTGAAGCGGTGAGCGTCCAGCTCAACCCAAACCATCTCGATTGGGTTCAGGTCTGGTGACTGTGGAGGCCAGGTCATCTGGCGTAGCACCCCAACACTCTCCTCCTTGGTCAAATAGCCCTTACACAGTCTAGAGGTGTGTTTGGGGTCATTGCCCTGTTGAAAAATAAATGATGGTCCAACTAAACGCAAACCGGATGGAATAGCATGCTGCTGCAAGATGCTGTGGTAGCCATGCTGGTTCAGTATGCCTTCAATTTTGAATAAATCCCCAACAGTGTCACCAGCAAAGCACGTCCACATCATCACACCTCCTCCTCCATGCTTCACGATGGGAACCAGGCATGTAGAATCCATCCGTTCACCTTTTCTGTGTACAAAGCAGTAATCAAAGCAAAAGGTAGCTACTTTGAAGAACCTAGAATATAAGACATATTTTCAGTTGTTTCACACTTTTTTGTAAAGTGTAATGTATAATTCCACATGTGTTAATTCATAGTTTTGATGCCTTCAATGTGATTCTACAATTTTCACAGTCATGAAAATACAGAAAAATCGTTGAATGAGAAGGTGTGTCCAAACTTTTGGTCTGTACTGTATATGTCACAATGACATGTATATATATATATGTATTCTGTGTGTATCTATCTAGTCAGCAATTCTTTAGCTCCTGATTGGCTCCACGGAGCGCTCAGAGGCTGAAGGATTATTATGGGATTTCCCATTTCCGATTTCCGATGTGAAAAAAATATCGGAATCGGAAATCGGAATTCCGATATTGCAACATCGGAAAGCTCATCCCTAGTTGCGTATAAGATTAGGGCTAGGATAGGGTATAAGTTAGCATAGAACAATAGTGGGTTAGAGTAGTGGGGCACATTTGAGATAGAGCATAGGATAGTTGTGAGAGTAGTAAGCAATGGAATTAAGTAGATGGGAGGGGCACAGAGCAGAGTAGCACAGAGCAGGGAGATATAGGACAGATACTTCCTCATTCTGTCAGACACCTGGGCAGTCTGCCCAAGGGCAGGATGTATACAGTGGACAATAGCAAGCTGTGGGGGATAAGTCTGTGGATGGCAGTTAGGGGCCCCCCAGATGAAGAGTAGTGTAAACGGCACAAGCTTAAAGGAATCATCCCCAGGAAGGATTCGGGTCTAAGACCGGGGCTGGAGCAGCTGAGATGGCGTTCCTGGCACCTTTTCCTATTGAAGCTGGACAAGAGGCTAACAGAGAGCTAGTGATGCTGAAGGTACAGATGGGACATAGGCTGTCCAAAGGGACTTCCCGTATGGCAGAGGAAGGGAAAGAACAGGAAATGTGGCCCTGCGTGAGCTGTGCTGCTGTGATGGATGCCTTACTGTTTAGTAAAGTTCAACTGTTGGAAAAGAACTGTGACTCTGTGGTGTTTCCTGAAACCTGGAAGCCGGAAGCTGGAGTAACAGAGATAGCCAACTGTATAGCAGTACCAGGGCTTTATTTGTCTTTTCATGTACAAGGTGCTGGGATGCTTACTGACTGTTGCTTAGTGAACTCGCCCATGACTACCACCCGTGCCACCTTCACGCATAATTTTTTTTAATGTTCATTTGACTCTTATATACAATTTTAAGTAACTTTCCTCAGTAGTATCATTTAAAAATATCCTACCTTTTTTGCCACTCAATAATGTTAGTACATACTTTATCTAGCTGAGTAGTCTGCACAAATGTTCCAAATCCTTCAGAGCTACTGTTCAGTTCTGATTTATCTCTTTGTTCCCTCCACACCTCGCTCATTTGTAGAGCCAGCAGCAGGCAGAGAGAGGTGGTTGCAGACAGATCTCAACATTTTTGAGAGTGGAGGAGGCAGAACAGTTAGACACAAGAATGATGGAGAAAACATGTTAAAGTCTTCAAATGGATTCTAAAGATCCTTCTTACCTGGCTGCATTTATTTAAAAACTAAAGTGTGCTTTATTCATCATCCCGGGTTCAGAACTGAATCTTTACAGCTGCTCCTGGTGCCGTTTATTGATTGTGGTGCTGAAATCATGTCGGCAGCTATTCAGACAATAACTAAGCACCTGGAGCAGTTACAGACTTTGCGCTGAACCTTGGGAGGGTAAGTAAAGCCATGGGCAAAATTATGGTGAGGAGCAAGCAGGGAAATTGCCCCAGCTGGAACTGCTGTTGGATCGTCTAATGCAGCGATCCATAGATGGCATTTTGGCACCATCTCGGAGTGGAATTCGGCTATTCTATGAACCAGTTGTTAAACTGACAGCTAGCTAAGAGAATATATGAAATGTCAACTCACCCCATTCACTTGTACTTGGGTCTTTCAGATGCAAGTTCAGTTGAAGCTCTAACTGCATGCACTTCTGGGGGTCAGCAGTGTAATGAGGTCAGCTGATCATGCACCTAACATCACTCCTACACAATAGATGTTGGCTCCAAGAGAGCCACAGATACAGATAAGTTTTATAGTTTGGGGGACTATAGTGTGAGTGTTCATTATAAGGGCTGAGTGTGAGGGAACATATTATGGCTGCTAGATAGGCTGAATACATGTGGGAATTCCCTAACAAACAAGCATTTCTCACATGTATTCAGGCTGTCTAGCAGTCGTAAATCATGCAGCTGAGGCGACGAAAACTAAATCTCTGAGCACGCCAAAATACTCGGAGATCACCCGAGCATGCTCGGGGAAACCCGAACAACGAGTATACTCGCTCATCACTACTGTGTGGAGGTTACAGCTAATAAGGGAGAAAATTAGTGGTTACAGTTCATAAGAGGTAGAAATAAGAGGAGACACTGGAAAGTTCTCTATAATGTGTGTGCATGTATGTATATACTTTTTGTATACATGTGCGAATGTGTGTGTTCTGTATGTACATGTGTATATGTGCGGTGTATACATGTCTGTATGCACTCTGTTTATACATACAGTATGTCTATTTGTACTCTCTTAATGCATATATCTATGCGCTCTGTCTATACATGTCTGTATACACTGTATGTGCTATGCACATGTGTATGTATATGCTGTGTATACATATGAATGTATGTATGTTTTCTACATATACATTTGTCTGTATGAATGTGCTTTGTTTATATATATATATATATATATATATATATATTTATTTATATGTCTGTATTTATGTGCACAATTTTTTATGTGCTCAGTGTAACATACATGTCTTCATGTATATGCTCTGTATGTATACTTTTGTATATATATACAGTGAAGGAAATAATTATTTGATCCCTTGCTGATTTTGTAAGTTTGCCCACTGACAAAGACATGAACAGTCTATAATTTTATGGGTAGGTTAATTATAACATTGAGAGATAGAATATCAAAAAATAAAATCCAGAAAATCACATTGTATAAATTATATAAATGTATTTGCATTTTGCAGTGAGAAATAAGTATTTGGTCCCTATGGCAAACAAGACTTAATGAAGAGAAGAAAATCCAGCTCCGGAAATAATGTAAAAATCATCCTTTTATTAAGGCAAATATTAAAATACAAAAATCCAGCATGGCTGCTGTACTAGTCTCAGCGGCGAATAAATGAAGACACCGCAACACACGGTGACTGCCCACTGAAGTCTGGACGTGCTTCGAGCACCAAGTGCTCTTAGAATCATTGATTCTGTGTGTTGCGGTGTCTTCATTTATTCGCCGCTGAGACTAGTACAGCAGCCATGCTGGATTTTTGTATTTTAATATTTGCCTTAATAAAAGGATGATTTTTACATTATTTCCGGAGCTGGATTTTCTTCTCTTCATGTATTGCAACGTCTGGCAGTGACGTATCCTTGCTCGGATGGACTTTGGATCCATGGAGGTGAGCTGAACTATTTCTTTACTATGCAAACAAGACTTAATACTTGGTGGCAAAACCCTTGTTGGCAAGCACAGCAGTCAGACTTTTTTATAGTTGATGATGAGTTTTGTGCACGTCAGGAGGAATTTTGGTCCACTCCTCTTTGCAGATCATCTTTAAATCATTAAGATTTTGAGGCTGTTGCTTGAGAACTCGGAACTTAAACTCCCTCCATAAGTTTTCTATGGGATTAAGGTCTGGAGACTGGTTTGCCACTCCATGACTTTAATGTGCTTCTTTTTGAACCACTCCTTTCTTGCCTTGGCTGTATGCTTTGGGTCATTGTCTTGCTGGAAAACGCAGCCATGACCCATTTTTAATGTCCTGGCGGAGGTTGTCACAGAGGATTTTACAGTACATGGCTCCATCCATTCTCCCATTGATGCAGTGAAGTAGTCCTGTACCCTTAGCAGAGAAACACTGCCAAAATATAATGTTTCCACCTCCATACTTGACAGTGGGGATGGTGTTCTTTGGGTCATAGGCAGCATTTCTCTTCCTCCAAACACGGCAAGTTGAGTTAATGCCAAAGAGCTCAATTTTTGTCTCATCTGACCACAGCACCATTTCCCAATCACTCACAGAATCATCCAGGTGTTCATTGGCAAACTTCAGATGGGCCTGCACATGTGCCTTCTTGAGCAGCGGGACCTGCAGGATTTTAAACCTTTATGGTGTGATGTGTTACCAATGGTTTTCTTGGTGACTGTGATCCCAGTTGCCTTGAGATCATTAAAAAGTTCCCCTGTGTAGTTTTAGGCAGATCTCTCATCTTCCTCATGATCAAAGATACCTCATGAGGTGAGATTTTACATGGTGCCCAGATTGATGTTGATTGACAGTCATTTTGTTTTTCTTTTATTTTCTTACTATTGCACCAACAGTTGTCTTACTTATACAGCTGTCTTTAATACAGATAGCGAGTTGATTAGGAGCATCTAACTGCTCTGTAGGAGCCAGAACTCTTAATTGTTGGTAGGGGATCAAAACTTGACTACCACCACAGCTGCAATGCAGCAACAGGGCAGACGGCCTGGTGCCCCACAGCGCCCACGCTGCAAGACTGAGTCCCCATGACTCCAGACCGCGCCGCCCCACCAGCACAAAACCACTGCAAAAATGGCCACCGCACAGCACCCACACCAAATGAAAGGAGTATTGAAACTCATCTTCCTCCAGCTCTTCAGTGAGAGCAGAAATGGGCTAGACCCCTTACTTTGCAGTCTCCTGCTAATTAAAATTATCTGTGCCTAATGGGAGGAGTGCACATCCAAAGAAAAAAAAAAGGACAGAACATGCAATATGCTCAAAAAAGAGAGAGGACAGAGCCTCCAAAAATCATACAATGATCTAATGCTTCCCACAGAAATATATATAACTGAACATGAGGTTCTTAGTTTAACATTCTGATCAGACTGTATGAAGCCCACTTCCATGTCACGGCAAACCTCATAGTGGGTCCTACCGCCCTAATGGAGCGAGCCGCGTGCCGACCACCGCCACAGCGGCAATGCACCAGCAGGGTAGACGGGCTGGTGCTCCACAGCGCCCATGCTGCAAGACTGAGTCCCCATGACTCCAGACCATGCCGCCCCACCAGCACAAAACCACAGCAAAAATGGCTGCCGCACAGCACCCACACAAAATGAAAGGAGTACTGAGACTCACCTTCCTCCAGCTCTTCAGTGAGAGCAGAAATGGGCTAGACCCCTTACTTTGCAGTCTCCAGCTAATTAAAATCACCTGTGCCAAATGGGAGGAATGCACATCCAAAGGAAAAAAAAAAAAGGAGAGGCATTAGATCATTGTATGATTTTTGAAGGTGCTGTCCTCTCTCTTTTTTTGAACATATTGCATGTTCTGTCCTTTTTTTCTTTGGATGTGCACTCCTCCCATTTGCAATCCAAACTCAAACTCTGCCACTAAGAGGAAAACCAGTCCTTTCCATAACACGAACGATAACCCTCTGTGAGCTATTCCAAAAAAGCAACTATCTTACCCTGTCAATTAACCACGTCTTACAGTATACTAAAAATACTTATGCTATCACATCCTACATTATACATTAATTATCTTACGTTACATTACATTTCACATGACACGATATTTACAAGAAGACGCAGGACACAATACAGACAATGCGATTGGTGTCGTCAAGGGGCAGGAACGTGACAGTCCAATTCACCAACCTTACAAATGCATGAGAGATGCTGTGCTGATATATCCACTAAAGAAGACAGTATTCCCTTGGTTGCACACAGATCGTACATCAACGTATATTATTGGAATAGGAAAGATGTGTATCTTCGTACCGTGTTAGCCAGTAGATAGAAAAATATTTAGACTTGAGAGTCCTCAGTGGTTGATACCTTTTAATGGCTAACTGAAAAGATGGTAACAAATTGCAAGCTTTCGAGACTACTCCGGTCTCTTCATCAGGCAAAGACTAAAACAAAAACTGAAGAATCACATATATATATATATACACAAGAGGACACAGGAATAGTGCAATAGGTAAGACAAGTGACGTGAAGCAGAACTGTCATTATGGCAGAGGAATGAACATAAATATTATGTTATTATGTTAATATTATGCGGGACTTCTCTGTAGGCAAATAGCAGGTGTGGGAGGTACCGCTCCCAATCGCGTCCCTGGGTCTCAACCAGCATGCGGAGCATCTGTTTGAGGGTACCGTTAAAGCGCTCACACAAACCATTGGTCTGTGGGTGATACGCACTCGATACCATACGCGTCACCTGCATTTTGCTGCAGAGAGCCTTCATTAGGCGAGACATAAATTGGGTCCCTTGATCGGTAAGCATCTCCCTGGGAAATCCTACCCGTGAAAAGATGGTCACCAGTGCATCTGCCACCTTATCTGCCCTAGTTGAGGACAGAGCTACCGCCTCCGGGTACCGGGTAGCGTAGTCTACCACAGTCAGGATGTATTGCTTTCCAGAGCTGCTGGGGACGGCCAGCGGGCCCACAATGTCCACCGCGATCCTCTGGAAAGGCTCCTCTATCACTGGCAACGGGATCAGGGGAGCCTTAAGAGCAGGCCCCGCCTTCCCCACTCTTTGACAGGTGATACAGGAGCGGCAGTAGTTAGTCACATCTGTCCCCATCTTGGGCCAATAGAAGTGTTGAGACAGCCGTGCCTTAGTTTTGCTAATCCCCAAGTGTCCAGCAAGTGGAATCTCATGGGCAATCCTCAACAACTCACCTCGGAACTGGTGCGGGACGACCAGCTGTTTTTCCCTCAACCACTCCTTTTGGGAACCTCCGGGTACTGTCTCCCGGTACAACCTTCCTCGTTCCCAGAACACCCTCTCCTTATCAGTCACGGAGGTGGGCGTCTCGGCGAGGTGCCTCAAGTTCCCCAGGCTCGCATCTGAGTGCAGAGCGGCCTGGAACTCCTGGCTGGAGGCAGCCAGAAGTGACGTCAGGGTTCCTTCCTCACTGGGACCCTCTGGGACCGGCTCTGGGTCCACCTCTGGTTCAGTCTCTCCTGTAGCGGAGGAGGGTCCAGATGGCAGGGCGCTACCTGCGATCCGGGCACTCTGACTGCGGGTGACAGCAGCTACATATGCAGTCTCCCCGGGGATTTCTATAGACCCATCAGCCTGCGCTGCTATGGGCTCTACCTCCCCATCCACCCCCAACACTTCAGGAGCAGTGCTACTTATGGGCCAGTTACCTTCCTCGGTGGCACTGGTCAGTGTCATGGCGTCACCTTCCTCCCGGTTCCCATGCACCTCCCCATTTCCTTGAGCACTGTCGCTTGCTCCTGCTAGGGGTTCCTCAGCCGTCTCACTCCGCAGAGCGACGGGACTGAACGCTCCTGTACCTGTGGACACATCTACCACTTCAGAGAAAGGGTTAACAGATTCAGATGGCACAGATACATCACTATCAACATCAGTCCTAGGGAAAGAAAGGTTATCAGTTGCATCATCACTTCGCAAAGCATTAGCAGGTAACACAATCAGTTTCCCATCATCATCAACATCAACATCATGGTTAACGTTAACCTTATCATCAGATTGGGAAGGGGTGTCAGGGACATAGTACGCCACCATCCTCCCCAGATCAGTCCCCAATAAAACATCAGTGGGCAGGTTTTCGGACACCCCCACTTCCTTCACCCCGCTCCCGGTACCCCAGTCAATGAAAACTCGGGCTATCGGCAAGGGGTAGTGGACGCCCCCAATCCCTGTGACAGTTAAGGTTTTCCCCGGAATCAACTCTTCAGGGGCCGCCAGTTCGGGTCGGATGAGGGTTCGTTCAGCCCCGGTGTCCTTGAGGCCTGTAGCAAGACGGGCCCCCACGCGGACGGGCTGCACGTTGTCATCAACCCTCCCCACCACACCACCCACCAAAAGAACAGAGGCGTTGGGCCCGGAGGCCTTGGCTGGGGGGTTCTTCTGCCTCTCCGGACAGGTGGCGCTGATGTGTCCAGTCCTTTTACAGGAGAAACACTGGCGGGGGTCTGATGTAGGCCTGGCGCTGGCAAAGGGGATAGTGCCTCCAGAGGGACGACTGGCAGGGGCACTGGGGTTGGTTGCAGGCTTACCCCCTCCCCAACGGGTGGTGACGGCCTTCCGCACCTCGGGTTTCCGGTTGGCCTCATAGCTGTCGGCGATCCGTGCTGTTGTGACCGCGTCCTCCGGTTCTCGGTCCAGGATGAACTGTCGGACCTCAGCTGGGCACAGATGCAGGAACTGGTCTTTGATCATCAGGTCTTTCAGCTCCTCATAGGTGTCAACTGACAGTCCATGGATCCACTGGTCAAAGTGGTTCCTGAGTCCTTGCACCACATCGCTATAACTGTCGTGTGGGCCACGTTGGAGGTTCCGGAACTTCTTTCGGTATACCTCAGGGGTTAGCTGGTACTTGGCAATCAGGGCCTGCTTGATGGCCTCATAGTCACTGTCTTGATCTGGTGCGAGGGAAGCGAACGCCTCCAAAGCTTTGCCCTTCAGCCGGGGGTCAAGTACCTGGCCCATTGGTCGGCAGGCAGCTGGTACTGTCTGCAGACTTTCTCAAAGGCCCGCAGAAAAGTGTCCAAGTCTCCTTCCTTTTCCAGCACGGGAAAGTGCTCCGGCCGGGGCTTGGGACTCTGAGAGCTGCTGGGTGTACCGCTCTGGGCTGTGGAGGGCATTGCCCCTTGTCTGAGCAGCTCCAGTTCATGGGCTCTCTGAGCTTCCCGCTCGGCCTCTCGCTGGGCTTGGCGCTCGGCTCTCTCAGCCTCTCGCTGTTTGGCCTCTCGCTGGTCGGCTCTCTCTTGAGCTTGCTGGATCAGCCTCAGGCGTTCTTCCCGGTTGTCAGCGGTGAGTCCCTCCAGGGCCGCCTGCAGGTAAGGGTCCACCTCTCTCTGGGTGTAAGCAGTCAAGGGCTGGTCCTCTGGCCACCTCCCCTGGCTGCAAGCTATGGTTTGAGCTCTGCAATATCATAAGGTTCATAACTCGTCCTGTGAACCTAGCAGAATAACGGCAGACCTATCAATGATCTCACTCCAAACTGACGGTTCCAATGAGCCCACACTTGGGTGGGCTAGTACATGGGGCACCCGAGAATTCCATTTCTCGGGTTCTGTTGGAGTTACGGGTTTACCAGTACCACGGGAACGATGCCCGTCGGCGCATGGTTCAACACAGTAACTTTCGTGTTTATGTTCATTCCTCTGCCATAATGACAGTTCTGCTTCACGTCACTTGTCTTACCTATTGCACTATTCCTGTGTCCTCTTGTGTATATATATATATTATGTGATTCTTCAGTTTTTGTTTTAGTCTTTGCCTGATGAAGAGACCGGAGTAGTCTCGAAAGCTTGCAATTTGTTACCATCTTTTCAGTTAGCCATTAAAAGGTATCAACCACTGAGGACTCTCAAGTCTAAATATATTTCTATTATTGGAATAGACATTCCCACAAGAGTTAAACTACTTAATTGGAGGTCTAAGAACGAATGGCGGATAGAATGGTTGCAAACGGAATCTTTTTAAACTAACTACTAGCAAAGTTAAAAATGATTTTTTTCTCAAGGCAAAGGTATCCGTAGCTTTTAAAAGGAACCTGACATGTCATAAAAGGTAAAAAAAGTATATAAAATTATATTTAGATGCCATAAACATTCTTCCATAGCAAAGCAAATTGCATATGCTATCCTGATGCTGCAGTATTAATTTTCTTTGTAACAAAAAGCTGTCAAGTTTAATGCCTAATGAGCTAATTCATCTAACTTCAAAATGGCATACAACATTGATTACATTTAATGTAGATATTAATTGTAAGGCTACCGAGAGGCTGCAGGTCATTAAAATAGAATGAAACCATGATTTGTTTATTGAGAGAGATTTTAGTTTTCTCAAGAGTTTAACTACAAAAAAATTAATGTTCCATGTTTAAATGCATTGTGATTCTACAGTTGGTGCTCATTCTTATCTCAGAATGTGACAGTAAATATACAAGTAACACACTCAGTATATCAGGTTCTTTCTTTTGAAAAGACAATGTTGTAAGACAGACAACTCCACATGTTTTATTGTTCATATGATTGATTACATTTAATGAAATCATGTATTATTTGTGTGCAAAATTTCTAATTTATCTATCAATGTTTCAAGAAATTCATCACACCTGGCAGACATACAAGCAAGTTCTACAGCGTTATAGTCAATTAGAACTCTTCTATCACATCAGTCTGAATATAACTACTTCACTTCCTGCGGGAATGACGCTTTAAAGTGAACGTCAACACAGGAATTACATTTATACTGTATGCAGGATTATTAGGCAAGTGAATATTTTGACCATATCATAATTTTTATGCATATATACCAACTCCAAGTGGTATAAGCTTGGTTATTTGATTAAGCAGACCAGGTGATTGTGTAATAATGGAGGATGCGGCCCAAGGATACAACACCCTTTCTCAAGGTGTACAGAATTATTAGACAGCTTGTTTTCCTTAGGCAAAATGGGCCAAAGAAAGAGATTTAATTGACTCTGAAAAATCAAAAATTGTTACAAGTCTTACAGAGGGGTACTCATAGTTTGAGTTCAGAGCTCAGAGATACGACTGAGGCTGGAACCTGACCACCACTGAACACTGTATCACTTGTCCCAAAATACTCAATTGCCTAATAATTCTGCACATAGTGTACTTGTAGGGATGTGTACTTGTAAGGGCAGTAATTCAACAATGTGTCCAAAAATACAAAAACGAAAAAAAAATTGATTTGGTACCGTGTTAGCCAGTAGAAAAAAACATATAGAGTGCTCTCAGTGGGAGAAGCAGAATAGGAATCTTGTGGGTATGATACCTTTTAATGGCTAACAAAATATAGTGAAAGATATTACAGGGCAAGCTTTCGAGACTGCTTACATCAGGCTGGTGTAACAAAATATTTGAAAAAAACATATAGAGTGTTCTCAGTGGGAGAAGCAAAATAGGAATCTTGTGGGTATGATGCTTCTCCCACTGAGAACACTCTATATGTTTTTTTCTACTGGCTAACACGGTACCAAACCAATTTTTTTCGTTTATCAAAATATTTGAAGAAACACAATTATATACAGTGAAAAACACAGGCATGGTGTGATACATGGACATTTAAATAAACAAACTCTGAGCTTAAAGGCTGGGTCTCACATAGCGATACACCAGCGATCCCGACAACGATCAGGATCGCTGGTGTATCGCTACATTATCGCTGCTGAGCTGCCAAACAGGCAGCTCAGGCAGCGATCAGTACAAGCGACACTGCGGGTAACATCGCTTAGTTACCCGCAGTGTACCTTGGATACCAGCGCCCTGATACTGCGCGGTGCCTGGAAACCCGCTGTGTACCTTGGTTACCAGCTCCCTGCTTCAGGGAGCTGGTATCCAAGGTACACAGCGGGTTTCTAGGCACAGCCCCACGCCTGGAAACCCGCTGTGTACCTTGGTTACCAGCGGATCGCTGGTCTCCCGCCTGTCACACGCAATGATGCGTGCCTGTCAGCGGGAGACCAGCGATCAAAAAAAGTCCTGCCTTCAGCGACGATCAGCGTCGGCGGGGGCTCATCGTCGCTGAATGTCACACACAGCGATATCGCTGGTGAGCTCGCTGCTGCGTCACAAAACTAGTGACTCAGCAGCGATCTCGCTAGCGATATCGCTATGTGAGACGGGGGCTTAATGAGAGAATCCTTAATTAGGTAAGATTGGATAAGTGATGTGAACGTTTTATGGACCCCATATGCATGTGAGATCAAAGGACTGGTGGTGTCTTCATTGTTTTTGGAGGAAGTTGCTCAGATTTGGTAGTGGGCCAGAAATTTTCCTGACAAATTGAGTCCTGTGTGAACAGAATCAAAGATGTTAATGAATTTGTATTCCCAACCCTGCAATGTTTTTGTGATTGGAAATTGCCTTTCAAAATGACATCTTTCATATTGTTTATGTTGTGTCCTGGACCACAGAAATGTTTGGCCACAGGTAGATGTTATTTTTTGTCTGTAATCGTATGACGATGAGACCTCATCCTTGCTCTCAGTCTCTGTCCTGTTTCTCCAACATAGAGGCCACCCGCAGGACATATATTGCATAGAATTAAATATACCACATTAGAAGAGGAACATGTGAATGTCCCGGGGATCTTATAGTTTTGCTGTGTGTTGGGGACTTGGATCTTGTCGTTGGTCCATTGTAAGGATATGTCCCTCTTGGTGAATCTGAGGGCATTGAACTTCGGATCATGATGTTTCTTAAATTTGGAGGTTGCCTGTAACACAGCAAGGGGGGGTCTTTGAATAATATTTTTAATTGGTCATCCTTGTGTAGTATATGGTGAAGTTTCTTAGCTGTTTTTCTCAGTATTTCAAACTGTGGGTTGTAGGTCACTACCAGAGGTACACGATGATTTTCCTCTCTTTTCCTGTATTGAAGTAATTGACTTCTAGGGATCCTTGTGGCCCTAATGATCTGGTCATCAATGGAGGTGGGATGGTAACCTTGAATTAAAAATGACATTTTAAGTTGGGTTAGGTGTTTATCCCTGTACTTAGGACTGGAACAGATACGGTTGTATCTGAGGGCCTGGCTGTAGACAATGGAATTTTTAATGTGTTTAGGATGGAAGCTGTCCCATCTGAGGTACGTGGGATGGTCAATTGGTTTCCGATACACTGATGTTTGGAACGAACCATTTTGGACTTTTATGGTGGTGTCTAGGAAGTTGATTTTTGTTTTTGAGTGGTCCAATGTCAAGTTTATGGTTGGATGAAATTTGTTGAATTTGTCATGGAAATCTAGAAGTTTTTGTTCAGACTCAGTCCAGATTATTAAGATATCATCGATGTAACGGAAATAGGCAAATGGTTTCATGGAGCAGGATGTTATGAAGTCATTTTCCAGTTTAGCCATGAAGAGGTTGGCATACTGGGGTGCCATTTTACTTCCCATTGTGGTGCCGGTGCATTGTAGATATAGCTCCTCACAGAAAGAGAAAAAGTTGTGTGTGAGGATAAATCTGGGGAGTGTTATTACAGACTCGGAAGGGATCCCATTGGCCTCAAGAAACATTCGGCAGGCAGTTAGTCCACCTTCATGTGGGATATTAGAATATAAGGATTCGACATCCATCGTGGCTAAGATGGTGCTGTCGGGGAGGGAACCTATCGTGGATAGCTTATTCAGCAGGTCTGTAGTGTCCTGTATATAGCTGGCTGTCTTCTTTACCAGCGGCTTAAGGATGTTTTCTACCCACCCTGAGATTTCTTCAGTGAGTGTTCCCACCCCTGAGATGATTGGCCTCCTGGGTTGCCTGGCTTATGAATCTTGGGAAGCATATAGAAAGTTCCCATCCTTGGATTCTCAGGTATTAAGTCCAGAAGGTTTATGGAGTCTGTACACAGACATTTGATGACTCTTTTCAACTCCCTCAGATATTTTGGAGTTGGGTCATCATCCAGTTTGGTTCGCAATATATTGGCTGCTAAAACTGAAACGGATGTCTCACAATTGAAGACCTTGCCGAGGCATTTCTATCGTTTCCACAAATGTGATCCTAAAGAACTTATGGTCCGTGGCATTGAACATGTGCAATGTGGCATTCGTGGCGGAAACATACACCGGTTACTGGCACAGAAGGAATGTAAATGGATTTTCACTCTGGGAACAATGGTCCCGGGAGGGTTAAATGAGGTTATGGGATATTCCTCCTTTCTATAATATGGGTCCCTTGTGTATGTGTATCCCCTCTCCAGATATTATACTGTCTCCTACAGTTGTTTTCTGTCGTTTTTAATTAGTTTTAGGTCTTTTATTAATTTTTTATTATTTTTGCAGTTATATTCGCATTGTATATTATGATCATTATGGAAACTTACCTTCTCGGCATATGGATCTTCCTGTTCCTGGTCGACAATGGGATATTGGAAGTGAAGACGTCTCATCACTTTGAATATTAAGGACATTCATGGGAAGAACTAAATATTTGTATTATTTTTCATTATTATTATGTATTATTTATCTCTCTTTTTTTCATTTTATTGTCACATTTGATTATAGTTTTAATATCATATTCTGTAATATATATAGATATTTGTCATGTTTTCTCTCATGTATTATTTTCATGTATTGAATATGATTGGATTCACATATATTATTATTTTTTCACTTGGGCACTTACTTTGTTATACACATAATTATCACTTATTATATATTTCATACATGCACATTTAGCAAATTTATTATTATTTTTGCGTTATTCCACTTTAGTATTACTCTTCCTCTCTCTGTGTCCTCTACATTTTCTACTAACAGCTAACCTTGGTGCGCGGTTTGGCGCCAGCCGCGCTTCCTTGGTTGCTGTGGATGATATGCAAGAGAACATGAGACGAGGACCTGTTGGTAGTAACATACCACGTGACTATACTTTTATTGGTCCAATTAGAACATGTGACCGTTATTTTATAATAGCGCTTTTTGACACCCAGGACCTGTGGTGACTACGCGCATGCGCCTTAAACAATACCTCACTGGTCATATCCGATCAGTTGATCGGTAAGGCCGGATATTTATAAGCGGCGGTATAGCAACGTTTAATCACGCCCCCCTTTGAGGAAGCGAGCGGATAGCTCGCGAAACGAGCGTCAGGGTCTTTGGACACCTCGTGGTTACTCAACCTGCTTCTGAAAATGGGTAAATCTAACCGTTATATATAAATGTATGCCTTATTTTTATCTATGTTTATAGCAGCGCTGTCATTGGCAATACGATACAGTTATTTCATTGAACTATGTTAGCCCAATACGGGTATGGTATAGATTTCATGTTAATAGTTTGCGCTCTTTACATATGATATGGCATCTTAAGCAGGCACCCATAGTGTCCGAATTTTTGGCGGATCATTACATCCATAACCATATATACAATTATCGAATATGTATGCACAATGTTGTAATTTATTGATATTTGACTATTTAATAAAATAAAATATTATATATATTTTTTTTCAGATACTTTTTTGACTTTTTTGTTCTCCTTTCAAATCGAATGTCTAAATGAGTCAATATATTGGTCCAAAATGATGTTGCAGCCAGAAGGAGGTGTCCAGTCAGAGAACTCCAAAATATCTGAGGGAGTTGAAAAGAGTCATCAAATGTCTGTGTACAGACTCCATAAACCTTCTGGACTTAATACCTGAGAATCCAAGGATGGGAATTTTCTATATGCTTCCCAAGATTCATAAGCCAGGCAACCCAGGGAGGCCAGTCATCTCAGGGGTGGGAACACTCACTGAAGAAATCTCAGGGTGGGTAGAAAACATCCTTAAGCCGCTGGTAAGTAAGACAGCCAGCTATATACAGGACACTACAGACCTGCTGAATAAGCTATCCACGATAGGTTCCCTCCCCGACAGCACCATCTTAGCCACGATGGATGTCGAATCCTTATATTCTAACATCCCACACGAAGATGGACTAACTGCCTGCTGAATGTTTCTTGAGGCCAATCGGATCCCTTCCGAGTCTGTAATAACACTCCCCAGATTCATCCTCACACACAACTTTTTCTCTTTCGGTGAGGAGCTATATCTACAACGCACCGGCACCGCTATGGGAAGTAAAATGGCACCCCAGTATGCCAACCTCTTCATGGCTAAACTGGAAAATGACTTCTTAACATCCTGCTCCATGAAACCATTTGCCTATTTCCGTTACATCGATGACATCTTAATAATCTGGACTGAGTCCGAACAAGAACTTCTAGATTTCCATGACAAATTCAACAAATTTCATCCTACCATAAACTTGACATTGGACCACTCAAAAACAAAAATCAACTTACTAGACACCACCATAAAAGTCCAAAATGGTTTGTTCCAAACATCAGTGTATCGGAAACCAATTGACCATCCCACATACCTCAGATGGGACAGCTTCCATCCTAAACACATTAAAAATTCCATTGTCTACAGCCAGGCCCTAAGATACAACCGTATCTGTTCCAGTCCTAAGGACAGGGATAAACACCTAACCCAACTTAAAATGTCATTTTTAATTCAAGGTTACCATCCCACCTCCATTGATGACCAGATCATTAGGGCCACAAGGATCCCTAGAAGTCAATTACTTCAATACAGGAAAAGAGAGGAAAATCATCGTGTACCTCTGCTAGTGAACTACAACCCACAGCTTGAAATACTGAGAAAAACGGCTTAGAAACTTCACCATATACTACACAAGGATAACCAGTTAAAATATTATTCAAAACCCCCCCTTGCTGTGTTACAGGCAACCTCCAAATTTAAGAAACATCATGTTTCGAAGTTCAATGCCCTCAGATTCACCAAGAGGGACATATCCTTGCAATGAGAGAAGATGCAAAACTTGCATTCATATAGAGACCAACGACAAGATCCAAGTCCCCAACACACAGCAAAACTATAAGATCCCCGGGACATTCACATGTTCCTCTTCTAATGTGGTATATTTAATTCTATGCAATATATGTCCTGTGGGTGGCCTCTATGTTGGAGAAACAGGACAGAGACTGAGAGCAAGGATGAGGTCTCATCGTCATACGATTACAGACAAAAAAAAACATCTACCTGTGGCCAAACATTTCTGTGGTCCAGGATACAACATAGACAATATGAAAGTTGTCATTTTAAAAGGCAATTTCCAATCACAAAAACATTGCAGGGTTGGGAATACAAATTCATTAACATCTTTGATTCTGTTCACACAGGACTCAATTTGTCAGGAGGATTTCTGGCCCACTACCAAATCTGAGCAACTTCCTCCAAAAACAATGAAGACACCACCAGTCCTTTGATCTCACATGCATATGGGGTCCAGAAAACTTTCACACCACTTATCTAATCTTACCTAATTAAGGATTCTCTCTTTAAGCTCAGTGTTTGTTTATTTAAATGTCCATGTATTACACCATACCTGTGTTTTTGTATATAATTGTGTTTCTTCAAATATTTTTTTACACCAGCCTGATGAGACGTAAGCAGTCTTGAAAGCTTGCCCTGTAATATCTTTCACTATATTTTGTTAGCCATTAAAATGTATCATACCCACAAGATTCCTATTTTGCTTCTCCCACTGAGAGCACTCTATATGTTTTTTTCAAAAATACAAAATGGCACTACAATACTTATATTAAACAGAAGAGGTGGCAACAATATTTTGTACCCACCAAAAAAGAAGCAAACCAAAACCAATACTTTTAAAATATTCTTTTTATTACAACATTGAACATATTTAAAAGGACCACATATTCAAAAATTCATAAAAAATACCCCATAAGGGTGCAGCAACAGATTTATATAAATATAATGAGATTACTAAACAGACTGTATAATCAAAATTAGTAAATCTTCTAGGTTCAAACAAATATCCATATATCATGTGCAAAAACCCGCATCATTTGTGTTGAAATCTCAATAAGAACCGAGATATTGAATATATATAACTAAACACCTCTCATGGAAGAGCTCAATATTATAGCAAAAATCAGCACACATCAAATTGCCCAGGAAAAAACTCCATAGATTTGCCCAAGAATTAACAAAGCAATCAATCCGAAAAATGCCAATGTGTTAATATAGATGGTAATCAATACTGGATCAAAATCAAGACAAATATATCAAGTGAATGGGCCCCGGAAGAAGCAGTAGGGCGAAACCACGTCGGGGCGCAGGGGGCAGCAACAGAGCATGTACTATCAGCACTTTACTAGGTTAATACCTTCTATGCCTCTGGTTAGCTTTTAATGCATTGTATTTCACAAATACAGTAGATCCCGTTATGACTAGGAATAGGGTTTCTTTTGCCCCCCGGGAGTTCTTTTAAGGTTTAAAAAGGTCTGAAATCGATGGCAACAGTGCTCAAATGACACGGAAACATTATGGGGACTACCCCTGGAAGCATTTCTGACTCCCAGGTCACTGCTGTGACCAATGATATCAGAGTGTGATGCCACTTTTACAGGCGCTCATTAAAACTTACAAAAACTAAACTAAAATAGATTTTCCAGTGAAATATGTTAAAGAACATCCTTTCCAGGGTAATAATTTGTATGTAGGGCAAAATAAATTACCCCCCAAAAAATGTACCTCCACTACTTGGGCTATGTTCACACGTACCGTTTTTGATGCGTTTTTTCAACTTTAGCATTGCTTGCAACCAATACAGATGCATTCACGGGGAAATGTCATTTTAACATTTAACAACCTTAGCTGGCCATGTGGTGTGTGACACATCATCAGACACATCCTGTTTCATTTATGAAGGAAGGACTCTGAAAATCACAAAGCCTATTTTTATAGGGGCATCAGGCGGCATTAATCGTCTTAAAGGGCCATCAGCTGGCTATGCTTTGTTGGTCCCATTATTAAACAGTGGGTCTCCTATACTGTTATTGCCTATGCAGTGAGTGGCTGGGCTGCCAAAAATTAAATGGCACCCCAATACCCTTTTGATGAGACTTACAGGAGGGCCTCATGAAAACGTGTTCCAATTATAAGAAAATCAAATAGTTAACAGCCAGCGCCTCTTTGGATGAATGATGCCAGGAAATCCAAGGTTTCTTAAAAATCTATTTACCGTATTTCTTCATATTAAAAACAGGTAACAAAAAAGGTCAGGCAGTTTGGATACACTCCTGATTTAAAAAAAGGCATAGAAACCAACATGTTTCGACTCAGGCAGGTCTTAATCATGGAGTTGCATCTGTGTGTCTGTTTGGAAGTCTTAGGGTACATACCCATATACGTGAAAAAAATCATTCTGATTTCCGGAACGAAAAAACGGACAAAGGCCATGCAAGTGTCATGCGATTTCCGTGCAATTTTTTTTCAACGGAACATCCGATATTACATCTGTATGGCATCCGTATGCAATGCGATTTTAACATGAGCTTTTACATACAGCTGTTCTCAGTCACTGAGTCTGTGTTGGCAGCTTCTCATTCATTCATCAGTGGTGTACAGTCGGGGCGGTCGCATTAGCACCGCTCCCGGTTGTTAACTGTTTAACCCCCAGAGATATGGATTACAGCGTGGGACATATCGCTGAGAGGTATGGGTATATTGTTGTTTTATTATTTTATCTTTATTTACAGGAAATTGAGGGCTTGGATTAGGAGTAAAATAAAAGATGGTCAAACTATATGGTGTCTTATTTCATTAAAATACTTTATTCTGGCTGTGTGTTTATTTAACCCTTTCATAACTATAGGATTAGGAATGGATCGGTGTCTTATTGACACCTCTCCATTTCTAAGCCAGGATTAATGTCATCTTACAATACAAAGGTGACATTAACCACTTATTACGCATATGCCACCTCTACAGGGCAATGGGAAGAGAGAAGCTAAGTGCTGGAATTGGCGCATCTGTAAGTGGGGTGGCTGGGGCCAGATGTTTTTTAGCAAGGGGGGGAAGAACCATGGTCCCTTCCTAGGCTATTAATATCTGCCCCCAGTCACTGGCTTTCCCTCTTTGGTGTAGAAAATTGCATGGGAGCCCATGCCATTTTTTCCCTGAAATAATCATTGAATAACTAAATACCTGTGCAAAATTTTGCACACACACACACTATACTAATTGTATTTGTCACTGATATATACATACATATACAGTATATATACATAAATATATATCTATATATATTATATATATATGCATATATATATACATGTATGTATATATTCTATATATAGATTATGTATATTATATATAAATATGATATGTATATATATATATGTAATATATCTATTAAACATATACATACTATATGTGTATATATATATAAATTAGTATATACTATATATGATATGTATATATTTATATTATATATATTATATGTATATATAGGTGTACAATAATAAATTATATTGTGGTACCGTGTTAGCCAGAAAAATCGATGTGAATACGTTTCCGTCCAATTATGTCAAGAGTATTCTTAGAATAATCAAAAAAAGATTCCAAATGGAATAAAACATAAATTGTGTGTACATGTATTCCTTTAAAAACACAGTTTTATTTCGATACCTTTAAAAATACACCAAAACCCAGTGAAGGTATAACTAAGCGTTAATACCAAGTGTGATTTCTGGCCTTATAAATGGGGTTGGGACCATCAGTTGTGTTGTGCAGAAGTCTGGTGGATACACAGCTGATAGTCCTACTGAATAGACTGTTAGAATTTGTATTATGGCAAGAAAAAAGCAGCTAAGTAAAGAAAAACGAGTGGCCATCATTACTTTAAGAAATGAAGGTCAGTCAGTCTGAAAAATTGGGAAAACTTTGAAAGTGTCCCCAAGTGCAGCTGCAAAAACCATCAAGCTCTACAAAGAAACTGGCTCACATGAGGACCACCCCAGGAAAGGAAGACCAAGAGTCATCTCTGTTTCTGAGGATAAGTTTATCCGAGTCACCAGCCTCAGAAATTTCTGGTTTACAGCAGCTCAGATTAGAGACCAGTTCAATGCCACACAGAGTTCTAGCAGCAGACACATTTCTACAACAACTGTTAGGGGGGAGACTTTGTGCAGCAGGCCTTCATGGTAAAATAGCTGCTAGGAAACCACTGCTAAGGACAGGCAACAAGCAGAAGAGACTTGTTTGGGCTAAAGAACACAAGGAATGGACATTAGACCAGTGGAAATCTGTGCTTTGGTCTGATGAGTCCAAATTTGAGATCTTTGGTTCCAACCACCGTGTCTTTGTGTGATGCAGAAAAGGTGAACAGATAGACTCTACATGCCTGGTTCCCAACGTGAAGCATAGAGTAGGAGGTGTGATGGTGTGGGGGTGCTTTGCTGGTGACACTGTTGGGGATTTATTCAAAATTGAAGGCATACTGAAACAACATGGCTACCACAGCATCTTGCAGCAGCATGCTATTCCATCTAGTTTGCGTTTAATTGGACCATCATTTATTTTTCAACAGGACAATGACCCAAACACACCTCCAGGCTGTGTAAGGGCTATTTGACCAAGAAGAAGATTGATGGAGTGCTACGCCATTAAACCTGACAGGGCACACCTGTGAAGTGAAAACCATTCCCGGTGACTACCTCTTTAAGCTCATCAAGAGAATGCCAAGAGTATGCAAAGCAGTCATCAAAGCAAAAGGTGGCTACTTTGAAGAATCTAGAATATAAGACATATTTTCAGTTGATTTCACACTTTTTTGTTAAGTATATAATTCCACATGTGTTAATTCATAGTTTTGATGCCTTCAGTGTGAATGTACAATTTTCATAGTCATGAAAAAACAGAAAAATCTTTAAATGAGGTGTGTCCAAACTTTTGGTCTGTACTGTATATATATATATATATATATATATATATATATATATATATATATATATATATATAGTTCAAATTCCTTTTTAGTTACATTCCTTTTTATTTCTTTTTTTTTGAGTGCAGCTGTTTTTTCCAGTTAGACCAGATCTTGCTCTATTACCTCTTGAAAATGGTCAAGGACCTGTGGTCTTAATTGCACCGGGTAGTAGAATGCATTACTGGTTGCAAAACCTTCAATTCCTCTACTCCCATGCACTTCTGTTTCTGCCTCTTGTTGTCTTAAATTCACAGTGCTTATTAACTCTTGAAAAGTAGGCACAGGATTGTATAATATACTGCTATTCTCATTGTTTGTACTGGCATAGTTTGTTCCTCTTCCTCTGTGGATTCTGGAAAATGGCATTTTAACATGAGATTCCAAGCAAATTTATTTACATCTAATAGGGTCTTGAACAAATTAAATTTATTTGTGGGAGCAAAGCCCATTCCTTTTGCAAGGACAGAAATTTCCTTCTCTGATAATATATAGGCAGTCAAATTCCAGACAGGGCAGACTGATAACGATTTTTCTTTCTCTTCGGGTATCTTCCTCCTCCCATGTTTCCTCCTGCCCTGCGCCTCCGTTTTTTGCCATAATACTTCTAGAATTGTTCTGGTTATCCTTGTCTATTGGTGCTCCTGTAGAATCAAGGGTTTCAATGGAATTCACAGACGACATGGAACCAATGGATGTATCCAGATTTTAGAAACTAACATTCCTTTTTGGATTTTTATTTCCTTGTTCAAGGTTCTTTTTTAAAATTGATCTATGACGTTTCCATGTACATGCCTCATTCTTCTCATAGTAATTATAGTCTCTCTGAAATTTTGATTTCTACATTTCTAGTATCTCCCCAGTTTATTCATGTCTTTACTTATTCCCTCCCTCAAATCTTCATAGTTTACATCAATTCTATTTTCAAGGGTATAGATAATATTGTTAATTTCTTCCTTGATCTTCACAATCTCCTGCTCCTCATATTTTATGATTAATTCAAACAGATGTAAGGAACATGTGGATAATATCTTATTCCATTCACTTTCAAAGTCCCCTGAATATTTGTAAGTGCAACTTTTTTTTATTCTTAACCCTCTGGGCACCATTTTGCTCAAATACATTTTTAAAAATTTAAATCAAGCCACTGTCTTGTTTCCTTAGACTTTTTATGCTCCAAGTTTTTAATCAGCGTTATTAACTAATTATCTATGCCTTTTGAGGATGCACTGCTCGACCTCTTTGAAAAAATACTGTGTCAAATTTACACTACTTTTTGGATATAGCAGTGATACATAAAATAATCAATACAGCTATTATAATCCATAATTTGCCAATACGTTATATTAAAAGCACAGCCACAGAAAGAGGAATTAAGATTCTGCCATTAACACAACACAAAAAAAGCAACAGTATTTTCCTGCCTAGTTCACAGAACTTAAGCATAGGATCAGGATGCTGCAAACCCATGTAATAAATATGGAGGCAACACAGGTACAAAATACTGATGAGACAACCACTCACTACCTACCAATTCATGAAGGCGGTGATTGCTTAGTATTAAAATTTCACACAAAAAAGGCTTGTATAAGGCACTGGTCACAGCATCTGGCATTTTAGTGACATCCATACTATTAGATTAGGCGGGCTACCCATCAGTATATAAGTGCATCCCACCAGGACAGATACCCTAGTTTATAAGGCCAACATAGATGGGCTTGGCTGCACCCTGCATAGAAATTTAACATGTAGAAAAACACACGTAATAAATATGAGGTATTGGTAGATATTTTGGTCAAAATGCACAAGCTCACAACCCGCGTCAAGGGTACTCATACTTGCGACTAATTAAAAGCAAAGCCACAGAAAGTGGAAGTAAAATTTGACCCAAAATTCAAGAATTAACACATCAGGATGCAGTTTCAGGAAAGAAACCAAAATGGTGTCTGCAGCTATTGTCAGAATGTTCTGTAACACTTTGTTCTATAGATAAAATGTGTTCACAAGAAGCGTGTGGTCTCCTGTGCCAAATTTATTCTTGAGAACTAATAATTGTTATGTGTACTTTAATTATTCAGTCTGAGCATGAGTGGAAACCTCATGGCTGTGAGCCAGAATTTTGATTTAAATAGTGCACTCTTCTGTAACAGAGTAGATCCCGCTCGTATATTCATAGGGGTTCCTTATACACCTTTTATATCTTAACTTTATCTATATCTTTTAATTGTAACTTTTATTATAAATAAACTTTCCTTTTATTCAAATCACCTGTTTAGAGGGATGTTTTGCTTTTAATACAGATTTCCATGTAAGAAAAGAAAGAGTGCCATTTGGAGCACAAATTTTGCTGAAATGGTTTCCTGTCGCCATTTTGCATCTGCACAGCTTTCGAGGTATTAGTACAAAGAAACCCCCCCAAAAGTTACCCCATTTTGGAAACTGTACCCATCAAGGCATTTATGAAGCAGTGTAGTTACCATTTTGATACCAAAAGTTTCTTCAAAACATTAAAGTGCGCCAAATAGCAAAAAGAGAAAATTGTGATTTCGTTTTTTTTTCCACAATTAACCTTTTTTTTTTTAAGTTGACTGTGTGGTATAGTTGACATTAACTTTATTCTGTGCATCAATACAATTAAAAATATACAAAATGTATATTGTTTTATTTAAATTTTATTATGTTTGCACAATAAAAATACTTTGTAGAAAATGAAAATATTTTTGTGTCACCATATTCTGAGAGATGTAACCTTTTATTTTTCTGTTGATGTAGCTGTTCATGGGCTTATGTTTTGCTTGTTGAATTATAGTATTTTTTTGCACAATTGTAGGGTTCATAAGACTTTTTTAATAGCTTTTTGTACAATTTTGTTTTACGTGATATGATCGTAAATCTACAATTCTGTCTTTGTTTTTGTTATAACATTCACTGGGAGAGTTAAGTAAGAAGCTAAGTTTTATAGTTTGGGAAGTTAAAGACAGAGCGATGTGAAATATTTATAAGGGTTTTTTTCTCTAATAAAAGTCTTTAAAAAAAGAAATCTGTTTTAATTTTTTTCCTTTTTTTATTGTTTCTTAGCATTTTTTATTTACTTTGCAGTTTCAATAGACACATAGTTCAATAGTTACGCAAGCACTGGAGAAGATAACATCATCTGCCTCCTTTACCTGCTGCTGCAGCCTTCCAGCTCCCGCACCACATCTCCTACTGGCTGCTGGCTGTAAGTTATATAAGAAAGGGCCCTTAAGATGGCTATATCTCAGCCTAAAACATCACTACAGAAGCTGGGATTCTCAGTTTCTAAATAATACCAGAATTGAGACCAGAATCCCCACTGTATTCATGACCCAGCCTTAGATATCATGCGTTTAAATGAGAGACAGGAATGCAGCTGCAGCTCTCATTTTAATCCCTGATAATTATCTTACTAGATAGATAGATTACGTGAATAACCACTGGCAGCTGCAATTTCTGCACTAGATTTACAAAACCGACGCAATGGGTATATACAGATATCCTACTCGCTATGGAAGAGAGCCAAGATGAATAGAGCCTACAGAGATTTGGAGCATTAAGCCCCAACAAAAAATAGTAGTGACATAATACTCATAATATTGTAAAAAGGTAAACATTTTATTAACTCATTATTTAAATGAGCTAATACAATTAATTAGTAATAATTAATTATTTAAATTTAATTTGATGAGGACATAAAGAGAACGTAACCTTCAATAATACCACATTACATTAGCATGTTTCAAAAAAAGAGAGTTTAGCGCTATCACATAATATTCCACAAGAAGCCTGACACACTGAACTACAGCTCTCAGCCCAGAGAAGGGATAGAGGACATGTATGGAAAATAGTATAATGCAACCATAAGATAGTCTTTAGGTAAAGACACAGTGTCCTCATCACATACCAGTCCCACTCTGGTGCAGGGTATGTGAATAAATGTAAGAAGTAAGCTCAATCTTTTATCTTCAGCGTGTTACAGTGCAGTGTAGTGCTTACCCATGTGGCAAAGTAGCAGGTATACGTTTGTGACGTCACCCTGAAGCAAATTTCGCATGTTGAGTTTCTTCAGGGAGTTGTGTGGATTATGTGTAATGAGGTCAACTAAATACCCCCTCCGGCAGACAAATCACTTCCGGCCATCCCAATGACAGTGACACTCTGCTCAAGTCTTTAAAGGAATCCATTCGATGCACTGCCCGGCCCGGTGACATCACAGGATACTTTTCCTTTGGCTCACATTGTAATTGGGATGACTGGAAGTAATGCGTCTGCGGCCGGGGACTGTTATGTTTGGTAGCTGAGGAGGCAGGAGCAAAAAAACGCATAGGCAGCCTGACACCAGAGAAGTTGGAAACTAATAGGTTGCAGACCCCTAAACTAACTGCACAACTAGAAGCAGCCGTGGAGCGTACCTACGGTGGTCCTAGACACCTCGGCACAGCCGGAGAGATATCTATCCCTGAAGATGGAATGAGGAAAGCTGACTGCCCCGGAGTAGACCCCAAAAGAGAAGGAAGCCCCTAAACATATAATGGCGGTTAGACAAGATGAAAACACGAACACAGACAGAAAATAGATTGAGCAAACGCTGGGGCCCAAAGCTGTCTAGATAGGATAGTACAGGAGAGAATACTGTCTGCAACCCAGAAAAACCCTAGGAAAAACTCCAACACTTCTAATCCAAAAACACTGAGACCACAGGGTCTCGACCACCTATATCAAATCTCTGGTGTGGACACGTAGCTACCCAGCAGCAAGTTATCACAAGAACAGAGCAAATTAACAAATACAAAAAACGAACGGAGACCAGCCAAAGCCCCCAAAGAGGACCCTGTTGTGAATGAGCAGAGGCTCCATCTGGTGGTTACAGACAGTACTGAACCTTCCAGCGAGGAATGGCAATCTGGAATCACTGACTCGACTGATATAAGGGAGGTTCCCTCCCATGATGGTTGCTGGTGATCAATTGTTCTGGTCTCAATTGTGGTTCCTGGTTCATTTGGAAGTTTGCTGGTGTCTTGCCTGCGTCTGCTGCTTTCAGATAACATATTTTCTGCTTTTCTTTTTGTGCTTGCTTTTTGCATAGTTTTCTGCACATTTGTGGAGGACAGCCGGGTCCCCTCCTGGGGCCTGTGCTCCTCACAGTTTGTCTATAGCCACTGTTGTTTTTTCATTTGCTTTTTCCTGCTTTTTCAGCGGCTGCGGCTTGGTTTTGTTCACACTGAGATCTGATTTAGTGGGTGGCGAGATCGTGTGATCTCAGTATTTTTGTAATCAGAATTGTTGCATTTTTGTAGGGTTTTCTGGGTTGCAGAAAGTAATCTTTCCTGTCCTATCCTATTTAGTCAGCTTGTGGCCCCAGTGTTTGCTCATTCTATTTTCTGTCTGAGTCCGTGCTTTCTTCTTGTCTAACCGCCATTACATGTTTGGGGGCTTCCTATTTTCTTTGGGGATCTGCTCCGGGGCAGATAGCTTTCATCTTTCTGCCTTTAGGTGTAGTTATCTCTCAGGCTGTGAAGAGGCGTCTAGGATCAACGTAGGAACGCTCCACGGCTACCTCTAGTTGTGTGGTTAGTTTAGGAATCTGCAACCCATTAGTTACCAACATCTCAGGTGTTTGGCTGCCCGGCTGTTGTTCCTGTCCTCTTCAGCTACCTAACATTGTTAGGGTCTGCGGAACGCACCAAATATATGAGGTAGAGAGGTGCGTTCGCAGCCCGGGGTCCACCGTGCAGGCGGAACCTGCTGCTAGTAAAATGGCGAAAGTGGCGAACTTTGTTATCCCGCAGAGTCGCTAAAATAAACGCCGTAGCGCGTTGTGGCAGTAAGTGCGAAACTCTGTTAATACCCAGAGCCGCTAACGGAAATGCCACAGCGCTATATGGCGATAGGTGCGAACTCACTTAGCTTCAGTGAGCCGCAAAGTAAAACGCTAGGGCGCTGTCTAGCGTCGAAAGCAAACCCTGTTACGTCACAGGGCCGCTGAGGAAAAGTGCTGTGTCCTGTCAGGCTCTCAGGTACACAGTTAAGTGCTAAGCGTACATAACGCGTGATCATGTGCTAATGTCCTCGCGGGAGTCACCCGCAATCTATGGCGTCTGAACGCCAGACCCTGAATACGGCAATCAAAACTCCTCACCGGTTACGCCGGTAATCTAGGGCATCTAGGACACCGACCCTGGCCAGCTACCATACCAAACTCCTCACCGATTAAGTCGGTATTCTAGTGGCTTATTTCAGCCGGGTCCCTAACCACACATACGCATGATCACACTGGCGCATAGCATACAATGGTTGATATTAGCGCATGGCGGCCCAGCCATGCTACCATTTTATAGCAACAGCTACAGGACCTTCCAGGAACAAGGACCAATGAGAAGCTGTTACAAACACACGTAGCTACATGACCTTCCTGGCGGACCAATAGGAGCCGCTGCAGCACCTGAACATG
>JARQOD010000004.1:260335864-260400575 GCA_033576555.1 Oophaga sylvatica | reverse complement strand
GCAACAAATTTTGCCCCCCAAAAAGAAGAAAACCAAACCAATACTTTTAAAAAATTTCTTTTTTTACAAATTGAAAAAATTTTTAAAAGGACCATATTAAAAATTCAAAAAAAAATCCCCCAAAAAGGGTGCAGAACGATTTATTAAAATAAGAGTTAAAACCGATGTAAATAAAAATTTTAGTAAATCTTCTAGGTTCAAACAAAAATCCATAACATGTGCAAAAACCCGCATATTTGGGGAAATCCAATAAAACCGAATTTTAATATATAAAAAAAACCCCTTTCATGGAAGAGCTAAATTATGCAAAAATCACACATTAAAATTGCCCAGGAAAAAACCCATATTTTTGCCCAAGAATTCAAAGAAATCAACCCAAAAATGCCAATTGTTAATATAGATGGTAATAAATACGGGATCAAAATAAGAAAAATAAAAATCGTGAAGGGGCCCCCGGAAGAACAGTGGGCGAAACCACGGTCGGGGCGCAGGGGAAAGCAACAAAGATTACTATCAATTTTTACTGGTTAACCCCTTCTATGCCTTGGTTGTTTTTTAATGCATTGTATTTCACAATACAGTAGACCCCCGTTATGACGGGAAGGGTTTTCTTTTCCCCCCCGGGAGTTTTTTTTGGTTTAAAAAAGGCTAAAATCGATGGAAACAGTGTCAAATGCCCGGGAAAAATTTATGGGGATTCCCCTGGAAGCTTTTTCTGACTCCAGGTCACTGTGTCCCCAATGATATCAAGTGTGATGCCCTTTTACGGCGTTCATTAAAACTAAAAAAAACTAAACTAAATATTTTTTCCAGTAAAAATAGTTAAAGAACACCCTTTTTCCGGGGGTAAAATTTGTATGTGGGGCAAAAAAAATTTACCCCCCAAAAAAATGTACCCCCACCACGGGGTTTGTTCACACGTCCGTTTTTATGCTTTTTTTAAAAACTTTGTTTGTTTGAAAAAAAATACAGATGCATTCAGGGGAATGTCTTTTTAAAATTTTAACACCTTAGCGGCCCAGGGTGTGTGACACATATCAGACACTCCTGTTTTCATTTAGAAGGAAGGCTCTGAAAAACAAAGCCTTTTTTAGGGGCATCAGGCGGCTTAATGTTTAAAAGGGCCCCTGGCATCTTTTTTGGGCCCCCCATTTTAAAAACAGTGGGTTCCATACTGTTTTTCCCCTATGCATGGTGGGGGGCTCCCAAAAAATTAAAGGGCCCCCCCATCCCCTTTTTGATGAGATTACAGGGGGCCTCAAAAAACGGTTCAAAATAAGAAAATCAAAATTAACAGCCAGCGCCTTTTGGGGATGAATGATCCCGGGGGAAATCCAGGTTTTTTAAAAATTTATTTACTTTTTCTTATATTAAAAAACGGGGAAAAAAAAAAGGTCAGGCGTTTGGATACCTCCGTTTAAAAAAAAAAGGCAAAAAAAGGGGAAAAAATGTTTGACTAGGAGGTTTAAAATTGGAGTTGCATCTGGGGGGTTTTTTGGAAGTTTGGGTACAACTTATACGTGAAAAAAACATTTGTTTCCGGAACGAAAAAAAACGGACAAAGGCCATGCAGTGTCATGCGATTTCCGTGAATTTTTTTTTCAACGGAAAATCCTTTTACATCTGTATGGTCCGTTGCAATGCGATTTTAAAATGAGCTTTAAACAGTGTTCTCGTAAATGGTCTGTGTTGGCGTTTTCTCATTTCCTTCATGGGTACAGTCGGGGCGGTCGCATTAGCCGCCCCGGTTGTTAATGTTTAAACCCCCAGAGATATGGATTACAGCGTGGGGCATATCGCTGGGGGGTTGGGTATATTGTTGTTTTATTATTTTATCTTTATTTTCAGGAAATTGGGGCTTGGATTAGGAGTAAAATAAAAGAGGTCAAACTATATGGTGTCTTTTTCTTTAAAAAATATTTTAAAATTCTGGTGTGTGTTTTTTAACCCCTTTTCTTTAACTAAGGATTAGGAAGGGGTCGGTGTCTTATTGACACCTCTCCTTCAAGCCAGGGTTAATGTCATTTACAATACAAGGTGCATTACCAACTTTTAAGCATATGCCACCTTACAGGGCAATTTGGGAAAGAGAAGCTAAGTGCTGGAATTGGCCCTGAAAAGTGGGTGGTGGGGCCAGATGTTTTTTAGCAAGGGGGGAAGAACCTGGTCCCTTCCTAGGCTATTAATATCTGCCCCCATCACTGGCTTTCCCTCTTTGGGGTAGAAAAATTTCGGGGAGCCCTGCCATTTTTTCCCTGAAAAAATCATTGAATAAACTAAATCCTGTTTCAAAATTTTGCACACACACACACTATATAATTGTTTTGTCAGATTAACATACAATACATATATTACCTAATTATATCTATAATTATATAATAATCATATATATAACATGTTTTTATAATATTCATAAAATGATTATGTATATTAATATAAATATGTATGTATATTATATATGTAATAATCTATTAAACAAAATTTCATATATATTTTTTATATATAAATTAGTATATTATATTTATATGTTTATTTTATATTATATATATTAAATGTTTATAGGTGTACAAAAATAAATATATTGTGGTACCGTGTTGCCAAAAAAATCGATGTTGTCGTTTCCGTCCATTTGTCAAGAGTATTTTAGAATAATCAAGAAAAAGATTCCAAATGGAATAAAAATAAATTGTGTGTAATGTATTTTCCCTTTAAAAACAAGTTTTAATTTCGATACCTTTAAAAATACCCAAAACCAAATGAAGGTAAACTAAGCGTTAATACCAAGTGTGATTTTGCCTTTAAATGGGGTTGGGACCTTCCGTTGTGTTGTGCAGAAGTTGGGGATTACACAGCGATAGTCCTACGAATAGACTGTTAAATTTGTATTATGGCAAGAAAAAAGCGCTAAGTAAAAGAAAAAAAGAGTGGCCATCATCTTTAAGAAATGAAGGTCAGTCAGTCTGAAAAAATTGGGAAAACTTTGAAAGTGTCCCAAGTGCAGCTGCAAAAAACCTTTTAAGCTCTACAAAGAAATGGCTCACATGAGGAACCCCCAGGAAAGGAAGCCAAGGTCATCCTGTTTCTGAGGAATTTATCCGAGTCCCCCAGCCTCAGAAATTTCTGGTTTACGCGCTCAGATTGAGACCAGTTCATGCCCACGAGTTTTCAGCAGACACATTTCTACAACAACTTTAGGGGGAGACTTTTTGCAGAGCCTTATGGTAAAAAGCTGCTAGGAAACCATGCTAAGGACGGCAACAAGCAAAGAGACTTTTTGGGGTAAAGAACACAAGGAAGGCATTAGACCGTGGAAATCTGTGCTTTGTTGATGGGGCCAAATTTTTAGATTTTGGTTCCAACCACCGTGTCTTTGTGTGATGCAGAAAAGGTGAAAGGTGGGGCTTACATGCCTGGTTTTCCCCAAATGAAGCATGGTAGGAGGTGTGTGGTGTGGGGGTGCTTTGCTGGTGACACTGTTGGGGATTTATTCAAAATTGAAGGCTTACTGAAACAACATGGCTACCCGCATCTTGCAGCGCATGTATTCCATTGTTTGCGTTTAAAATTTGGGCCCCTCATTTTTTTTCAAGGGGGACAAGACCCAAACACACCTCCGGCTGTGAAGGGTATTTTGACCAAGAAGAAGATTGTTGGGTTGCTAGCCATTTAAACCGACAGGGCACACCTGTGAAGTGAAAACCTTTCCCCGGTGGCACCCTTTAAGCTCATCAAGAGAATCCAAGAGTATGCAAAGCATCACAAAGCAAAAGGGGCTACTTTGAAGAATCTAGAATATAAGAATATTTTAGTTTGTTTACCTTTTTTGTTAGTATAAATTCCACAGTGTTATTCATAGTTTGTTGCCTTCAGTGGGAATGTACAATTTTCATAGTCATGAAAAAACAGAAAAATCTTTTAAATGAGTGTGTCCAAACTTTTGGTCTGTACTGTATATATATATTTTTAAATATATATATATTATATATATATATATATTATATATATATAGTTCAAATTCCTTTTTATTTACATTCCTTTTTTTCTTTTTTTTTGAGTGCAGCTGTTTTTTCCAGTTAGACCAGTCTGCTCTATTACCTCTTGAAAATGGTCAAGGACCTGTGGTCTTAATTGCACCGGGTAGTAGAATGCATTATGGTTGCAAAACCTTCAATTCCTCTACTCCCATGCACTTCTGTTTCTGCCTCTTGTTGTCTTAAATTCACAGGGGCTTATTAACTCTTGAAAGTAGGCCAGGATTGTATAATATACTGCTATTCTCATTGTTTGTACTGGCATAGTTTGTTCCTCTTCCTCTGTGGATTCTGGAAAATGGCATTTTAACATGAGATTCCAAGCAAATTTATTTACATCTTATAGGGGTCTTGAAAAAATTAAATTTATTTTGTGGGAGCAAAGCCCATTCCTTTTGCAAGGACAGAAATTTCCTTTTCTGATAATATATAGGCAGTCAAATTCAGACAGGCGGGACTGATAACGATTTTTCTTTCTCTTCGGGTATCTTCCTCCTCCCATGTTTCCTCCCTTGCCCTGCGCCTCCGTTTTTTGCCATAATACTTCTAGAATTGTTCTGGTTATCCTTGTCTATTGGTGCTCCTGTAGAATCAAGGGTTTCAATGGAATTCACAAAACGACATGGAACCAAATGGATGTATCCAGATTTTAGAAACTAACATTTCCTTTTTGGATTTTTATTTCCTTGTTCAAGGTTCTTTTTTAAAATTGATCTATGACGTTTCCATGTACATGCCTCATTCTTCTCTTAGTAATTATAGTCTCTCTGAAATTTTTGATTTCTACATTTCTAGATCTCCCCAGTTTATTATGTCTTTACTTATTCCCTCCTCAAATCTTCATAGTTTACATCAATTCTTTTTTTCAAGGGTATAGATAATATTGTTAATTTCTTCTTGATCTTACAATCTCCTGCTCCTCATATTTTTATGATTAATTCAAACAGATGTAAGGAACATGTGGATAATATCTTATTCCATTCACTTTCAAAGTCCCCTGAATATTTGTAAGTGCAACTTTTTTTTTATTCTTAACCCTCTGGGCACCATTTTGCTCAAATACATTTTTAAAAATTTTAAATCAAGCCACTGTTTTTGTTTCCTTAGACTTTTTATGCTCCAAGTTTTTAATCAGCGTTATTAACTAATTATCTATGCCTTTTGAGGATGCACTGTCGACCTCTTTGAAAAAAAATACTGTGTCAAATTTACACTACTTTTTGGATATAGCAGTGATACATAAAATAATCAATACAGCTATTATAATCCATAATTTGCCAATACGTTATATTAAAAGCACAGCCACAGAAAGAGGAATTAAGATTTCTGCCATTAACACAAACAAAAAAGCAACAGTATTTCCTGCCTAGTTCACAGAACTTAAGCATAGGATAGGATGTGCAAACCCATGTAATAAATATGGAGGCAACACAGGTACAAAATACGATGAGACAACCACTCACTTTAAACCCACCAATTCATGAAGGCGGTGATTGCTTAGTATTAAAATTTCACACAAAAAAGGCTTGTATAAGGCATGGTCACAGCATCTGGCATTTTAGTGACATCCATACTATTAGATTAGGCGGGCTACCCATCAGTTATAAGTGCATCCCACCAGGACAGATACCCTAGTTTATAAGGCCAAATAGATGGGCTTGGCTGCACCCTGCATAGAAATTTAACATGTAAGAAAAACACACGTAATAAATATGAGGTATTGGTAGATATTTTGGTCAAAATGCACAAGCTCACAACCCGCGTCAAGGGTACTCATACTTGCGACTAATTAAAAGCAAAGCCACAGAAAGTGGAAGTAAAATTTGACCCAAAATTCAAGAATTAACACATCAGGGTGCAGTTTTTAGGAAAGAAACCAAAATGGTGTCTGCAGCTATTGTCAGAATGTTCTGTAACACTTTGTTTATAGATAAAATGTGTTCACAAGAAGCGTGTGGCTCCTGTGCCAAATTTATTCTTGAGAACTAATAATTGTTATGTGTACTTTAATTATTCAGTCTGAGCATGAGTGGAAACCTCATGGCTGTGAGCCAGAATTTTGATTTAAATAGTGCACTCTTCTGTAACAGAGTAGATCCCGCTGTTATTCATAGGGGTTCCTTATACACCTTTTAAAATCTTAACTTTATCTATATCTTTTAATTGTAATTTTATTATAAATAAACTTTCCTTTTATTCAAATCACCTGTTTAGAGGGATGTTTTGCTTTTAATACAGATTTCCATGTAAGAAAAGAAAAAGTGCCATTTGGAGCACAAATTTTGCTGAAATGGTTTCCTGTCGCCATTTTGCATCTGCACAGCTTTCGAGGTATTAGTACAAAGAAACCCCCCAAAAAGTTACCCCCATTTTGGAAAACTGTACCCATCAAGGCATTTATGAAGCAGTGTAGTTACCATTTTGATACCAAAGTTTCTTCAAAACATTAAAGTGCGCCAAATAGCAAAAAGAGAAAATTGTGATTTCGTTTTTTTTTCCACAATTAACCCTTTTTTTTTTTTAAGTTGACTGTGTGGTATAGTTGACATTAACTTTATTCTGTGGGATCAATAAAAATTAAAAATATACAAATGTATATTGTTTTATTTAAATTTTTTTTATGTTTGCAACAATAAAAATACTTTGTAGAAAATGAAAATATTTTTGTGTCACCATATTTTTGAGAGATGTAACCTTTTATTTTTTGTTGATGTAGCTGTTCATGGGCTTATGTTTTGCTTGTTGAATTATAGTATTTTTTTGCACAATTGTAGGGTTCATAAGACTTTTTTAATAGCTTTTTTACAATTTTGTTTTACGTGATATTTATCGTAAATCTACAATTCTGTCTTTGTTTTTGTTATAACATTCACTGGGAGAGTTAAGTAAGAAGCTAAGTTTTATAGTTTGGGAAGTTAGAGACAGGAATGCAGCTGCAGCTCATTTTAATCCCTGATAATTATCTTACTAGATAGATAGATTACGTGAATAACCACTGGCAGCTGCAATTTCTGCACTAGATTTACAAAACCACGCAATGGGTATATACAGATATCCTACTCGCTATGGAAGAGCCAAGATGAATAGAGCCTACAGAGATTTGGAGCATTAAGCCCCAACAAAAAATAGTAGTGACATAATACTCATAATATTGTAAAAAGGTAAACATTTTATTAACTCATTATTTAAATGAGCTAATACAATTAATTAGTAATAATTAATTATTTAAATTTAATTTGATGAGGACATAAAGAGAACGTAACCTTCAATAATACCACATTACATTAGCATGTTTCAAAAAAAGAGAGTTTAGCGCTATCACATAATATTCCACAAGAAGCCTGACACACTGAACTACAGCTCTCAGCCCAGAGAAGGGATAGAGGACATGTATGGAAAATAGTATAATGCAACCATAAGATAGTCTTTAGGTAAAGACACAGTGTCCTCATCACATACCAGTCCCACTCTGGTGCAGGGTATGTGAATAAATGTAAGAAGTAAGCTCAATCTTTTATCTTCAGCGTGTTACAGTGCAGTGTAGTGCTTACCCATGTGGCAAAGTAGCAGGTATACGTTTGTGACGTCACCCTGAAGCAAATTTCGCATGTTGAGTTTCTTCAGGGAGTTGTGTGGATTATGTGTAATGAGGTCAACTAAATACCCCCTCCGGCAGACAAATCACTTCCGGCCATCCCAATGACAGTGACACTCTGCTCAAGTCTTTAAAGGAATCCATTCGATGCACTGCCCGGCCCGGTGACATCACAGGATACTTTTCCTTTGGCTCACATTGTAATTGGGATGACTGGAAGTAATGCGTCTGCGGCCGGGACTGTTATGTTTGGTAGCTGAGGAGGCAGGAGCAAAAAAACGCATAGGCAGCCTGACACCAGAGAAGTTGGAAACTAATAGGTTGCAGACCCCTAAACTAACTGCACAACTAGAAGCAGCCGTGGAGCGTACCTACGGTGGTCCTAGACCCTCGGCACAGCCGGAGAGATACTATCCCTGAAGATGGAATGAGGAAAGCTGACTGCCCCGGAGTAGACCCCAAAAGAGAAGGAAGCCCCTAAACATATAATGGCGGTTAGACAAGATGAAAACACGAACACAGACAGAAAATAGATTGAGCAAACGCTGGGGCCCAAAGCTGTCTAGATAGGATAGTACAGGAGAGAATACTGTCTGCAACCCAGAAAAACCCTAGGAAAAACTCCAACACTTCTAATCCAAAAACACTGAGACCACAGGGTCTCGACCACCTATATCAAATCTCTGGTGTGGACACGTAGCTACCCAGCAGCAAGTTATCACAAGAACAGAGCAAATTAACAAATACAAAAAACGAACGGAGACCAGCCAAAGCCCCCAAAGAGGACCCTGTTGTGAATGAGCAGAGGCTCCATCTGGTGGTTACAGACAGTACTGAACCTTCCAGCGAGGAATGGCAATCTGGAATCACTGACTCGACTGATATAAGGGAGGTTCCCTCCCATGATGGTTGCTGGTGATCAATTGTTCTGGTCTCAATTGTGGTTCCTGGTTCATTTGGAAGTTTGCTGGTGTCTTGCCTGCGTCTGCTGCTTTCAGATAAGATATTTTCTGCTTTTCTTTTTGTGCTTGCTTTTTGCATAGTTTTCTGCACATTTGTGGAGGACAGCCGGGTCCCCTCCTGGGGCCTGTGCTCCTCACAGTTTGTCTATACCACTGTTGTTTTTTCATTTGCTTTTCCTGCTTTTTCAGCGGCTGCGGCTTGGTTTTGTTCACACTGAGATCTGATTTAGTGGGTGGCGAGATCGTGTGATCTCAGTATTTTTGTAATCAGAATTGTTGCATTTTTGTAGGGTTTTCTGGGTTGCAGAAAGTAATCTTTCCTGTCCTATCCTATTTAGTCAGCTTGTGGCCCCAGTGTTTGCTCATTCTATTTTCTGTCTGAGTCCGTGCTTTCTTCTTGTCTAACCGCCATTACATGTTTGGGGGCTTCCTATTTTCTTTGGGGATCTGCTCCGGGGCAGATAGCTTTCATCTTTCTGCCTTTAGGTGTAGTTATCTCTCAGGCTGTGAAGAGGCGTCTAGGATCAACGTAGGAACGCTCCACGGCTACCTCTAGTTGTGTGGTTAGTTTAGGAATCTGCAACCCATTAGTTACCAACATCTCAGGTGTTTGGCTGCCCGGCTGTTGTTCCTGTCCTCTTCAGCTACCTAACATTGTTAGGGTCTGCGGAACGCACCAAATATATGAGGTAGAGAGGTGCGTTCGCAGCCCGGGGTCCACCGTGCAGGCGGAACCTGCTGCTAGTAAAATGGCGAAAGTGGCGAACTTTGTTATCCCGCAGAGTCGCTAAAATAAACGCCGTAGCGCGTTGTGGCAGTAAGTGCGAACTCTGTTAATACCCAGAGCCGCTAACGGAAATGCCACAGCGCTATATGGTGATAGGTGCGAACTCACTTAGCTTCAGTGAGCCGCAAAGTAAAACGCTAGGGCGCTGTCTAGCGTCGAAAGCAAACCCTGTTACGTCACAGGGCCGCTGAGGAAAAGTGCTGTGTCCTGTCAGGCTCTCAGGTACACAGTTAAGTGCTAAGCGTACATAACGCGTGATCATGTGCTAATGTCCTCGCGGGAGTCACCCGCAATCTATGGCGTCTGAACGCCAGACCCTGAATACGGCAATCAAAACTCCTCACCGGTTACGCCGGTAATCTAGGGCATCTAGGACACCGACCCTGGCCAGCTACCATACCAAACTCCTCACCGATTAAGTCGGTATTCTAGTGGCTTATTTCAGCCGGGTCCCTAACCACACATACGCATGATCACACTGGCGCATAGCATACAATGGTTGATATTAGCGCATGGCGGCCCAGCCATGCTACCATTTTATAGCAACAGCTACAGGACCTTCCAGGAACAAGGACCAATGAGAAGCTGTTACAAACACACGTAGCTACATGACCTTCCTGGCGGACCAATAGGAGCCGCTGCAGCACCTGAACATGTGACCCCTGATCTCCAATGAGAGATCTCACTCTGGGCATGCTCAGATGGGAAAACGCAGGACTTTGTCTCAAAGACGGCTGCTCCAGCACTGGCTATAATAGCAGATCCAGGAAAGGCAGCAGCAAGTCACTGCACAGTAGAGGAGTGGACAAGACGCCTGGACCGACGTCTCTGCTGAGCAGGCTCCACTGCGGCCGGAGATGAATGGGAGACCGCAGCGGGATGGGTTCGAGACTCCCCTTGTGCAGCAGCGGGAACTCGAACCCTAACATTACCCCCCCCCTCCTAGGGCCCCCCTTCTCTGGGCCTTGCTGCGTTCAAAGGCAGCGATGAGCTGCTGAGCGTGAACATGCTCGGCAGGCTCCCAGGACCATATCTCAGGCCCATAACCCCTCCAATCCACCAAATAAAATTTTTTGCCTCGTACCACCTTGCACCCAACAATGGCATTCACCTCATAGTCGTCCGAAGACGAACCCGACGTCCCGGCAGATGACTCAGGCAACCGGGAGATGACCACGGGTTTTAGGAGGGATATATGGAAGGTGTCGGAGATACCAAGGCGAGGCGGAAGGGCCAAACGGTAAACCACAGGGTTTACCTGCTCGAGAACCTTGAACGGACCCAAATAGCGGGGTGCCAATTTAGTGAATTCCACCCGTAGCCTGATGTTTCGGGCGGAGAGCCACACTAGGTCGCCAGGAGAAAATGTCGGAGCGGGACGCCGATGAGCATCGGCAGAAGACCTCATCCTTTCCTTGGAAGCCTGAATGGCATCCTGGGTGCGGTCCCATATGTCCCGTGCTTCCACAGCCCAGTCTGCCACCCTGGAGTCAGCGGAAGCAACGGGCATGGGCACCGGTACCCGCGGATGCTGGCCGTAATTTAAGAGGAATGGGGTCTGTCCAGTGGAGTCAGCCACAGCATTGTTTAGCGCAAACTCCGCCCACGGAAGCAGAGATGCCCAGTCATCCTGCCTGGCAGAGACAAAATGTCGCAAGTAGGTGACCAAGGTCTGGTTGGCCTCTCTACCAACCCATTCGTCTCGGGATGATATGCAGAGGAGAGGTTCAATTCAATGCAGAGTAGATGACACAACTCTCTCCAGAACCGAGACGCAAATTGGGGACCTCGATCGCTGACAATCTTGTCTGGCATACCGTGTAGACGGAAGATGTGTCTAATAAATAATGCTGCCAAGGCCCGTGCGGAAGGTAACCGTGGTAGCGGCACTAAGTGCACCATTTTGGAGAAGTGGTCGGTGATACCCAAATGATAGTGCAACCCCGAGACTTGGGTAAGCCCACCACAAAGTCCATCCCGACCATCTCCCAGGGCCTGTCTGCCACCGGCAAAGGAAAAAGTAACCCAGCTGGCCATTGTCGAGGGGACTTGTTCCTGGCGCAGGAGACACACGCCTGAACATACTCTGTTGTGAATGGACTTCAAATGAGTTCTGAGCAGAGGCTCCCTCTGGTGGTTACAAGCGGTACTGGACTGTCCAGTGAAGATTGTGAGGATTGGGAATCAGGTGTTACTGACTGGTCTTATATAATGGAGTCGCCTTCCCATCAGGGTTGCCGGGTGATCAATTGTTGGTCTCAATCCTTGATTCCTGTTTCCTTTGTAGCCTAAAAAACAACAGAAGTACAGTACAATATGGTGTGACAATATATAAACTAAAATGCACCAATGTGTAAAATAAATCAACATATATACACCACTAATTGAATCTGCACCCCTAAGTGCGAATGGATAACCATCCAATGAATGAAAAAAAAAAAAAAAAAAACCCCAAGTGCAAAAGAAGAGGAAGGGGGAAAAAGAACCACCAAGGCAGGTTTAGACAAAACACATATATTTATTGGAATAATATAAACAAATGTACAAACATATAATAAAATAACAATAATGTTTAACAGAAAGCAAAAAATTCCACCCTATAATGCCCAATAATAGGGATATATATCCATTAAAGGAAACGGTATGTGATATAAGAGTGCAGGTAGAAAATCTACAAAAATAATTGTGATGGTAAAAAGTACAAAAAAAAAAAAATGAAAATAATGTGATGTGATGAATAACACAAATAATTGTATAAAAAACCAAAAATGCTAGTAACACAAGTGCACAATGAATGAATCTACGTGAGCTGCTCATAGCAATGAAATGATACCCAGAATCAAATACCAAGCGATGGGAAAAACCTGTGCTCACAAACGTGCCCAAATATAAACAACAGAAACTGAAACCATACCTGAAACATGCAAGGCAATAAGGTGGATATTCGCTTCCTGAACGCGCCCCGACGCGCGTTTCGGAAATAATTCCTTCGTCAGGGAAGGAATTATTCCCCCTGACGAAGGAATTATTTCCGAAACGCGCGTCGGGGCGCGTTCCAGGAAGCGACATATCCACCCTTATTGCCCCTCTGCATTGTTTCAGGTATTGTGTTTTCAGTTGCATGGTAGCACTTGTTTATATTTGGGCACGTTTTGTGAGCACAGGTTTTTCTCCATCGCTTGGTTATTTGATTCTAGGGTATTCATTTCATTGCTATTGAGCAGCTCACACGTAGATTCATTCATTGTGCACTTGTGTTACTAGCAACTTTTTTGGTATTTTTAGTACACAATTAGGTTTTGTGTTATTCATCAGCATCACATATATATATATTCATTTTTTTTTTTTTGTACTTTTTACCATCACAATTATTTTTGTAGATTTTCTACCTGCACTCTTATATCACATACCGTTTCCTTTATATGGATATATATCCCTATTATTGGGCATTATAGGGTGGAATTTTTTGCTTTCTGTTAAACATCATTATCATTTTATTATATGTTTGTACATTTGTTTATATTATTCCAATAAATATATGTGTTTTGTCTAAACCTGCCTTGGTGGTTCTTTTTCCCCCTTCCTCTACTTTTGCACTTGGGTTTTTTTTTTTTTTTCCTTTGTAGCCTGCTGTGTCGTGTCTGCATCTCCTGCTAACAGATAAGACATTTTCTTCTTTTTGTTTTTGTGCTTGATTTTTGCATTTTGTCCTGCACTTCTGTGGGGGCCTTCAGGGTCCCCTCCGGGGCTTTTGCCCTCTCAGTTTAGTTCAGCCACTGATGTTTGTACATTTGCTTTTTCCAGTTTTTTCAGTGGCTGCTGTTTTGATTTTGTTACACCAGAGAACTAATTTAGGTGGTAGAGGTCGTGTGATCTCAGGTGTTTTTGAAATTAGTAGAGTTGGTGCTTTTCAGGGTTTTTTGGGATTGCAGTAAGTGCCCTTCCTATCCTTTTCTATTTAGGTAGTTTGGGCCCCAACGTTTGCTCATACTATTTTCTGTCTTTGTCAGTATTCTTCTCTGTCTAACCGCCATTACATGTTTGGGGGCTTTCTATGTTCTTTGGGGATCTGCTCCGGGGCAGATAGCTTTCCTCTTTCTATCTTTAAGTGTAGTTAGTTTCTCAGGCTGTGACGAGGCGTCTAGGACCAACGTAGGAATGCTCCACGGCTGCCTCTAGTTGTGGTGGTTAGTCAGGGTACTGCAATCTCATAGTTTCCAACTGCTCTGGTGTATTGCCTTTTTTACCTGCACTCCTCAGCTACCGAAACATAACAGTATCACCGACCTAAAAATTGAAAATTGTATGGTACTCACAGAAGAGAAAAATATTGTGAAAAAAAAAAAAAAGGTTGTCAGAGTTGTCAGAGATATTTTTCTGTTTGTTGCATTTTTTTTTTTCCCCTCTGTATCTCTGGGTGCTGGGGAGGATTTTTTCTCTCAATGGAGTTTGCACAGTTGTCTGGCCGTGTGGATCAGCTTGCCACTGAGGTTCGGAGTATTGCTACCTATCTTGCTAGGTTGCCTGTTGTGGAACCTAGGATTCCCATGCCAGATTTGTTTTTGGGGGATCGAGCCAAGTTTCTGAATTTCAAAAATAATTGTAAATTGTTTTTTGACTTAAATCTAAGTCCTCAGGGAACGCAGCGCAGCAGGTTCAAATTGTCATCTCTCTCCTGCGCGGCGATCCTCAGGATTGGGCTTTTTCCCTGACACCTGGGGATCCTGTTTTGAGTGATGTTGATGCATTTTTTCAGGCCTTGGGGTTATTGTACGATGAGCCTAATGTCACTGATCAAGCTGAAAAAGCCTTGTTGGCATTAAATCAGGTGCTTGATGACGCTGAGTTATACTGTCAGAGATTCCGTAGGTGGGCAGTCCTGACCAAATGGAATGACGACGCTTTGGCAGCCCTTTTTCGGAAGGGTCTGTCAGATAATGTAAAGGATGTTATGGTGGGATTCCCTGTCCCCTCTGGTCTCAATGATTCTATGTCATTAGCGATTCAAATTGACAGACGTTTGCGTGAGCGGAGAAGTATGCGTGGAATAGTGTTGCCTTGTGAACCTGCTTCTGAATCCATGCAGTGTGATAGAGTGGTTTCTGGGGCACAGCGTCATGAGTTTCGAAAGCGCAATGGGTTATGTTTCTACTGTGGTGATGCCTCTCATGCTATTTCAGTCTGCCCTAAGCGGGGAAGACGTTTTGCACGCTCAGTTGTCTTGGGTAGTGTTCAGACTAAGTTTTTATTAACTGTTACTCTGATATGCTCTCTGTCCTCATTTTCTGCTCAGGCTTTCGTTGATTCGGGAGCAGCTATTAACCTGATGGATTTTGATTTTGCTAAACGTTGTGGGTTTCCCTTGATACCCCTACGGAAGTCTATTCCCCTACTGGGGATCGATTCTACCCCTTTGGCTGAGAATAAACCTCAGTTCTTTACTCAGGTGTAGTGTTGAGCGATTCTGCTCGATATCTAAAAATATCGGATCGGAATGGCATCGCCGATATCACTAAATATCGCCGATATCCGATTCCGATACCGGAAGTCCCATGTAAGTCTATGGGAACAAAATATCGCAACTAAAAAAACCTTTATTTCCTTGTAAACACTAAATATACACACATAGAATACATATATATATATATATACATGTCATTGTGACATATATATATACATATATGTATAGTTTATACACTTCTACATAGTAAAATATCCTCTGATTCAATTGCCGGGTAAAGCCGGCTTCTGTGAAAAGACAGAAGCACCCGACATGAAATGACACTTGGTGTACATAGGGTTAACCATGTCTTTTCAGGTCGTTTGCAATCTGATTTGCACAAACAATTACATCAGTCTATGTGTGCAAAATTTCACACCTGTAGGGGTTAATTAAAGTTGTAAATTCGTTGTAAAAAAACCGGACTTTTTTGCTACGAATTTACACCTTTAATTAACCCCTACAGGTGTGAAATTTTGCACACATAGACTGATGTAATTGTTTGTGCAAATCAGATAGCAAAGGACATGAAAAGACATGGTTAACCCTATGTACACCAAGTGTCATTTCATGTCGGGTTCTGCATTTTCACAAAAGCCGTCAATTGAATTAGCGGCTATTATACTATGTAGAAGTGTATGAACTATAAATATAAATATATATATGTGTCACAAATTCAATGACATGTATATATATATATATATATGAGGTGTAAAATTGTTTAAAAAAAATGCGTGGGCTCCCGCCCTATTTTCGCAACCAGACAGACAAAGCCAGCGAATGGGGGCAGATAATAATAGCCCAGAGAGGGACCATTATTTTTGCCCCCCCCTGGCTACTAACATCTGCCCCCAGACACCCCAGAAAAGACAAATCTATAATTAGATTCGCCCTTTCTGGCACTTTGCCCGTCTATTCCCATTGCCCTGTAGCGGTGGCGAATGGGTTAATATGGGGTTAAAGCCACATTGCAATTGAAAGGTGACCTTAAGCCAGGTTAATAATTGAGAGCTGTCAATTAGACAACTATCAATTATTAATCCTATTGCATGAAATAAAAATAAAACACACACACTTTAATTAAAAATCATTTTAATGAAATAAAGACACATGTTTTTGACCATCTTTTATTTGACTGCAAAAACCATTTCCTGTAATAAAAATAAAATAAAAAAGCAAAATTATTCTTACCTATCCCATGCACAGTCAGGTCCCACGGTGTAATCCTTCAGAAAGGGTTAATGTTTACTGCAGGGACCGCAGCTAATGCTGCAGCCTCACAGTAAACCCCCAAATGAATGAGTTCCTCTCCTGGCTGACAGGAGAGGAAGTGGAAAGCTTAATTGATTGCTTTCCACTTTCACTTCAGGTCAGCCAGGGACACAATCAGTGACGTCAGAGGGAACTGATTAACAAAAATAGGGGTTCCCTTCGAATAAAAAATGGCGTGGGGTCCCCCCTATTTTGTTAACCAGCCTGATGAAGCAGACCGCTGAGGCCTGGATTTTCAGGCTGTTAAGGAGCCAAGATCCATGGACCTTGCCAGCCTGATAATACCAGGCCACAGCAGTCTGCATATCTTGGCTGATTAACAAAAATAGGGGATCCCCTCGCAAAAAATTGGCGTGGGGTCCCCCCTATTTTTGTTAACCAGCCAGATGAAGCAGACCGCTGAGTCCTGGTTTTTCAGGCTGGAAGGATCCAATATCCATGGACCTTGCAAGCCTGATAATACCAGGCCACAGCAGTCTGCTTAGCTTGGCTGGTTAACAAAAATAGGGGATCCCCTGAAAAAAAAACGGCGTAGGGGTCCCCTATTTTTGTTAACCAGCCAAGTAAAATGCAGACTGCTGGGCCTGGTATTAAAAGACTGTCAAGGCCCATGGATTTTGGCCCTCAACAGCCTGATAATACCAGGCTACAGCAGCCCCACATTTTGCGCAACAAAAGATGTGCCAATTGTGGCACTTTACCCGGCTCTTCCCACTGCCCTGTAGCGGTGGCAAGTGGGGTAATAAGGGGTTAATGTCACCGTTGATTGCACGGTGACAATAAGCCCGGTTAATAATGGAGAGGTGTCAATAAGACACCGATCCATTATTAATCCCAAAGTTATTAAATGTATAAAAAAAAGACAAAGCAAGAAAAAAGTCTTTTAATGAAATAAAAGAGACAACACAGTTTTCATTAATTTTATTATACACTCATTCCTGCGACGCCATCGATCTCCTGTAAAAAAAGAAAAAAACAAACCAACAGTATACCACCTGTCCGACGCAGTCCATAGTAACGACAGTCCCACGACGATCCAGCTCTGCTACATCGCAATGACAGGCAGAGCCTGTCATCGCGACGCAGCACAGCTGATTACCTGCTTCCCCGGCGGTGACGTCATCGGACTGACTGCTTTACGGCCGGGATTACCCAGCAGTCACTGCAGTTATCGCGAGAAACTGCATGTGACCGCCGGGGAAAGATGATGGCGGCCATGAAGCAGTCCAGCCCGTGACCGCCGGGGAAAGATGATGGCGGCCATGAAGCAGTCCAGCCCGTGACCGCCGGAGATCTTCTGCCAGGTAACTGCCGCTGACTCCTGACAGACCCGACCGACGGACACTCACAGTGACAGTGACAAATCCGATTCCGGTATCCGATATGACGAAAATATCGGTACTCGGAATCGAAAGCCCGATACAGCTAATATCGGCCGATACCCGATATTTGCAGTATCGTATCGCTCAACACTACTCAGGTGATAATGAGGGTTGAACCTGATCATCAGGAGAACTGCAAATTTTTGGTTCTGTATAATCTGCATGACATTATCGTACTGGGTTTCCCTTGGTTACAGTCTCATAATCCTGTTTTGGATTGGAAATCTGTGTCTGTAACCAGTTGGGGCTGCCAATGTGTTAATACCAACACTCCTGTTTTTTCTGCCTCCCCCAGGCTCAGGATGTTCCTGACTTTTTGATTGATTTTTCTGATGTGTTTAGCGAAAGTAAATCTGCATCCTTGCCTCCCCATAGGAGCTATGACTGCGCTATTGAATTAGTGCCTGGTAGTAAATTCCCTAAAGGTCGCCTTTTTAACTTGTCTGTACCTGAACATGACGCTATGCGGTTTTACATCAAGGAGTCATTGGAGAAGGGTCATATCAGACCATCCTCTTCACCCTTAGGTGCCGGTTTTTTCTTTGTGGCCAAAAAGGATGGTTCATTAAGGCCGTGTATTGATTATCGTCTTTTGAACAATATTACTGTGAAATATCAATATCCGTTACCCTTGATTTCTGACCTGTTTTCCAGGGTGAAAAACGCTACTTGGTTTACCAAGCTTGACCTCAGGGGGGCATATAACCTTATTCGCATTAAGCACGGGGATGAATGGAAGACGGCATTTAATACCTCTGAGGGGCATTTTGAGTACCTTGTGATGTCCTTTGGGCTCACTAATGCTCCTTCTGTCTTCCAGTCCTTCATGAATGACATTTTCAGGGATTTTGTGGATAAATTTCTGATTGTTTATTTGGATGATATCTTGATTTTTTCCAATGACTGGGACTCTCATGTGAAACATGTTCGAACTGTATTCCAGATTTTGAGAGAGAATGCTCTGTATGTGAAGGGATCAAAGTGTCTTTTTGGCCTACAGAGGATCTCATTTTTGGGATTCATTTTGTCCCCATCTGTTATTGAAATGGACCTGGTCAAGGTTCAGGCCATCTGTGATTGGGTCCAACCTACTTCATTAAAGGCTCTTCAAAGATTTTTGGGTTTTGCCAATTTTTATCGTAAATTTATTGGTAATTTCTCGGTTATTGTTAAACCATTAACTGATTTGACCAAAAAGGGTTCTGATGTGGTGAATTGGCCTCCTGAGGCAGTCTCTGCGTTTCAGGAACTTAAGCAGAGATTCACTTCTGCTCCTGTTCTACGGCAGCCTGATGTTTCTCTGCCATTTCAGGTGGAGATTGATGCCTCTGAAATTGGGGCAGGTGCCGTTTTGTCCCAAAGAGATCCAGAGACTTCTAAAAGTAACCCTTGTGCCTTTTTCTCTCGAAAATTTTCTCCTACTGAACGTAATTATGACGTGGGTAATCGGGAGTTATTGGATATGAAGTGGGCTTTTGAAGAGTGGAGACATTGGCTGGAGGGACCAAACATCAGGTGGTGGTCCTTACGGACCATAAGAATCTGGTTTATCTGGAATCTGCCAAGCGACTTAATCCTAGACAGGCCAGGTGGGCCTTGTTTTTCACACGTTTTAATTTTGTGGTTTCCTTTCTTCCTGGCACTAAGAATGTTAAGGCGGATGCCCTCTCGAGGAGTTTCCTTGCGGACTCTCCTGAGTTATCTGATCCTTCTGTTATTTTGAAAGAAGGTGTAGTTCTTTCCGCCATCTCGCCCAATTTGAGACTGGCTCTGGAGGGTGTCAGGAGGATAGGCCCGAGCGCTGCCCTGTTGGGAAATTGCATCAAATACAGCTGCATGGATATAAGGAGAAAATGTGGGTAACACAGAGAAATGTGTGACCAGAAATCACCACTCTTATGAATACAATATCAGGGAGGAGAAGGAGAGTCACTGGTGACCAGTTGGGAAATTGTTTGTCCCGGACCAGTGGAAAAAGAGTGTATGTCTGAGATTCATTGTTCCGCGTTGGCCGGTCATCCCGGAATTTTTGGTACCAGAGACTTGGTTAGTCGGTCCTTTTGGTGGCCTACCTTTTCTCGTGATGTCAGGGAATTTGTGCAGTCCTGCGGGACTTGCTCTCGCTCCAAGCCTTGCTCTCGCTCTAGTGGTTTGTTGATGCAATTGCCTGTGCCCAAGAGACCATGGACCCATATCTCTATGGATTTCATTTCCGACCTCCCTGTTTCTCAGAGAATGACCGTCATCTGGGTGATTTGTGATAGGTTTTCCAAGATGATACATCTTGTGCCATTACCTAAGTTGCCTTCCTCCTCTGAATTGGTACCTTTGTTCCTTCAGCACGTGGTTCGTTTACACGGCATTCCTGAGAACATTGTGTCTGACAGAGGAGTCCAGTTTGTTTCCAGATTTTGGAGGACTTTTTGTTCTAAACTTGTTGTTCAATTGTCTTTCTCCTCGGCGTTTCATCCTCAGACCAATGGTCAAACTGAGAGAACAAACCAGACATTGGAGACTTATCTAAGATTCTTTGTGTCTGCTGATCAGGATGACTGGGTCTCTTTTTTGCTTTTGGCTGAGTTTGCTCTTAATAATAGGGCTAGCTCTGCCACTTTGATGTCTCCATTTTTCTGTAATTCTGGGTTTCATCCTCGATTTTCTTCAGTACAGACGGAGGCTTCTGTCTGTCCAGGTGTTGACTCTGTTGTGGAGCGTATGCAACAGATTTGGGACCAGGTAGTGGAGAGGTTGTCCCTCTCTCAGGAGAGGGCCCAGCGGTTTGCTAACCGGCATAGGACTGATGGTCCTCGGTTTAAAGTGGGGGACTTGGTCTGGTTGTCCTCAAAAAATATTCCTATGAGAGTGGCATCTCCTAAGGTTCATTGGACCTTATAAGATCATGGAGATTCTTAATCCTGTTTCTTTTCGTTTGCTTCTTCCAGGGACATTTAAGATCCATAACGTGTTCCACAAGTCCTTGTTGAAGAGGTTTGTTGAGCCAGTGGTTCCTACTGCTTTGCCTCCTGACCCTGTTCTGGTTGAGGGCAATATGGAGTTTATGGTTGAGAAAATATTGAATTCTCGTTTTTCTAGACGGAAACTCCAGTATTTGGTTAAGTGGAGAGGTTATGGTCAGGAAGACAATTCTTGGGTGTTTGCTTCGGACATCCATGCTAGGAGACTCATCCGTGCGTATCATAGAACTCATCCTGACCGACCTGGTTTCTCAAGTGAGGGTTCGGTGACCCCTCCTCAAGGGGGGGTACTGTTGTGAATGGACTTGAAATGAGTTCTGAGCAGAGGCTCCCTCTGGTGGTTACAAGCGGTACTGGACTGTCCAGTGAAGATTGTGAGGATTGGGAATCAGGTGTTACTGACTGGTCTTATATAAGGGAGTCGCCTTCCCATCAGGGTTGCCGGTGATCAATTGTTGGTCTCAATCCTTGATTCCTGTTTCCTTTGTAGCCTGCTGTGTCGTGTCTGCATCTCCTGCTAACAGATAAGACATTTTCTTCTTTTTGTTTTTGTGCTATATTTTTGCATTTTGTCCTGCACTTCTGTGGAGGCCTTCAGGGTCCCCTCCGGGGGCTTTTGCCCTCTCAGTTTAGTTCAGCCACTGATGTTTGTACATTTGCTTTTTCCAGTTTTTTCAGTGGCTGCTGTTTTGATTTTGTTACACCAGAGAACTAATTTAGGTGGTAGAGGTCGTGTGATCTCAGGTGTTTTTGAAATTAGTAGAGTTGGTGCTTTTCAGGGTTTTTTGGGATTGCAGTAAGTGCCCTTCCTATCCTTTTCTATTTAGGTAGTTTGGGCCCCAACGTTTGCTCATACTATTTTCTGTCTTTGTCAGTATTTCTTCTTGTCTAACCGCCATTACATGTTTGGGGGCTTTCTATGTTCTTTGGGGATCTGCTCCGGGGCAGATAGCTTTCCTCTTTCTATCTTTAGTAGTGTTGAGCGATACTGCTCGATATCTAAAAATATCGGATCGGAATGGTATCACCGATATCACTAAATATCGTCGATATCCGATTCCGATACCGGAAGTCCAATGTAAGTCTATGGGAACAAAATATCGCAACAAAAAAAACCCTTTCTGTCGTTATAATCACAAAATATACACACATAGAATACATATATATATATATATACATGTCATTGTGACATATATATATACATATATTTATAGTTTATACACTTCTACATAGTAAAATAGACTCTGATTCAATTGCCGGGTAAAGCCGGAGGGAGCCAAACATCAGGTGGTGGTCCTTACGGACCATAAGAATCTGGTTTATCTGGAATCTGCCAAGCGACTTAATCCTAGACAGGCCAGGTGGGCCTTGTTTTTCACACGTTTTAATTTTGTGGTTTCCTTTCTTCCTGGCACTAAGAATGTTAAGGCGGATGCCCTCTCGAGGAGTTTCCTTGCGGACTCTCCTGAGTTATCTGATCCTTCTGTTATTTTGAAAGAAGGTGTAGTTCTTTCCGCCATCTCGCCCAATTTGAGACTGGCTCTGGAGGGTGTCAGGAGGATAGGCCCGAGCGCTGCCCTGTTGGGAAATTGCATCAAATACAGCTGCATGGATATAAGGAGAAAATGTGGGTAACACAGAGAAATGTGTGACCAGAAATCACCACTCTTATGAATACAATATCAGGGAGGAGAAGGAGAGTCACTGGTGACCAGTTGGGAAATTGTTTGTCCCGGACCAGTGGAAAAAGAGTGTAATGTCTGAGATTCATTGTTCCGCGTTGGCCGGTCATCCCGGAATTTTTGGTACCAGAGACTTGGTTAGTCGGTCCTTTTGGTGGCCTACCTTTTCTCGTGATGTCAGGGAATTTGTGCAGTCCTGCGGGACTTGCTCTCGCTCCAAGCCTTGCTCTCGCTCTAGTGGTTTGTTGATGCCATTGCTGTGCCCAAGAGTAAAATAGACTCTGATTCAATTGCCGGGTAAAGCCGTGACATACCCCATAGAAGTCGACGGGCTCGGTGCCGAGTACCCCCAAAACCTCTGGCTCTGTGCGACTCAACTTGGGCGTCACGAACAGGATTCTGTAGCTCGCTATAAGCGAGTCCTGTGTGCCTGAATTGAACTGTTTTTGTGCTTGAGAATTGCTAAAATCATCAGAGAATGTATTTGCCATTTTTCCGCCATATCTGCGTCACGACGAGGCACTGGTGAAGAAGAAGGGGGTGCTCTTCGTGGGTGTACACTCACTCAGTGGCGCGAAAACGATGGCCGACCACTCTAAATGGTACTGCAATGTAAGATCGTGCCCCACAGCTCTGGAGTTCCGCCTCCTCATCCTCCTCAGTGTGCGGAAACTAACACGAAGGTCCCGCCTCACTACAAAAGAGGGGCCCTCTCCAGATGCTAATGACACATGTGACTTGGCAGAGATGGCTAATGGACACGAGCAGAAGTGTGAAGGGATGGAGCAGTCAGAGCTCTCCCCCCACGGAAGCGACCCGATCGCCACGGAACCACCGTTGGGCACCCGGCCTGGAAACCCTCCTACGCTGCAAGAAGCGGATGATACCCTAAGAGGCCTGGCCCGGCACCGGGAGGAGGTCGCCAGGATGGAAGCCAGCTGGCGTGCCCTAAAACTAAACTTGGAGCGGCGCCAATCCCTCTTACCTGAAGTGTCTGTACCGGAAGGTGAGGCACCCGTTTTAGTAGAGGAGTCCGTGCGGGCATCCCAGCCCTTGCAATGTGATCCAGTTGACGTTGTCGCAGTGGAGGCACCCGTTCCTGCAAAAAACTCTGCACTGGCAGCACCCCAGATCCCGCTGTCTGCCCCCGTCGCTGAGACAGAAGAAGCGACACCCGTCCTCATGGAGGAGGCCGCGCAGGCACCAGAGGTCTACCTGTCTGTACCGGAGCCCCGACTGTCATCTGTTCCAGAGCCGGCTGCTTCCGCCACAGGTGAGCGCCGCCAGGACTGGGGGGCGCCAGGAGAGCTGCCGCAAACCGGACATCGTAAGCTGGCATTTGATGGTGGAGACATGGAGCAACTGGTGGAGGAGAATTACAACCGGCGTCAGGAGGAAGAGTGGAGACGTTGGGAGCGGGAAGAAGAGCGACAAAGGGAGCAGCGAGAATCCCAAAAGCTTCGGCAACGTCACCTGGAGAAGGACCGGGCAGATAAGGACCGGATGAGAAAAGATAAAGGAACCCTGTGGGAGCCGCGGCGTAAGGGTGCAGTACGGAGCTTTAAATTGAAAGGTGGTTGGGGCTTCATCCAGGAGCCTGGACTTTATTTAGAAGTGTTTGTGACCCGGCGGGACGTGGAGACTCACCTCCCAGAAGGACACCCGGGGAGGGACCTGTTGCCAGGAGACTTGGTGACTTACACCCGACACTGGGGTTACAATGGATGGTACGCCCTAAATGTTACCAGGTGCGACCCCTACTCCCCAGAGTGTCAGGAACCTGTGAGACCCTCGGAGCCTTCAGCCTCCCACATCCAGGCCTCTGCACAAGTGCCCACCCCACGCCGTAATTCTCCCCAGCCTCCCTCAGTGGTCTCCTCAGCAGCCCCAGCTATGGACATGATAAGTATAGCTGGCCCGTACCCGGCGCCTGTTAGGCCCCCTGGGGTTCGTTCAGTCCGTGACATAGGGCTCCAGACCCGGAGGGAGATGAAAGAGGTGGCCACACAGACACAGATAGCGGGTCACGACTTGACTGTACAGGCCACACGACGTCATCAGGTCCTGGTGGTCCTTGGTGTCTCGGATGTTTGGCAAGCATCAGAAGAGTACCAGGTGGTACCTGGAACACCCCTGCCAAAGAATTATAAATAACCCGGACAGGGTCCCTGTATGTAAATAGTTAAATTGTTGATGTACCCGGACGGGTGAATGTTCATAAAAATTTTTTTTAATTTAATAAAAAACACAACACAGTTTTCATTACTTTTATTACAGTCTCATCCTGCGACGCCATCGATCTCCTGTAAAAAAATGAAAAAAAAAAAACAGCAGTATACCACCTGACCGACGCAGTCCATAGTAACGAGTGTCCCACGACGATCCAGCTCTGCTACATCAGAATGACATCAGAGGCAGGCAGGCAGAGCCTGTCATCCCGGCGCAGCACAGCTGATTACCTGCTTCCCCGGCGGTGACGTCATCGGACTGCTTTACGGCCGGGATTACCCTACAGTCACTGCAGTTATCGCGAAAAACTGCATGTGACCGCCAGGGAGAAGATAATGGCGGCCATCAAGCAGTCCAGGACGTGACCGCCGGAGATCTTCTGCCAGGTAAGTGCCGCTGACTCCTGACAGACCCGACCGACAGACACTCACAGTGACAGTGACAAATCCGATTCCGGTATCCGATATGACGAAAATATCGGTACTCGGAATCGAAAGCCCGATACAGCTAATATCGGCCGATACCCGATATTTGCAGTATCGTATCGCTCAACACTAATCTTTAGGTGTAGTTAGTTTCTCAGGCTGTGACGAGGCGTCTAGGACCAACGTAGGAACGCTCCACGGCTGCCTCTAGTTGTGGTGGTTAGTCAGTGTACTGCAATCTTATAGTTTCCAACTGCTCTGGTGTATTGCCTTTTTTACCTGCACTCCTCAGCTACCGAAACATAACAATACTCCCTGACGTCACGGACCATATGTGGCCACCAGTATGTCCTCGCCAATAGCTCAGTTGTCCTCTTTGCCCCAAAGTGTCCACCCACCCTGGATGAGTGTGCCCAAGAGAGTACCTCCAGTCGCAAATTAGTGGGCACAAAAGTCTTGCCCGGAGGCACAGACTCTAGCGAAACCGGGGCTACAGTTCTCAGGCTTTCTTCAGGGACAATAAGCCGAGGCTCCTCATCCTCCTCCTCTGATGACACTAAGGAGCGAGACAGAGCGTCGGCCCGAACATTCTTCTCACCGGAGAGAAAATGGAGGGTGAAATGGAACCGAGAGAAGAATAGGGACCATCTGGCCTGGCGAGAATTTAGCCGCTGAGCCGTTTGCAAATATACCAAGTTCTTGTGGTCGGTGAAGACTTGGAAGGGAAAACGAGCTCCCTCCAGAAGATGTCTCCACTCTGAGAAGGCCAATTTCATAGCCAGCAACTCCCTGTCCCCGATGGAATAATTCCTCTCTGCTGGTCTAAAGGTCTTAGAAAAGAAGAAGCAGGGATGCTTCCGACCTTGAGCATCCTTTTGATATAGGACTGCTCCAGCACCAACAGAAGAGGCGTCCACCTCTAAAACGAACGGTTTATCAACATCAGGGCGATGTAATATGGGAGCACTGGCAAAATGCGACTTGATGGAAGAGAACGCCTTGGAGACCTCCTCAGACCACAACTTGGGATTTGCTCCCTTCTTGGTGAGGGCTACCAAGGGAGCTACCAAAGTCGAGAAATGGGGAATGAACTGGCGATAATAATTAATGAACCCCATAAAGCGCTGCACCGCTTTAAGAGAATGGGGTTCTTGCCAGTCCATTACAGCCTGTAGTTTGGCAGGATCCATAGCCAATCCCTGGGCAGAGATGATATAGCCCAGAAAAGGTAAAGACTCCTGCTCAAACACACATTTCTCCAGCTTGGCATAGAGGGAGTTTGCCCGTAAGAGGTCGAAGACTTTGTTGACATCCCTCCGGTGAGAGTCTATATCTGGTGAAAAGATGAGAATATCATCCAGATAGACTACCACAGAGGTGGAGAGCATATCCCGGAAGATATCATTGACAAAGTCTTGGAAAACAGCGGGAGCATTACAGAGCCCGAAGGGCATTACCAGGTATTCGTAGTGCCCATCCCTGGTATTAAAAGCTGTCTTCCACTCGTCCCCCTCACGGATGCAAATTAGGTTATAGGCACCATGTAGATCAAGCTTGGTAAATACTCTTGCTCCTCGGAGCCTATCTAAGAGATCAGAGATTAGGGGCAACGGGTACTTATTCTTGACGGTGATGGCGTTAAGACCCCTGTAGTCAATGCATGGACGTAATTCTCCGTTCTTCTTTTGCACAAAGAAGAACCCTGCCCCTGCTGGTGACACCGACTTCCTAATGAACCCTCTTGCCAGATTCTCCTGAATGTACTGGGACATGGCCTCCGTCTCAGGGAGCGAGAGGGGGTATACTCTCCCCCAAAGAGGTTCTGCTCCAGGCAAGAGATCAATAGGACAGTCGTAGGGGCGATGAGGTGGAAGAGTCTCCGCCGCCTTCTTGGAGAAAACGTCTGCATATGCCCAATAACACTGAGGAAGAGAAGTGAGATCTACGGGTATCTCTGTGGTGGTGACCTGAACGCACTCCCTGATACACCTGCCTCTACATGAATCACCCCAATCCAGTATCCTCCCAGAGGACCACTCAATATGGGGAGAGTGGTAACGGAGCCAAGGTACTCCCAGCAACACCTCGTCTATTCCCTCGGGCAGGACAAGAAAAGAAATACTCTCCTGATGGGACGGGGACATAGATAAAGTGAGAGGGATCGTCTGGTGGGTGATTTGGGAGGGCAGAGTTGATCCATTCACTACTCGCACAGTCACCGGTTGGGCGAGCATCACCAGAGGTATAGTGTGGCGGAGAGCAAATGCAGAGGACGTGAAATTCCCCTCGGCTCCGGAATCCACACAGAGCTCAGCGGAGAGCGTGGATGGACCTACTGTAATTGTCCCTTTAAAGGACAACTTGGTGGAAAATGACGCAGTGTCTAGTGAACCTCCTCCCAAGGTCACTAGACGCGACCGTTTTCCCGACCGCTGTGGACATTTGTTGGCATAGTGTCCTAACTGCTGGCAGATGTTACAGACCACGGGTACTTGAGCGGCCCGGGACTTAGGTCCCGCTCGAGAAACCTCCATGGCCTCATGGGAGTCGGGTGCCTGGCTGGAAGATTCCAGAGGTCTGGCGAAGGTGGGAGCCAGCCGGAACCTCTGCCTACACTGGGACCGCTCCAACTCCGCTCGTGAAAACGGAGGTCGATGCGGGTAGATATGGCGATAAGCTTCTCCAGTGTGGCGGGAATCTCCCTGGTAGCCAAAGCATCTTTAACATGATCAGCCAGTCCTCGCCAGTAGACTGGAATGAGTACTTTATCCGACCAGTCTAGCTCTGAGGCCAGAGTCCGAAACTGGACGGAAAACAGACTGACCAAAGACGAACCCTGTGCCAATGCCAGCAGTTGTAGTGCCGTATCGTGGGTGACCTAAGGTCCTAAAAAGACCTTTTTTAGAGCCTCCAGAAAACAAGGAGCACTCCACACCACACGGTCGTCACGCTCCCACAGCGGGGTGGCCCACTCCAACGCTCTGCCTGACAGAAGCGAAATTATAAAGCCCACTTGTGCCCGATCCGTGGGGAAACGTGCAGCCAGAAGCTCGAGTTGTATAGAGCACTGACTCACGAATCCCCGACATTGCTTGCTGTCACCAGCAAACTTGTCTGGAAGCGGGAGGTGGGATATTGTGGGGGCAGAGGTGGCAGTGGACACACTGGCTGCAGCCACGCTAGCAGCCTGAACAGCGACTGCGGTAACATCCACAGCTGAGGTTGTGCACTCAAGAGCCGCCAACCTACCCTCCAGCTGCTGGATATCCCGTAGTAGACGCTGGTCATCCGCCATTTTACCAGCCAGACCCTGGCGCTAATATTATGTTAGGGTCTGCGGAACGCACCAAATATATGAGGTAGAGAGGTGCGTTCGCAGCCCGGGGTCCACCGTGCAGGCGGAACCTGCTGCTAGTAAAATGGCGAAAGTGGCGAACTCTGTTATCCCGCAGAGTCGCTAAAATAAACGCCGTAGCGCGTTGTGGCAGTAAGTGCAAACTCTGTTAATACCCAGAGCCGCTAACGGAAATGCCACAGCGCTATATGGCGATAGGTGCGAACTCACTTAGCTTCAGTGAGCCGCAAAGTAAAACGCTAGGGCGCTGTCTAGCGTCGAAAGCAAACCCTGTTACGTCACAGGGCCGCTGAGGAAAAGTACTGTGTCCTGTTAGGCTCTCAGGTACACAGTTAAGTGCTAAGCGTACATAACGCGTGATCATGTGCTAATGTCCTCGCGGGAGTCACCCGCAATCTATGGCGTCTGAACGCCAGACCCTGAATACGGCAATCAAAACTCCTCACCGGTTACGCCGGTAATCTAGGGCATCTAGGACACCGACCCTGGCCAGCTACCATACCAAACTCCTCACCGATTAAGTCGGTATTCTAGTGGCTTATTTCAGCCGGGTCCCTAACCACACATACGCATGATCACACTGGCGCATAGCATACAATGGTTGATATTAGCGCATGGCGGCCCAGCCATGCTACCCTTTTATAGCAACAGCTACAGGACCTTCCAGGAACAAGGACCAATGAGAAGCTGTTACAAACACACGTAGCTACATGACCTTCCTGGCGGACCAATAGGAGCCGCTGCAGCACCTGAACATGTGACCCCTGATCTCCAATGAGAGATCTCACTCTGGGCATGCTCAGATGGAAAAACGCAGGACTTTGTCTCAAAGACGGCTGCTCCAGCACTGGCTATAATAGCAGATCCAGGAAAGGCAGCAGCAAGTCACTGCACAGTAGAGGAGTGGGCAAGACGCCTGGACCGATGTCTCTGCTGAGCAGACTCCACTGCAGCCGGGGATGAATGGGAAACCGCAGCGGGACGGGTTCAAGACTCCCCTTGTGCAGGAAACTCGAACCCTAACATAACAGTATCACTGGCAAAACTGAAAATTATATAGTACTCACAGAAGGGAAAAATAGTGTGGAAAGAAAAAAGTTGTCAGAGATTTTTTTTTTTTCCTGTTTGTTGCATTTTTTCCTTCTTTTTCTCTGGTTGCTGAGGAGGATTTTTTTTTCTCTTAATGGAGTTTGCACAGTTGTCTGGCCGTGTGGATCAGCTTGCCACTGAGGTTCAGAGTATTGCTACCTATCTTGCTAGGTTGCCGGTTGTGGAACCTAGGATTCCCATGCCAGATTTGTTTTGGGGGGATCGGGCTAAATTTCTGAATTTCAAAAACAACTGTAAGTTGTTTTTTGCCTTAAAGCCTAAGTCCTCGGGGAGCGCAGCACAGCAGGTTCAAATTGTCATCTCTCTCCTGCGCGGGGCAACCCTCAGGATTGGGCTTTTTCCCTGACACCTGGGGATCCTGTTTTGAATGATATTGATGTATTTTTTCAGGCTCTGGGTTTATTGTACGATGAACCTAATGTCACTGATCAAGCTGAAAAGACCTTGTTGGCATTAAATCAGGGTCTTGAAGACGCTGATTTGTACTGTCAGAAATTCCGAAAGTGGGCAGTCCTGACTAAATGGAATGATGATGCTTTGGCAGCCCTTTTTCGGAAGGGGCTGTCAGAGAATGTAAAGGATGTTATGGTGGGATTCCCTGTTCCCTCTGGTCTCAATGATTCTATGTCATTGGCTATTCAAATTGACAGACGTTTTCGTGAGCGCAGAGGTATGCTTGAGATGGTGTTGCCTTGTGAGCCAGCTCCTGGGCCCATGTAGTGTGATGGAGTGACTTCTGGGGCTCAGCGTCATGAGTTTTGAAAGCGCAATGGGTTATGTTTCTACTGTGGTGACACCTCTCATGCTATTTCCGCCTGTCCTAAGCGGGGAAGACGTTTTGCGCGCTCAGTTGTCTTGGGTAGTGTTCAGACTAAATTTCTGTTGACTGTTACCCTCATTTGCTCCAAGTCCACATTTTCAGCTCAGGCTTTTGTTGATTCAGGATAAGCTATTAACCTAATGGATTTTGACTTTGCCAAGTGTTGTGGCTTTTCCATGATACCCCTGCAGAAGTCTATTCCTTTACTGGGCATTAATTCTACCCCTTTGGCAGAGAATAAACCCCAATTTTCTACTCAGGTGATAATGAGGGTTGAACCAGATCATCAGGAGAGTTGCAAATTTCTGGTGTTGCATAATCTGCATGACATTATTGTACTGGGTTTCCCTTGGTTACAGACTCATAATCCTCTTTTGGATTGGAAATCTGTGTCTGTGACCAGTTGGCGTTGCCAATGTGTTAATACTGACACTCCTGTTTTTTCTGCCTCTCCTCAGTCTCAGGATGTCCCTACTTTTTGACTGATTTTTCTGATGTGTTTAGTGAGAGTAAGTCTGCATCCTTACCTCCTCACAGAAGCTACGATTGCGCTATTGAGTTAGTGCCTGGTGGTAAATTTCCTAAGGGTCGCCTTTTTAACTTATCTGTACCTGAACACGATGCTATGCGATCTTATATCAAGGAATCATTGGAGAAGGGTCATATCAGACCATCCTCTTCACCCTTGGGCGCCGTTTTTTTCTTTGTGGCCAAAAAAGATGGTTCATTGAGGCCGTGTATTGATTATCGCCTCCTGAATAAGATCACTGTGAAATATCAATATCCATTACCCTTGATTTCTGACCTGTTTTCCAGAGTGAAAAGTGCTAGTTGGTTTACCAAGCTTGACCTCAGGGGAGCGTATAACCTTATTTGCATTAAGCACGGGGATGAATGGAAGACGGCGTTTAATACCCCAGAGGGGCATTTTGAGTACCTAGTAATGCCTTTTGGGCTCACTAATGCTCCTTCCGTCTTCCAATCCTTCATGAATGATATTTTCAGGGATTTTGTGGATAAATTTCTGATTGTTTATTTGGATGATATCTTGATTTTTTCCAATGACTGGGACTCTCATGTGAAACATGTTCAGACTGTGTTACAGATTTTGAGAGAGAATGCACTGTATGTGAAGGGATCAAAGTGTCTTTTTGGCGTACAGAAGGTCTCATTTCTGGGATTCATTTTGTCTCCGTCTGTTATTGAAATGGACCCGGTCAAGGTTCAGGCCATCTGTGATTGGGTTCAACCTACTTCATTAAAGGCTCTTCAGAGATTTTTGGGTTTTGCCAATTTTTATCGTAAATGTATTGGTAATTTCTCCGGTATTGTTAAACCATTGACTGATTTGACCAAAAAGGGTTCTGATTAGTGTTGAGCGATACGATACCGCAAGTATCGGGTATCGGCCGATATTAGCTGTATCAGACTTTCGATTCCGAGTTCCGATATTGTCGTCTTATCGGATACCGGAATCGGAATTGTCACTGTCAGTGTCCGTCGGTCGGGTCTGTCAGGAGTCAGCGGCACTTACCTGGCAGAAGATCTCCGGCGGTCACGGCCTGGACTGCTTGATGGCCGCCATCATCTTTCCCCGGCGGTCACATGCAGTTTCTCGCGATAACTGCAGTGACTGCTGGGTAATCCCAGCCGTAAAGCAGTCAGTCCGATGACGTCACCGCCGGGGAAGCAGGTAATCAGCTGTGCTGCGTCGCGATGACAGGCTCTGCCTGTCATTGCGATGTAGCAGAGCTGGATCGTCGTGGGACTGTCGTTACTATGGACTGCGTCGGACAGGTGGTATACTGTTGGTTTGTTTTTTTCCTTTTTTTACAGGAGATCGATGGCGTCGCAGGAATGAGAGTATAATAAAAGAAATGAAAACTGTGTTGTCTCTTTTATTTCATTAAAAGACTTTTTCTTGCTTTGTCTTTTTTTTATACATTTAAAAACTTTGGGATTAATAATGCATCGGTGTCTTATTGACGTCTATCCATTATTAACCGGGCTTATTGTCACCGTGCAATCAACGGTGACATTAACCCCTTATTACCCCACTTGCCACCGCTACAGGGCAGTGGGAAGAGCCGGGTAAAGAGCCACAATTGGCACATCTTTTGATGCGCCAAATGTGGGGCTGCTGTAGCCTGGTATTATCAGGCTGTTGAGGGCCAAAATCCATGGGCCTTGACAGTCTTTTAATACCAGGCCGCAGCAGTCTGCATTTTACTTGGCTGGTTAACAAAAATAGGGGGACCCCTACGCCGTTTTTTTTTCGAGGGGATCCCCTATTTTTGTTAACCAGCCAAGCTAAGCAGACTGCTGTGGCCTGGTATTATCAGGCTGGCAAGGTCCATGGATATTGGATCCTTACCAGCCTGAAAAACCAGGCCTCAGCAGTCTGCTTCATCTGGCTGGTGTCACGCTGTATAGCAGATATATATATGTGATGTCAGTAATCTATATCAAAAGGGCAACATACTATATAACATGCGCATAGATATATGATAACATAGATTTACCTGACAGAATGTCCAGTGGGTCAAAACGGAATCCGTTATACGCTGTCTCCGGCTAGAGGGTGACCGGGGTCTAAGCTGACCCTAAACTGGGGTCCTAACTAATCCCTCAACCTGGAGGTACTGTTAAAGGTACAGAGGTCCAGGCCACCAGCGTAAACCCTGTCTCCTATCAATCCCTGCCAACTGTATTCTAGTCCTAAGAAGGACCCTGAATACCACCAAAGGGAATGAACAGGTAATGGTTAATGAACAGAAAGACATACAAGAAAGACAAGAAATAAAGTAAATAAAGTCTTACATACAACACTCACACACAGTAGGAACACCTAAGGTCTCAGAGATAAACTATAAGCTATAAGAGTAAAAACAACTAAGGAGCTCTTAGCTTAAGTATTCTCAGAACCGCTTCAGTCTGCTAGACTACATGAATGCTTTCACCGGCGTCTAACACCCAGACTGGCAGGAATATAAAGGAAACTAATTAGAACATAATCAAAAGCAGCCGGGCGAGGCTGGACCTAGTCTTAGCAAAGAGCTAGGTAAAATTAACTCTCTCATTACCAAACACAAAGAAACAGCAGCTCAGCTGTGAGAAGTCAGAATGTGCAATCGCGACGATCTTCGTGGCGATGCACCCATGACAGTACCCCCCCTTCTACGAGGGGCCTCCGGACCCTCATGACCAGGTCTGTCCGGGTAAGTTATGTGAAAGGTCTGAACCAATCGATCTGCGTTAGCATCAGACGCAGGGACCCACGTCCTCTCCTCAGGACCATACCCCCTCCAATGAACTAAGTACTGAGGGGATCGGCGACTGAGACGTGAGTCAATGATTTTCGACCCATGAAATTCCACGTTATCATTGACCACCACTGAAGGCGGAGGTAGAGATGACGGTATGACTGGTGCCACATACTTTTTAAGTAATGACTTGTGAAACACATTATGATTTTTAAACGTAGGAGGGAGGTCCAGACGAAATGCCACAGGATTAATTATGGAACTGATCCTGTACGGCCCGATGAATCTGGGACCCAACCTCCAGGAGGGAACTTTAAGTTTTATATTCCTGGTAGACAACCACACCAGATCGTTCACCTTCAGATCTCGACCAGAAACTCTCCCCCTATCAGCCATCCGTTTGTAACGGTTCTCCGTAACCTTCAGTCTTAACCGATCTGGAACTATCAGTCTCCCTGGAAGTCCCACAGGGGCGTCCCCTGAGCCCCCAATACCTCCCCCTCAAGCTCAGAGCATACAGCTGACACTACAACTCCCTCCTGAGGAATAGGAACCGGATCATCCATCCTCCCGGTCCCTGGGAAAGTACGAGATAAGGCATCAGGAAGCAACTTTATTGAGCAGTCATATGCGCGATGAGGAGGTAACTCTTTACACCCCTCCTCTGAGAACATCTCCCCAAAGTCCTCCAGAAAAGGAGGCAAAGTCCTAGGCACAACCGCACCGATGACCGTGCTCATGCAGTTATTCTTGCAAAATTCACCCCACTGGCTTATCTTTCTGGATTGCCAATCAATCACTGGGTTATGTTTAGCCAACCAAGGAAGTCCCAACACAATAGGAGTAGGTAGACCCTCCAACACATAACAAGACAATTGCTCTTTATGTATTGCCCCTACTCGAAGATCTATGTTATGAACAGCTTGTACCAAGCTACCTTGACCAAGAGGTCTAGAATCAATAGAGAGTATAGGGACCGGTTTGGCCAATACACTCAGTTGCATACCATGCACCTGGGCAAACCGAGCGTCCACCAGATTAGCCCCGGACCCACTATCAAGAAAAACAGAAATCCTCTCAGTTCTAGTACCAATCACCACCTCCGCAGGCACGAGAAACTGAGAGGGATTTGGGGACGAAATACACACTCCCAGGTTAACTCCTTGGTTCAAAGAGGTCCGGGATGGACACCCCCCAACAAAATGTCCCTCTCTCCCGCAAAAGAAACACCTTCTAGTCTTGCGGCGCACCGCTGATTCCCTCCTACAAAATGATGTCCCTCCCAACTGCATGGGTTCCTCAGAACAGACCAGGGGAACCTCAGTATAAGGGACTTTAGTAGTAGGTGGAGTCATCACGGGGGGCAGAGTTACCTCGCGTCTTCCCCGAAGTCGTCTATCAATGCGAATAGCGAGGGCCATAGCAGCCTCCAGTGATGGAGGAGAATCATACTGAGCCAACACATCCTTTAATTTGTCAGACAACCCTTGACAAAACTGGCTCCTAAGAGCTGGGTCATTCCACTGAGTATCTGTTGCCCATCTACGGAACTCAGAAGAATATTCCTCCGCTGGACGATTTCCTTGCCGTATTTTACGTAACCTTGTTTCAGCAAGGGAGACTCGATCCGGATCATCATATACCAGACCCAGGGCAGTAAAAAATCGATCCACTGACTGGAGATCTGGGGAGCCTGGAGGAATAGAGAACGCCCAAGATTGAGGGTCCCCTTGTAAGAGCGAGATAACAATTCCCACCCTCTGCTCTTCACTCCCAGATGACCGAGGCCGCAGCCGAAAGTACAATTTACATGCCTCCCGGAAAGTAAAAAATTTGTCCCGCCCACCAGTGAACCTGTCCGGAAGAGCAACCTTAGGTTCAGATCTGGTTTGCTCCGGGGGGGACAAAACCTTGGACTTAATGTCTGCAAATTCCATGGACAACCCCTGCAACTGCCGGGCCAGCTGGGCTACTGGATCCATGACAGCTGGGGAGAATCTTTAGTTGGGCCGGTGAAAATGTCACGCTGTATAGCAGATATATATATGTGATGTCAGTAATCTATATCAAAAGGGCAACATACTATATAACATGCGCATAGATATATGATAACATAGATTTACCTGACAGAATGTCCAGTGGGTCAAAACGGAATCCGTTATACGCTGTCTCCGGCTAGAGGGTGACCGGGGTCTAAGCTGACCCTAAACTGGGGTCCTAACTAATCCCTCAACCTGGAGGTACTGTTAAAGGTACAGAGGTCCAGGCCACCAGCGTAAACCCTGTCTCCTATCAATCCCTGCCAACTGTATTCTAGTCCTAAGAAGGACCCTGAATACCACCAAAGGGAATGAACAGGTAACGGTTAATGAACAGAAAGACATACAAGAAAGACAAGAAATAAAGTAAATAAAGTCTTACATACAACACTCACACACAGTAGGAACACCTAAGGTCTCAGAGATAAACTATAAGCTATAAGAGTAAAAACAACTAAGGAGCTCTTAGCTTAAGTATTCTCAGAACCGCTCCAGTCTGCTAGACTACATGAATGCTTTCACCGGCGTCTAACACCCAGACTGGCAGGAATATAAAGGAAACTAATTAGAACATAATCAAAAGCAGCCGGGCGAGGCTGGACCTAGTCTTAGCAAAGAGCTAGGTAAAATTAACTCTCTCATTACCAAACACAAAGAAACAGCAGCTCAGCTGTGAGAAGTCAGAATGTGCAATCGCGACGATCTTCGTGGCGATGCACCCATGACAGCTGGTTAACAAAAATAGGGGGGACCCCACGCCAAATTTTTTTCGAGGGGATCCCCTATTTTTGTTAACCAGCCAAGATATGCAGACTGCTGTGGCCTGGTATTATCAGGCTGGCAAGGTCCATGGATCTTGGCTCCTTAACAGCCTGAAAAACCAGGCCTCAGCAGTCTGCTTCATCTGGCTGGTTAACAAAAATAGGGGGGACCCCACGCCAATTTTTTTCGAGGGGATCCCCTATTTTTGTTAACCAGCCAAGATATGCAGACTGCTGTGGCCTGTATTATCAGGCTGGCAAGGTCCATGGATCTTGGCTCCTTAACAGCCTGAAAAACCAGGCCTCAGCAGTCTGCTTCATCTGGCTGGTTAACAAAAATAGGGGGGACCCCACGCCAAATTTTTTTCGAGGGGATCCCTATTTTTGTTAACCAGCAAAGATAAGCAGACTGCTGTGGCCTGGTATTATCAGGCTGGCAAGCAGGGTCGGACTGAGCCACCGGAGAAACCGGTGGGCCCCAGCTCCTGCGTGGTGGGCCCTGATTTGAAAGGATAGGTCGCGGGGCAGAGGGGGCGGTGGCCCCGGGCCCCGCGCTCTGAGGGGGCCCATCTTCCTGCTCTGCCGCCCAGAAGCTATGGGGCCTGAACAGGCGTTGGGGGGGCCCGGTGCCAGCAGTGGGCCCCCCACCCGTCATCGGAGGGTCAGCTGTATCGGCATCCAGACGATACAGCTGACCGCATAGAGAGAGAAGGAGCGAGCGCTCCTTCTCTCCCATAATCCCCCTCTCAGCGTCTGACAGCGGGCGCGATGACATCACCTGCTGGCGCCCGCTGTCAGACGCTGAGAGGGAGAACAGTGAGCAGCACAGGAGCCGGGAGGTGAGTATTGTTTTTTTTTTTTTTTTAATGGGGGTGCATTATACTACAGAAGCTGTATATGGGGGGTGCTACTACAGAGGCTGTATATGGGGGCTGCATTATACTACAGAGGCTCCATATTGGGGTGCATTATACTACAGAGACTCCCTATGGGGATGCATTATACTACAGAGGCTGCCTATGGGGGTGCATTATAATATAGCGGCTGCCTATGGTGGTGCATTATATTATAGACTCTGCTATGGGGGTTTATATAATATAGAGGCTGCCTATGGGGGTGCATTATACTATATTGAGGACTATCTGGTGTATTATGCTGTATGGATGCTATCTAGGGGCCATCATACAGTGTTGGACCCATTAAATAGTTTGGGGACATTAAGGGGTCAGTATATATCCAGTGAGGGGCATTATTCTGTGTATAGGGGAGATGTACAGGGGGGACTTGGGACATTATTAAATGTAAAGTGGACACTTATTGTTATAGGGGAACTCGGGTTACTGTGACTGTCAAAGGGGCACACAGGGCATTATTACAGTCTAGGGGACAAAATGTGGTCACTGTTTTCCTGGGCACTTGCACCCGGCATTACTATATTCTAGAGGGGTGCTTTAAAATTTAGAGGTCACACAGAACCACACAGCAGGTGCAGTAATAGGGACACATACGGCAGCAGCAGCAGCAGCTCAGTATTGGGGTATCACGTGCAGTAATAGGGACACATACGGCAGCAGCGGCTCAGTATTGGGGTATCAGCAGGATGAGGAGTTTGTGCAGGTTGAGAATAGTCCAATTGGTGACCAAGACAGTGCTAAAAATATGAGAAGTGAAATGTGTCTTTGTTGTAATCTCTGCAGTCGAGTCCTGGCTGGAGAAGTCGTCATGTCGGTCTGGGCCAGATGGAAAAGAAATGAAAAGTGAACAATTCCATTAGAAAGAACATCAGCGGTAAGTCATTATCTGTACCTGTGCTGTAATCTATTATATGTTCTGTAGGACTGGTATTATTTACCACAGACCATATGGCGGTAATATCAATATTGGTCTTTTTATATATAGATTATTTTTGGCAACAGCGCGGTCATTTGCTGAGGTTCTCTGATTAGGGGCCCACTCAGAAGTTTCGCCCCCACTAAACCAAAACCCTAGCTACGCCTCTGGCTCTCTCTCTAGTCTTTCTTTCTCTCTCTAGTCTTTCTCGCTCTCTGTTCTTTCTTTCTCGCTCTCTGTTCTTTTTTCTCTCTGTTCTTTCTTTCTCTCTCTCTTTTCTTTCTTTCCTCTCTTTCTTTCTCTGTTTGTTCTTTCTCTCTCGCTGCTCTTTCTTTCTTTTCCTCAGTACCAGCCACTGTGCCCTCTTTACCAGTCAGTGTGATCAGCAGTGCTAAATGGGTACGCTTGGGGCCAGGATATGGGTGTGATTAGCTGTTAAATGGGTGTGGTCGGGGCGTGGCCTAAAATTTGCAGCGACGCCCTACGCGTGCCGCAGCCTTTAACCCTCTTTCCTGTCTTCAAAATTTGGGAGGTATGCTGTATGACCTCACTACAACTTCTGGCCATGCTCCTGATGAACGCGACGGATGGTCTCCTGAGGGATCTCCTCCCACACCTGGACTAAAGCATCCACCAACTCCTGGACAGTCTGTGGTGCAACGTGGCATGGCCTAAAATTTGCTGCAGCAGGCACAGCGTGCCACAGCCTTTGTCCCTCTTTCCCTTCTTCAAAGGTTGGGAAGTATGATGGTGGGCCCCAAGAATATTTTTTCTCTGGTGGGCCCAAGGTACTCCAGTCCGACGCTGCTGGCAAGGTCCATGGATATTGGCTCCTTAACAGCCTTAAATACCATGCCTCAGCAGCAGGGGCGTACATAGAAATCATGGGGCCCCATAGCAAAAGTCTGAATGGGCCCCCCCCCCAAAAAAAAAACCCAGAGCCATTGTAAATGTAAAGTGCCAGCACAGTGAGGGGACACATTAAACAAAAAAATGTATTATGCCCCCATAGATTGTGCCCCCATAGATGCTCCATAGTATAGGCCCTTATGCTGCCGCAGCTGCTGCAACCAAAAAAAAAAAAAGACATACTCACCTTTCGTCGCTGGGGGCCAGGTGCCGGTGTCCTGAGCAGGGGGTGACACCAGGTGCCGATGTCACCGCTCGCTCAGGGCCCCGGCACCTGAGATATTTACCTGTCCTCTCTCCACTGCTGAGTGCCGCTGTCTTCGGGGTCCTCCAGCAGTGAATGATCAGGCAGAGGGCGCGGCGCGCACTAACGACGTCATCGCGCCCTCTGACCTGAACATTGCAGCAAAAGGACGCGAGCAACGGTGGAACGGGACAGGTAAATATCGCTTATACTCACCCTTCCGCCGGCGCGGTCTGTGCAGCCCCTGCTCTTCTCCCACGGTCTCCGCCGCCAGTGTTCAGCGGTCACGCGGGACAGCTCATTAATGTCATGAATATGTGCGTATTCATGACTGTAATGAGCGGTACCACCTGACCGCTGAACACAGGCGTCGGAGACCGTGGGAGAAGAGCAGGGGCTGCAGAGACCGCACCAGGAGGGGTGAGTATATAGAAGAGCTGCGCTCCCCTCCCCCGCCGACCCCCTGGTAGTACTGTGTCAGCACAGCTACCCGACCGCCGAGGGCCCCCTCACCTGTCCGGGCCCCATAGCAGCTGCTTGGTCTGCTTCATTCACGGTACGCCACTGCTCAGCAGTCTGCTTCATCAGGCTGGTTAACAAAAATAGGGGGGACCCGACGCCATTTTTTTTTCGAAGGGAACCCCTATTTTTGTTAATCAGTTCCCTCTGACGTCACTGATTGTGTCCCTGGCTGACCTGAAGTGAAAGTGGAAAGCAATCAATTAAGCTTTCCACTTCCTCTCCTGTCAGCCAGGAGAGGAACTCATTCATTTGGGGGTTTACTGTGAGGCTGCAGCATTAGCTGCGGTCCCTGCAGTAAACATTAACCCTTTCTGAAGGATTACACCGTGGGACCTGACTGTGCATGGGATAGGTAAGAATAATTTTGCTTTTTTATTTTATTTTTATTACAGGAAATGGTTTTTGCAGTCAAATAAAAGATGGTCAAAAGCATGTGTCTTTATTTCATTAAAATGATTTTTAATTAAAGTGTGTGTGTTTTATTTTTATTTCATGCAATAGGATTAATAATTGATAGTTGTCTAATTGACAGCTCTCAATTATTAACCTGGCTTAAGGTCACCTTTCAATTGCAAGGTGGCTTTAACCCCATATTAACCCATTCGCCACCGCTACAGGGCAATGGGAATAGACGGGCAAAGTGCCAGAAAGGGCGAATCTAATTATAGATTTGTCTTTTCTGGGGTGTCTGGGGGCAGATATTAGTAGCCAGGGGGGGGCCAAAAATAATTGTCCCTCTCTGGGCTATTATTATCTGCCCCCATTCGCTGGCTTTGTCTGTCTGGTTGCGAAAATAGGGCGGGAGCTCACGCATTTTTTTTAAACAATTTTACACCTCATATATATATATACATGTCATTGAATTTGTGACACATATATATATATATATATTTATATTTATAGTTCATACACTTCTACATAGTATAATAGCCGCTAATTCAATTGCCGGCTTTTGTGAAAATGCAGAACCCGACATGAAATGACACTTGGTGTACATAGGGTTAACCATGTCTTTTCATGTCCTTTGCTATCTGATTTGCACAAACAATTACATCAGTCTATGTGTGCAAAATTTCACACCTGTAGGGGTTAATTAAAGGTGTAAATTCGTAGCAAAAAAGTCCGTTTTTTTTACAACGAATTTACACCTTTAATTAACCGCTACAGGTGTGAAATATTGCACACATAGACTGATGTAATTGTTTGTGCAAATCAGATAGCAAACGACATGAAAAGACATGGTTAACCCTATGTACACCAAGTGTCATTTCATGTCGGGTGCTTCTGTCTTTTCACAGAAGCCTGCTTTGCCCGGCAATTGAATCAGAGGCTATTTTACTATGTAGAAGTGTATAAACTATACATATATGTATATATATGTCACAATGACTAATATATAATATATATATATATATATATATATATATATATATATGTATTCTATGTGTGTATATTTAGTGTTTACAAGGAAATAAAGGTTTTTTTTAGTTGCGATATTTTGTTCCCATAGACTTACATGGGACTTCCGGTATCGGAATCGGATATCGCCGATATTTAGTGATATCGGCGATACCATTCCGATCCGATATTTTTGGATATCGGAAAGTATCGCTCAACTCTAGTTCTGATGTGGTGAATTGGCCTCCTGGGGCAGTTTCTGCATATCAGGAACTTAAGCAGAGATTCACTTCTGCTCCTGTTCTACGGCAGCCTGATGTTTCTCTACCGTTTCAGGTGGAGGTTAATACTTCTGAAATTGGGGCAGGTGCCGTTTTGTCCCAAAGGGATCCAGAGACCTCTAAGAGTAACCCTTGTGCCTTTTTCTCTCGAAAGTTTTCTCCAACTGAACGTAATTATGACGTGGGTAATCAGGAGTTATTGGCCTTGAAGTGGGCCTTTAAAGAGTGGAGACATTGGCTGGAAGGAGCCAAACATCAGGTGGTGGTCCTCACGGACCATAAGAACCTGGTTTATCTCGAATCAGCCAAGTGACTTAATCCTAGACAGACCAGGTGGGCCTTGTTTTTCACACGTTTTAATTTTGTGGTTTCTTTTCTTCCTGGCACTAAGAATGTTAAGGCGGATGCCCTCTCAAGGAATTTCTTTGCGGATTCTCCTGAGTTATCTGATCCTGCTGTTATTTTGAAAGAGGGTGTAGTACTTTCCGCCATCTCGCCCAATTCGAGACTTGCTCTGGAGGGGTGTCAGGAGGATAAACCTGAGCGCTGCCCTGTTGGGAAATTGTTTGTCCCAGACCAGTGGAAGAAGAGTGTGATGTCTGAGATTCATTGTTCCGCGTTGGCTGGTCATCCCGGGATTTTTGGTACCAGTGACTTGGTGAGTCGGTCCTTTTGGTCGCCTACTTTGTCTTGTGATGTCAGGGACTTTGTGCAGTCCTGTAGGACTTGCTCTCGTTCCAAGCCTTGCTCTCGCTCTAGTGGTTTGTTGATGCCATTACCTGTGCCCAAGAGGCCATGGACCCATATCTCTATGGATTTTTTTCTGACCTCCCTGTCTCTCAGAGAATGACTGTTATCTTGGTAATCTGTGATAGGTTTTCCAAGATGATACATCTTGTGCCATTACCTAAGTTGCCTTCCTCTCCGAATTGGTGCCTTTGTTCCTTCAGCACGTGGTTCGGTTGCACGGCATTCCGGAGAACATTGTGTCTGACAGAGGAGTCCAGTTTGTTTCCAGATTTTGAAGGACATTTTGTTCTAAACTTGGTGTTCAATTATTTTTCTCCTCTGCATTTCATCCTCAGACCAATGGACAAACCGAGAGAACAAACCAGACCTTGGAGACTTATTTGAGATGTTTTGTGTCTGCTGATCAAGATGACTGGGTCTCTATTTTGCCTTTGGCTGAGTTTGCTCTTAATAATAGGGCTAGCTCTGCCACCTTGATGTCTCCATTTTTTTGCAATTCTGGGTTTCACCCTCGATTTTCTTCGGGACAGGTGGAGGCTTCTGTCTGTCCGGGTGTTGACTCTGTTGTGGAGCGAATGCAGCAGATTTGGGACCAGGTAGTGGAGAGGTTGTCTCTCTCTCAAGAGAAGGCCCAGCAGTTTGCCAACCAGCATAGGACTGATGGTCCTCGTTTTAAAGTGGGGGACTTGATTTGGTTGTCCTCAAGAAATATCCCTATGAGGGTTGCATCTCCAAAGTTTAAGCCTAAGTTCATTGGACCTTATAAGATCATGGAGATTCTTAATTCGGTTTCTTTCCGTTTGCTTCTTCCAGGGACATTTAAGATCCATAACATGTTCCACAAGTCCTTATTGAAGAGGTTTGTCAAGCCAATGGTTCCTATGGCTGCGCCTCTTGACCCTGTTTTGGTTGAGGGCAATCTGGAGTATGTGGTTGAGAAAATATTGGATTCTCGTTTTTCTAGACGGAAACTCCAGTATTTGGTTAAGTGGAGAGGCTATGGTCAGGAGGACAATTCTTGGGTGTTTGCTTCGGACATCCATGCTAGGAGACTGATCCGTGCCTATCACCAAGCTCATCCTGATCGGCCTGGTTGCACAAGTGAGGGTTCGGTGACCCCTCCTCAAGGGGTGGGTACTGTTGTGAATGAGCAGAGGCTCCCTCTCGTGGTTACAGACAGTACTGAACCTTCCAGCGAGGAATGGCAATCTGGGATCACTGACTGGACTGATATAAGGGAGGTTCCCTCCCATGATGGTGCCGGTGATCAATTGTTCTGGTCTCAATTGTGGTTCCTGGTTCATTTGGAAGTTTGCTGGTGTCTTGCCTGCGTCTGCTGCTTTCAGATAAGATATTTTCTGCTTTTCTTTTTGTGCTTGCTTTTTGCATAGTTTTCTGCACATTTTTGGAGGACAGCCGGGTCCCCTCCTGGGGCCTGTGCTCCTCACAATTTGTCTGTAGCAACTGTTGTTTTTTCATTTGCTTTTTCCTGCTTTTTCAGCAGCTGCGGACTTGGTTTTGTTCACACTGAGATCTGATTTAGTGGGTGGCGAGATCGTGTGATCTCAGTATTTTTGTAATCAGAATTGTTGCATTTTTGTAGGGTTTTCTGGGTTGCAGAAAGTAATCTCTCCTGTCCTATCCTATTTAGTCAGCTTTTGGCCCCAGCGTTTGCTCATTCTGTTTTCTGTCTGAGTCCGCGCTTTCTTCTTGTCTAACCGCCATTACATGTTTGGGGGCTTCCTATTTTCTTTGGGGATCTGCTCCAGGGCAGATAGCTTTCATCTTTCTGCCTTTAGGTGTAGTTATCTCTCAGGCTGTGACGAGGCGTCTAGGATCAATGTAGGAACGCTCCATGGCTACCTCTAGTTGTGTGATTAGTTTAGGAATCTGCAACCCATTAGTTACCAACATCTCGGCTGTTGTTCCTGTCCTCTTCAGCTACCTAACATAACAGGACCCGGCTGAATACAAAAAGTAATGCAGCAAAAAGCAAGGAATTCAAACCACAGCAAAAAAAACTGAAAGAGACTTATCTGAAAGCAAGCAGGAGACAGCAGGAAAGCAAGCTGAATTCCAACCTAGACCAGGAAGCACAATGGATTACCGGCGAGGATCATGGGAGTCCAGCTCACTTATATCAGGCCAGTCATTACCACCTAACCACCTAACCACCACTCGTTATTTACAGGTGTAGGACTCTTGGTATTCAACATTGGTTCTATATATTGTTGACACCTGGAGTGGTGTTTTTTTGTGGACCTATTTACACACAATTCACAGAGCCCTCCGAAGAAGCCCAACACATGACATGTGCATCTGATACTTTGCCACATGGGTAAGCACTACACTGCCCTTTATCATGCTGAAGAGCTATAGATTGAGATTCCTGATTACATTTATTCTCATAGCCTGCATCTTTTTGACTGCAGAATGGGAATGGTATGTGAGGACAATGTCTCTTTACCTAAAGACTACCTTATGGTTGCTTTATATTACTTTTCATACCTGTTCTGTATCCCACCTTTGGGTTATGAGCTGTAATTCAGTGTGTCAGGCTTTCTTGTGGAATATTTTGTGATTGCTTTGTTCTCTTATTTTGAAACATGCTAATGTAATATGCCATAATTGTCGGTTGTGTTCTCTTTGAGTCCCCATCTGTACCTGTTCATTATCTATTTTTAAATAATCAGTTAATAAAATGTATACTTTTTTACATTATTATGAGTATTATGTCACTACTATTTTTCGCTGGGGCTTAGTGCTCCAAATCTCTGTAGGCTCTAATTTCTGTATTACAGCACTAAAGTCTTGCTAGTGCTCTGTTACTTTAGCCTTGTGTATTAAAATATATAGCTAATTTAATATTAAAAGTCTTCAAGAATTGTAAATAATTCACAAGTATTCTGAATGTTTTTCACTTCAGGCAACCAGAAGTCTAGACATCAAATTGTTGGCTTAGGTCTTCTGATCATCTTGTTCACAGATCCTGTACATTATCACATTGAGTTCCTGTGGTTCTGTATTATGAGTTTACTGTGTGGCACTGTGCATTTTCAATAAGGCATGCTGTGAGATAAATAGAATTTTATGGGTGCTGTATTAAGGTACTGCCACACTAAACAATCCCGCTAGCGATCACGATAACGACGCATACTAATGCGATCGCTAGCGGGATTGTTTCTATATCGCTAAGTGCGGCCACATTTAGCGATATAGTTAACGACGCTATCGCCGTTAGCGATCTTCTTAACGACTTTAGCGGTACAAAAGTACCGCTAAATAGCTAAGAAAAGGTGCCACACTTAGCGATATATACTTACCCAGCGGGAGCGCAGACGAGAAAATAGGGTCCGGAACGATTCCAGCGACGAGCGAGATCACAGCAGGAAGCTCGTCGCTGGCAGCTGCCGCACTGAACAACATCGCTAACGGGATCGCTAAATAGTGACGTTTTTTAGCGATCCCGTTAGCGATATTGTTCAGTGTGGCATACCCTTTAGACCTGTACAACACAAATCCACAATACAGATTGTGCAACAAGGACTAAACCTCATAGGAAAATCCAGAGTTGATTCAACACACTCCGTTTCTTCAGGAGCATAAGTAGGATTCCAGAGTCATATCCAAGCCTAGAAATGCATTATTGGAGGATAGAAGTACAAATCAAGCAACAAATGGTTCAGTTGCTTCTGTCACCTTTTTTACACCTTTAGTTTTGCAAATAAGAAATATTGTCCAAAGGCATTTCTCTATTGCTTGTCAAGATGATATTTTGGGTAAAATCATTTCAGGTGGCTGCAGATATGTATCTAGTAGTTCCACAAACCTGATGCCACTAACTTTGCTAAATGTTAAGGGATTTTTTAGGTGTGCAGGGAGCCGATGCAATATGTACTTCTTTGCTTTGGGTAAAGCCAAGGATTTTTCTTCATCACATGGTGACTAATTTTATATTGGTAAATTTTATTTACTGTGATAGCCACCATGGGATATACTGTATTGAATGCAGTGCATGTAAAATAAAATACATTAGAAAACTAAAACAATATATCTCAGAACATCTTGCTATTATAGTAAAAAATAATGCATATCATTCTGGTGCCACAAAGCATTTTGTCAATGTGCATAATTGTGATACTAAACACTTCGGGGTTCTATGCTGTAGAGAAGAGTTCCTACCCTGTCACAGGGGGAAGTGGCAAAAGCCTCATGTTGAGAGAAGCCTTCTGGATACTTAAACTTGACACCAAATACCCTGCAGGTATGAATTTTAGAAATTTGTTTCTTATTTTTTTTATTTTTCTGGGTGCGATATTCTCAGGCCCCTATAAATATCTAATATGTGTGATTTTTTTTCCTATGTTTTGCATATTAAATACAGGGATTTTTCTGCTATTTTCTCTATGTATTTCATGAGTTACTGTTAAAATATTATTTATTTAATTTTTGAATATATTTTAGGTCACAGAACTTCTTACTTTGGTATGTTGCATACATGATCTAAACTCCTTATTACTGTTAATGTGTGTTCTCAGTCATGTTCTCCTGTCATTTGGTTTTCATGTTAATTGTATTTGTGTCATGTGTTAGCTGATTGGTTCATTGTGCTTTAAATAAGACCATTGTAATATACAGTGCCTTGCGAAAGTATTCGGCCCCCTGGAACTTTTCAACCTTTTCCCACATATCATGCTTCAAACATAAAGATACCAAATGTAAATTTTTGCTGAAGAATCAACAAGTGGGAAACAATTGTGAAGCTGAACGAAATTTATTGGTTATTTTAAATTTTTGTGGAAATACAAAAACTGAAAAGTGGGGCGTGCAATATTATTCGGCCCCTTTACTTTCTAGTGCAGCAAACTCACTCCAGAAGTTCATTGTGGATCTCTGAATGATCCAATATTGTCCTAAATGACTAATGATAAATATAATCATCCTGTGTGTAATCAGGTCTCCGTATAAATGCACCTGCTCTGTGGTAGTCTCAGGGTTCTGTTTGAAGAACAGAGAGCATCATGAAGACCAAGGAACACAACAAGCAGGTCTGTGATACTGTTGTGGAGAAGTTTAAAGCCCGATTTGGATACAAAATGATTTCCAAAACTTCAAACATCCCAAGGAGCACTGTGCAAGCGATCATATTGAAATGGAAGGTGTATCATACCACTGCAAATCTGCCAAGACCCGTATGTCCCTCTAAACTTTCATCTTAAACAAGGAGAAGACTGATCAGAAATGCAGCCAAGAGGTCCATGATCACTCTGGATGAACTGCAGAGATCTGCAGCTGAGGTGGGACAGTCTGTCTATAGGTCAACAATCAGTCATACACTGCACAAATCTGGCCATTATGGAAGAGTGGCAAGAAGAAAGCCATTTCTCAAAGATATCCTTATAAGTGTCATTTAAAGTTTGCAACCAGCCACCTGTAAGACACACCAAACATGTGGAAGAAGGTGCTCTGGTCAGATTAAACCAAAATCGAACATTTTGGCAACAATGCCAAACGATATGTTTGGCGTAAAGGCAACACAGCTCATCATTTTGAACACACCATACCCACTGTCAAACATGGTGGTGGCAGCATCATGGTTTGAGCCTGCTTTTCTTCAGCAGGGACAGGTAAGATTTTTCAAATTGATGGGAAGATGGATGGAGTCAAATACAGGACCATTCTTGAAGAAAACCTGTTGGAGTCTGCAAAAGACCTGAGACAGGGACGGAGATTTGTTTTCCAACAAGACAATGATCCCAAACATAAAGCGAAATCTACAATGGAATGGTTCACAAATAAACGTATCCAGGTGTTAGAATGGCCAAGTCAAAGTCCAGACCTGAATCCAATCGAGAATCTGTGGAAAGAGATGAAAACTGCTGTTCACTAACGACTCTCCATCCAACCTCACTGAGCTCGAGCTGTTTGCCTAAAGATGGGCAAGAATTTCAGTCTCTCTATGTACAAAACTGATACAGACATACCCCAAGCGACTTGCAGCTTTAATTGCAGCAAAAGGTGTCGCAACAAAGTATTAAGTTAAAGGGACTGAATAATATTGCACGCCCCACTTTTCAGTTTTTGTATTTCCACAAAAATTTAAAATAACCAATAAATTTAGTTCAACTTGAGAATTGTGTCCCACTTGTTGATGCTTCACAAAAATTTACATTTGGTATCATTATGTTTGAAACATGATATGTGGGAAAAGGTTGAAAAGTTCCAGGGGGCTGAATGCTTTCGGAAGGCACTGTATTTGTTATACCATGATTAAGGCTGAGTGACTCAAGAGAAAGTCCGTTTTAAGTCCGTTGTGTGTCCTTTTAATGGATACAAGTCCCTGCTATTCTCTTCGTTACCACTATACACTTGTTACTTCCGGTCATATTTGACTGGACCTAATAAAGTCTTGATTTTTAGCTAATTTAAGTGTTTAATTGAAAAATTTTTGCAGTATTATATTGTATGTGAACCTGGTTGTTTATAAACAAATGAAAAATGGAAAGAAAAACTTACTTTTTAATTTTTTGTGTCAAAACATTTAACATGGCTTTATTGGAATATTTATGCATATTGCATATTTGCACATACAAAAATAATTATTTATCCAACTGTAAACTATAACTAATAACAATAAACTGAATGTAATTATATTATTTTCCAACAAAAAAGCAAAACAAAATTAACAGTTTAGTTTTTTTTTATTTAAAATGATAAATAAGTCACACGGGTCAAAATTTACTTTTTGCAATTGTCACAGGTATAATTGACATGTCTTTTGCATAAATATTTTTCACATCTGTAACATATCACATTTGATTTGTGATTGCTTGATGTTGGACAGAAGTTGCATTGTTTTCGTTTTTGGCTGGTTGCGTTGCTGGTGGCGTCCGTGGATATTGTAGCAGTGCTGGTGGAAGCTGTTGGTTCACTTTCTTTATCTTGCTGTTGGATCCTGTGGACAATAGCTGCCGCTACATCAGCTCTGGGTGTTACCTTTCGTTCTTCAATATATGGGATAACCAGTGATTTTCCCAACTCCTCTATAAAAAGTCTTCTCTTATATAGTTTATTTTTGTTCAAATTTGGGTCTATTTCCTTCCATAGCACGAATGCATTGTATGCTGACACATCAAGCACATTGGAAACCTTGGTGCAAAAAGAACAGGGGGAGGAGAAGGAAAAACTTCACCCAGGCAGTGGGAGTAAAAAATAAGTTTCCCCCTGACGAAGGAATAACCATTCCGAAACGCGCGTCGGGGCGCGTTCTAGGTAGCCTTGTCTCCACTATCCATCTCCCTGGTATTTTCAGGTAATATATTCGCATACATGAGTGTTTTGTAGTTATCATAATTATGGTAGCGGTGCCCATTTAAGCACATTCTTCTTATTATATCACTGTGGTGTGCAGTTTGGTAGGTCATTGCAATTTGTTTCTTGATAGTTACCTTCATTACACGGTATATAATTTTATGCGTGGCACTAGTTATTATGCACATTGTTTTTATTTACCTTTTTGCTCGGTGATTATTTTTACATTATTTGTCTCACGGATTACATTTTTTTGCTTTTGCATATTTTTTGTATTCACATTAAATAGTTTTTTATTATTTGATTATTTCATGTATACATCTCGCTATATTTAAACATTGGCCTGATTTGTTAAATGCCAGGGTATTGTATTGTGTGGGGCCAAGGCTCCTTTTTAGATTTTCATTGATGCTTGTGCAATTAATTTTATATATCTACATTAAATAAAACTTATTTTTTACTCCCACTGCCTGGGTGAAGTTTTTCCTTCTCCTCCCCCTGTTCTTTTTGCACCAAGGTTTCCTGTTTTCTTATTTGGTTGGTTTTGCCATCCACTTTTTTCTGTCTTGGATTCAATTAATTGGTGTGGTATTATTTTAGCATTTTATATTATTAGTCTTTTATTTTCATACATTTCCACACTAGATTGCATCGCAATTCAGTTTGGTTTTAACATCAAGCACATTGTAAAAAATCACCATTGGCCACCATTTGTTTTGCGCTTATAGGTGTAAGTGCCTATCAGTTGATCTAGAGTATCAACAGCCTCTTTTGTAGCATTATAATGGTAAATGATGTCCAGTCTTCTGTCATCTCTATTACTGATTTCACTATCATGATGAACTGTGCTCATCAGAATTACCTGCTTGTATTTCTTTGGGAAGTAAGAAACTACTGTGGTATCCTTAGTAAAATAAAACATAGAACTATAAATGTCTCTCTTACTGAGAATACCTTGCGGCAGTTCTGGCTTATTTTTTCTAATAGTACCCAACATGGTCATTTTTCTTTTCATCAACATCTGCCCTAATTGATATGATGTAAAAAAAATTGTCGCATCTGACATTTTGTCCTTTGAGTCCCTGGTCAAATCCAAGACTACTCGTATACCTTGATTTTTTTCATCTCTTTCTCCAGCTTCTCTGCATTTAGGACCAAAAGGACCTAAATAAATGTCTGTGGTCTGTGTTAAAGGGGCCCACTGAGGCTGTTTCGCCCGGGGCTCATAAAAACCTGTAGCCGGCCCCGCACTCACTGTTCAAATATTGAAGACTTTATTCAACAGGTAAAAAACATTAGCATGGGAGTAATGTGCTGGGTGCGGACTATGGCCGTTTCGCGCTTCAACGGGTCGTAATATAATGCAACCATAAGGTAGTCTTTAGGACCCGTTGAAGCGTGAAAAGGCCGCAGTCCGCACCCAGTACCTTACTCCCGTGCCAATGTTTTTTACCTGTTGAATAAAGTCTTCAATATTTGAACAGTGAATGCCATCCTTCATTTTCTTCTTGTTTAGACTATATATAGTATAGGTAAAAATTGATTCTTCATCTATATCTCTTATATCACAGTTTGACAAAGGCTTCACGGTTCAGACTAAAACTTAAGTGAACCTGACAGTTGATACTTGCTGCCCAATTCATGGGGACTAATCTGCATTGTAGACTAGTCACACATGTGGGTCTCTGGTGACTTCTTCATACTTGCCGCCCTGGATTGAGAGGTCTCTGCCTACAGTATTTTCGCATGTAGACAGAGAACTATCAATCCAGGACAGTGGATGAGGATAAGCCATGAGGGACCGGCCTATCTGATTAGTCTCCTGTTATGAATGTGCTAGAGATGGTTTCTGAGCAGAGGCTCCCTCTGGTGGTTACAAACAGTACTGAACCTTTCAGCGAGGAGTGGCAATCTGGAATCACGGACTGGTCTGATATAAGGGAGGTTCCCTCCCATGATGGTTGCCGGTGATCAATTGTTCTTGTCTCAATTGTGGTTCCTGGTTCATTTGGAAGTTTGCTGGAGTCCTGTCTGCATCTCCTGCTTTCAGATAAGATATTTTTTGCTTTTCTTTTTGTGCTTGCTTTTTGCATTGTTTTCTGCACTTTTGTGGAGGTCAGCCAGGTCCCCTCCTGGGGCCTGAGCTCCTCACAGTTTTTCTGCAGCCATTGTTATTTGCTCATTTGCTTTTTCCTGTTTTTTCAGTGGCTGCAGATTGGTTTTGTTCACACTGAGATCTGATTTAGCGGGTGGCGAGATCGTGTGATCTCAGTATTTTTGTAATCAGAATTGTTGGATTTTTGTAGGGTTTTCTGGGCTGCAGAAAGTAATCTCTCCTTTCCTATCCTATTTAGTCAGCTTGTGGCCCCAGAGTTTGCTCAATCTATTTTCTGCCTATGTTTGTGTTTTCATCTTGTCTAACCGCCATTATATGTTTGGGGGCTTCCTATTTTCTTTGGGGATCTGCTCCGGGGCAGATAGTTTTCATCTTTCTGCCTTTAGGTGTAGTTATCTCTCAGGCTGTGACGAGGCGTCTAGGATCAACGTAGGAACGCTCCACGGCTACCTCTAGTTGTGTCGTTAGTTTAGGAATCTGCAACCCATCAGTTACCAACATCTCAGGTGTTCGGCTGCCCTGCTGTTGTTCCTGTCCTCCTCAGCTACCGAAACATAACAGTATCACCGGACACCATCATGGGAGGGAACCTCCCTTATATCAGACCAGTCCGTGATTCCAGATTGCCACTCCTCGCTGAAAGGTTCAGTACTATCTGTAACCACCAGAGGGAGCCTCTGCTCAGGAAACATTTCTAACACATTCATAACAGTAAATTTCTGAATTTCAAAAATAACTGTAATTTGTTTTTTGCCTTAAAGCCTAAGTCTTCAGGTAACGCAGCACAGCAGGTTCAAATTGTCATCTCTCTCCTGCGCGGCGATCCTCAGGATTGGGCTTTTTCCCTGACACCTGGTGATCCTGTTTTGAATGATATTGATGCATTTTTTTCTGGCTCTGGGGTTATTGTACGATGAACCTAATGTCACTGATCAAGCTGAAAAAACCTTGTTGGCATTAAATCAGGGTCTTGAAGACGCTGAGTTGTACTGTCAGAAATTCCAAAAGTGGGCAGTCCTGACCAAATGGAATGATGATACTTTGGCAGCCTTTTTTCGGAAGGGGCTGTCAGAGAATGTAAAGGATGTTATGGTGGGATTCCCTGCTCCCTCTGGTCTCAATGATTCTATATCATTGGCTATTCAAATTGACAGACGTTTGCGTGAGCGCAGAGGTATGCGTGAGATAGTGTTGCCTTGTGAGCCAGCTTCTGAGCCCATGCAGTGTGATAGAGTGACTTCTGGGACTCAGCATCATGAGTTTCGAAAGCGCAATGGGTTATGTTTCTACTGTGGTGATGCCTCTCATGCTATTTCAGTCTGCCCTAAGCGGGGAAGACGTTTTCACGCTCAGTTGTCTTGGGTAGTGTTCAGACTAAATTTCTGTTGACTGTTACCCTGATTTGCTCCCTGTCCATATTTTCTGCTCAGGCTTTTGTTGATTCAGGAGCAGCTATTAACCTGATGGATTTTGACTTTGCCAAACGTTGTGGGTTTCCCATGATACCCCTGCGGAAGTCTATTCCCCTACTGGGCATTGATTCTACCCCTTTGACGGAGAATAAACCCCAGTTTTCTACTCAGGTGATAAAGAGGGTTGAACCAGATCATCAGGAGAGTTGCAAATTTCTGGTGCTGTATAATCTGGAGTATGTGATTGAGAAAATATTGGATTCTCGTTTTTCTAGACAGAAACTCCAGTATTTGGTTAAGTGGAGAGGTTATGGTCAGGAGGACAATTCTTGGGTGTTTGCTTGGACATCCATGCTAGGAGACTGATCCGTGCCTATCACCGAGCTCATCCTGATCGGCCTGGTTGCACAAGTGAGGGTTCGGTGACCCCCTCCTCAAGGGGGGGGTACTGTTATGAATGTGCTAGAGATGGTTCCTGAGCAGAGGCTCCCTCTGGTGGTTACAGACAGTACTGAACCTTTCAGCGAGGAGTGGCAATCTGGAATCACAGACTGGTCTGATATAATGGAGGTTCCCTCCATGATGGTTGCCGGTGATCAATTGTTCTTGTCTCAATTGTGGTTCCTGGTTCATTTGGAAGTTTGCTGGAGTACTGTCTGCATCTCCTGCTTTCAGATAAGATATTTTTTGCTTTTCTTTTTGTGCTTGCTTTTTGCATTGTTTTCTGCACTTTTGTGGAGGTCAGCCAGGTCCCCTCCTGGGGCCTGAGCTCCTCACAGTTTTTCTGCAGCCACTGTTGTTTGCTCATTTGCTTTTTCCTGTTTTTTCAGCGGCTGCTGCTTGGATTTTGTTCACACTGAGATCTGATTTAGTGGGAGGCGAGATCGTGTGATCTCAGTATTTTTTAATCAGAATTGTTGGATTTTTGTAGGGTTTTCTGGGTTGCAGAAAGTAATCTCTCCTGTCCTATCCTATTTAGTCAGCTTGCGGCCCCTGTGTTTGCTCAGTCTATTTTCTGCCTATGTTTGTATTTTCATCTTGTCTAACCGCCATTATATGTTTGGGGGCTTCCTATTTTCTTTGGGGATCTGCTCCAGGGCAGATAGCTTTCATCTTTCTGCCTTTAGGTGTAGTTATCCCTCAGGCTGTGACGAGGCGTCTAGGATCAACGTAGGAACGCTCCACGGCTACCTCTAGTTGTGTCGTTAGTTTAGGAATCTGCAACCCATCAGTTACCAACATCTCAGGTGTTCGGCTGCCCTGCTGTTGTTCCTGTCCTCCTCAGCTACCGAAACATAACAGGAGAGGTAAGTATTGTGCCAGCTGCTGCCGGGGTCCTGAGCAAGCGGGGTGGCCCAGTGGCGGCGCTGACACCGCTCTCCTCTGCTAACGGGCGCCAGGGTGCCCGACGGTGATTGGGCCCCCTCGCCTGCTCAGGGCCCCGGCACTTGCCCGGGTGTGCCGGATGCTGATGCCGGCCCTGGGTGAGTGCCATCCTTCATTTTCTTCTTGTTTGGACTTGGGATCTGTTTGTTCTTTGGATTGAGCACCCTTTCATTGAGGGTTTATGGCGTTTTTTGTGTGTGTGTGGTGTAACCTTTAAGCAGAGTGGAGGTGGTGGCAGCACAGCAGTGCCAAATTTTTTCTCTCTTTATGGATTTTATACTATATATAGATTTTCTGTAAATTGTACAAACCGTATTAGTAGGATCAAAATATTAAGATATTATGGCAACCATTAGGGAGGCACAGCATCGTGGAACACATTGTAATAGTTTTCCAGGGTACTCTCTAGTATATGGTGGGCAATCAAAATTAGTTGTCACGGAGTTATCACAACAATGTGGAGCCAGAAGACCGCAACTTCTGATTGCTCCTTCTCCATCGCTGAGAAGAAGCACTTCTCCTTCATTTTAAATATGTTTATTTCTTTTGGCAGAACAGGGGTTAATCGACCATGTTGGAAATCCCTGTGCTCAGAGCTGATCTTAGATAGCCACACCTTTCCCCTTTATAATCTGGGCTCTGTTACAAATCCTGGTCAGAGCACGCATTTGCTGCATGGCTAACGTTGGGAGAGGAGTCCGTATGAGAAGGAGAGTTGGAGGAGTTATCTGTGACTGTTGTTTGGTTTGTATGTGTGGTAATTCCCTATCCTTCTCTATTTTGGTTTATTCCCCTACCTCCACACCCTGGTGCATTCCTCTGTTATATGTGAGTGAATATTTTGTATGCCTGGAGTTTTCTGTTGACCCTTGTTTGTGTTGCCTTATTTGTCTGGTTGGTGTACTACAGTGCACAGTAGCACCCCTCTTCACTGGGTGGGGGAAGAGAACAGATGGAGGGCTAATATCCCGAGGAGTAGGGCGAGGTAGGGCACCCCCAAGTGTTAGGGACAGGGCAGGAGACCCTGGTCATGGGTCACCCAACAGCTGTGTTGTGACATTTGCTCTTACCGTAACCATTTTTTCTGATCCACTATGGATCCAATCGCTGTTCTGACAGGGCAACTTTGACAGCTCAGACTGGAGGTGGCAGATTTACACATGGTGGTTTTGCAGCACCCTGATCTGGTGTGGGACTCCCATCTCCCCAGCAAACCATAGCGGAGCCCAAGATTACTTTACCTGACAGGTTCTCTGGGGATGTGACAAGTTTTCTGTGTTCCAGGAGGCCTGTAAACTGTACTTCAGGTTATGTCCAGTTTCCTCAGGTACAGAGGAGCAAAATGTAGGGATAGTTATCTTGCTCCTCCATGGGGACCCTCAAGTGTGGGCATTTTCTCTCCCGTCTGACTCTTCAGTCGCTTTTAGACTTTCATGGCACCGGGCCTTTTATATTGATAACCCTATATCGTCTTCCTTAGCTGAGTTCACACTTGTACCAATTTAGAAAGGTGGACTGCGTGATGGAGGAATATTGCTGTGAGTTCTGGAGGTGGGCCACGGGACACCAAGTGGAATGACCCTGCAATCTGTAGTCAGTTCTGTGAGGGTCTCACAGTAAGTGTGAAGGATGCACTTAGCTCTGTACGAGACTCCTGACTCCCTTGAGGCAGCCATGTCTCTGGTGATCCAGGTTGATTGCCATCTTCACCAGAGACACAGGGAGTCACTTTTTTGTGTGGGAGGTCTGGGGTCAAGGGAGGTCAGCACTGAGCCTACTCAGGAACCCATGCTGTGGGAGCGACACCTCACTCTGGTAAACTATCTTTTGTCCAGCGTAAGGGGCAAGTGTGTTTCAATTGTGGTAAAAAGGGCCATGGGTAGGACACAATTTTTCCTACCATCTGTAATCCACCTGGATGAGTTTAAGGTGGACGTGTCTGCATTTCTGGACAGTGGAGCGGGATTTAATTTGATCAACGCTAGGTTCATCCAGGTCCAAGGCCTCATCCCACAAACTCTGTTCAGACCCATACCCATAATCGCCATAGACTCCGCCCCCTTGAGACAGGGGCATTTTACTCAAGTTGTCCGAGACTTACAGCTTCAGGTGGGGGCCATGCACACTGAGGTGTTATACTGTTATGTGCTAGAGCATCTGCCCTCACCTGTGGTACTGGGACTTCCTTGGCTCACTCTGCACAATCTTGTAGTAGATTGGCAGACTCAGGAAGTACTAAAATGGAGTTGGTAATGTCAAGGACACCAATATAATAAGTAATGGGGGCACCACAGGGAAATCACAATGGGGATCCACCCAAAACCTGTGAACATGAGAAGTCATAAACCATAAAGAAAAGACATAGGCAAAAGAAGGGGGATCATCCAGCAATAACTCAAAATAATCAAGCAGTTTTATTGAATACAAAAAACACCAAAACAGTATAAAAACATTTAAAAGTCACAGATGTGACCTAACAAAACATAGAAGCCTATAATAAAGCTTATAGCCCCACCCTAATACATGTGTGCACAGTACAAAACTATATGTCCTAATATCCTGATATAGACAGCATACCATAGAACCAACCTCTAATATATATCTGGATGTCGAGACTGGAGCTAGCCTGAAAAATGCATGCAATATACATGACCCCTAAGGGAAAAGTTGGATCAACCAATAAATAATGATACAGCCATATAGTTCACCAGACCGACATGACACCTGCTGTACTGGTGTCAATGACCAGCAAAACCCAGCCCAAAGCTGTGTTAGGTTTTCTATTAGTCAGAATATAGAGGACAGACATATAAATCAGATCTATACAGGGATAAATACCCATAGGTAACCGTCACCACTAAGGCAGAAGCGAAGGCATCCAGGCACACATGCACATGGTCGGGCTATTGGAGACCCGATGCGTGTCGCCACTAAACAGTGGCTTCGTCAGTGGCTTCGTCGACCCCTGACGAAGCCACTGTTTAGTGGCGACACGAGTCGGGTCTTCAATAAAACTGCTTGATTATTTTGAGTTATTGCTGGGTGATCCCCCTTCTTTTGCCTATGTGTTTTCTTTATGGTTTATAATGTCAAGGACACTGCTTGGGTATCCGGTTTGCTAGGGTGGATACCCAGTCTGTGCCTAGTTACCTGTCGGATTTTAGGGATGTGTTCTCAGAGCAGGGGTGCCAAGAACTCCCTCCTCAACGTCCAGCGCCATTAATCTCGTTCCTAGTGCCAAGAAAAGACTATATAATATCTCTGGTCCAGAGAGACAGGCCATGAAGGACTACATCTCGGAAAGCCTGGCTAAAGGTCATATCAGACAATTGCCATGGGGTTACGACTTTGCCTGGATTTCCTTGAACTCAATACGATTACTGTTCGTGATCCTTTTAATCAAATTGTTGGGGCAAAATAGTTATCAAAGATGGACCTTAGGGGGTGTATAATCTCATCCGCATTAAAGAGGGAGATGAGTGGAAAGCAGCATTCAATACGGAGGACACTATAAGAATCTGGTCATGCATTTTGGGTTGACGAATGCACCCGCTGTCTTTCAATACTATAAGGCTGTGTTTGCACCGTCAGGAAACACAGCGCATTTGACGGAGCGGAAATTCCGCTCCGTCTAAGCCCCCCCCCTTTCTGACACGCGTTCTTTCCGGAGGTGTTCAGGACACCTCCGGAACACCTCCGGAAAGAACGCAGGGCTACATAGCCCTGTGTTAAATTCCGTTGCGGCGACGCAGCGTCGCCGCAATACGCTAGGACATGCTGCGGTCTGAAAAGACGCGCAGCATGTCTGGATACGCAGGTCTTCCGCCTGTGTGTTGTTATGCATAGTGGAGACGGGATTTCTTGAAATCCCCTCCACTATGCTGTAACATCTGGACGCTGCGTGTTTGGCGCTGCGCCAGCGCACAGCGCCAAACACGCAGCGTTTCCTGACCGTGGAAACTCACCCTAAATTACATCTTTAGTCACCTGGTAGGCAGATTTGTAGTTATTAGGGATGAGTGAATAGCTTTGGATAACTCCTGGGTGAACCTGGTGGAGTCTGGGACAGAGTCAGAGGTTGGGACATCATACATCTTACCCACACCAAGAATAGCGGGCTAAACTTCTATCAGGGTTTCAGTCTCCTCATATTCCAGTTCCTGTCTCTCATCCTTCTCCTCATCCTCAGCTGGACTAGCCTCCCCATCACTCCCCAGCTGGGAGCTATGCAGCAGTGCCTTGGTGAAGCGGCAGCACGCTCTGCCAAAGCTCATCTGTTTAGGTGATAAAACTCACAACTAGTGATGAGCCCTTGCGGGCAGGGTCCTCTCTCCCTCTGTACTTACGTGTGTCTGGTATTGCTCATGTTTATTGTACTTGTCTATATTTGCCCCTTCTCACATGTAAAGCACCATGGAATAAATGGCGCTATAAAATGTATAATAATAATAATAATAATAATAATGAGCGAACGTGCTCGCCACTGCTCGTTACTCACCCAAGTATCACTGTACTCGGTGTACTCGGGTAGCACCGAGCATTTCCGGTATTACTCGGCGGGAGCTCGGGTCTCTGCCCTGCAATTTTGGTGCTCTTTGGAGCATCAATGAACATGCAGGGATTGTCTGTTATGCACTGTAATGCCGCAACCATCTTTGTTGTGGTATTACAGTGATTGGCTGGCCGCACAGCGTCATCAGGTCTATAAGAGACCGGATGCCGCCCTGCTCGCGCATTCAGCTCCGGATTCAGTGTAGGCAGAGTTGCTGCTGAGATAGGGAGATGTCTGTGCTTTTATTAGTTAGTGTGGGTTGTTCAATCCAGAAATCCAGCTAAACCAACAGTTGCTTTAAGAGCTAATTAGGGGATATATAGATTGCAGTGCTAGGTAGGCAGGGGAGTCTATGTGCGCATATCCACATCAGTGCAAGGCATGCAAGCACTGTATGTGAGTATATAGATCTCACTGCATACTTCAAAAGGGTCCATTACTATCTGGTGCTGCCTATTACCGTATATACTTAAGTATAAGCCGACCCCTAATTTTGCCACAAAAAATTGGGAAAACTTATTGACTCGAGAATAAGCCTAGGGAGGAAAATGCAGCAGCTACTGGTAAATTTAAAAAATAAAAATAGATGCCAATAAAAGCAAAATTGAAACATCAGTAGGTTAAATGTTTTTGAATATCCATATTTAATTAGGAGCCCCATATAATGCTCCATACAGTTCATGATGGCCCCATAAGATGCTCCATACAAAATACACCTCATATAATGCTGCACAAAGGTTAATGATGGCCCCACAAGATGCTCCATAGATTATGCCCTATATGCTGCTCCATAAATGTATTGGCCCATAAGATGCTCCATAGAATGGGCCCCATATGCTGCTCCATAAAGGCTGTGGCCCCATAAGATGCTCCATAGAATAGGCCCCATATGCTGCTCCATAAAGGTTATGGCCCATAAGATGCTCCATAGAATGGGCCCCATATGCTGCTCCATAAAGGTTATGGCCCCATAAGATGCCCCATAGAATAGGCCCCATATGCTGCTGTTGCTGCGAATAAAAAAAAAAAAAAAAGACATACTCACCTCTTGTCGCTGGGGGCCAGGTGCCGGTGTCACCACTGGCTCAGGTCCCAGGCACCTGCGATATTCATCTGTCCCCGCTCCACCGCTGCACGCTGCTGTGTCTTTCGGGTCCTCTGGCTGTGAATGTTCAGGCAGAGGGCACGCACTAACAACGTCATTGCGCCCTCTGACCTGAACGTCACAGTCAGAGGATGTGAGGACAGAGCGGTGCGCAGCGGTGGAACGGGGACAGGTGAATATAGCATGGCTCCCCCCGTCCTCCCCGTCATACTCACCCCCTCCTGGCACGTCTCTGCAGCCCCTGCTTCTCCCATTGTCTACGGCGCCGCAGCTCTTCCTTCCTTCAGCGATCACGTGGTACCGCTGATTAAAGTCATGAATATGCGCATATTCATGACTTTAATGAGCGGTACCACGTGACCGCTGAACACAGGCACCAGAGACCATGGGAGAAGAAGGGGGGCTGCAGAGACCATGCCAGGAGGGGGTGAGTATATGTGACAGCCGCGCTCCCCCACCCCTGCCGACCCACTGGTATATGACTTGAGTATAAGCCGAGAGGGGGACTTTCAGCCCTAAAAAATGGGTTGAAAATCTCGGCTTATAGTCGAGTATATACGGTGTATATATATATATATATATATATATATATTATATATGTATATATATACGTAGCTGCAGGTATCCGTGGCTAGGATTGTTTTTTTTGCACCTTAATCCTGCTAATTTTATTACAAAGCAATCCAGAGACCCAATTTTTTGCTTTGTCACACTGCAGACTACAGCCATGTCATTTTAATACAACAGCGTTAAAATCTGGAAATTTAAAAGTGCTTTTTTGTCCCAGGCATCAGATCTGAGTGCGCAGAAAATCCTGTTTTTTTTTTTGTTACTGTAGTATTTTTTGGAGTGTCTTCCACCATTCTGATGACCAAAATATCTTTTTCAGGTGGCCAAAAATATTTATCTACAGTTCTTATATTTAGTGTCATAGCCTAGTTATTGACACAATTTTGGTGGTCCCAAAAAAATCAAACACACATTTGTAATCGTGTTCTATCTCCGTAAGACACCAGATCTATCTGTGGTCTACAAATTGTGGCATTTCCGGCCTATATTCCACTGTATTTGCTGTCTGTTACCCTAGTTCTGTACAATATTTTGGGGTGTAATCTTAAAAAAATACAGGCTACATAGAGTGACCAGTGTGGTATCTGTGTCAGACTCCTATTTCTCTGTGTGCCAAAAATTGTGGCATATCAGGGAAACATTATCTTTTTTTGCTGTGTCTTACTTTAATTCTAGACAGTTTTCGGGTAAAAAATTTTTTTAAAACTCCAGGGCACATATTGAACAGTCTGTTATCTCTGTCAGATGCCAGTTGTATCTATGCTCTACAAATAGTTGCTTTTCAGGCCTACCTTGCCCTTATTTCTGTCTGCTACCCTAGGTGTAGTATACACTATTTTGGCCTAAAAATAAAGAAATGCCCACATATTGAACAGTGTGGTATCGCTGTCAGACAGCTGAACTGTTTGTGGCCTACAAAGTGCGGCAATTCAGGCATACATTCCACTGTATTTGCTGTCTGTTACCCTAGTTCTGTACAATATTTTGGGGTATAAACTAAAAAAAATACAGGCTACATAGAGTGACCAGAGTGGTATCTGTGTCAGACTCCTGTGTGCTAAAAATTGTGGCATTTCAGGGCTACATTAGACAGTTTTTTCTTCATCTTACCACAGTTATTGACAGTGACAGCAGTTTGTCAAATAAATTACATTCCAGATATTTGAAAGTGCGCTTTGCCCGCACACAGATTACATTACACTAATGTTGCTCCAAATTGTGATTTTTTATTGAACGTTGAAAATATTGTACTACATTTAAAATGGGAAAGGCGCGTGGCAAGGGATGGGGAACTGGACGTGATGTTGATGGTGCATGCAGAGGCAGAGGGCAAGCTGCAATTGTGCCACAACAAACACCCACATCTTATTGCAACAGATTCTTGTCAGAATTCATAGGGGACGGCAGAAGACCACTCTTGACAGCAGAGCAGCGTGAAAAGGTAGTTGGTTGGATGGCGGATTATACTTTCAGTCAGTATGGCACCACCACCAGCACCCTGTCTTCCACACGGTCAAGTCTGAGTAGCGGTGAGTCTGGACCGCATATTCCTCACTCTGATCCTACTTCCACCTCCCATGCTGAGTGCCCGCAGACAACTGATCCCACACTTGGACACTCCAAAGAGCTGTTCAGTTGTCCATTTAAAGATTCTTGCCTCTCGCCCGGTTCACTTGAAGTGGGGCAAACTGAGATTGCATGTAGCGATGCCCAAATATTTGAGCAGCCCCATTCACACGAAGGCGACGTTGGGAATGTGTCACAAGAGGTGAAAGATGATGAGACACAATTGCCAGAAAGTCAGGAGGAGGACCAGCGTGTGGAAGTGGAAGAGGAAGTGGTGGGTGATATAGTAACTGACCCAACCTGGCAGGAGAACATACAGAGCAAGGACAGCAGCACACAGGGGGAGGGAGGCATAGCACCACAACAGACAGGAAGAAGCACTGTGGTGGCCGCAGACAGAAGGCAGGCAACCATTCCTCGTAAAACCAACACAACAGAAGTTGTCATCACAACTGTTGGGTCTTCCCGAGTCTGGTTGTTTTTTAAAGACTCTGCCGATAACCCCAAACAGGCCACTTGCACCACCTGCCATGTCCGCATCAGCAGAGGTGGCAAAACTACCAGCCTGACCACCACCAGCATGATCAGGTATATGGCATCAAAGCACCCGACTTTGTGGGCTGAACACCAGGGTCCAGGAACAGTGTCTGTGGGTGACACCACAGCTTCTTCCGCTGTTGTGCGTGGAAGCCAATCCCCTGTCCATGGTGCCAGTGAAGATGCCTCCTGCCCTGCACCTGTCGTTGCACACACTCAACAACCACCATCAGCAAGCACGTCCACATCCTTAACCCAGTGCAGCCTTCAGTTGTCCATACCCCAGTCATTGGAACCAAAGCAGAAACACGCTGCCAACACCCACAGGCCACAGTAGTAAATTCACACATTTCTCGTCTGCTTGCACTCGAAATGTTGCCTTTTAGGCTCGTGGAGACTGAAACTTTCCGCAACCTGATGGGGGCAGCCTTCCAAGGTACTCTGTCCCAAGCCGACACTATGTTTCCCTGTGTGCGAGTCCCAGCATTACACAAGCACGTGTCCCACAACATTACCCATGCCCTCAACAATGCAGTTACTGGGAAAGCACACTTAAACACAGACATGTGGACAAGTGCTTCTGGGCAGGGACGGTACATCTCGCTGACGGCACACTGGGCTATCATAGTGGAAGCCGGGACCCAGTCGGACCTTGGGATGGAAAGCAAACTATCAACGCAGAGAAATGCGGGCCTAGGTCAATTAGGGTTGCTCCCAGAGTCTACAGCTCCTGCATGTCATTCTCCTCCTCATCCTCCTCTTCAGCCTGCATCTCTGAAATGACCACATCAGTCACAAGCTGGAAGCACTGCCTCAGCCAAGTGTCGTCAACAGGCTGTGCTGAAGCTAATATACTTAGGTGACAAACCTCACAATGCTGAAGAGTTGTGGACAGCTCTAAAAGAGCAGGCAAATATGTGGCTGACACCGCTCAACCTATAGCCAGGCATGGTGGTGTGTGACAATGGCCATAACCTGGTGGCGCCTCTGAGGTGAGGCAAGCTCACACATGTATCATGTCAGGTCCATGTGCTTAACCTGGTGGTTCAGCAGTTTCTCAAAACCTACCCGAAGATGCCGGATCTGCTTGTGAAAGTACACCGCCTGTGTGCCCATTTTAGAAAGTCAGCTACAGCTTCAGTGCCTTTTCCATGCTTCAGCAGTGTTTGCAGCTTCTGGCTCACCGACTGGTGTGCGATGTCCCCACGCATTGGAGCTCTACACTGCATATGCTGGAAAGGATTTGTGAGCAGAAGAGGGCAGTTGTTGAGTACCAGCATCAGTTCAGACTCCACACATAAGACCTCAGGAGTGGACATGGATTTCAGACATATGTACCATTACAAAACTTTGAGGAGTCCACCAAGATGGTTAGCGGCGATGACACCATAATTAGCATCACCATCCCACTTTTCTATATTCTGAAAAACTCTCTGCACACAATCAAAGAGGATGCATTGAAGGTAGAGCACATTGAGATGGAGCAAGGAACCATACAGGGTGATTACACACAGCCCAGCCTCATGTCATCCCAACGTGGATTGGTTGACAATAAGGAAGAGGAAGAGGAGGAAGAACAGGAGCTACTTTCCTGCATCTATTGACTGTACTACATTCAAGAAAAAAAGGTAGCACACTGTAGCGCCATAGCTTGCGGACACAAAATATGAAAAATGAATTGCATCACTGCCTTAGAAATATGAAAAATTGAGAAGTCTTAGTGCATAAAAAGGCCAAGAGGATTGGCATAGTTAGGACCTGGAATACGAGAAGACCTTAACGTGGCTTCCAGGTACACATAAATTGGCCTTTTTATGCGCTAAGACTTCTCAATTTTCATATTTCTAAGGCAGTGATGCAATTCATTTTTCATATTTTGTGTCTGCAAGCTATGGCGCTACAGTGTGCTACCTTTTTTTCTTGAATGTGTATGAGTTGGTGACTCTAGGTTTTAGCACCTGTTCATACTGGATCTATGTTTGGATGATGTGCCGGTCAGTTTTTTGATATGTATTGACTGTACTACAAGCACAA
>JARQOD010000004.1:260199381-260335764 GCA_033576555.1 Oophaga sylvatica | reverse complement strand
GACGAAGAGGACCAGACGGGGGCACAGACCGAAGGGACAATCTGAATCAAATACGGACAACTCGTTCCAGGTATGTGCCCACTCGTCATTAACATCTCATCCAGGACTTTGAGTATCGCAGAATATTATGTCCTCCAAAAAGGACTTTCCTTCTGCCCTCTTACAAATATAGGACATTTGAACTTGAAATGGACCTTCAAAGGTTTTTTCGTTCCCTACGACTACGGGTGTATTTTTCTCAACCTCCCGCACCTAGACCTATACAGTCTCCGGGAGAACCGGGACGACTCTCAGCCACTTATTGATTTCATTTATTCCTCTTTCCATGGTCTTAAATCTGACATGGAAAAAGGCAAATTACACTACCCACATAACCTCACGGCTGCTGATCATCATGCCCTTAAATCCTTACAAGATGATAAAAATATCATCATAAAACCTGCGGATAAAGGGGGTGCAATTGTCGTGATGGACCGCTCATATTACATCTCTGAGGCACTCCGGCAACTCGACAACATCACTATTTATCAGAAATTACCGCGTGATCCCACCAATGATATACAGACCCGCATTAGCGACACACTAAGACAACATTGTGATGCAGGCATCCTGGACAGTAAAACTCATGAGTTTCTAATCTCTCATAATCCGATCATCCCTGTATTCTACATACTCCCCAAAATCCATAAGAACCTCCAGCAACCCCCTGGCAGGCCAATCGTGGCCGCCTCGGACTCCATTTTCTCACCATTGGCAATTTATCTAGAAAAAATCTTCACTCCTCTAATCAAAACTAGCAAATCATTCATTTTGGACACTGGAGCGTTTCTGGACATGATCCGTTCCATCAATCAAGTTCCAGCTAATTCCCTATTAGTCACATTTGACGTAAAAGACCTCTACACTTCCATACCTCATGAGAACGGTATACGGTCTGTCCAACGCTTACTTGAAAAATCGGACTTTAATCCAGCAGAGATCGCTCTCTGTCTGGATCTGTTAACCATCGTACTTAAACACAACTACTTTATGTTCCAGGATGATTTCTACCTGCAGATACGCGGGACCGCAATGGGCTCGAACGTAGCACCCCCATATGCAAATTGCTACATGGCCCATTTTGAGGAGACATTGATCTACACAAACCCTCTATTCAAGAACAACGCCATTGTCTGGAAACGTTACATAGACGATGTCTTCTGCATATGGGGGGGCACGTTCGAGTCCTTAGCACTCTTTCATCAATTTCTGAATTGCTCTTGGCCCGGACTCAGCTTTACCATCTCACACGACCACTCCAGGATCAATTTCCTAGACACTGTGATTATAAAGGATTCCAGTGGCTGTTTATCCACTGATCTATATGTCAAACCGACAGATCGTAACAGCTTACTTCATTTTAATAGCTTCCATCCAGTCGCCATGAAGAAATCCATTCCGACATCCCAATTCTATCGGGTCAAAAAGATCGTCTCCGATCATACCACTCAGGAAACCCGCCTCTCAGAAATGAATTCAAAATTTAGAGAGAGGGGCTATCCACAAGGGGTCCTGGATCGTTCCAGAACTACGGTCACTCGCAATAAACAAGATATGGGGGCAGAATTGCTTTCGTACACCATTACCACCCCTATGCGTATATATTGCACAAATCCATTCGCCAACATTGGCCGCTCCTCCAGACTGCGCACCCGGACATTAAAGAATTCTCTAGACCTTTTCTCCCATGCTTCCGCCGTGCACCCAACCTAAGGGATGCATTGATCAGAGCTGACTTAGGCCCTAAAAAATCAGGAACTACACAACAATTCCTGAAAAAACCAAGAACGGGCACTTTCCCATGTCTGGGATGCACTCAATGTAATAACGTACTCAGAGGAGAAACCATCCATCACCCATATACGGGAAAAACATTTAGAGTCCGTGGTTTCTTTACTTGCGACACGGCCTTCGTGATATACGTGATTAAGTGTCCTTGTGGGTTATTATATGTTGGGGAAACTAGTCAACCTGTAAAACAACGCATTTCAAAACACAAATCAACCATAAGATGTAAGAATACCTTACTCCCATCCCACACCACTTCATCACAATGGGACATACCATAGCCCAATTAAAATACCAAGTTTTAGAACAAATACCACATTCACGACGAGGAGGCGACCGCATACGTCAATTGAAAAGGAGAGAGGCGTATTGGATACACACCCTAGACACTCTATCACCTAAGGGTCTTAATCGTGAATACGATTTACTCTCCTTCATGTAATTCTGCATATGACCACTGAGGCTATAATTCCCCCACCCCCCCTTTTTTATACATCACTTGCCATATACCACATGATATGTTGATCTCAGCCAGGTGTTTATTTATTTAATAATCCGTGCTCCCATTTTCCCATACTGTCTTCTGATAACGCACTATACCAATATGAATTTTGCTGTGACACCCTTTTACTTTATAAATGATGCATACAGATGTTTACACATCACCTGTCATTTACCACATGCTGCTTTGATCTCTGTTAGGTGGTTATTAATTATTCCTTGTTGCCTGCAGATTTGTCTTCCATACTGTCTTATGATAATGTACTAAATCAGTACTCATATTACTGTTATGCCCCTTTTGACGCATACTGATGCTGCAAGCCTGTTATGTATATCGCTTTAAGCTAATGTACAAGATCGCAATATTTATTGCTGTAAACTCCTTTATGCTTGTACTAACATGCCTCTCTCTCATTCACTTTAGAGCCGCTTGTATTAAGTACTATAATGCTGCCACGTCATCCTGTTGGGCACATCTCCATCAGCACGCTGCTCCTTTACTCCTCCCACCTGTAGGACGGCCTCTGGTTACCTAGTATTCACTTGGAACACATGTCCATTAACTTCCTGCCACCTCACTTCCTGTCTAATGCTCTGTTTGACTGACACTATAGTCCCGCCTCTTCCTCTCATATACATGCTGCTTTCTAGCTTTCTCTGCACTCAGACTAGCGGTGGACACCGCGTCCAATGCGGAGACCTATCCTCACTACCGGACTCCTTCACAACAGGTCAGTCACAGACAAGTATAGCGGCTCCACCGCTTCACCATCATATTGATAGTTGTGATATTTATGGTATCTATGTTTTGCGCTGTTTCTACAGGTTACTAGTGCAATAGAGGCATTGTCCTCTTCCTCATCTCACCCACCAACACAGGGTATGTCACATCTACAGGCATAGGCACAAAATCTACTTATACATAAAAGTATATCGGCACTTACGTTTATCTTATTTTCACCTACAGCTATATCCAGCCCTTTCTTCCCTATGTGGATCAACCCCTTCCCAGTAGTATCTGGTATGTCCTCACCATATATATTCTTTCTGCCTTTGTGATACCTCTGATACAACTCTGACCTATGATTGCTCCCTAAATCTCCTGAAGCATTGTATACAACTACTCTCTACCTTTACTATTGACCAAAATTTTGATTGTACATACTTTATTTTGTTAATATAATTTTTTTCTTCTGTTTTTATAAATGTAGTGACTGATGAAGGTCCATGATATAGGACCGAAACGTTTCGTGTTACTACTGTGAATAAAAATCTTTATTCTCACTATACTAAAGTTGAGTGCCGAGTTCATTTTCTAATAGGTTTCCTTTTTGTGTCCTGGTAGGAGATGAGGAAGAAGTGTCTCCTGTATCTGACATTCCAGAGTTAGGGGTGGCCGGTGAGAATTTTGGGACTGCCCAACACAGGGACCCAACTCTGAAGGAAGCCTTCAACAATGTCACTGTCATTGATGGGGTTGCACAGGAACCGGGGGCCGACACCAGATTTCCATACTTTATGCTGAGTGGGGAGCTGTTGTATCGGGTCACAAAAATAAGGGAGGAGTTGGTGGAGCAGTTGCTAGTACCCGGGTCCTATAGACGGAAGGTGTTGGATATGGCCCATTCACACATCTTGGGGGGACACCTAGGGGTAGACAAAACACAGGAACGGATTATTCAAAGATTCTATTGGCCTGGATGTCACCGGGAGATAGTAAACTATTGCAGGTCCTGCCCTATATGTCAGTTAACTGCCCTACCTCTCATTTCCGGAACCCCCTGGTGCCACTGCCCATTATTGAAGTGCCATTTGAGAGAATTGCCATGGACTTGGTCGGTCCCCTAGTTAAATCAGCCCGGGGCCATCAGTATATATTAGTCATCCTGGACTATGCCACACGCTATCCGGAGGCAATTCCCCTGAGAAATTCTTCAGCGAAGAGCATAGCCCGCGAGTTGGTACATGTGTTTTCCCGGACAGGCTTGCCGAAGGAGATCCTGACCGACCAAGGGACACCGTTCATGAGTAAAGTAATGAAGGAGTTGTGCAGGGTCCTGCAAATCTCTCAGTTGAGGACCTCGGTGTACCATCCTCAGTCAGATGGCCTTGTGGAGAGATTCAACAAGACCCTAAAGAGCATGCTAAGAAAAGCCATAGAGAAGGATGGTAGAGACTGGGACTGTCTCTTACCCTACCTGATGTTTTCCATCCGTGAAGTTCCTCAGGCCTCCACGGGGTTCTCACCGTTTGAGCTTCTGTATGGCCGACATCCGCGAGGTCTCCTGGATATCGCCAAGGAAACCTGGGAAGCCGAAGTGACGCCCCACCGAAGCGTTATTGAGCATGTGGCCCTGATGCAACAGAGGGTTGCGAAGGTGATGCCAATCGTGAAGGAACACCTCCTCCAGGCACAAGAAGCCCAGGCCAGGGTTTACAACCGATCAGCCAGAGTGAGACAGTTCAATCCGGGAGACCGAGTGCTCGTGCTGGTTCCGACGGTGGAAAGCAAGTTCTTGGCCAAATGGCAAGGGCCGTACGAGGTGATGGAGAAGCTTGGTGAAGTAAACTATAGGATTCACCAACCCGGAAGACGGAAACCAAACCAGGTGTATCATGTCAACCTCCTCAAGACATGGCATGATAGAGAGTCAGCTGTAACTCCGTGCTTGCTGGGCCACTCAGAAGGTGACATTGAAGGGGTTACGATAGCAGAGACCCTATCAAAGGACCAGAAACAGCAATGCCGGGAGTTGCTCAAGAGGAACAGGGACCTGTTTTCAGAGTTGCCAGGGCGCACGAAGGTCATAGAGCATGAAGTTCTGACAGAGCCACATGTGCGGGTGAATGTGAAGCCCTATCGAATCCCTGAGGCCCGTCGAGAAGTAATCTCCAAGGAGGTGGAGCGTATGTTGAAACTCGGAGTCATTGAGGAATCCAAGAGCGGTTGGGCGAGTCCTATCGTCTTGGTCCCGAAACCTGATGGAGAATGGAGATTCTGCAATGATTATAGGAAGCTGAATGAGGTCTCCAAGTGTGACGCATATCCCATGCCACGCGTTGATGAGCTCATCGAAAGACTTGGACCCGCCAGGTACATAACCACTTTGGATTTGACGAAAGGATACTGGCAGATTCCCATGGCCCAGGAAGCCAAGGAGAAAACGGCGTTTTCAGATGGATGCTTCCAGTATGTCCGGATGCCGTTTGGCCTGCAGGGAGCGCCAGCGACTTTTCAGAGAGCCATGGATAGGATTCTGGCACCTCATAAGCAATACGCCGCTGTGCACCTGGATGATATCGTTATTTTCAGCCCGGACTGGGAGAGTCATTTGGGAAAGGTCCAAGCAGTGTTTGATGCTCTAAGAGAAGCAGGGTTTACAATAAACCCGAAGAAGTGTGCCTTGGGAAAGGAAGAGGCTAAGTACCTTGGATATGTAGTAGGTCGTGATGAAATAAAACCCCAAATCAATAAAATCGAGGCGATTCAAACATGGCCAAGACCGTTGTCCAAGAAACAAGTGAAAGCCTTCCTGGGGATTGTCGGGTACTACAGGAGGTTCATCCCAAACTTCGCCACGAGGGCTGCCCCTCTGTCTGATCTGCTGAAAGGGACCAAATCAGTGATGGTAAAATGGTCTGAAGAAGCAGAGTTGGCCTTCCAAGAAATGAAAGGGGCCCTGTGTAAACAACCGGTCCTGATAGCCCCAGACTTTAAGAAGGAGTTTGTTCTTCAAACAGATGCCTCAGATGTTGGATTGGGAGCAGTTCTGTCACAGGAGATACATGGGGAGGAGCATCCAGTCCTTTACCTGAGCAGGAAGCTATCTTCCTGTGAGAAGAATTACTCTGTCGTGGAGAAGGAGTGCTTGGCCATAAAATGGGCAGTGGACACTTTACGGTACTATCTAGTGGGACGAAAGTTTAGATTGATATCTGACCATGCCCCACTCAGATGGATGAGGGAAACCAGGGGTAGAAATGCAAGGGTCACCCGCTGGTTCTTAGCCCGGCAGGACTTTAGTTTCCAGGTAGAACACAGGGCCGGGAAGCTACACGGTAATGCTGATGCCCTCTCAAGAATCCCGTGTCTAGTGGGAGAAAGTGCCAAGCCCCACGGTTTTAGGCAGAGGGGGGAGGTATGTAGAGTGGCAAAGGGTTGTGTTATAGACGGGAGGTATCTGGCTCAGAGATGCCTTGTATCTGTTATGTAGCCCAGTACACATTAGCCCTGGGTAGTGGCATCACTATAGCAGTGTATGTGGTAAAGGACCTGTGATGATGTCACTACCACATGACCAGTCATGTGTTCTCTGTTAGCTGAATGTCTGATATATAAATGAGCCTACTGCTGACCACAGGTGTGAGTGGCTGGAGGTGTGGAGACCTCCAGTGTGGGAGTTCTGAGGAGACCTCCAGTGTGTGTGCTGAAGAGAGTACTCAGTTAGAGTACCAGGACTTTTATCTGTTTTTTGTTACTTTGTGCCAAAGAAGGTCTGTTTTGTTTTCTGTTTGACAGCAAGTTTATGAAGTCTTAATAAACTTGCTTAAAGAACCAGGAAGAGTCGCCCTCCTGCTTACCTCCAGTCGCACACCAGCGAGACCACATCCCTACAATATGTTGGAGCGGTTGTGTGAGCAGCAGCCAACAGTAATGGAGTATCAGCTGCATCAGGCGCAATCAACTCGCAATTTGCGCCGTTCACACTTGACCACTACTGACTGGGCCTCTATAATAATAATAATCTTTATTTATATAGCGCCAACATATTCCGCAGCGCTTTACAGTTTAACAGTTTCAGAACACAATTCATAAGTAACAACTAGTGTTGAGCGATACGATACTGCAAATATCGGGTATCGGCCGATATTAGCTGTATCGGGCTTTCGATTCCGAATACCGATATTTTCGTCATATCGGATACCGGAATCGGGATTGTCACTGTCACTGTCTGTGTCCGTCGGTCGGGTCTGTCACTGTCAGTGTCCGTCGGTCGGGTCTGTCAGGAGTCAGCGGCACTTACCTGGCAGAAGATCTCCGGCGGTCACGGCCTGGACTGCTTCATGGCCGCCATCATCTTTCCCCGGCGGTCACATGCAGTTTCTCGCGATAACTGCAGTGACTGCTGGGTAATCCCGGCCGTAAAGCAGTCAGTCCGATGACGTCACCGCCGGGGAAGCAGGTAATCAGCTGTGCTGCGTCGCGATGACAGGCTCTGCCTGTCATTGCGATGTAGCAGAGCTGGATCGTCGTGGGACAGTCGTTACTATGGACTGCGTCGGACAGGTGGTATACTGTTGGTTTTTTTTTTTTTCTTTTTTTACAGGAGAACGATGGCGTCGCAGGAATGAGAGTACAATAAAAGAAATGAAAACTGTGTTGTCTCTTTTATTTCATTAAAATACTTTTTTCTTGCTTTGTCTTTTTTTATGCATTTAATAACTTTGGGATTAATAATGGATCGGTGTCTTATTGACACCTCTCCATTATTAACCGGGCTTATTGTCACCGTGCAATCAACGGTGACATTAACCCCTTATTACCCCGCTTGCCACCGCTACAGGGCAAGTGGGAAGAGCCGGGTAAAGTGCCACAATTGGCACATCTTTTGATGCGCCAAATGTGGGGCTGCTGTAGCCTGGTATTATCAGGCTGTTGAGGGCCAAAATCCATGGGCCTTGACAGTCTTTTAATACCAGGCCGCAGCAGTCTGCATTTTACTTGGCTGGTTAACAAAAATAGGGGGACCCCTACGCCGTTTTTTTTTTCGAGGGGATCCCCTATTTTTGTTAACCAGCCAAGCTAAGCAGACTGCTGTGGCCTGGTATTATCAGGCTTGCAAGGTCCATGGATATTGGATCCTTACCAGCCTGAAAAACCAGGCCTCAGCGGTCTGCTTCATCTGGCTGGTTAACAAAAATAGGGGGGACCCCACGCCAATTTTTTTCGAGGGGATCCCCTATTTTTGTTAATCAGCCAAGATATGCAGACTGCTGTGGCCTGGTATTATCAGGCTGGCAAGGTCCATGGATCTTGGCTCCTTAACAGCCTGAAAATCCAGGCCTCAGCGGTCTGCTTCATCTGGCTGGTTAACAAAAATAGGGGGGACCCCACGCCATTTTTTATTCGAAGGGAACCCCTATTTTTGTTAATCAGTTCCCTCTGACGTCACTGATTGTGTCCCTGGCTGACCTGAAGTGAAAGTGGAAAGCAATCAATTAAGCTTTCCACTTCCTCTCCTGTCAGCCAGGAGAGGAACTTATTCATTTGGGGGTTTACTGTGAGGCTGCAGCATTAGCTGCGGTCCCTGCAGTAAACATTAACCCTTTCTGAAGGATTACACCGTGGGACCTGACTGTGCAGGGGATAGGTAAGAATAATTTTGCTTTTTTATTTTATTTTTATTACAGGAAATGGTTTTTGCAGTCAAATAAAAGATGGTCAAAAACATGTGTCTTTATTTCATTAAAATGATTTTTAATTAAAGTGTGTGTGTTTTATTTTTATTTCATGCAATAGGATTAATAATTGATAGTTGTCTAATTGACAGCTCTCAATTATTAACCTGGCTTAAGGTCACCTTTCAATTGCAATGTGGCTTTAACCCCATATTAACCCATTCGCCACAGCTACAGGGCAATGGGAATAGACGGGCAAAAGTGCCAGAAAGGGCGAATCTAATTATAGATTTGTCTTTTCTGGGGTGTCTGGGGGCAGATGTTAGTAGCCATGGGGGGCCAAAAATAATGGTACCTCTCTGGGCTATTATTATCTGCCCCCATTCGCTGGCTTTGTCTGGCTGGTTGCGAAAATAGGGCGGGAGCCCACGCATTTCTTTTAAACAATTTTACACCTCAATATATATATATATATACATGTCATTGAATTTGTGACACATATATATATATTTATATTTATAGTTCATACACTTCTACATAGTATAATAGCCGCTAATTCAATTGCAGGCTTTTGTGAAAATGCAGAACCCGACATGAAATGACACTTGGTGTACATAGGGTTAACCATGTCTTTTCATGTCCTTTGCTATCTGATTTGCACAAACAATTACATCAGTCTATGTGTGCAAAATTTCACACCTGTAGGGGTTAATTAAAGGTGTAAATTCGTAGCAAAAAAGTCCGTTTTTTTAACAACGAATTTACACCTTTAATTAAACCCTACAGGTGTGAAATTTTGCACACATAGACTGATGTAATTGTTTGTGCAAATCAGATAGCAAAGGACATGAAAAGACATGGTTAACCCTATGTACACCAAGTGTCATTTCATGTCGGGTGCTTCTGTCTTTTCACAGAAGCCGTCTTTACCCGGCAATTGAATCAGAAGATATTTTACTATGTAGAAGTGTATAAACTATACATATATGTATATATATATTTCACAATGACATGTATATATATATATATATATATATATATATATATGTATTCTATGTGTGTATATTTAGTGTTTACAAGGAAATAAAGGTTTTTTTAGTTGCATATTTTGTTCCCATAGACTTACATGGGACTTCCGGTATCGGAATCGGATATCGCCGATACCATTCCGATCCGATATTTTTAGATATCGAGCAGTATCGCTCAACACTAGTAACAACGTTAACAATAAATAATTAAAGCAATATAAGCCGCCCCTGCTCGTGACAGCTTACAATCTACAATGAGGTGGGGAGATACAAATTACAGGTGTTTATATACAATGGTGTATTTACAATGATGGTCCAGCCATTTTGAGGGAGTGATGGATGGATGGAGATAGTGAATGGGCTACACACACAGACTTACACATAGAATGACTTTGATTAGTGAATGTGATAGGTTGCTCTGAACAAATGTGTTTTGAGGGAGCGCCTGAAACCATGCTAATTGCGGATAGTCCTAATTTCTTGGGGTAGAGCATTCCAGAGGATTGGCGCTGCACGGGAGAAGTCTTGTAGTCGGGAGTGGGAGGTACGGATTAGTGCAGAGGTTAGTCGAAGGTCGTTTGCAGAGCGCAGCAGTCGGTTAGGCCGATAGATAGAAACCAGTACTTTGAATTGGATACTATAATGAATGGGCAGCCAGTGTAAGGACTGGCGAAGGACTCTATGAAGGACATCTGCCACGTTTTGCGTGCGTTTGATGAGTCAACGCGGATGGCGAGTGCAGATGATGCACTAGTCAGCCTGACTGTCCCCCTTATCTGCCTGCTTCAAAAAACAATGCAAGCACTAAGGGATGAGTTTTTGGAAGAGGTGGAGGATGAGGAGTCACAAATTCCCTCACCTTCTGGACAGTCAGCGCAACGTGGTTCCTCACAAAGGGCTGGGCAGGGCTCACTTTGTGAGGAGGATGAGGAGGAGTCAATGGAGGAGGAAGAAATCGCTACAGAGGGAGGTACACAACGCTCTAGTCAGTATGTATAGCGAGGGGGGGTGATGCAGAGCAGGCAGAGATGACGCCTCTTGCAGGGGACAGCATTTCTTGGCCAGTTGGGAGTCTGCAGCACATGGTTGATTTCATGCTGCAGTGCCTGAGAAACGACCGCCGCATCGCCCACATTCTCACCACGTCTGATTATTGTGTGTCCACCCTCCTAGACCCTCGCTACCGGGACAACTTACAAAGCCTCATCACACCGTTGAACCGGGAGCGTAAAATGCGGGAGTACCAAGACACACTGGTGCAATCCATAATGTTCTCCATTCCAGCCGAGAGCACTGCTGCTACTACTGCTTTACAAAGCAGCTCTGTGCGTCGAGGCAGTGGAGACAGCTCTGCAACAAGAGGGAGCACAAGCAGCGCCTCTGCACAGGGCAAGATGTTATGATTTGGTAGCTGAGGAGAGCAGGCAAAAAAGGCAATACACAGAGAGGTTGGAATCTATGGGATTGCAGTACCCTGACTAACCACCACAACTAAAGGCAGCCGTGGAGCGTACCTACGTTGGTCCTAGACGCCTCGTCACAGCCTGAGAAGCAAAACTACACCTAAAGATAGAAAGAGGAAAGCTATCTGCCCCGGAGCAGATCCACAAAGAACATAGAAAGCCCCCAAACATGTAATGGCGGTTAGACAAGAAGAAATACTGACACAGACAGAAAATAGTATGAGCAAACGTTGGGGCTCAAACTTCATAAATAGAAAAGGATAGGAAGGGCACTTTATGCAATCACAAAAAACCATGAAAAGTACCAACTCTACTAAATACAAAAACACCTGAGATGACAAGACCTCTAGCACCTAAATCAGTTCTCTGGTGTAACAAAAACTAAACAGCAGCCACAGAAAAAGTGGAACAGGAAAATGAACAAACAACAGTGGCAGAACTAAACTGAGAGGAGCACAAGCCCCCAAGGGGCAGACCCCCACAGAAGTGCAGGACAAAATGCCAAAAAAAAAACACAAAAAACTAAAAGAAGAAAATGTCTTATCTGTTAGAAAAAGATGCAGGCACGAAACAGCAAGCTACAAAGTGTACAGGAATCAAAAATGAGACCAGAACAATTGATCACCGTCAACCCTGATGGGAGGGAACCTCCCTTATATAACACTAGTCAGTAACACCTGATCTCCAATCTTCACAATCTTCATTGGATAGTTCAGTACTGTTTGTAACCACCAGAGGGAGCTTCTGCTCAGAATTCATTTCTAGCACATTCACAACAGCAAGACCAGTATGTTCCAAATGTAACGAAGTTTTGTGGCAGCGCCACCAATGTCTACACCATCCGAGACGGCTACAGTCAGCAGGAGGCAAAGTTTCCGTAAGATGGTGACAGACTACATGTCTTGGCCTCTCAGTGTACTCCCAGATGGCTCTACCCCATTCAAGTTTTGGGTCTCTAAGCTGGATACATGGCCAGAGCTTAGCCAGTATGCATTGGAGGTGCTGGCTTGCCCTGCTGCCAGTGTATTATCGGAGCGCGTCTTTAGTGCTGCAGGTGGTGTACTAACAGACCGTAGCATGCGACTATCCTCCGATAATGTAGACCGGCTTACTTTTCTGAAAATGAACAAGGCATGGATCTCGCATGAATTTGCCTGTCCGGTTTCAGATTAAATAACTGGTTGGCAACGTTATCCATGTCTCCTGTTATGTTCATCTTTCTACCACCTGAACTCTACTGCCTGGGCTACAACACTGCCAGTTGCTGCTCAGAAGTGCTGGATGCACAGATCAAAACAATCGCTGATGTGTTTGTGGGGTTCAGTAACGCCTGCTGTTCCCCTGCTGTGTGTCCGGCAAAAATTACTGCTAGGTAGCTACACATGTTGAAAAAAACATGACATGTTAAAGTGGCTACTGCTACACATAGATAAGAGGCTACACCCTTATTTCTAAGCTGTAAACAAGTGAAACGTCACCTTTAAAACCATAAAATTATTAGTCTTTGTCACAAATCTGTAACAAAATAATTGTGACATATTACTGCAGATATCCACATGTCGAACACAAATGCTAACACAAAAGCCTACTTATGCTATAGGGTACTGATGGTGAACCTTGTCACTCCATAACTTAGACAAATCTAACTCACATCATGCCTCAAATGCTGCAATGTTGGAAGTGCATAATGTGGGTTGAACTTTGACAACAGCTGCAGTGCGAAGGTTAGCCTTCAGTGTTCTTGGCTTTTAAATAAAAGCATACAAGTAAATTTAATAATCCATTGTTGATTAAGGACGTGATGTCCACCTGTAATATTGTGCAAACAATGGATGTAGGACTAGTCCTCTTCAACATTACTTATATTTGTGTCATCTCAAAAAAATACATATTTAATTACCGTATATACTCATGTATAAGCCGACCCGCGTATAAGCCGACCCCCTAATTTTGCCACAAAAAACTGGGAAAACTTATTGACTCGTGTATAAGCCTAGGGTGAAAAATGATTATGCCCCCATATGATGCTCCACAGATTATGCCCCCATATGCTCCACAGATTATGCCCAATATGCTCCACAGATTATGCCCCCATATGCTCCAGATTATGCCCCCATATATTCCACAGATTATGCCCCCGTATGATCCACAGATTATGCCCCCATATGCTGCATATTATGCCCCCATATGCTCCAGATTATGCCCCATATGTTCCACAGCTTATGCCCCCATATGCTCCAGATTATGCCCCATATGTTCCACAGCTTATGCCCCCATATGCTCCATATTATGCCCCCATATGCTCCAGATTATGCCCCATATGTTCCACAGCTTTTGCCCCATATGCTCCAGATTATGCCCCATATGTTCCACAGCTTTTGCCCCCATATGCTCCATATTATGCCCCCATATGCTCCAGATTATGCCCCATATGTTCCACAGCTTTTGCCCCCATATGCTCCATATTATGCCCCCATATGCTCCATATTATGCCCCATATTCTGCACAATTATGCCCCATAGTATTAGGCCTCATATGCTGCTGCAAAAAAAAAAAAAAAAAGACATACTCACCTCTCGTCGCTGGGGGCCAGGTGCCGGTGTCCTGAGCAGGCGGGGTGTCACCGCTCACTCAGGACCCCGGCACCTGAGATATTTACCTGTCCGTCGGTCCACAGCAGCGCACTGCTCCCTCGGTCCGACTCCTCTGTGTGTAAATGATCTGGCAGGGGGCGGGGCGCGCACTAACGACGTCATCGCGCCCTCTGCCTGATCATTTACACACAGAGGAGTCGGACCAAGGGATTAGTGTGCAGCGGTGGACCGACGGACAGGTAAATATAACTATACTCAACCCTCCGCCGCGCATCCCTGCAGTGTCTCCTCTTCTCCCGGCGCTCTCCGCAGCGCTTCAGTCCTGCAGCGGTCACGAGCTACCGCTCATTAAAGTCATGAATATGTGCATATTCATGACTTTAATGAGCGGTGCCATGTGACAGCTGCAGGAAGGAGCCGGAGATCGTGGGAGAAGCAGGGGGGCTGCAGAGACCGGCCGGCGGAGGCGTAAGTATGATCCGACACCCCCCGCTTCCCCTCCCCCGCCGACCCCCGTATATGACCCTAGAAAATAGGCTGAAAATCTCGGCTTATACATGGGTATATACGGTACAAATTTAACAACCCATATCATAAAGGTCCATCATGTAAAAATGAGAATCGGTAACAAAACTCATGCATTACCTTGTTAAAGTCAATAGTGCATAGTCACAATAGCTAAATATATACCTGCAAGTTTTGCTGAAACAACGACAACTGATAGAAAAGGTGAATGATATCTAGTTATCAGACTGAATAGCGACACCTGTACAATGTCGATATAATACTGTACCTTAACAAAAAGGCTGTTTGCAACCAATGTATTATATACGGATGGAAGCGCATCACACTAATAGATTTGAGTTATTTGAAATAGAATGGAGCAGCACCAATTACAGAAAAATGTCAAGGATGAGGCAGTGAGACACGCTCAAGTACAAGCACAGTGGTTGAAAACAACTGACGATCTGCATCAAAAATAAAACCTCTGATACAGTAAACACGCACACAACTGTTCAGTAGCTGTAAAGCCGTTGTGTACTTCATAATTGTTTGCAACCAATGTATTGATACGGATGGAAGCACGTCACACTAATAGATTTGATTATTTGAAATAGAATGAGCAGCAACAATTAGAGAAAAATGTCAAGGATGAGACAGTGAGACACGCTCAGCAGAGTACAAGCAGCAGTGGTTGAAGAACTAACTGGAGCGGGATCTGCACTCCAAAAATGAAAACCTCTGACTACAGTAAACACTGCACACAACTGTTCAGTAGCTGTGAAAGGCCCGTTTATGTACTTCTATATTGTTTGCAACCAATGTATTGGATACGGATGGAAGCACGTCACACTAATAGATTTGAATTATTTGAAATAGAATGTAGCAGCAACAATTAGAGAAAAATGTCAAGGATGAGGCAGTGAGACACGCTCAGCAGAGTACAAGCAGCAGTGGTTGAAGAACTAACTGGAGCGGGATCTGCACTGCAAAAATGAAAACCTCTGACTACAGTAAACACTGCACACAACTGTTCAGTAGCTGTGAAAGGCCCGTTTGCGTACTTCTATATTGTTTGCAACTAGAGTTGAGCATTCTGATACCGCAAGTATCAGGTATCGGCCGATATTCGCTGTATCGGAATTCCGATACTTAGTTCCGATATTTTTCATATATCGTATACCGGAATCGGAAGTTCCCATAATTCTTTGAGAGGCAATGTGATTTTAGTCAGCCAATGAGGAATCCTAAGAAGTGTGGGCACATCCTGTACTGCTGCGGTCATGTTAACTAATGGCATGGCTGTGATTGGATGCTGAAATGATGTCAGAATGCACTATAAAAGGCGCCGCCGCCATTTTAGCGTCACTGTGCTGTGAATTCAGTAAGGGACAGAACGCTGCTCTGCTGACTCTGAGGGACAGTTAGAGATTGCGATTTTGTGTACTGTGCTCTAGGCAGGCTAGTTTACCAACCGCTGTGTAAAGCTTCCTTTTGCCAGTGTTGTTTTAACAGCTCTGTGCAAGGTGTGTGTGTGAGAGTGCAGGTGACGCTGCAGTTTGCTCTGCATCCAACGCTGTTTGTAGGCATCTGCACATGTCACTCACAGACTCTTTTTTTTTTCTTTAGTGTAATTCTTGCTGCTCCATTCAATTGAAATTATAGTGTGATGCGCTTCCATCCGTATCCAATACATTGGTTGCAAACACTATAGAATTACAGAAAGGAGCCTTTCAGAGATAGTGAACAGTTGTGTTCAGTGTTCACTCTAGTCTGTGATTTTTTTTTTTTTTTGAGTGCAGATCACGCTCCAGTTAGTTCTTCAACCACTGCTGGTTGTAGTCTGCTGAACGTGTGTCACTGCCTCATCCTTGTCATTTTTCTCAAATTGGTGCTGCTCCATACCATTTCAAATAACTCAAATCTATTAGTGTGACGCGCTTCCATCCGTATCCAATACATTGGTTGCAAACACTATAGAATTACAGAAAGGAGCCTTTCAGAGATAGTGAACAGTTGTGTTCAGTGTTCACTCTAGTCTGTGAGGTTTTTTTTTTTTGAGTGCAGATCACGCTCCAGTTAGTTCTTCAACCACTGCTGGTTGTAGTCTGCTGAACGTGTGTCACTGCCCCATCCTTGTCATTTTTCTCTAATTGGTGCTGCTCCATACCATTTCAAATAACTCAAATCTATTAGTGTGACGCGCTTCCATCCGTATCCAATACATTGGTTGCAAACACTATAGAATTACAGAAAGGAGCCTTTCAGAGATAGTGAACAGTTGTGTTCAGTGTTCACTCTAGTCTGTGAGGTTTTTTTTTTTTGAGTGCAGATCACGCTCCAGTTAGTTCTTCAACCACTGCTGGTTGTAGTCTGCTGAACGTGCGTCACTGCCTCATCCTTGTCATTTTTCTCAAATTGGTGCTGCTCCATACCATTTCAAATAACTCAAATCTATTAGTGTGACGCGCTTCCATCCGTATCCAATACATTGGTTGCAAACACTATAGAATTACAGAAAGGAGCCTTTCAGAGATAGTGAACAGTTGTGTTCAGTGTTCACTCTAGTCTGTGAGGTTTTTTTTTTTTGAGTGCAGATCACGCTCCAGTTAGTTCTTCAACCACTGCTGGTTGTAGTCTGCTGAACGTGTGTCACTGCCTCATCCTTGTCATTTTTCTCTAATTGGTGCTGCTCCATACCATTTCAAATAACTCAAATCTATTAGTGTGACGCGCTTCCATCCGTATCCAATACATTGGTTGCAAACACTATAGAATTACAGAAAGGAGCCTTTCAGAGATAGTGAACAGTTGTGTTCAGTGTTCACTCTAGTCTGTGAGGTTTTTTTTTTTTTTGAGTGCAGATCACGCTCCAGTTAGTTCTTCAACCACTGCTGGTTGTAGTCTGCTGAACGTGTGTCACTGCCTCATCCTTGTCATTTTTCTCTAATTGGTGCTGCTCCATACCATTTCAAATAACTCAAATCTATTAGTGTGACGCGCTTCCATCCGTATCCAATACATTGGTTGCAAACACTATAGAATTACAGAAAGGAGCCTTTCAGAGATAGTGAACATTTGTGTTCAGTGTTCACTCTAGTCTGTGAGGTTTTTTTTTTTTTGAGTGCAGATCACGCTCCAGTTAGTTCTTCAACCACTGCTGGTTGTAGTCTGCTGAACGTGTGTCACTGCCTCATCCTTGTCATTTTTCTCTAATTGGTGCTGCTCCATACCATTTCAAATAACTCAAATCTATTAGTGTGACGCGCTTCCATCCGTATCCAATACATTGGTTGCAAACACTATAGAATTACAGAAAGGAGCCTATCAGAGATAGTGAACAGTTGTGTTCAGTGTTCACTCTAGTCTGTGAGGTTTTTTTTTTTTTTGAGTGCAGATCACGCTCCAGTTAGTTCTTCAACCACTGCTGGTTGTAGTCTGCTGAACGTGTGTCACTGCCTCATCCTTGTCATTTTTCTCTAATTGGTGCTGCTCCATACCATTTCAAATAACTCAAATCTATTAGTGTGACGCGCTTCCATCCGTATCCAATACATTGGTTGCAAACACTATAGAATTACAGAAAGGAGCCTTTCAGAGATAGTGAACATTTGTGTTCAGTGTTCACTCTAGTCTGTGAGGTTTTTTTTTTTTGAGTGCAGATCACGCTCCAGTTAGTTCTTCAACCACTGCTGTTGTAGTCTGCTGAACGTGTGTCACTGCCTCATCCTTGTCATTTTTCTCTAATTGGTGCTGCTCCATACCATTTCAAATAACTCAAATCTATTAGTGTGACGCGCTTCCATCCGTATCCAATACATTGGTTGCAAACACTATAGAATTACAGAAAGGAGCCTTTCAGAGATAGTGAACAGTTGTGTGCAGTGTTCACTGCAGTCTCTGTGTAATAACCACACTTAGGCCTTATAACTTTTCTGACTTTCTTTATCAATCTACCAAGATGAAGAAGGCAGGGAGTAAGGCACGTGGTCGTGGCCGTGGAGTTTCAGCAGGGAGAGGACGTGGGGATTCTGTGGCTGCTGCCGCCCCCAGTGACACAGCATCCACCAGTTTTCCCCATGAGAGTTCCTTTATGTGCAGTTTTGCGTACCCCCCTGCTGCGGGAAGAACAAATTGAAGCCGTTGTTGGTTGGATGGCAGCCAATGCATCGACTTCAATTGCTTCCACCTCCTCTCAGGACCACAACACTGTTGATCAACCATCTGTCTGTTCACCGCCTGTCAAATTGCCCAAGCAGTCAGAGAGTTCTGAACTGGAGCCAGCTGAGTCTCTGCTTCTGTTCTCAGAATCTGTTGGCTTGCAAACACGGGCCCAGCCAAGCAGCATTCTGGAATTTGAAGAAGAGGGAGTATGCAGTGATGCGCAACAGCTGTGTCTCTCTGTATCTGAAGAGGCGGGTGAGCCAGTGCCGATAGTCAGCACACCGCAGAACACATCTGATGATGATGAGACTCAGTTGCCAGTTTCTGTTGAGCATGGTGCTGTCCAGACCACCCAACAGCAGCAGGTGTTGGAAGAGGGTAGTGGAGATGATGAGGTCAAAGATCCAACATGGCGTGAGGAACAGGAAGGTGGTGGGAGCAGCTCTGAGGAAGAGATTGGCCCAACGGTACAAACAGGAGGGAGAGGTAGGCTGCAGACTCGGTTGCCTGTAGCCTCCAGTTTGGCACCTGTTGGGAGCAGTTCTCTTCCAAAAGTCAAAACGGGCGCTCCCAGGACTTGCACTGCGTGGTCCAATTTTGACACACTTGCAGATGATATTTGCTATGTCAAATGCAAGCTGTGTAAGCAAAAAGTAAAAAGAGGTAAAAGTGTCAGTAACCTCAATACCACTAATATGTGGAAACATGTGCGGACAAAGCACGTAGTTGAGTTACAAAGACACACTGGCGATATAGGCCAACCTACAGCAGCACCTACATCTTCAGGTCGTGTTGGAGCCTCTTCCTTCAGCTCACACACAGCTGGTTCGGCTTCCTCACACGATCGCCATGGAAGAACCTCGGTCACTGTTGTCCAGAGACAAAGTGTTATTCCACCCACAGCTGCAAGTTCCCTGTCATCCTCACACTCCCAGGCCACAAAACAGCCATCGGTAGCACAGGCATGGGATAAAAGATGGCCATACTCGCAAACCATCCACGAGCACAGGCTCTGAATGCTGGCATTGCAAAACTCCTGTCCCTTGAAATGCTGTCATTCAGGCTGGTGGAGACTGACAGTTTCCGGAACTTAATGGCATTGGCAGTCCCACAATACAATGTGCCAAGCCGATTTTATTTCAGCAGGCAAGCCGTCCCTGCTCTGCAAAAGCATGTTGAGGGAAAAATTAAACATGCGCTACTAAACGCCGTCAGTAGCAAGGTCCACCTGACCACTGATGCGTGGACCAGTACCCATGGCCAGGGACGATACCTTTCCCTCACTGCCCATTGGGTCAATGTTGTGGAGCCGGGTACAGATGTTGCGAGTGGCGCTGTACGTGTTCTGCCAACTCCAAGGATTGCTGGAATCCAGTCTGTACACATTGACTCCTCCTCCTACTCCAGTTCCTCAGAATCATCGCTGCAGGAGCCGTCACTGTCTACCTCCACATGGACCCGTGAACGCTTACCTGTTGCGACCGATATGAGCACAGCCGTGGCCAAACGTCAACAGGCCGTCCTGAAATTAATTTCCATGGGGAATCGAAGCCACACAGCGCAGGAGGTCTGGAATGCCATCAAGCAGGAGAGCGACGTGTGGTTTTTGCCAGCGAATCTCCAGCCAGGCTTGGTAGTGTGTGACAATGGCCGAAATCTGGTGGCAGCTCTGGCCCTTGGCAACCTCACTCACATACCATGTCTGGCACATGTGCTCAACTTGGTCGTGCAGAGTTTTTTGAGGGACTATCCGGATCTTGATGCACTGCTGCACAAGGTCCGCCTAGAGTGCGCTCACTTGCGACGTTCCAGCATGGCCAGATCGCGCATTGCAGCTCTGCAACGCAGATTGCGCCTTCCTGAACATCGCATCATATGTGACGTACCCACCAGGTGGAATTCCACGTTACATATGTTGGAGCGGTTGTGTGAGCAGCTGTCACGCTGTCTAATGATATGTATACAATGTCAGTAAACTATTAATACAGGAACAACACTCTATACAACAACTAGTATAGCAACATCAGCATGTAAGTATAGAATAGATTTACCTGACACGATATCTGCTGAACTCAGGGTTAATCTTGAGGACTTGATGAGCTGAAACAGGAAAGAGGTGGACCGGGATCTAACCTGACCCTAAACTGGGGTCCTAACTAATCCCTCACCTTGGAGGTACTGATAATGGTTCAGAGGTCCAAGTCTCCAACCTAACCCTGTCCCCTATCAGACTCTGAACCCTGTAATCAGTCCTAAGAAGGATCCTGACTACCACCAAAGGGATATGGGCTGATCTCAGCTAAATACACAGATTAGACATATAAGACAGACAGGATAACACACGCTTGCATACACACACAAACACCAAAGGAACATAAATGGTCTGGGAAATAAACTCTAACCAAGTTGAGCTTAGAACAACTAAGGAGCTCACAACTAAAGTCTATACAGATTCATTCCTATCTGTGGTCTGCATGAAGGTTTCACTGGCAACTCCCCAAGCAGACAGCCAGGAATTTAAAGGAAACCAATCAACAAATAATCAATTGCAGCCGGGAGAAACTGCACCCAGTCCCAGCACCGAGCACAGACAGAATTAACTCCCTAGCTGCCAAACACAAAGAAACAGCAGCTCAGCTGTGAGAAGTCAAAATGTGCAACCGCGACGATCTTCGTGGCAATGCACACATGACAGTACCCCCCCTTCTACGAGGGGCCTCCGGACCCTCAGGGCCAGGCCTGCCCGGGTGAGTTCTGTGGAAGGTCCGAACCAAACGATCTGCGTTAACATCAGACGCAGGGACCCACGTCCTCTCCTCTGGACCATACCCCTTCCAATGCACCAAGTACTGAAGGGACCGGCGATTCAGACGTGAGTCAATGATCTTTGATACTTGAAATTCCAAGTTACCATTGACCAACACAGGAGGAGGAGGTAGAGGTGACGGTATGACTGGTGCCACATACCTTTTAAGTAATGACTTGTGGAACACATTATGAATTTTAAACGTAGGAGGGAGTTCCAGACGAAATGCCACAGGATTAATTATGGAACTGATCCTGTACGGCCCGATGAATCTGGGACCCAGTTTCCAGGAGGGCACTTTAAGTTTTATATTCCTGGTAGACAACCATACCAGATCGTTCACATTCAGATCTGGACCAGAAACTCTCCTCCTATCAGTCATACGTTTGTAACGGTTTCCCCATCGCACTCAGATTATTCAATACACCTCTCCACACAGAAGCAAGTGACGACGAGAAACGCTCCTCCTCAGGAACCCCAGAAGGGCCCCCCCCATTGAAAGTACAAAACTGGGGATGGAAACCATATGCCCCAAAAAACGGGGACTTACCAGTGGACTCGCTCCGCCTGTTGTTAAGAGCGAACTCTGCCAGAGGCAAGAAAGAAGACCAGTCCTCTTGGTTCTCTGAGACAAAACACCGGAGATATGTCTCTAAGCTCTGATTCAGACGCTCTGTCTGACCATTGGTCTGCGGATGAAAAGCCGAGGAAAATGACAATTGCATCCCCCGACGAAAACAAAATGCCCTCCAAAATTTGGACACAAACTGAGACCCCCTATCTGACACCACATCAGAAGGCAACCCATGAAGTCTAACGATCTCCCTAATGAACACCTGCGCCAGAGTTTTAGCATTAGGGAGTGCAGGAAGAGCAACGAAATGTGCCATCTTACTGAACCTGTCAACAACCACCAGTATGACAGTATTCCCTGACGACGGAGGAAGGTCCGTAATGAAGTCCATAGATAAATGAGTCCATGGACGCTCCGGAAGTTTCAAGGGTAAAAGGGTCCCAGACGGACGGGTATGAGGGGTTTTAGAGTGAGCACACACCCCACATGACGCGACAAAAGTTATAACATCTTTATTAGCATTAGGCCACCAAAACCGGCGAGAAAGGAGATCTAAAGTAGCCTTACTCCCTGGATGTCCTGCTAGAGCAGAATTATGATGTGCCTCAATAACCTTTTGTCTCAACAGATTTGGGACAAACAGTCTCCCTGGAGGTCCTGCAGGGGCGTCCCCCTGAGCCTCTAACACCTCCTCCTCAAGCTCAGAAAATACAGCCGACACTACCACCCCCTCCTGAAGGATAGGACTCGGGTCATCCGTTTTCCCGGCCCCTGGGAAACTGCGAGACAAGGCATCAGCCTTTACATTCTTAGACCCCGGGCGATAAGTGACGACAAAATTAAACCTGGTAAAAAACAACGACCATCGAGCTTGTCTGGAATTCAGACGCTTAGCGGATTCCAAATACAACAGGTTCTTGTGATCAGTAATAACGGTAACCGGGTGGACTGCCCCCTCCAAAAAGTGACGCCATTCTTCAAAAGCAACTTAATGGCCAAAAGTTCCCTATTGCCGATATCATAATTCCTTTCGGCGGACGACAATTTCTTAGAAAAGAAAGCGCACGGATGCCATTTACCAGGGGACGGACCCTGGGACAATATAGCACCCACCCCTACGTCAGACGCATCCACCTCCACAATGAATGGCTGAGATGCATCTGGTTGGATGAGAACGGGTGCCGAAGCAAAACATTTCTTCAAAGAGGAAAAGGCTTGGCAAGCTTTGTCCGACCATTTAGAAAAATCCTCCCTTTTCTTGTCATGTCAGTGAGAGGTTTGACGACAGATGAGAAATTACAAATAAATTTCCGGTAGTAGTTAGCAAACCCCAAAAAAACGCTGCAGAGCCTTAAGATCCCCTGGCTGATCCCATTCAAGCACTGCTCTCACCTTTTCAGGGTCCATACGGAAACCGGAGGCTGACACCAAAAAACCCAAAAACTGAAGTTCCTGTACGGCAAATACACACTTCTCCAGTTTGGCGTATAGTTTATTGTCTCGCAAGATCTGCAACACCTGTCTCACATGCTCCTGATGAGACACAAGATCTGGCGAGTAAATTAAAATGTCGTCCAAATATACAACCACAAACAGCCCCACAAGGTGACGAAAAATGTCATTAACAAAATGTTGGAATACTGCTGGTGCAGTAGTCAGACCAAAAGGCATGACTAGGTTCTCATAATGTCCCTCCGGCGTGTTAAACGCCGTTTTCCACTCATCCCCCTCTTTTATTCTAATCAGATTATACGCCCCCCTGAGATCCAATTTAGAGAACCATTTGGCGCCAACAATTTGATTGAAGAGATCAGGAATAAGAGGGAGTGGATACGGATCTCGAACAGTAATCCGATTAAGTTCGCGGAAATCCAAGCAAGGGCGTAGGCCTCCATGTTTCTTCTTCACAAAGAAGAACCCCGCGGCTACTGGGGAAGATGAAGGTCTAATATGCCCTTTGGCCAGACTTTCAGAAATATAATCTTTCATAGCCTGCCTCTCAGGACCAGATAGATTATACAACCTAGCTTTAGGCAACTTAGCATCAGGAAGGAGATTAATAGAGCAGTCATACACGCGATGAGGAGGCAACTCCTGACACCCCTCCTCAGAGAAAACATCCCCAAAATCCTCCAAAAAAGGAGGCAATGTACTAGGCACGACCGCACTGATGACTGTGTTCATGCAGTTGCTTTTGCAAAACTCACCCCCTTGGCTTATTTCTCTGGACTGCCAATTAATCACAGGGTTATGTTTAACCAACCAAGGAGGTCCCAACACAATGGGAGTAGGTAGACCCTCCAACACATAACAAGATAATTGTTCCCTATGTATTGCCCCTACCCAAAGGTCAATGTTATGAACCTCATGAACAAAGCTACCTTGGCCGAGAGGCCTGGCGTCAATGGAGAATATAGGGATCGGTTTGACCAATACACTCAGATGCATACCTTGAGCCTGAGCAAACTGAGCGTCAACCAGGTTAGCCCCGGAACCACTATCAAGAAGAACAGACAATCTCTCCACTCTCGTACCAACTACCACCTCCACTGGTACAAGGAACTGAGAAGAACTGGCGGATGAAATACATACTCCCAGGTTGTCGTCCACCACACAACCTGGGATTAACAGTTTTCCGGCGACTTTTGGCTTAACAAGGCACGGGATGGACATTCTCCAACAAAATGTCCCTCTTTCCCGCAGAAAAAACATCTTCTAGTCCTGCGGCGTACCGCCAATCCCCTCCTACGAAATGATGTCCCTCCCAACTGCATAGGCTCATCCGAACAGACAAGGGAACCTCAACATAAGGGACTTTAGTGTAGGTGGAGAAACAACAGGGAGTGGGGTTACCTCACCCCTCTCCCGAAGCCGTCTATCAGTACGGATAGCTAAGGCCATAGCAGCCTCCAGTGAATGAGGAGACTCATACTGAGCCAAAACGTCTTTTAATTTATCAGAAAGCCCATGACAAAACTGGCTCCTAAGAGCTGGGTCATTCCACTGAGTATCTGTGGCCCATCTACGAAACTCAGAAGCAAATTCCTCTGCCGACGATCTCCCTGCTGTATCTTACGTAATTTTGTCTCAGCAACAGAGACCCGATCTGGGTCATCATATACCAATCCCAGGGCAGTAAAAAATTGATCTACAGACTGTAGAGCCGGGATCCCGGAGGAAGGGAAAATGCCCAGGATTGAGGGTCCCCTTGCAGAAGTGAGATAACAATTCCCACTCTCTGCTCATCACTCCCTGATGATCGAGGCCGAAGCCGAAAATACAATTTACATGCCTCCCGGAAGGTGAAAAATTTGTCTCGCCCACCAGTGAACCTGTCCGGGAGAGCTACTTTAGGTTCAACTCTGGTTTGCTCCAGGGGAGACAAAACTTTGGACTTAATGTCCGTCAGCTCCATGGATAATCCCTGCAACTGCAGAGCCAGCTGGCTACTGGATCCATGGTAACTGGAGATAATTTTTATGGCCAGTGAAAATGTCACGCTGTCTAATGATATGTATACAATGTCAGTAAACTATTAATACAGGAACAACACTCTATACAACAACTAGTATAGCAACATCAGCATGTAAGTATAGAATAGATTTACCTGACACGATATCTGCTGAACTCAGGGTTAATCTTGAGGACTTGATGAGCTGAAACAGGAAAGAGGTGGACCGGGATCTAACCTGACCCTAAACTGGGGTCCTAACTAATCCCTCACCTTGGAGGTACTGATAATGGTTCAGAGGTCCAAGTCTCCAACCTAACCCTGTCTCCTATCAGACTCTGAACCCTGTAATCAGTCCTAAGAAGGATCCTGACTACCACCAAAGGGATATGGGCTGATCTCAGCTAAATACACAGATTAGACATAAAAGACAGACAGGATAACACACGCTTGCATACACACACAAACACCAAAGGAACATAAATGGTCTGGGAAATAAACTCTAACCAAGTTGAGCTTAGAACAACTAAGGAGCTCACAACTAAAGTCTATACAGATTCATTCCTATCTGTGGTCTGCATGAAGGTTTCACTGGCAACTCCCCAAGCAGACAGCCAGGAATTTAAAGGAAACCAATCAACAAATAATCAATTGCAGCCGGGAGAAACTGCACCCAGTCCCAGCACCGAGCACAGACAGAATTAACTCCCTAGCTGCCAAACACAAAGAAACAGCAGCTCAGCTGTGAGAAGTCAAAATGTGCAACCGCGACGATCTTCGTGGCAATGCACACATGACAGCAGCAGACAGCAGTAATGGAGTATCAGCTGCAACAGGCGCAATCAACACGCAATTTGCGCCGTTCACACTTCACCACTACTGAGTGGGCCTCTATGAAGGACATCTGCCACGTTTTGCATGCGTTTGATGAGTCAACGTGGATGGCGAGTGCAGATGATGCACTAGTCAGCCTGACTGTCCCCCTTATCTGCCTGCTTCAAAAAACACTGCAAGCACTAAGGGATGAGGTTTTGGAAGAGGTGGAGGATGAGGAGACACAAATTCCATCACCTTTTGGACAGTCAGCGCAACGTGGTTCCTCCCAAAGGGCTTTGCAGGGCTCACTTTGTGAGGAGGATGAGGAGGAGTCAATGGAGGAGGAAGAAATCGCTACAGAGGGAGGTACACAACGCTCTAGTCAGTATGTAGAGCGAGGGTGGGGTGATGCAGAGCAGGTACAGATGACGCCTCTTACAGAGGACAGCGTTTCTTGGCCAGTTGGGAGTCTGCAGCACATGGTTGATTTCATGCTGCAGTGCCTGAGAAACGACCGCCGCATCGCCCACATTCTCACCACGTCTGATTATTGGGTGTACACCCTCCTAGACCCTTGCTACCGGGACAACTTACAAAGCCTCATCACACCGTTGAACCGGGAGCGTAAAATGCGGGAGTACAAAGACACACTGATGCAATCCATAATGTTCTCCATTCCAGCCGAGAACGCTGCTGCTACTGCTTTACAAAGCAGCTCTGTGCGTGGAGGCAATGGAGACAGCTCTGCAACAAGAGGGGGCACAAGCAGCGCCTCTACACAGGGGGCAAGACCAGTATGTTCCAAATGTGGCGAAGTTTTGTGTCAGCGCCACCAATGTCTACACCATCCGAGACGCCTCCAGTCACCAGGAGGCAACGTTTCCCTAAGATGGTGACAGACTACTTGTCTTGCCCTCTCAGTGTACTCCCAGATGGCTCTTCCCCTTTCAAGTTTTGGGTCTCTAAGCTGGATACATGGCCAGAGCTTAGCCAGTATGCATTGGAGGTGCTGGCTTGCCCTGCTGCCAGTGTATTATCGGAGCGCGTCTTTAGTGCTGCAGGTGGTGTACTAACAGACAGTCGCATGCGACTATCCTCCGATAATGTAGACCGGCTTACTTTTCTGAAAATGAACAAGGCATGGATCTCGCCAGAATTTGCCTGTCCGTTTTCCGATTAAATAACTGGTTGGCAACGTTATCAATTTCTCCTGTTATGTTCATCTATCTACCACCTGAACTCCTACTCCCTGGGATACAACACTGCCAGTCTGAGGGGAATGATCAGTTAACAACCAAAATGTTATCCCCAACAGATAGTAGCGCAACGACTCCAGTGCCCACTTGATCGACAGGCACTCTCTCTCTCTACAATGCTGTATCTGGTTTCAGCTGGAGTTAACCTCCTGAGACAAAACGGCCCCCACACCTGCCTCTGACGCATCAGTCTGGACAATGAATTCTCTTTTGAAGTCGGGTGTGATCAAAAATGGTGAGACACACACAGTGCCCCTTTTAGTTTTACAAACTCTTCTTCAAGCTGATCATTCCATCGCACCATTACTAAATTCCTGCCTTTTAGGCAGTCATTTAACGGCGCCGACAGTGTTGCAAAATTGTGAATAAACCGCCGGTAGTATCACACTAACCCCAAAAACCCTTTCACTTGTTTAGTGGTGAGGGGACGGGGCCAGTTTTGGATTGCCTCCACTTTGTTTATTTGGCCTTTGATAACTCCTCTCACAATCACATACCCCAGGTAGCGATCTTCCTCCAACCCTATGGAACACTTCTTTGGGTTGGCAGTTAGCTCTGCTTGTCTCAGCGAATCTATCACCGCCTGTACCTTGGCTAAGTGACTTTCCCAGTCTGTACTGTACACCACAATATCGTCCAGATTGGCCGCGGCATATCGGCGATGAGGACGAAGAACAACGTCCATTAACCTCTGGAATGTCGCTGGAGCGCCATGCAACCCGAAGGGTAGGACTATATACTGGAACAGTCCCTCGGGTGTTAAAAAAGCCGTTTTCTCTCTCGCTGCTTTTGTTAGTGGCACCTGCCAATACCCTTTTGTGAGTCAATGAGTGAAAAATAACGTGCCTGCCCAAACCGCTCTATTAACTCATCGACCTGGGGCATGGGGTAGGCGTCAAAGTTAGAAATTTCATTCAGTTTTCTGAAGTCATTACAGAACCTTAGTGTCCCATCTGGCTTTGGTATTAGGACTATTGGGCTGGCCCACTCACTCTGGGACTCTTCAATGACCCCTAACTGCAGCATCTTCTTGACCTCTTCCAAGATGGCTTGTCGCCGGGCCTCAGGCACCCGATATGGCTTTAATCGTACTTTGCCCTGCGGCTCAGTGACAATGTCATGTTGTATTAGGGAGGTACGACCAGGAAGTTAAAAAAAACCATCTGTATTTCGGCTAACAAACTCTCTGACTTCCTGAACTTGTCTGTGCGACAAAGTGTCTGATTTTTTGACGGCGGAGAGGACTTCTCTTGCCTTCTCCTGAGGCAAGGAAGCCATCTGTACTGGAAATGCAGGCCGTGGACAATCCTGACCAAGCGGGTCTCTGTCTTTCCATGGTTTGAGCAGATTCACATGGTATACGTGTTCTGGCTTTCTCCGCCCTGGTTGGTGTATTTTATAGTTTACTGGTCCCACCTTCTCTATAATGTCGTAGGATCCCTGCCACCTTGAAAGGAACTTACTATCCACTGTAGGCACAAGTACCAACACCTGATCCCCAGGGTTAAAGGACCTTACCCTGCCTCCCGGTTATAGACCTGCCTCTGTGACCTTTGTGCTGATTCCATATGTTCTCGGACTAATGGTAGGACTGTCTCCATTCTCTCTTGCATTTTGGCCAAATGTTCTATCACACTTTTGTGGGGAGTTGTATGGTTTTCCCAGGCCTCTTTAGCTATATCGAGTAAGCCACGGGGATGTCTGCCATATAATAGTTCAAAGGGCGAGAAGCCCGTAGATGCCTGGGGCACCTCCCGCACTGCAAACATCAGGTATGGCAACAAGAGATCCCAGTCCTTAGCATCTTTAGAGACTTTTTTTTTCAACATATTGTTCAGAGTTTTATTGAACCTTTCTACTAAACCGTCTGTTTGGGGATGATAGACCGATGTGCGCAACTGTTTAACACGTGGCAGAGTTCCTTCATGATTTTTGACATAAAGGGGGTCCCCTGATCTGTTAAGATTTCTTGAGGGATTCCCACCCGAGAGAACATACCCATGAGTTATTTTGCGATCAGTTTTGACGAGGTGTGTCGCAGGGGAATAGCCTCAGGATACCTGGTAGCGTAATCTAGAACTACGAGGATGTGTTGATGACCCCTTGCTGATTTATTAACCGTCCACACCAGATCCATTGGCTATTCTCTCAAACGGTACCTCTATAATTTGTAATGGCACCAAGGGTCTCTGAAAATGAGGCTGCGGACTGGTTACCTAGCACACGGGACAAGAGTAACAATACCGTTTAACTTATTCATAGACCCATAGCCAGTAAAACCGTTGTAGAATTCTGTCTAGGGTTTTCTTTGGTCCCAAATGTCCCCCTAGTACATGCGCATGCGCTAAGTCCATTACCAACCTCCGATATGACTGCGGTACCAGCAATTGCTCGACAATTTCCCCATGTATTTTTTAAACCCCATACAGCAAATCTTGGTTCAGATCAAATCGGGTAAATACTTCAGCTGTCCTGGGGTGTTGGGGTTCCCCATTGACAACCAGTACATTTTCCCTGGCTCGAGTCAACGTAGGGTCCCGTATTTGCGCCGTACCAAAATTGTCACCTGCCACATTTAAGTATGACAATTCTGGTCCCGGTAGCAAATCTTCCATCTCCCCACCTAACACTTCTATAGGATAGGGGTTTTCCTCCTCCACCGAAGGCTAAGGTACTCCTACCGCCAGTACATCTTCCTCTGGGCCACCAGGTTCATGCCCGATTTCTGGAGAATGCAACCTGTTTGCCACTGGTGCCGACGACTGTTCTGTGGGAGGGGTAATTACAGGCCAAAGCACATAAAATAACGCAAAATCTCTCCCCATTATTAATGCTAATTAACCACCACCCCCCACCTCGTGTCACCTCCTCCCCGCTGGCGTGTTTATCATCACCAGGGTGGTAGGATAATGTTTGAAGTCACCATGTATACACAACACACCCATTTTCCCAGCAGTATACTCGCTGATTTTGACGTGGCTGGCTCGTATTAGGGTCACTCACGAGACTCCCTGAGTCCACTAGAGCCACAGCAGGGTTACCCTCCACCTGCACTTTACACAAATGGTTCATATTGTGTCAAGATCCCGTCTGGGTTGGAGCCGATGTTACTGCAAACACTAGGGAAGCAGAGGCAGGTAGCGTAGTCAGATGGCAGCCGGAGGTCGGTACACAGGAGAGCAGTGTTTGTAGCAATGGATCAGGCGGATAACGTAGTCAGGTGGCAGCCGGAGGTCGGTACACAGGAGAGCAGTGTTTGTAGCAATGGATCAGGCGGAGAGCGTAGTCAGAAGGCAGGCCGAGGTCGGTTCACAGGAGAGCAGTGTTTGTAGCAATGGATCAGGCGGAGAGCGTAGTCAGAAGGCAGGCCGAGGTCGGTTCACAGGAGAGCAGTGTTTGTAGCAATGGATCAGGCGGAGAGCGTAGTCAGAAGGCAGGCCGAGGTCGGTTCACAGGAGAGCAGTGTTTGTAGCAATGGATCAGCAGGAAACGCTTGACTAAAGGCTTGGAGCTCAATAATCTCGCAATGACACACCCACAGGGCCAGGTTTATATAGGGTGTGTAATTGGCAATCAGAGGCCCAATCAAGAGAGCACTAGGTGTAGCCAATCAGGAAGAACAGTCAATGGTATCTGGGTTCAGCAAGGAACTTTGCAGCCAGCAGAATAGCTCAGATGGTAGAGCTGCTGGCCAGTGGACAAGAGGTACTGGGTTCGACTCCTGACAGTACTCCCCTCCTTCCAGGATGGCCTCTGGACATCTCAGGAGCTGGCTTATCCGGGTACCTTTGATGAAAGGCTCTTGTTAGTCTAGGAGCATGGACGTTGTCCCTTGGTTCCCATGAATTTTCCTCTGGTCCGTAACCCTTCCACTGCACCAGATACTGCAGTTTACCTCTGAATTTTCGGGAGTCCAGAATCTTATCCACAATGTATTCTTCTTCACCACGGATCCTTTCTGGTGGAGGAGGTGGCTGAATTCTTCCTGGAAACGGGTTTTCACAGAAGGGTTTGAGCAAGGATATGTGAAACACTGGATGAATCTTTAGATTGTTGGGAAGTTTTAAACGAAAAGCAACCTGGTTAATTTTTGCAGAAATTTGAAAAGGTCCAATGAATTTCTGACCCAATTTGGAGGATGGCACATGTGTCTTAAGGTTTTTAGTGGACAGCCAAACTTTGTCTCCAACCTGAAGAGCAGGGGGCACTCTCCGATGTTTATCTGCTGCTTCCTTATATTCTTCCTGGGTCTTGAGCAATATCTCTGATAATTCCTTCTGGGATTCCTGTAATTTTGTAAGCCTGTCATTAACAGCAGGAATGGGAGTGTTCACTGGCAGATTAGGGATAAATACTGGATGTACTCCATAATTAGCAAAAAATGGGGTTTGAGATGTAGCGCTATGTATGGAGTTGTTGTAGGCAAACTCTGCTGTTGGTAAATAGTCCACCCAGTCATCCTGAAGATAGGAAATGAAGCAACGGAGGTATTGCTCCAAAGTCTGGTTCGTTCTCTCCGTCTGGCCATTGGACTGAGGATGGAAAGCGGTAGAAAGATTCACCGTGACTCCCAAGGCTGTACAGAAACTCTTCCAAAATTTTGACGTAAACTGAACGCCTCTGTCAGACACCACGCTGTCAGGAATTCCATGTAACCTGAATACTTCTTTGATCATCAGTTCTGCAGTTTTTTCAGCAGTAGGAATTCCTTCAGTTGGAATAAAGTGGGCCATTTTTGTGAGTCGGTCCACTATGACAAGGATGACGGTCATCTGTTTGGAAGGGGGTAGTTCCACAATAAAATCCATGGAAATAGATCCCCAAGGCCTGGATGGAACTGGGAGTGGTTGCAAGAGTCCTAGAGGAGACGATCGTGGGGTCTTGTTTCGTGCGCATGTTAAACAGGTTGAAACATATTTCCTCACGTCCTTCCTACAATTAGGCCACCAAAAGAAACGAAGTAGTAAGTCTTGTGTTTTTGCAACTCCAGGATGTCCTGCCAGTTTAGAATCATGGACACTTTTGAGGACTTCAAGGCGAGAAGATTCAGGTACATATATTTGGTGTTTCTGCATCCAAAACCCCTCTTTGAATGAAAGATCGACGTCTTCCGAAGGATGGTTAAGGAAAGAGTCCTCTTGATATCCATCTTTAATTCTATTACCTAGTCCTCTAGAGTGCAATATTCCCAAAAAATTTTTAGGGCCTAGAATTGTATCATCATTACTAGACCTCTCCTGAGGTTCCGAACACATCCTGGACAGGGCGTCAGCCTTGCCATTCCTTGAACCAGGCCGGTAAGAGATTATAAAATTGAATCTTGAGAAAAATAAGGCCCATCGTGCTTGTCTTGCAGACAATCTTTTTGCTGTACGGAGGAATTCAAGATTCTTGTGGTCCGTGAGGACAGTCACAGGGTGATTGGCACCTTCCAGAAGATGTCTCCACTCGGAGAAGGCAACTTTAATGGCTAACAGTTCTTTATTACCAATGTCGTAGTTCTTTTCTGCAGATGACATGGTGTGGGAAAGAAACGCACATGGGTGAAGTTGCATCTTGTCCCCAACTCGCTGAGACAGAATAGCTCCCACTGCAGAGTCCGAGGCGTCCACTTCGACAGTAAATGGCAATTCAGGATTTGGGTGTACTAACAATGGAGCAGACGTAAAAAGAGTTTTCAACTTGTCAAAAGCCTCCTGTGCCTCTGGAGACCAGAAAAATGCTTTTGTCTTTTTTGTTAGTGTAGTAATTGGTAGTATGATCCGTGAAAAGTTCTTTATAAATTTTCGGTAAAAATTTGCAAATCCTATGAAACGCTGGACGTCTTTTAAATTTCTTGGAACAGGCCAGTCCACTACAGCATTGATTTTGCCGGGATCCATGCTCAGACCTTCTGGGGAGATGATATATCCCAGAAATTGGATACTGGTTTGTTCAAACTCACATTTTTCAAGTTTAATGTAGAGATGGTTCTCCTGTAGTCGTTCCAAGACTAACTGGACGTGCCTGCGATGCTCTTCCAAGGTGTCTGAAAATATAAGAATGTCATCGAGATAAGCCACAACGAATTGGTCCAAGAAATCTCGAAATACATCATTAATAAAATGTTGAAAGGTGGCTGGGGCATTGCTAAGGCCAAAGGTCATAACAAGAGATTCAAAATGTCCATATCTCGTTCTGAAGGCAGTCTTCCACTCATCTCCTGGGCGAATCCGTATGAGGTTGTAAGCCCCTCTAAGATCCAGCTTCGTAAAGATTTTCGCAGAACGGAGTCTCTCAAATAGTTCAGGAATCAAGGGTAGCGGGTAGCGATTCTTGACAGTGATATTATTCATCTCTCTGTAGTCAATACATGGCCGCAGAGTGGAGTCTTTCTTTTCAACAAAGAACAGGGGTGCCCCAGCTGGAGATGTGGAAGGTCGAATAAAGCCTTTCTCTAAATTTTCATCCAGGAACTTTCTTAATACCTTCAATTCAGGTTCGGAAAGATTGTAAATCCGTCCAAATGGAATGGTTGCTCCTGGCAGCAATTCAATGGGACAGTCATAAGGACGGTGAGGAGGTAATTGATCTGCTTTCTTCTTACTGCAGACATCAGAGAACTGCTGATATTGAGGTGGTAGTTTCTCTTCCTTCTCATGCGAAATCTCAGAGATTTGGACTTGTTGGAGAACAGGGGGTTCCTTATGACAATTATTCTTACAGTAGTCAGATGGAAAGGTGATGGTCCTTGATGCCCAGTTGATAGAAGGGTTATGGACTGAAAACCAGGGGATCCCTAGAATAACCGGAAATTTCGGAGATGAAATAAGGTGGAAACTGACAGCTTCATGATGATCCGGGTCGATACAAATCTCCAGTTCGATTGTCTCATGCGTGACAGGTCCAGAAGACAAAGGTGATCCATCCACAGTTTCCATTTCAATTGGTGTGGATTTGGTCCTACTGGAAATATCATTATCACGTGTAAATTTTAAGTCCATAAAATTTCCTCCTGCTCCCGAATCCAACAGGGCAGAGCATTGTATTTTTTGGGTGCCCATTACAACCTGAATGGGGATTACAAAATGAGATGATGTGGTATGTATTTTGTCTATTTCTGGCGTTACTGATGAAATAGTCTGCAAGATGGAATCCGACTGCTGAGAAAGGTCCGTATTGCTGGCAGACCTGTTGTTGGTAAAGGCTATAGTCCTTTTGTTAGGACAGTTGATGGCATAGTGTCCAGGGTCCCCACAATAGAGGCAGAGATGTTCTGCACGTCGCCTCTCCTTCTCCTGTGCAGAGAGTGGTCTTCGGATGACGTCGATCTGCATCGGTTCAGACACAACTTGCGTCTTTTCTTGGTGGTCTGATGCTGAAAATGAGAAGCCAGGGCTATTCCCAAGTGCTCGCAGTCTCTCCTTTCTCCTTTCAGTAAGTCTCTGGTCAATCCGGATACATAGTTGAATAAAGTCCTCCAACTGGTCAGGGGTCTCAACCCTGGCAAGCTCGTCTTTCACTGGTTCTGATAACCCTCGTCGAAATTGACTTCTCTGGGCCGCTGGATTCCAGGTGGTGTCGGCCACCCAGCGACGGAACTCCGATGTATATTCCGCAACAGAGCGACGTCCTTGGCGCAAATTATGTAATTTGGTTTCTGCTGTGGCACAGCGGTTTGGGTCATCAAAAACTTGATTCATAGCTGCGATGAAAGCTTCCAGGTCATTAAGGAGGGCATAGTCCTTTTCTACATAAGGTGAAGCCCAAGCAAGAGCTTCATCCGTCAGGAGATTTATCATGAAAAAAACTTTCTTCCTCTCACTGGTAAAGGGAGCAGGTTGCATCTGGAAGTATATGCGGCATTGATTGAGGAATCCTCGGTACTGCTTGCGATCCCCACTGAACTTTGCAGGCAGCGGCAGCCGCGCATTTGATTCGGACCCTGAATTGCGCACGTCCAGTAGTTGTTTTTGTAGCTCAATTACTTCCTGTTGTATCGCCGTGAAATCAGTTTGTAACTTGGCATATTTTCCTTGAGAGTCCGTACAAAAACTTTGAAGCTCCGTAACTTGCCGTCTCAGGGTGTTCACAGCGGACTCCATTTTGGCGCGAGATTATTCTGTCAAGATCCCGTCTGGGTTGGAGCCGATGTTACTGCAAACACTAGGGAAGCAGAGGCAGGTAGCGTAGTCAGATGGCAGCCGGAGGTCGGTACACAGGAGAGCAGTGTTTGTAGCAATGGATCAGGCGGATAACGTAGTCAGGTGGCAGCCGGAGGTCGGTACACAGGAGAGCAGTGTTTGTAGCAATGGATCAGGCGGAGAGCGTAGTCAGAAGGCAGGCCGAGGTCGGTTCACAGGAGAGCAGTGTTTGTAGCAATGGATCAGGCGGAGAGCGTAGTCAGAAGGCAGGCCGAGGTCGGTTCACAGGAGAGCAGTGTTTGTAGCAATGGATCAGGCGGAGAGCGTAGTCAGAAGGCAGGCCGAGGTCGGTTCACAGGAGAGCAGTGTTTGTAGCAATGGATCAGCAGGAAACGCTTGACTAAAGGCTTGGAGCTCAATAATCTCGCAATGACACACCCACAGGGCCAGGTTTATATAGGGTGTGTAATTGGCAATCAGAGGCCCAATCAAGAGAGCACTAGGTGTAGCCAATCAGGAAGAACAGTCAATGGTATCTGGGTTCAGCAAGGAACTTTGCAGCCAGCAGAATAGCTCAGATGGTAGAGCTGCTGGCCAGTGGACAAGAGGTACTGGGTTCGACTCCTGACATATTGGGTCCCTCTGCTTTGACCACTGCACACATGTGTTCTGCATAGTGAGACTGATAGTAGCCAAAGTTGTTGTCCATGGGCTCTGTCAGGTGGGGGCAAACAGCTCTCACATGTCCTGGTTGTTGGCACCGCCAACAGATTATGGGGCCCATTTCGTTCCCCGACCCGTCCTGGGCGGCCCTCTGAGTTTCTGCTCGCCGAGCTGTGGGTGAAGGTTTGTGGAATTTACTTGGTACCTTTCGGGTAGTCTCTCCCTGTATCTCCTTGGTAGCCCATATCTTTCAATGAGGTCTACCATTTGGAGACCATCAGTAGGGGCTGCCTGTCCAAGCCATGTTTGAAGGGTGTGTGGCAAATTTCTCAAGAATTTATCAGTCACTATACGATCCAGCATAGCGCGGGGTGACAACACCTCCGGCTGCAACCACTTTTCTATCAGGTGTATCAAGTCATAATACTGTGACCGAGCTGGCTCGGAAGGGGAAAAGTTCCACTGGTGTACCCGCTGTGCCTGGACCAAAACATTTACCCCAAGACGTGCAAGTATCTCACCCTTGACGCTCTCATAGTCCTCCTGTTGCTCGGGGGTAGGTCCCTAAAGGCTTTTGCGGGTCCTGAATTAAAAAAACGGAGCCACGATCTCGGCCCACTGGTACCGGGGCAGTCTCTCCCTTTTAGCCACGCCTTCCAACATCTCCAGGTACACCTCGACGTCATCTGATTGCTCCATCTTTCGGATCGCTGTACGCACCGCTTTCCAGACATCCTGCCATCCCCGGGCAGCTCCTGCTGTCTGCGGCGCTGTGATGTGCTGCATCACTAGACTATTGGTTTCCTGTTGCTGTTGATTAAATATCTGCTGCTGCTCCATAGCCTGCTGCTGTATAGCCTGCTGCTGCTCCATAGCCTGCTGCTGTATAGCCTGCTGCTGCTCCATAGTCTGCTGCTGTATAGCCTGCTGCTGCTGCATAGCCTGCTGTTGCTGCCGCATGGCCTCCTCCAGCATTTTTACTGTGTTCTCCATCTTGGGACAGTTATCCACCGGGTTTTGCGTCACTTTCTTTACCTAGGACATTTACTGTCATGCAGGAAAAAACAGCCTGACCTCACTGAGTTGCCCGCATTGAAGCCACCAATTGTAGGGATCCTCTCTGGTAGGCAGGACTGGGCCGCAGTAATGAGGCAAACACACCGCCTTTTACTTCAAATTTCAGTGGTTTTAATCATGAGTTCAAGAAAAAGTCCAGATAACAAAATAAAAACAGAACATAAATCACCACAGTTTGGAGAACCACTGGTGCCAGACTCACCCTTGCTTGGGACGGGCTTAACTAAGCGGCTGCAGGTCAGCAGAGACCCCAGGTCCCATTCCGGGTGGTCTGGTACTCGCTTCCTGGTGCACACTGGCACACAGTAACAAAACAATCTTCCAGGCTGACTCCAGTCAAAATCCTTCCTTCCACACACCAACTACAACAGATCCTTGTTTTATAGGCCTACTCCACACCCTCAGGTGAGGTACACAGCAGATGACCAGATCACGTGACTATGACCTTATCACAGGTCCTTGTGATCATGGAAAATCCGGAGCAAACTTCAGTCTGCTAGAAGAAATATATCTCACATCCAGCAAGATCCCCTTTGGTGTACCACAGCGGCAAGAAGTCTCCTGTTCCCTACACATGCACAGAAAAACCCATGTCGAACATGCTCCAAATAGGGAAGAGCCGTCACCCTGATTGCTATGCTTAAAACAGGAAAGATTTAAGTTTTCAAGGGCTAAAATGAAAATTTTTTATAAGAAATATGGACAAATATTAATTTGTCATCACAGCGCATATCTGCACATGGCTAGTAGAAATGGTAACAAAAAATAAAACATAGTGTTTACTTTTTTAAATTAATGCATAAAAATACATTTCATAATTATCAATTAATGCTTCTTAAGGAACGTTATCTGTACCTGTAAGATAATGCAGTCAATGGATGTACGAATCATAAACATCATCATCATCATCATCCTCACGAGTTTTATTAATGACAGACATAATAAAATACACAGAGTGAGGACAACTGTAACTTCACACACCATATATGAAATGGCCAGCATCTAAACCTGGTAATAATGCGCAATAATAAATAATTACACCAAGAAAGTGCATCATGCATACAAACAATAGGTAGTTAGACCTGCAAGTGCTGTTGAAACAACCACAACAGATTTAAATTAATAATGCTATATAGCTATCACAGTGCATAGTTACTCATGGACAATGTCGATCTAATACTGTAACTCAATAAAGGCAGCGTCACCCATCATGCTTGTTTGTCTTGTAGATTGTTGAAGAGGGTTTTTTTTTTTTTTTTTTTTTTTGAAAGTTCCTTTTTATTTAGATTTAAAAAAAAAAAAAGGTGTTATGTACGGCTTCCACCGGCGGAGGTACCTCAGAATCTTTGTGCGCTTCTCCGGCGCACGCAAGCCTTTGACATTCCAGGAGATGATCTTCATGTTGAATGGGCGGCAGAAAAATTAAGAGTGTGCTGGAGGAGACGGTGTACCCTCTTATGGCCGTCGTTGGCACCAACCTGCGAGGAAAGGAGGAAGCAGCACCACAATATCAAATACCTAATCAAGATATATTGACAATTCCAGGATTAATTATTGGAGAGAGGTCCCGTGCTACCCTTTTCTAGTAACTCTTGTTTACCAATAAACCGTTGTAAGCGGTCGTAGTCTCTCCACCACTACCTGTGTTTATGTGACTTCCTTTTTTCTAACCTGTGAGGAGATTACCCCCATCCTCCCAGGCTATTCAGTGTACCCCCCCCATGTGTCCAAAGCATGAAACCCCAATAGCCTGCTTCACTTATTGTCCCTCCATATGTAATGTTTAACTCATTTGTCCCACGTTTATCAAGACCCCCACTCTCATGAGAGATCTTCAACATCTAATATCAATTAACTAATTTAACCATCTAAAATTGCAGCAAAACTATCATGCTTTAGCATAGGTATGAAGGAACTCCAATAGAAACGGCTCAAACAGCAAATATATCTCATATGTCATTTAACGTGGAGAATCTCTTTCATCTTTCCTGATCTCCTTCATGAACTGCCATCTTGTCGTCATCTGCGTGGGGAGAACCTGGAACTGCATCGCTGTACTTCCCTATCACTTTGTTGATTTCGTTCCAAGGCTGCTTCGGCTTGTTCTGGTGTGTCATTAATGACATATGTCCCGTCAGTAGTGTTGAGCGATACTTTCCGATATCCAAAAGTATCGGTATCGTAATGGTATCGCCGATATCCAAAAAATATCGGCGATACCCGATACCGATACCGGAAATCCAATGTAAGTCTATGGGACAGAAATATCGTAACTAAAAAAACCTCTTTCTTTCCTTGTAAACACTAAATAAACACACATAGAATACATATATATATATATATATACATGTCATTGTGACATATATATATATATATATATATACAATATTTATAGTTTATACACTTCTACATAGTAAAATAGCCTCTGATTCAATTGCCGGGTAAAGCCGGCTTTTGTGAAAAGACAGAAGCACCCGACATGAAATGACACTTGGTTTACATAGAGTTAACCATGTCTTTTCATGTAGTTTGATATCTGATTTGCACTAACAATTACATCAGTCTATGTGTGCAAAATTTCACACCTGTAGGGTTAATTAAAGGTGTAAATTCGTTGTAAAAAAAACGGACTTTTTTGCTACGAATTTACACCTTTAATTAACCCCTACAGGTGAGAAATTTTGCACACATAGACTGATGTAATTGTTAGTGAAAACAATAGATCAAACAACTTGAAATGACATGGTTAACTCTATGTAAACCAAGTGTCATTTCATGTCGGGTTCTGCATTTTCACAAAAGCCGGCAATTGAATTAGCGGCTATTATACTATGTAGAAGTGTATGAACTATAAATATAATATATATATATATATGTGTCACAAATTCAATGACATGTATATATATATGAGGTGTAAAATTGTTGAAAAAAAATGCGTGGGCTCCCGCCCTATTTTCGCAACCAGACAGACAAAGCCAGCGAGTGGGGGCAGATAATAATAGCCCAGAAAGGGACCATTATTTTTGGCCCCCCCCTGGCTACTAACATCTGCCCCCAGACACCCCAGAAAAGACAAATCTATGATTAGATTCGCCCTTTCTGGCACTTTGCCCGTCTATTCCCATTGCCCTGTAGCGGTGGCGAATGGGTTAATATGGGGTTAAAGCCACCTTGCTATTGAAAGGTGACCTTAAGTCAGGTTAATAATTGAGAGCTGTCAATTAGACAACTATCAATTATTAATCCTATTGCATGAAATAAAAATAAAACACACACACTTTAATTAAAAATCATTTTAATGAAATAAAGACACATGTTTTTGACCATCTTTTATTTTACTGCAAAAACCATTTCCTGTAATAAAAATAAAATAAAAAAGCAAAATTATTCTTACCTATCCCATGCACAGTCAGGTCCCACGGTGTAATCCTTCAGAAAGGGTTAATGTTTACTGCAGGGACCGCAGCTAATGCTGCAGCCTCACAGTAAACCCCCAAATGAATGAGCTCCTCTCCTGGCTGACAGGAGAGGAAGTGGAAAGCTTAATTGATTGCTTTCCACTTTCACTTCAGGTCAGCCAGGGACACAATCAGTGACATCAGAGGGAACTGATTAACAAAAATAGGGGTTCCCTTTGAAAAAAAAATGGCGTGGGGTCCCCCCTATTTTTGTTAACCAGCCTGATGAAGCAGACTGCTGAGCAGTGGCGTACCGTGAATGAAGCAGACCATGCAGCTGCTATGGGGCCCGGTCAGGTGAGGGACCCGCGACGGTCGGGTAGCTGTGCTGACACAGTACTACCAGGGGGTCGGCGGGGGAGGGGGAGCGCAGCTCTTCTATATACTCACCCCTCCTGGTGCGGTCTCTGCAGCCCCTGCTCTTCTCCCATGGTCTCCGATGCCTGTGTTCAGCGGTCAGGTGGTACCGCTCATTACAGTCATGAATATGCACATATTCATGACTTTAATGAGCGGTCCTGCGTGACCGCTGAACATTGGCGGCGGAGACCGCGGGAGAAGAGCAAGGGCTGCAGAGACCGCGCCGGTGGAAGGGTGAGTATAAGGGATATTTACCTGTCCCGTTCCACCGTTGCTCGCGTCCTCTTGCTGCAATGTTCAGTTCAGAGGGCGCGATGACGTCGTTAGTGCGCGCCGCGCCCTCTGCCTGATCATTCACTGCTGGAGGACCCCGAAGACAGCGGCGCTCAGCAGTGGAGAGAGGACAGGTAAATATCTCAGGTGCCGGGGCCCTGAGCGAGCGGTGACATCAGCACCTGGTGTCACCCCCTGCTCAGGACATGGGCACCTGGCCCCCAGCGACGAGAGCTGAGTATGTCTTTTTTTTTTTGGTTGCAGCAGCTGCGGCAGCATAAGGGCCTATACTGTGGAGCATCTATGGGGCACAATCTATGGGGCATAATACATTTTTTTGTTTAATGTGTCCCCTCACTGTGCTGGCACTTTACATTTACAATGGCTCTGGGTTTTTTTTTTTGGGGGGAGCCCATTCAGACTTTTGCTATGGGGCCCCATGATTTCTATGTACGCCCCTGCTGCTGAGGCATGGTATTTAAGGCTGTTAAGGAGCCAATATCCATGGACCTTGCCAGCAGCGTCGGGCTGGAGTACCTTGGGCCCACCAGAGAAAAATTATTCTTCTGGCCCACCATCATACTTCCCAACCTTTGAAGAAGGGAAAGAGGGACAAAGGCTGTGGCACGCTGTGCCTGCTGCAGCAAATTTTAGGCCATGCCACGTTGCACCACAGACTGTCCAGGAGTTGGTGGATGCTTTAGTCCAGGTGTGGGAGGAGATCCCTCAGGAGACCATCCGTCGCGCTCATCAGGAGCATGCCAGAAGTTGTAGGGAGGTCATACAGCATACCTCCCAAATTTTGAAGACAGGAAAGAGGGTTAAAGGCTGCGGCGCGCATAGCGCGCCGCTGCAAATTTTAAGCCACGCCCCGACCACACCCATTTCACAGCTAATCACACCCATATCCTCGCCCCAACCGTACCCATGCCGATACAGCTGACCCTCCGATGACGGTTGGGGGGCCCACTGCTGGCACCGGCCCCCCCACCGCCTGTTCAGGCCCCATAGCTTCCAGGCGGCAGAGCAGGGAGAGCGATTCTCCCTGCTCTGCCGCAGAATGTAACTGTATCGGCGTGCTGTGCTCTGCCCCGCGACCTATCCTTTCAAATCAGGCCCACCACGCAGGAGCTGGGGCCCAACGGAGGTTTCTCCGTGTCCCGGTGGCTCAGTCCGACCCTGCTTGCCAGCCTGATAATACCAGCCACAGCAGTCTGCTTATCTTTGCTGGTTAACAAAAATGGGGGATCCCGTCGAAAAAAATTGGCGTGGGGTCCCCCCTATTTTTGTTAACCAGCCAGATGAAGCAGACTGCTGAGGCCTGGTTTTTCAGGCTGGTAAGGAGCCAAGATCCATGGACCTTGCCAGCCTGATAATACCAGGCCACAGCAGTCTGCATATCTTGGCTGGTTAACAAAAATAGGGGATCCCCTCGAAAAAAATTGGCGTGGGGTCCCCCCTATTTTTGTTAACCAGCCAGATGAAGCAGACTGCTGAGGCCTGGTTTTTCAGGCTGTTAAGGAGCCAAGATCCATGGACCTTGCCAGCCTGATAATACCAGGCCACAGCAGTCTGCATATCTTGGCTGGTTAACAAAAATAGGGGATCCCCTCGAAAAAAATTGGCGTGGGGTCCCCCCTATTTTTGTTAACCAGCCAGATGAAGCAGACTGCTGAGGCCTGGTTTTTCAGGCTGGTAATGAGCCAATATCCATGGACCTTGCCAGCCTGATAATACCAGCCACAGCAGTCTGCTTAGCTTGGCTGGTTAACAAAAATAGGGGATCTGTCATGTGTGCATTGCCACGAAGATCGTCGCGGTTGCACATTCTGACTTCTCACAGCTGAGTTGCTGTTTCTTTGTGTTTGGCAGTTAGGGAGTTAATTCTGTCTGTGCTCAGTTTCTGGGACTGGGTGCAGTTTCTTCCCGGCTGCAATTAATTATTTGTTGATTGGTTTCCTTTAAATCTCTGGTTGTCTGTGTTGGGAGTTGCCAGTGAAATTCTTCATGCAGACCACAGATAGTATTGTATCTGTATAGACTTAAGTTAAAGAGCTCCTTAGTTGTTTTAAGCTCACCTTGCTTAGAGTTTAATATCCCAGATCATTTATGTTCCTTCTGTGTTTGAGTGTGTATGCAAGTCTGTGTTTTCTCCAGTCTGTCTTATATGTCTAATCTGTGTATTTAGCAGAGATCAGCCCATATTCCTTTGGTGGTAATCAGTATCCTTCTTAGGACTGATTACAGGGTTCAGGACTGATAGGAGACAGGGTTAGGCTGGAGACTTGGACCTCTGAACCATTATCAGTACCTCCAAGGTGAGGGATTAGTTAGGACCCCAGTTTAGGGTCAGGTTAGACCCCCGGTCCTCCTCTTTCCTGTGACAGTGTATCAGTTCCTCAAGATTAACCCTGAGTTCAACGGATATCGTGTCAGGTAAATCTATTCTATATTTACATGCTGATTTGCTAATCTATATGTTGTATAGAGTGTTGTTCTTTTAAGAATAGTTTACTGACATCGTACACATATCATAAGACCGCGTGACATTTTCACTGGCCAATAAAATTATTCCCAGTTGCCATGGATCCAGTAGCCCAGCTGGCTCTGCAGTTGCAGGGATTATCCATGGAGCTGACGGACATTAAGTCCAAAGTTTTGTCTCCCTCGGAGAAAACCAGATTTGAACCTAAAGTAGCTCTCCCGGACAGGTTCACTGGTGGGCGAGACAAATTTTTTACCTTCAGGGAAGCATGTAAATTGTATTTTCGGCTTCGGCCTCGATCATCAGGGAGTGAAGAGCAGAGAGTGGGAATTGTTATCTCGCTCCTACAAGGGGACCCTCAATCCTGGGCCTTCTCCCTTCCTCCGGGATCCCCGGCTCTACAGTCAGTAGATCGATTTTTTACTGCCCTGGGTTTGGTATATGATGACCCAGATCGGGTCTCTCTTGCTGAGACAAAATTACGTAAGATACAGCAGGGAGATCGTCCGGCGGAGGAATTTGCTTCTGAGTTCCGTAGATGGGCCACAGATACTCAGTGGAATGACCCAGCTCTTAGAAGCCAGTTTTGTCATGGGCTTTCTGACAAATTAAAGGACGTTTTGGCTCAGTATGATTCTCCTCCATCACTGGAGGCTGCTATGGCCCTAGCTATCCGTACTGATAGACGGCTCCGGAGAGGTGCGAGGTAACTCCGCCCCTGTTGTTACTCCACCTACTACTAAAGTGCCTTATGTTGAGGTTCCCCTTGTCTGTTCGGAGGAGCCTATGCAGTTGGGAGGGACATCATTTCGTAGAGGGGATTGGCGGTACGCCGCAGGACTAGAAGGGTTTCTCTGCGGGAAAGAGGGACATTTTGTTGGGGGATGTCCATCCCGTGCCTTGTTGAGCAAAAAGTCGCCGGAAAACTGTTAATCCCAGGTTGTGTGGTGGACGACAACCTGGGAGTATGTATTTCGTCCGCTAGTTCTTCTCAGTTCCTTGTACCAGTGGAGGTGGTGGTTGGTACGAGAGTGGAGAGATTTTCTGTTCTTCTTGATAGTGGGTCCGGGGCTAATCTGGTTGACGCTCAGTTTGCTCAGGCTCAAGGTATGCATCTGAGTGTATTGGTCAAACCGATCCCTATATTCTCCATTGACGCCAGGCCTCTCGGCCAAGGTAGCTTTGTTCATGAGGTTCATAACATTGACCTTCGGGTAGGGGCAATACATAGGGAACTATTATCTTGTTATGTGTTGGAGGGTCTACCTACTCCTATTGTGTTGGGACTTCCTTGGTTGGTTAAACATAACCCTGTGATTAATTGGCAGTCCAGAGATATAAGCCAATGGGGGGAGTTTTGCAAAAGTAACTGCATGAACACAGTCATCAGTGCGGTCGTGCCTAGTACTTTGCCTCCTTTTTTGGAGGATTTTGGGATGTTTTCTCTGAGGAGGGGTGTCAGGAGTTGCCTCCTCATCGCGTGTATGACTGCTCTATTAATCTCCTTCCTGATGCTAAGTTGCCTAAAGCTAGGTTATATAACCTTTCTGGTCCTGAGAGGCAGGCTATGAAAGATTATATTTCGGAGAGTCTGGCCAAAGGGCATATTAGACCTTCATCTTCCCCAGTGGCCGCGGGTTCTTCTTTGTGAAGAAAAAAGATGGAGGCCTACGCCCTTGCTTGGATTTCCGCGAACTTAATCGGATTACTGTTCGAGATCCGTATCCACTCCCTCTGATTCCTGATCTCTTCAATCAAATTGTTGGCGCCAAATGGTTCTCTAAATTGGATCTCAGGGGGCGTATAATCTGATTAGGATAAAAGAGGGGGATGAGTGGAAAACGGCGTTTAACACGCCGGAGGGACATTATGAGAACCTTGTCATGCCTTTTGGTCTGACTACTGCACCAGCAGTGTTCCAACATTTTGTTAATGACATTTTTCGTCATCTGGTGGGGCTGTTTGTGGTCGTATATTTGGATGACATTTTAATTTACTCACCAGATCTTGTGTCTCACCAGGAGCATGTGAGACAGGTGTTGCAGATCTTGCGAGACAATAAACATACGCCAAACTGAAAAGTGTGTATTCGCCGTACAGGAACTTCAGTTTTTTGGTTTCTTGGTGTCAGCCTCCGGTTTCCGTATGGACCCTGAAAAGGTGAGAGCAGTGCTTGAATGGGATCAGCCAGAGGATCTTAAGGCTCTGCAGCGTTTTCTGGGGTTTGCTAACTACTACCGGAAATTTATTTGTAATTTCTCATCTGTTGTCAAACCTCTCACTGACATGACAAGAAAAGGGACGGATTTTCTAAATGGTCGGACAAAGCTTGCCAAGCTTTTTCCTCTTTGAAAAAATGTTTTGCTTCGGCACCCGTTCTCATCCAACCAGATGCATCACAGCCGTTCGTTGTGGAGGTGGACGCGTCTGACGTAGGGGGGGTGCAATATTGTCCCAGGGTCCGTCCCCTGGTAAATGGCATCCGTGCGCTTTCTTTTCTAAAAAATTGTCGTCCGCCGAAAGGAATTATGATATCGGCAATAGGGAACTTTTGGCCATTAAGTTGGCTTTTGAAGAATGGCGTCACTTTTTGGAGGGGGCAGTCCACCCGGTCACCGTCATTACTGATCACAAGAACCTGCTGTATTTGGAATCTGCTAAGCGTCTGAATTCCAGACAAGCTCGATGGTCGTTGTTTTTTTACCAGGTTTAATTTTGTTGTCACTTATCGCCCTGGATCTAAGAATGTTAAGGCGGATGCCTTGTCTCGCAGTTTTCCCAGGGGCCGGGAAAATGGATGACCCGATTCCTATCCTTCAGGAGGGGGTGGTAGTGTCGGCTGTATGTTCTGAGCTTGAGGAGGAGGTGTTAGAGGCTCAGGGGACGCCCCTGCAGGACCTCCAGGGAGACTGTTTGTCCCAAATCAGTTGAGACAAAAGGTTATTGAGGCACATCATAATTCTGCTTTAGCAGGACATCCAGGGAGTAAGGCTACTTTAGATCTCCTTTCTCGCCGGTTTTGGTGGCCTAACGTTAATAAAGATGTTTTAACTTTTGTCGCGTCCTGTGGGGTTTGTGCTCGCTCTAAGACCCCTCATACCCGTCCGTCTGGGACCCTCTTACCCTTGAAACTTCTGGAGCGTCCATGGACTCATTTGTCTATGGACTTCATTACGGACCTTCCTCAGTCGTCAGGGAAGACTGTCATACTGGTGGTTGTTGACAGGTTCAGTAAGATGGCACATTTCATTGCTCTTCCTGCCCTCCCTAATGCTAAAACTCTGGCGCAGGTGTTCATTGGGGAGATTGTGAGACTTCATGGGTTGCCTTCTGATGTGGTGTCAGATAGGGGGTCTCAGTTTGTGTCCAAGTTTTGGAGGGCATTTTGTTTACGTCGGGGGATGCAATTGTCATTTTCCTCGGCTTTTCATCCGCAGACCAATGGTCAGACAGAGCGTCTGAATCAAAGCCTAGAGACTTATCTTCGGTGTTTTGTCTCAGAGAACCAGGAGGACTGGTCTTCTTTCTTGCCTCTGGCAGAGTTCGCTCTTAACAACAGGCGGAGCGAGTCCACTGGTAAGTCCCCGTTTTTTGGGGCATATGGTTTTCATCCCCAGTTTTGTACATTCAATGGGGGGGTCCCTTCTGGGTTCCTGAGGAGGAGCGTTTCTCGTCGTCACTTGCTTCAGTGTGGAGAGGTGTATTGAATAATCTGAGTGCTATGGGGAACCGTTATAAACGTATGGCTGATAGGAGGAGAGTTTCTGGTCCAGATCTTAATGTGAACGATCTGGTATGGTTGTCTACCAGGAATATAAAACTTAAAGTTCCCTCCTGGAAGCTGGGCCCCAGATTCATCGGGCCGTACAGGATCAGTTCCATAATTAATCCTGTGGCATTTCGTCTGGACCTCCCTCCTACGTTTAAAATCCACAATGTGTTCCACAAGTCATTACTTAAGAGGTACGTGGCACCAGTCATACCATCACCTCTACCTCCTCCTCCAGTGGTGGTCAATGGTAACTTGGAGTTTCAAGTGTCAAAGATCATTGACTCACGTCTGAATCGCCGGTCCCTTCAGTACTTGGTGCATTGGAAGGGGTATGGTCCAGAGGAGAGGACGTGGGTTCCTGCGTCTGACATTAACGCAGATCGTTTGGTGCGGACCTTCCACAGAACTCACCCGGGCAAACCTGGCCCTGAGGGTCCGGAGGCCCCTCGTAGAAGGGGGGGTACTGTCATGTGTGCATTGCCACGAAGATCGTCGCGGTTGCACATTCTGACTTCTCACAGCTGAGTTGCTGTTTCTTTGTGTTTGGCAGTTAGGGAGTTAATTCTGTCTGTGCTCAGTTCTGGGACTGGGTGCAGTTTCTCCCGGCTGCAATTAATTATTTGTTGATTGGTTTCCTTTAAATCTCTGGTTGTCTGTGTTGGGAGTTGCCAGTGAAATTCTTCATGCAGACCACAGATAGTATTGTATCTGTATAGACTTAAGTTAAAGAGCTCCTTAGTTGTTTTAAGCTCACCTTGCTTAGAGTTTAATATCCCAGATCATTTATGTTCCTTCTGTGTTTGAGTGTGTATGCAAGTCTGTGTTTTCTCCAGTCTGTCTTATATGTCTAATCTGTGTATTTAGCAGAGATCAGCCCATATTCCTTTGGTGGTAATCAGTATCCTTCTTAGGACTGATTACAGGGTTCAGGACTGATAGGAGACAGGGTTAGGCTGGAGACTTGGACCTCTGAACCATTATCAGTACCTCCAAGGTGAGGGATTAGTTAGGACCCCAGTTTAGGGTCAGGTTAGACCCCCGGTCCTCCTCTTTCCTGTGACAGTGTATCAGTTCCTCAAGATTAACCCTGAGTTCAACGGATATCGTGTCAGGTAAATCTATTCTATATTTACATGCTGATGTTGCTAATCTATATGTTGTATAGAGTGTTGTTCTTTAAGAATAGTTTACTGACATCGTACACATATCATAAGACCGCGTGACAGGATCCCCTCGAAAAAAAAATGGTGTAGGGGTCCCCCTATTTTTGTTAACCAGCCAAGTAAAATGCAGACTGCTGCGGCCTGGTATTAAAAGACTGTCAAGGCCCATGGATTTTGGCCCTCAACAGCCTGATAATACCAGGCTACAGCAGCCCCACATTTGGCGCATCAAAAGATGTGCCAATTGTGGCACTTTACCCGGCTCTTCCCACTGCCCTGTAGCGGTGGCAAGTGGGGTAATAAGGGGTTAATGTCACCGTTGATTGCACGGTGACAATAAGCCCGGTTAATAATGGAGAGGTGTCAATAAGACACCGATCCATTATTAATCCCAAAGATTTAAATGTATAAAAAAAAAGACACAGCAAGAAAAAAGTATTTTAATGAAATAAAAGAGACAACACAGTTTTCATTTCTTTTATTATACTCTCATTCCTGCGACGCCATCGATCTCCTGTAAAAAAAGGAAAAAAACAAACCAACAGTATACCACCTGTCCGACGCAGTCCATAGTAACGACTGTCCCACGACGATCCAGCTCTGCTACATCAGAATGACAGGCAGAGGCTGTCATCCCGGCGCAGCACAGCTGATTACCTGCTTCCCCGGCGGTGACGTCATCGGACTGACTGCTTTACGGCCGGATTACCCAGCAGTCACTGCAGCTATCGCGAGAAACTGCATGTGACCGCCGGGGAAAGATGATGGCGGCCATCAACCAGTCCAGGCCGTGACCACCGGAGATCTTCTGCCAGGTAAGTGCCGCTGACTCCTGACAGACCCGACCGACGGACACTCACAGTGACAGTGACAATTCCGATTCCGTTATACGATATATGGGAAATATCGAAAGTCAATATCGAAAGTCCGATACAGCTAATATCGGCCGATACCCGATACATGCGGTATCGTATCGCTCAACACTACCCGTCAGATCTTTGGAACCGCTAACGCGCTGGGAACAGTAGTTGAAAGCGAACATCTCGCTCAAACAACGTTGTGCAAATTAAACTGAACGCCCTCCTCTTCTTGGACACCGATACTGAGAAGTCATCAAAGAGCAGAATCTCATAGCCATGGAGTAGCACTGGGCGCCTCGCTTCTCTGAATGGCCGTAACAATGAAACTTTGTCGTTATAATGTAACAGCTCAATTATTACTTGCCGTGGTCTGTACATCGTTGGTTTCGATGCCTCCCCTCGCCTGTTGTTGTTTTGCGGCGGTCCCACACGATGTGCACGTTACACACGACAGTAGTAGTTAAGTCACAATATTTTCGGTAGATCATTCTCACAGATGGATTGTAAGTCTGCTGATTTAAACGATTCAGGCAGTCCGACGAGACGTAAATTGCTTTGTCTCGAGCGATTTTCCAAGTCCTCTGTTTTGTCTATCAAATTTTGTAACTTCTGCTGAAGGTTCTGTTCTCTGTCTTGGCCAAGTTGCTTCTCCTGTTGTAGCAGCGCCACATCCTGTTGCAGCTTGGTAATTGCAATGGTATTCAGGTAAACACCTTAGTGGTAGTCAGAATATTGGAGACACCACAAAGTAGTATAAAAATACAAAATATTTTATTAACATTAAATATCATTACATGAATGCATAATATGATGACAAGGTACAGCAAAAAAGGGTACAGAAAAACACACACATAAGAGGGACCCTATACCATAGTGGAGTAGAACTACAGCAAGAATTTAATGTCTATTACCCCTAAGATGAGACTATTAGTTAGTATATGGTTCACCAATCGCTGGGAGGTTAATAATAACAATATGCGATTGAATAATCAATGCCAAATGTAAAAAAAACCTCTCAGTGTAGCGGGAAACCACAAAAAACCAGTGCTGTTAATGCTGACATACACTGCTATAATAAGTATTCCCAACTACCTTGAACAAGTGAACAAGAAAACCCACGGGGATATAACAAGATACCGGTGGTGAAAAGCCAACCTACCGCTAGACTGCTGAGGCTCCACATGGACGTCCCTCTGCCCCGACGTGCGTTTCGCACTGCTTCTTCCTGGAGGCGTGACAGGGCAGGGGGACGCCCGGTTTAAATGAGACCAACAACCAATGGCACGATCACATTCATCAACAACCACTGTGTTAAATAATAATAATTTTAATTTTCCATGTCTCGATTAAGTAATTTATCACAATATGTCACTTTAGTAGTAATATATCACCTTTTCTACTTACTCATCATATTATTAATTTTTATATAGTATTTACTATGGCACTTTATAATATATGTTTTTTGAGTCAATATAGTCTTGGTTAAATTACTGGTCACTTCACTTTTCATTTATTCACTTTTTAATTTATCTTTATCTACCCTACTTTTAATATTAATTCATATAGGGTTTTTTTGTTTCACACATATATATATATATATATGTCATATTGGGGGTGGGGGTGGTGCGCGTGCTGGTCATGTGGGCTGCTGAGGGTTGTCACGCTGTCTCCACATGCAGGGGGCCGTGCATAAGCCCCTCCAGGCTTTGCCGTCCCGGGTATGTGACCGCTTGATTCTCCCTCTTGTTATTGCGGTACCACATGGCACGGCATGCGCCGAAGTTACCTCCACTTACACCTAATATCTCCCAGTCCTCTTAGTATGGTTCGTTTTCATATTTATTTTTATTGTGCCCTTATATTGTCTAGCGATATCTGTCAGCAGATAGATTTCTTGTGATTTAGCCAGGAGAATTACACATTTGGGAAAGCTTTATGTTTCCATGGATACACCTATGTTTTATTGATATGGGTCCTGTGCGCAGGTGCGGTCGCTATCTTTCTTAGGTACATAGGACCTGTTGGTCACGTGATGAGATGATATTCTGTAGTTGGACGGTTTGTGTCATGTGATCATGACGCAATCCCGTTGTGTATTTAGATCAACAGGACCTTCCATCTGGGTGATTACCATCCTAGATGATTTACTATTGGTCCGAAATGATGACGCGACTGGCGCAGGCGCAATTGGTCCCACTGTAAGGCTGATTTATTTATTTAACACAGTGGTTGTTGATGAATGTGATCGTGCCATTGGTTGTTGGTCTCATTTAAACCGGGCGTCCCCCTGCCCTGTCACGCCTCCAGGAAGAAGCAGTGCGAAACGCGCGTCGGGGCAGAGGGACGTCCGTGTGGAGCCTCAGCAGTCTAGCGGTAGGTTGTCTTTTCACCACCGGTATCTTGTTATATCCCCGTGGGTTTTCTTGTTCACTTGTTCAAGGTAGTTGGGAATACTTATTATAGCAGTGTATGTCAGCATTAACAGCACTGTTTTTTTGTGGTTTCCCGCTACACTGAGAGGTTTTTTTACATTTGGCATTGATTATTCAATCGCATATTGTTATTATTAACCTCCCAGCGATTGGTGAACCATATACTAACTAATAGTCTCATCTTAGGGGTAATAGACATTAAATTCTTGCTGTAGTTCTACTCCACTATGGTATAGGGTCCCTCTTATGTGTGTGTTTTTCTGTACCCTTTTTTTCTGTACCTTGTCATCATATTATGCATTCATGTAATGATATTTAATGTTAATAAAATATTTTGTATTTTTATACTACTTTGTGGTGTCTCCAATATTCTGACTACCACTAAGGTGTTTTCATTGATTGGCTGTAGTATAAATAAGTTTAATTCTTGTGGGCACATATTGTGAAAATAATGGTATTCAGGTGTATAGACTTTTGTATGGAAGACAATGACGATTGCAATGCCGACTCCAGCAGCTTCTGAATGTCTGGTAAGAGAAGGGCTTTGACCTCTCTTCAGCCATTTTCTGCGAATCAAATTCCTGAGGAACTCTCAGGTCACATGGTGCTTCTGATAATAGCTCTTGCTGCATGTCTATGGCAGCGCTCAGCATCGCGCCTCTTTCCTCTTTGTCTCCTCCATGCGCCATCTTGTCCTTCTGCTTCAGTTGGATAGGTAAACCGTTCGGGGTCTGTTGTGAACTCCGTAGCAAGTAGCGCTCCATAAATTATGCCCCCACGAATGTAAAAGGTGTCAGTGTTCCCGGGGGTGGTTTTAGTGCTCTCCTATGGGCCCGATATGCTTGGATACCTGGGAGGAATTCAGGAGCATCTCCAAACTCCCTCCTCACATGTCAGCGCAGGAAACAGAAGAGGGAACGTGCTTGTTTTGTGCTCATAGGTGGAGTTTTATACAGTAAATGATTACTGCTGTCGTATTTTTGGCATCCCTAGGGCAAAATAAGGCTGCGTAACGTCACATTTTAGAGAGAGTCATATAATAGACACACGCTACCCTACCCGTGACACAAGGAAGGTAGTGTTGCCGGATAAAGCCTTGCGCAACCAGACATGCCCCTGGAAAATGACTGCTGCTGCAGGCTAAACTCAACACGGACAAATACTGTTGTAATTTAAAACTTTTGTGACAGCAAGAACGCAAGGATTAAAAATTCATACTTTTACAGATTACAAGTACAGGAATCTCTGTCCAAAATAAGAATATGATGAAGAAGATGAAGATGAAGTAGAATATGAAGAAGAATAATAGTTGAATAAGAACAATATGAGTAATGTTAACAAAAAGATGAATAGCAAGAAGTTTAAGAAGAAGATAAAGAAGGTGAAGATGAAGAATAATTTGATGAAAAAGATGATGCTGCTGAAGATTATGAAGGAGAAAGTGTGTCAAAAGTTAAAAAGGTGAAGAGCATGGAAGTTGTGAAACATACATATTTGCCAAAATAGAAAAAACGTTAACAACATTGTCAATTTCTTCGTCAATCCGAACATCTTTAACCCCTTCATGACCCAGCCTATTTTGACCTTAAAGACCTTGCCATTTTTTGCAATTCTGACCAGTGTCCCTTTATGAGGTAATAACTCAGGAACGCTTCAACGGATCCTAGCGATTCTGAGATTGTTTTTTCGTGACATATTGGGCTTCATGTTAGTGGTAAATTTAGGTAGATAATTTTTGCGTTTATTTGTGAAAAAAATGGAACTTTGGCCAAAATTTTGAAAATTTCGCAATTTTCAAATTTTGAATTTTTATTCTGTTAAACCAGAGAGTTATGTGACACAAAATAGTTAATAAATAACATTTCCACATGTCTACTTTACATCAGCACAATTTTGGGAACAACATTTTTTTTTTGTTAGGAAGTTATAAGGGTTAAAAGTTGACCAGCGATTTCTCATTTTTACAGCAAAATTTACAAAACCATTTTTTTAGGGACCACCTCAAATTTGAAGTCACTTTGAGGGGTCTATATGGCAGAAAATACCCAAAAGTGACACCATTATAAAAACTGCACCCCTCAAGCTACTCAAAACTACACTCAAGAAGATTATTAACCCTTCAGGTGCTTCACAGGAACTAAAGCAACGTGGAAGGAAAAAATGGACATTTTAATTTTTCCAACAAAATTTTTCTTTTAGCATCAATTTTTTAATTTTTGCATGGGCAACAGGATAAAATGGACCCTAAAATTTGTTGGGCAATTTCTCCTGAGTACACAGATACCTCATATGTGGTCATAAACCACTGTTTGGGCGCACGGCAGGGCTCAGAAGGGAAGGAGCGCCATTTGACTTTTTGAATAGAAAATATGCTGGAATATTTAGCGGTTGCCATGTCGCATTTGGAGAGTCCCTGTGTGCCTAAACATTGGAGCTCCCCCACAAGTGACCCCATTTTGGAAACTAGACCCCCAAGGAACTTATCTAGATGCAGAGTGAGCACTTTGAACCCCCAGGTGCTTCACAAATTGATCCGTAAAAAAAAGAAAGTACTTTTTTTTTCACAAAAATTTTCTTTTAGCCTCAGTTTTTTCATTTTCACATGGGCAACAGGATAAAATGGATCCTAAAATTTGTTGGGCAATTTCTCCTGAGTACACCGATACCTCATGTGGTCATAAACCACTGTTTGGGCGCACGGCAGGGCTCAGAAGGGAAGGAGCGCCATTTGACTTTTTGAATGGAAAATATGCTGGAATATTTAGCGGATGCCATGTCGCATTTGGAGAGTCCCTGTGTGCCTAAACATTGGAGCTCCCCCACAAGTGACCCCATTTTGGAAACTAGACCCCCAAAGGAACTTATCTAGATGCAGAGTGAGCACTTTGAACCCCAAGTGCTTCACAAATTGATCCGTAAAAAAAAGAAAGTACTTTTTTTTTCACAAAAATGTTCTTTTAGCCTCAGTTTTTTCATTTTCACATGGGCAACAGTATAAATTGGATCCTAAAATTTGTTGGGCAATTTCTCCTGAGTACACAGATACCTCATATGTGGTCATAAACCACTGTTTGGGCGCACGGCAGGGCTCAGAAGGGAAGGAGCGCCATTTGACTTTTTGAATGGAAAATTAGCCCAGTCGTTAGCGGACACCATGTCATGTTTGGAGAGCCCCTGTATGCCTAAACTTTGGAGCTCCCCCACAAATGACCCCATTTTGGAAACTAGACCCCCTAAGAAACTTATGCAGATGCACAGTGAGCACTTTGAACCCCCAGGTGCTTCACAAAAGTTTATAACGCAGAGCCGTGAAAATAAAAAATCTTTTTTTTTTCTCAAAAAATGATTATTTAGCCCCATATTTTTTATTTTCACAATGGTTACAGGAGAAATTGGACCCCAAAAGTTGTTGTCTAATTTGTCCTAAGTACGCTAGTACCTCACATGTGGGGGAGAACCACTGTTTGGGCACACGTCAGGGCTTGGAAGGGATGTAGTGACGCTTTGAAATGTCGACTTGATGGAATGGTCTGCGGGCGGGCAGAGCCCCTGATGTGCCTAAACAGTAGAAACCACCCACAAGTGACCACATTTTGTAAACTAGACCCCTCAAGGAACTTAACTAGATGTGTGGTGAGCACCTTGAACCCCACGTGCTTCACAGAAGTTTGTAATGCAGAGCCGTGAAAATAAAAAATCATTTTTTTCCTCAAAAACTGATTTTTTTAACCCACAATTTTTTATTTTCACAAGGGTAACAGGAGAAATTGGACCACAAAAGTTGTTGTACCGTTTGTCCTGAGTACACTGGTACCCCATATGTGGGGGGAACCACTGTTTTGGCGCATGGGAGAGCACAGAAGAGAAGGAGCGCCATTTTGGAATGCAGACTTGATGGAATGTTCTGTGGGCGTCATGTTGCGTTTGCAGAGCCCCTGATGTGCCTAAACAGTAGAAAGTAGAAAGTAGAAAGTGGTGAGCACTTTGAACCCCCAAGTTCTTCACAGAAGTTTATAACGCAGAGCCGTGAAAATAAAAAAATCATTTTTTTTCCACAAAAATAACTTTTTTAGTCCCCAATTTTTTTTCCCAACAGTAACAGGAGAAATTAGACCCCCAAAGTTGTTGTGCAATTTTTCCCGAGTACGCTGATACCCCATATGTGGGGGTAAACCACTGTTTGGGCACACGTCGGGGCTTGGAATAAAGGGAGCACTGTTTGACTTTTTGAACGCAAAATTTGCAGAAATCAATGTTGGCGCCATGTCGCGTATGGAGACCCCCTGATGTACCTAAATAGTGGAAACCCCTCAATTCTAACTCCAACCCTAACCCCAACACACCCCTAACCCCAACCCTAAACCCTACACACCCCTAACCCTAATACAAACCCTAACCATAACCCTAACCCCAACACACCCCTAACCCTAATCCCAACTCTAACCATAAACCTAACCACAAGCCTAACCCTAATCCCAACCCTAACCCCAAAACACCCCTAACGCTTATCCCAACCCTAACCCTAATCCCAACCCTAACCCTAATTCCAACCCTAACCCTAATTCCAACCCTAACCCTAATTCCAACCCTTACCCTAGTTCTAACCCTAACCCTAGTTCTAACCCTAAGGCTGGGTTCATATTACGTTTTACCAGCCCGTTCAACACGTAGCGTTGACGGGCTGGTAACGGTATAGCATAACGCGATCGCGTTATGCTATACCCGCTAGTGCAGAGGAATCAGCGATGATTCATCTGTGCTAGCGGTGATGGAGCCCAGACGCTGCAGCCTGCGTCCAAGGCTCCGTCACTGAATGACGACACGTCGCGAACGCATGCCGCTTCATGGCATGCGTTGCGATGCGCACACAAATGGGGTGAATGGCAGCGTTAACGGACTGCGTTACACCGCGTTATACCGCGGTGAAACGCAGTCCATCTAACGGACTGCCATAATGCAATATGAACCCAGCCTGACCCTAAGGCCCCGTGCACACGTTGCGGATTCACTTGCGGATTTTTCTAAAATCTAAAATCGCAGGTAAAACGACCTGCCTTTTACCTGCGTATTTAGCGCGGATTTGCTGCGGTTTTTCTCTGCGGATTTTACGCCTATAATGGAATAGGTGTAAAATCGCTGCGGAATCCGCACAAAGAATTGACATGCTGCGGATTTAAAACTGCAGCAAATCTGCGCTGAAAAATCTGCAGCATGTGCACAGCGTTTTTTTTTACCATTTATTTGCATTGTACTGTACATGGTTTCTGGATCTGCTGTGAATCAGCTGCGGATCAGCAGCGAAATCAGCAGCGATTTCGCTGCTGATCTGCTGCTGATTTTGCTGCTGATTCGCTGCTGATTTCGCTGCTGATCCGCAGCGAAATCAGCAGCGAAATCAGCAGCAGATCAGCAGCGAAATCAGCTGCGGATCAGCAGCGAAATCAGCTGCGGATCAGCAGCGAAATCCGCTGCGGATCAGCAGCGAAATCCGCTGCGGATCAGCAGCGAAATCCGCTGCGGATCAGCAGCGAAATCAGCTGCGGATCAGCAGCGAAATCAGCTGCGGATCCGCAGCAAAATCCGCAACGTGTGCACAGGGCCTAATAGGAAAAAAAAAAAATTATTTATTATTTGTCCCTACCTATGACAGGGGGGGTTCACTTACTTTTTTTTATTTTGATCACTGTGACAGTTTATCACAGTGATCAAAATAAATTTTTTGACTATGTAGGGCGCACTGCGCATGCGCCGGCCGGCGGGCGCACTGCGCATGCGCCCGCCATTTTCCAAGATGGCGGCGCCCATGAAGAATCCCGGGCAGCCGCCGGGAAGGATCCAGGGACATCGGTGGACCGGGAGAGGTGAGTATGGGGTCGGAAGTCAGGGGGGGGGATCGGAAGGTGGGGGCAGCGGAGGCCAGGACGAGGGGTGCTTTTAGTGACGGCGGTGACCGACCGCTGCCATCTTTCGGTGGCGGCGGCCGATCGCCGCCGTGAATCCGTGTGGGGGGGTCAGGGCTCGGTGTCAAGCCATGGCAGATGCTATTGCAGCATCGGCCATGGCTGGATTGTAATATTTCACCAATTATATTGGTGAAATATTACAGATTGCTCTGATTGGCTGTTTCACTTTTAACAGCCAATCAGAGCGATCGTGGCCACGGGGGGGGTTAAGCCAACCCCCCTGTGGTGAAGCACAAAGGGTCCTGTGCCGGCGGGTCGGATGACCTTTCAGTGACCCCGGTCACCCGACCCGCAGGGACGCGATCCTTTCATGACGCCACATAGGCGTCATGGGTCGGATTGGCACAGGTTTTCATGACGCCTACGTGGCGTCATGGGTCGGGAAGGGGTTAAAAAAAAATATTAATGCTATTCCATTTGATTGGGTTAAACATCTATGCCTTTAATGTCTCCTCAACCTCCCCCAATGCATTCTACATTACTCTTTGTTGTTTTCCTTCATGTACAATTAACCAACAAGGCAAGAATGGGCTTTTTTTAATTCCGATATTTTGTTCCCATAGACTTACATTGGATTTCCGGTATCGGTATCGGGTATCGCCGATATTTTTGGGGTATCGGCGATACCATTCCGATTCCGATACTTTTGGATATCGGAAAGTATCACTCAACTCTATTTGCAACCAATGTATTGGATACGGATGGAAGCACGTCACACTAATAGATTTGAATTATTTGAAATAGAATGTAGCAGCAACAATTAGAGAAAAATGTCAAGGATGAGGCAGTGAGACACGCTCAGCAGAGTACAAGCAGCAGTGGTTGAAGAACTAACTGGAGCAGGATCTGCACTCCAAAAATGAAAACCTCTGACTACAGTAAACACTGCACACAACTGTTCAGTAGCTGTGAAAGGCCCGTTTGTGTACTTCTTATTGTTTGCAACCAATGTATTGGATACGGATGGAAGCACGTCACACTAATAGATTTGAATTATTTGAAATAGAATGTAGCAGCAACAATTAGAGAAAAATGTCAAGGATGAGGCAGTGAGACACGCTCAGCAGAGTACAAGCAGCAGTGGTTGAAGAACTAACTGGAGCGGGATCTGCACTCCAAAAATGAAAACCTCACAGACTAGAGTGAACACTGCACACAACTGTTCACTATCTCTGAAAGGCCCGTTTGTGTACTTCTTTATTGTTTGCAACCAATGTATTGGATACGGATGGAAGCACGTCACACTAATAGATTTGAATTATTTGAAATAGAATGTAGCAGCAACAATTAGAGAAAAATGTCAAAGATGAGGCAGTGAGACACGCTCAGCAGAGTACAAGCAGCAGTGGTTGAAGAACTAACTGGAGCGGGATCTGCACTCCAAAAATGAAAACCTCTGACTACAGTAAACACTGCACACAACTGTTCAGTAGCTGTGAAAGGCCCGTTTGTGTACTTCTATATTGTTTGCAACCAATGTATTGGATACGGATGGAAGCACGTCACACTAATAGATTTGAATTATTTGAAATAGAATGTAGCAGCAACAATTAGAGAAAAATGTCAAGGATGAGGCAGTGAGACACGCTCAGCAGAGTACAAGCAGCAGTGGTTGAAGAACTAACTGGAGCGGGATCTGCACTCCAAAAATGAAAACCTCACAGACTAGAGTGAACACTGCACACAACTGTTCACTATCTCTGAAAGGCTCCTTTGTGTACTTGTATAGTGTTTGCAACCAACCAATGTATTGGATACGGATGGAAGCACGTCACACTAATAGATTTCATTTTTTTTTAAATAGAATGGAGCAGCAACAATTAGAGAAAAATGTCAAGGATGAGGCAGTGAGACACGCTCAAAAGAGTACAAGCAGCAGTGGTTCAAGAACTAACTGGAGCGTGATCTGCACTCAAAAAAAAAAACCTCACAGACTGGAGTGAACACTGCACACAACTGTTCACTATCTCTGAAAGGCTCCTTTGTGTACTTGTATAGTGTTTGCAACCAATGTATTGGATACGGATGGAAGCACGTCACACTAATAGATTTGATTTTTTTTAAATAGAATGGAGCAGCACCAATTAGAGAAAAATGTCAAGTATGAGGCAGTGAGACACGCTCAGCAGAGTACAAGCAGCAGTGGTTGAAGAACTAACTGGAGCGTGATCTGCACTCAAAAAAAAAAAAAAACTCATAGACTAGAGTGAACACTGCACACAACTGTTCACTATCTCTGAAAGGCTCCTTTCTGTACTTCTATAGTGTTTGCAACCAATGTACTGTATACGGATGGAAGCGCGTCACACTATAATTTCTATTGAATGGAGCAGCAAGAATTACACTAAAGAAAAAAAAAAGAGTCTGTGAGTGACACGTGCAGATGCCTACAAACAGCGTTGGATGCAGAGCAAACTGCAGCGTCACCTGCACTCTCACACACACACCTTGCACAGAGCTGTTAAAACAACACTGCAAGGCAAAAGGAAGCTTTACACAGCGGTTGGTAAACTAGCCTGCCTAAAGCACAGTACACAAAATCGCAATCTCTAACTGTCCCTCAGAGTCAGCAGAGCAGCGTTCTGTCCCTAACTGAATTCACAGCACAGTGACGCTAAAATGGCGGCGGCGCCTTTTATAGTGCATTCTGACATCATTTCAGCATCCAATCACAGCCATGCCATTAGTTAACATGACCGCAGCATTACAGGATGTGCCCACACTTCTTAGGATTCCTCATTGGCTGACTAAAATCACATTGCCTCTCAAAGAATTATGGGAACTTCCTATTCCGGTATACGATATATGGAAAATATCGGAACTAAGTATCGGAATTCCGATACAGCGAATATCGGCCGATACCCGATACTTGCGGTATCGGAATGCTCAACTCTAATCAGAAGATGCAGTTGATGTGGTGGTTAGCGAAACCCGCTAGTCTGCATTTTAGCACAATGACATTCCCAGATAATGTTGATAGCGTATGTTCCAGGACATGCATGTATTACTGAAATTGTTTCATTTTTTGCTCTACTTGGTTGTTTTTAAAAACGTTGACAGATAACATTTTTTTTTTACATTTTTGCTGGTCTGAAAAAAAGACCCAAGATAGCCAACTGCAGAACCACGAACGCTGCTGTCCACTGCCAGAGTTGGGCCTCAGGATGCATTGGTTGTCATGGTTGCATAACTCTGTATCTACATAACCTCCTCGTCTTTCTCCGCCTCCTCTGCTGAGCTACTCAGCTGCATGGCTCTGGATTTACACCAAGTGTGATCTACTACCTCATCCTCTCTGTTCTTCCACTCCTAGCCCTGAGAGTCACCTTCCTCTTCCTACCGTGACAGTACAGTACAGTCTGCGGGCACCTCAGATATCTAAGTGTCATCACAAATGGATCATCTTCACCCAGTTGGGTTAACGTCTGTTAGCGAGGGTTTGGTTTTTGCTCGGACAAAACTTTGTCCGGCCATGGATCAAAGTTAGAAAAAATTTGGCCATCGGTGCAGATTTCTTCTTTTTGACTCTGTGAATCTTTAGAGTACACTTCCTATGCCCATGGCATACAATGTGTGAAGAGATCCATAGACTCGGCCATCTGTGGTTCCCAACAGTCAGTTGGGCACTTGGAGAGTTGTGACGTGGGGGGAAAAAAGGTTAATTGTCGTGTCACCACTGAGGACTGTACTGTGTGAGATGTTAAGGTGCAGGAAGAGGAGCAGAGGCCTATTGCTGCAGCACTTGCTATCTACTGGAGCACTTGTTCTTTCTGGCCCTTATCTACAAAGCGTACAGCTGCTAAAGAAAGGGAGCGGAGTTGCCCATCCAGTAACAGAAGTTGTAAAAATGCTGCACAAATTCAGACTGCAGCAAAACAAACCGACCTCTCATCCCTCATATCATACGTGTCTCACAACCCTTAACAGCTATTCAGTACTTTCAATTCTTTCCGGCGTCCACCAGTTCCCCCTCTCTCTCATCTCAGCTGAATACTTTGTCTCATTTGCCTCATCACCTGTGAACTTGACACAATAATGTCCCACCTCATTCCAAACTTTACCACAACCTTCATCACAAGCATAACCCACCTCTTCAATCTGTCAGTAACAACTTGTGTCTTCCATCCTGATTGAAACATACCCCGATCACACCCATCCTCTGTCTACCTATCACCCCATATCATTTCTCCCCTATGTCTCCAAACTACTGGAACAGCACGTCCATTTTGAACTGTCCTCCCACCTCTCCTCTTGCTCCCTCTTTGACTGCTTACAATCTTATTGCAGACCGCACCATTCCACCGAAACTGCCCTGACTAAAGTCACAAACAACCTACTAACCGACAAATGAAAGTGACGTGGGTTTGTCCTTGACCTGGCATCTGTCTTTGACACAGAGGACCATTACCTCTAACTACAGATTTTCTGATCTGTTGACATTACAGACTTGGCCCTTTGTTGGATCTCCTCATACCTAACAGACAGGACGTTCAATGTTTCCCACTCACACACCACCTCCCTATCTCGCCCCCTATGTGTCAGTGTCCACCAAGGTTCAGTTGTAGGACTGGGAACTATGCTTAGAGGGCACACACATGCACTCCCTCTTAATATTTGTGCAACCTAAGTGTGGCTGAGCATGAAAGCATGTAGAAGTGTTGCATGTGGTATCAGGGCTCCCAGTAAAGGAGGCCTTCACCGATCCCTCACCCACCTCGTCTTACTGTGACGTTCACTTGAAAGCTATAATGCTGTCCCAGACCCTGATACCTCATGCCTGGCTGATTTCTGCAGTTACATGCTAAAATTTGAACTGTGGATGAATTGAGGTCACTTTCCTGGTGTCTGTCCCTCATTTGATGTGTTTTAGAAGCATTTGGAGCCATTATTATTATTATTATTATTATAGATTTTTATAGCGCCATTTATTCCATGGCGCTTTACATGTGAAGAGGGGCAAATATAGACAAGTACAGTAAACATGAGCAATACAAGGCACACACAAGTACAGAAGGAGAGAGGACCCTGCCCGCGAGGGCTCACAATCTACAGGGATGGGTGAGGATACACTAGGAGAGGGAAGAGCTGATCGTGCGGTGGTTCAGTAGACTGATGATCACTGCAGGTTGTAGGCTTGTTGGAAGAGGTGGGTCTTCACGTTCTTTTTGAAGGTTTCCATGGTAGCGCGAGTCTGATGTGTTGGGGTAGAGAGTTCCAGAGTATGGGAGAGGCTCGGGAGAAGCTTTGTATGCGGTTGTGGGAAGAAGAGATAAGAGGGGAGTAGAGGAGGAGATCTTGAGAGGATCGAAGGTTGCGTGTGGGTATGTACCGGGAGACCATGTCACAGATGTATGGAGGAGACAGATTGTGGATGGCTTTGTAGGTCATGGTTAGGGTTTTGAACTGGAGCCTCTGAACGATAGGAAGCCAATGAAGGGCTTGGCAGAGAGGAGAGGCTGGGGAATAGCGGGGAGACAAGTGTATTAGTCGTGCAGCAGAGTGCAGGATGGATTGGAGTGGTGCCAGAGTGCTAGAGGGAAGGCCAGAGAGTAGGAGGTTGCAGTAGTCGAGGCGGGAGATGATGAGGGCATGCACTAGCGTTTTTGTACTTTCATGGTCAAGGAATGCACGGATCCGGGAAATATTTTTGAGTTTGAGACGGCAGGAGGAGGCTAGGGTTTGGACATGTGGCTTGAAAGAGAGGGCAGAGTCGAGGATCACTCCGAGGCACCGAGCGTGCGGGACTGGGGAAAGTGAGCAGCCATTGATGTTAATGGACAGGTCTGGTGGGGGGGTAGAGTGAGATGGGGGAAAGATGATGAATTCTGTTTTGTCCATGTTCAGTTTTAGAAAGCGAGCAGAGAAGAAAGCAGAAATAGCAGACAGACATTGTGGGATTTTGGTCAGTAAGGAGGTGAGGTCAGGTCCAGATAGGTAGATCTGCGTGTCATCGGCGTAGAGATGATACTGAAGACCATGGGATTCTATGAGCTATCCCAGGCCGAGGGTGTAGATGGATATTACAAGGTGTTGTGCATGGGTTTGTATTTGCCTCCTAAAAACATGGCGTTTGGTTATGTTCGGCGAATATTGCAAATTCGGAAAACGTAATCCGAACCGAACATCTCTGAAAAAAGGCCAAGGAAGCAAAACTTCTGCCAGGGTATGTAAACTTATGAGCACAACTGTACCTCACAAAGTGTGCTTTAAAGAAAATATTTTATAGACGACCTGTTGCACTAGTGAGAGATTAGCGGATCTGACGAGATTGAAATTTGTTAAATTTTATCTGGAAATGAAATTCACAGTGAAATTATTCTGTTTATTGAAGGCCCTTTTTAAAGCTTTGGGATCATAAGAAACCCCATGCATAAGAAATGTAAGATGTAGAAACCCCCTAACAAAGACTCACTCACCTTACCACTTCTCTGCTCACTGTCCATGGCGCCTCTTCTGCCACTCACTAAAAACCTGGGCATCTTCACGCAAGGCAAGGACTGCACATGTTTGGGCCTGGTCGCTGCAAGAAGTCCTAACCTATAGTGAGGATTAACCAAAAATATAATGTCCATAATCAAATGTACAACATGGCACTTCACCTCCAAATTAAATGCACAAATCCTTACTTATAATAAAGAAGGAAAAAACTGAAGAGATCCATAAAAACAATCATGTTTATTTAAACCCAAAAATAAAAACTGAACAATAATGAATCAAATAAGCAGAATACCTCAATAATAGGATGAGGCAACAGCCACAAAACTGTCCTTAAATAGGATTATACCCAAAGATGTGAATAGAACCTAGATTTTTAGCAAACACATACCAAAAAATCTATTGCCAGCATAAATATAGTATGGTCATACCTCAGTTATAATACAGTATAAAGTGCCCAGTGAAAAATCAATCTCAGAGATATGAATGTAGGTCAATACAAAACAAAAGATAGGGTAGATCCTAATTAATAAGGAAAATGATAGCGCACAGATAAGTGCAAACATTACAATAATAGAAAGATGAATCAAATGCCATTTCATTTTGTAATCCAAATGTAGTTAAATGGTTTGAAAGGAGCATACATGTAGAAAAGCGATTCACCTTATGTGGAGCTGAAATCCCCATCCTGATACCCCAAACTCGTGTTTCACTGCTCGGCTTCTTCCTGGGGGTGTGTGTGACAATAGGTGAATCGCTTTTCTACATATATGCTCCTTTCAAATCATTTAACAACAGATGGGTGAGTCTGCAGAGCTGTTCACACATTCTATTCCATGGCCATTACAGGTCTGCTCCAAAGATCCACAGACTCAAGAAGAGGAAAGCATCTGCACCAAATTTTTTTTTTCAGTAGAGGCCGGACAAACTAGGGTCCATGCAAAATCCAGACCCTCATCACCAGACAACCTCAGGGGGTGGAGATGATCCTGGTGAAACTCAGGTACTGTACTGTGCTGTCAGGGCAGGAAAAGGAGGAGAGTGACTCTTAGGCCGGGATCACACATGCGAGTAAGTCGTCCGACACTCGCATGTGAAATCCCAGCTCTGGCGCCGGCACTCGGGAGTGGAGCGAACGGCTGCATATAACTACATGCAGCCGCGCGCTCCACTCCTGAGTGCCGGCGCCAGAGCTGGGATTTCACATGCGAGTGTCGGACGACTTACTCGCATGTGTGATCCCGGCCTTAGGGTGAGGATTGGAAGAACAGCTAAGCAGAGGAGGTGGAAGAGGAAGACTAGATGGTTACATTGCAGCTTCCCGCACAGATAAGGAGTGATAGCACCATGACAAGCACTGCATCCTCAGCCACAACTCTGACTGTGACCAGCAGCGGTCGCTGGTCTGCAGTTCGCAGAGGCGGCAAGGGTCGCCTAGTCTGAGACTTTTTTGAGACCGCAAAGGAGGACACAACTCATGTTTTCTGCCAACCTGGTAAAAAAAAAATTCTCAGAGGTAAAAAATTCCAATAATTTGACGACTACTACATGCATGATTCGGCACATGCGCAATCAACATGCATTAGTCTGGGAATCTCACTGCGCTAAAATGCAGGCCTCGCCAACCACCGCCGCCACATCAACAGCATCTTTTGCTTCTTCCTCCTCCATCACCATGGCAAGTGTTCTCACAGAGGTCTCCAGCCACAGAACATTCACTTGCTTACCCACTACTGTCAAGGTGAGTAAGAGTCCGTCAGCTATTATGAAAGTGGAGATGCCAGCTGTTTTTGACCGATCTCTGACACAGAGCATAACACATCTTTCTCAATCCACCATAACATCTCCGCCTGTGCCTCACTCACAGTTCATCAGTTTGTCATGTACACCCAACTCCACCTTTTCTCAGTAAAGCAGCCAGCCCTCAGTCCCACAGTTGTGGTTACATAAAAAAATTTTTTACTCCTACACGAGCCAAAAGCAAACAGCTTGAACTTCACCATCTCCAATCTGTTGGCCACAGAAATGCTGCCTTTCCACCTGGTGGATCCAGATGGTTTCCAAAAGCTGATGGCAGTCGCAGTCCCCCAGTACCAGTTGTCCAGTTGCCATTACTTCTCTAATAAAAGTGTGCCTGCGCTACACCAGCATGTCGCAGACAACATCACCCAGTGTGCATTTCACCACTGGCACCTGGACGAATAAGCATCGCCAGGGGTGTTACATGTTGCTGACTGGGCACTGGGTGACTCTGATAGCTGCGGAGGCAGGAGGAGAAGAGGCTGCTCCATAAGTCTTGAAATCCCCGGGACAACCTCAATATCTAACACTTCCTCCACTGCTACTGATTCTGCTTCCTTCACCTTCTCTAGGGCCTCTACGTGAGCCCTCAAGCTCTCTCTTAATGAGACACGCGTTCCTTCAGTGCAGAGACAATTCCCCCACCTCCGTACTGCGCAGCCAGGGCTCACCGCAATCAAGCAGTGTTTAAATTAATATGCCTTGGAGATCGCTATCACACAGCTCAAGAGTTGTGGATAGCTTTCCAAGCCAAGTATGGGTAATGGCTGTCTCCCACTGAAACTGGAGCCAGGAAATGTCACAAGCGAAAACAGTGAGAACGTAGTGGCGGCCCTATGCCGGGGCAATCTCACACACATGCCTTGCATGGCTCATGTCCTCCATTTCTCTGACACTATTGTAAGGTGGTGAAGGAGTATTACTGTTTTGCCCCACCCCTTAAGTGTTCTTAATGTTTCTATGTAACTTATTATTGTGTTATGAATATTCAGTGGTACTGCTACATGGGAACATGTATTACGACACTTAGCAATGGTATTGCCACATATTTTCTTGTGTTACCATTATGTGTACATAATTGCATATGTCTTATGTTCTTTCTTGTACAATATTACATTGTATATATTGATATTCTTTATACATGTACAGTTTAGGGAAAGTGAAGTGCATCCTTTTGGGACAATAGAGGAGGGCACTTTAGTGTCTAGTTCCCATACTTTTGGGTAAATGTATTTCTGTAGTGGGCCACTAGGTGGGGGCATACTAGTGGGCCTTGTTAAGCATAGTGATAGGAAGTTCTCATAGGGTTAAGTGTAGGAGGGGCTGCCGGGTAGTAGTGAGAAGGTTCTAGTTAGATTAGGTCAGACGGGGCCAGTGTGCCCAAGTGTCCACATGGGCTTAGGCCTGGACAACTGGCAACCACGCAACGTTTAAGTACTGCAGCCCATGTTACCCATGGTCACTGCACAGCCTAGCTGTAATGTATGGTGTACAGTTCATATAGCGTCTTGTGCTTGGGTGCGAGGAAAACACATGAGACACAGGTTTGATATAGAAGGACTTGTATTACTTCATACAAGTGGCAAAAAGGGTCACACAGTTTGCAGGTACAGAAGCAGGAGACACAGCAGACCAGAGTAACTTAAGCTCAGCAATAACTCTCCACAACAGGTTCAGGATCTCTTCTCTGTTACCGTAATTCCATGCAAACGTGGATTTATCAAATAGCAGGTTTCCAGAGTCCACAAGTGTTCCAAAGTTCCTCAGTAGGAAATAGCTGGAGTACAAAGTCTAAGGTTTCCAGGAGTCAGGTCACAGGCTCACTGCAGGCTTGATTCTGAAGCACTGATTGCTCAGCTGAGGCTGCTTAAGAAGCAAGAGGGAGAGAATCAGGGCGGGAACATGAAAGCTGGAAACTCCATATTGACTGAGGGCAAGATAGCTGCAGCAAGACAGAAAGCAAAATGGCCGACGGAAAAAACTGAGTTTCAAGAAACATGTACAAAGAACCTTACATTACTCCCCCCTTAGGGACAACCTCCGGATGACCTCAGACCAGGCTTGTCTGGGTACCTCTGATGAAACTGGCGGAGCAAGCGAGGAGCATTAACGTTATTGACTGGTTCCCATGAGTTGTCCTCCACTGGGTAGCCCTGCCATTTAATCAAATATTGTAACTGATTTCTGTACAACCTGGAATCTAGAATCCTTTCCACCACAAATTCTTCCTGACCATCGACTAGCACTGGGTCAGGGCAAGGAGAAGAACGTCCAGGAAACGTATTGGGTGTTGCAGCCTTTAGTAGAGATACATGAAAGACAGGGTGGATTCTCATAGTTCTGGGCAGTTGAAGACGACAAGCAACGGCACTTATAATTTTACTGATTTTATAGGGTCCAATGTACTTATGTCCCAATTTAGACGATGGAATCTTTAACTTAAGATTCCTGGTTGACAGCCAGACCAAGTCTCCTACCTTGAAAGCTGGTGCAGGTTTACGAAATTTATCTGCTGCTTTCTTGTACCTTTCCTGAGCCAATTCCAGATTTTCCTTTAGAAGATCCATATTCTTTTGTAAAGACGTGATTCTTTCAGCCACTGCTTGCAAGGGCGTTTCTATGGGAAATCGAGGAAGAATTTTAGGATGATAACCTAAATTGGAGTAAAAAGGAGACTGCTTAGTGGAGGCGCTCTGAGAGTTGTTATAAGAGAACTCAGCCAGTGGAAGTAGATCCACCCAATCATCCTGTAGCTGGCAGATAAAGCAGCGGAGATACTGCTCCAGGGTCTGATTGGTTCGTTCTGTCTGTCCATTAGTCTGGGGATGAAAAGCAGAAGAAAGGTTTACTTTAATGTCCAATGCGGCACAGAAATTTTGCCAAAACCTTGAAGTGAATTGCACCCCTCGATCCGAAATGACCTCATCCGATACTCCATGTAAGCGAAACACATTCTTAATCATCAAATCTGATGTCTGTTTTGCAGTGGGTAAGCCGACACAAGGGATAAAATGAGCTGCCTTTGTTAAACGATCAACCACCACTAGAATGGTGTTCTTCCCTTGAGAGGTTGGTAACTCCACAATGAAGTCCATAGAAATGGATCCCCACGGGCGGGACGGGGTGGGAAGGGGTTGCAACAGACCAGTTGGTGAGGAGCGAGGTGTTTTGCATCTTGCACAGACTTCACATGAAGTGACATAGTTTAAAACATCTTTCCTGTAAGTGGGCCACCAAAAGAAACGAGAAAGAAATTCCTGTGTCTTTAGAATTCCTCTATGCCCAGCTATCTTGGAATCGTGGATGAGTTGCAATACTCTCAATCTGACTGTTTCAGGTATATACAGACGTTGTCCCTGAATCCACACACCATTTTTAAAGACAAGACTTACGTCCCTTGGGGGTTGTGCCAACAAGGAATCCGCATGGTATGCTTCCTTGATGTCCTTAAGTAGGTCTTGATTATGAATCACTCCCAGGAATCTAGAGTCAGGAAGAATAGTCTTAGGAGGAGTAAGTGGACGGGTCTCTGCTGAATGAATCCTAGAGAGTGCATCAGCCTTTCCATTGCGCGATCCTGGCCTATAAGAAATTACAAAATTAAATTGGTTTAGGAAAAGATTCCAGCGAGCCTGGCGAGGAGTCAGGCACTTAGCCGACCTGATAAATTCAAGGTTACGATGGTCTGTCAGGACGACTATTTGCTGTGCAGCACCCTGAAGAAGGTGTCTCCATTCTTTGAAGGCGGCAATAATGGCCAACAACTCTCTATTGCCCACATCGTAGTTCCTCTCAGCCGAAGACAACTGCTGGGAAAAGAAGGCACAGGGATGCAAGACATTCTTCTCACCTGTTCTCTGAGAGAGTATAGCTCCAACGGCACAGTCTGAAGCATCCACCTCTATTATGAAGGCAAGTTCGGGGTTGGGATGTACTAAGATAGGTGCGGTGGTAAATTTATCCTTTAGACGGGAAAATGCTTCCTGGGCTTGGGGGGTCCAGGAGAACCTAGACTCTTTCCGGGTAAGTTGGGTGATAGGTGACACTACCTCAGAGAAATTCCTAATGAAACGTCTATAGAAGTTGGCAAACCCGATGAAGCGCTGCACCTCCTTCACATTTCTAGGAATTGGCCAATCCTTGATGGCTTGGGTCTTGCTTCCATCCATACTAATCCCTTGTGTAGACAGTACATACCCCAGAAATTGAATTTCGGTCCTATGGAATTCACACTTTTCAAGTTTGATGTAAAGATGGTTTTGTCTTAGACGTTCTAAGACCATTCTCACATGTCCATGATGTTCCTCTGTGGAGTTAGAAAAAATTAGAATATCATCCAGATAAATCACCACGAATGTATCTAGGAGATCCCTGAAGATGTCATTCACCAAGTGTTGGAAAGTGGCTGGGGCGGTACTCAGACCAAAAGGCATAACTAGATATTCAAAGTGTCCATAGCGTGACCTGAATGCAGTCTTCCATTCATCCCCAGGTCTAATACGGACCAAGTTATAGGCCCCACGGAGATCCAGTTTAGAGAAAATTTTGGCATGCCGCACTCTCTCCCAATAACTCAGGGATTAAAGGCAATGGATAACGGTTTCTAATAGTAACCTTATTGAGTTCCCTATAGTCTACGCAGGGTCTCAGAGATCCATCTTTCTTCTTCACAAAGAAGATGGGTGCACCTGCAGGAGATGAAGAGGGGCGTATGAAGCCCTTGGCTAGATTTTCGTCTATGTAATCCTTTAAAGCCTTTAGCTCGGGCCCCGCCAGGGGGTAGATCTTACCAAAAGGTATCTCTGCTCCAGGCAATAATTCAATTGGACAATCATATGGACGGTGAGGGGGAAGCTGGTCAGCGTTCTTCTTGTCACATAAATCCACATAGTCCTGGTATACAGCTGGTAGTTCAGGGACTGACATGGTTCCTTTAGGAACAGAGCAAGCTGAAACTTCTGGACTCATCTGTTTTTCTGGAAAGTGTAATTCCTTGGTCTCCCAGTTAATGGTAGGGTTCTGAGCCTGCAGCCATGGTAGCCCTAGAATAATGGGAAAGTGGGGAGAAGAGATAAGCATAAAGGACAGTTTCTCTTGATGATCTTTACCCATAAGGACCCTCAAAGGCTCCGTTTCCTGATCCACTGGTCCAGAGGTCAGCAGGGAGCCATCCACAGTCTCCATCTGTACTGGAGTAGTCTTCTTCACTGAACGTATCCCCCGTTTCAGAGCAAAGGAGATATCCATAAAATTTCCACTTGCCCCTGAGTCGATCATAGCAGAGCTAGACACCCAGACTGAGTCAACCCAGAGTTTGATGGAAAGGAAGCAATGAGAATTGTTTTTCTTACAACTCAGCTGGGACACTGCTGAGGAAACTTGAAAAATTGCAGCGTTTACACAGTCATCGTCCTCAGAAGTGACGGAGTTTAAGTCAGAGAAATCAATATCTGTTGCTGCAGATCTCTCTGGAGCCTGAGGCTCGGACCTGACAGATCTCCTCTCGCAACACTCACAGTGAATGACTGCTGCAGTAGTCTTACGAGAACGGATGGGGCAGTTTATAATGAAGTGCCCTGACTTACCACAGTAGAAACATAGATTTTCCTTTAAACGATGTTCTTTGCGTGCATCACTAACCCGTCTTTGTAAAGAGTCCACCTGCATGGGTTCAGGTTCAGGTTCCCGTGTGATCCTACTCAAAGGTTCCTTAGCTGGGGAGGAAGGTAGGAAAAGGTTAGTGCGATTACTTTCGAACCATCTCTCTTGCCTGCGTTCAGTCAGACGAGCATCAATACGGATGCAGTAGTTAATAAAGTCACCTAACGCAGTGGGAGGGTCGGCACGAGCAAGTTCATCCTTAATCAGTGGAGACAACCCTTTTCGAAAAATAGATTTTTTGGCGGAACTGTCCCAAGTGGTATCAAGAGCCCATCTCCTGAAATCCAAGGCATATTCGGCTACTGAGTGCTTACCTTGGCGCAAAGTTAACATGGCTGCTTCAGCTGTTGCACCTCGATTGGGGTCATCAAACACCTGCCCCATGGCTGAAATGAAAGCATCAAGATGATCCAAACATTCATCCTCAGTCTCAATCAGAGGGTTTGCCCACATCAAAGCCTTGTTGGTAAGCAACATGATTATAGTAAGCACTTTAGATCGTTCAGTGGGAAATTGTGAAGCATGTGCAGAAAAAAAAAGACTGCATTGGTTAATAAATCCCCTGAATTTCTCACGTTCACCGCCAAAATGAAAAGGGGGTAACTTGGGAATCCCAGAACTCGGGGTTATGGCAGGAGCCTGGACTCGTTCCTCTAGAACCTCAATCCTGGCTCGTAAATCCTGGGTAGTTTGTCCAAACACTTGCAAATTGTGATTAGTGAGGTCCTGTAGGTTTGCAAAACGGGTCTTTATAGTCTGTATATCTGCAAGGATTGTATCAGTCACTCCGCAAAGCTCCTTTATGCGAGCCTCCATCTTCCAGATCTTTTAAGACAGAAGTACTGGAAGGAGAAGAGAAAAAAAAAAAAAAAACAATAGTGTTTACCTGTGGTAACACTGCAGAGTAAAATTAAGGGAATGTGCTCACCTGGAATGGTTGTGAGAAGTCACAACCACTGTCATCACAGAAAGTATAACCGGACATCTGATATCCACAGTCACAGCAGACACAGCCTTCCCAGACCCAGCAGACACTAACGTTTGGCTTCAGAATCTTGTAATGTATGGTGTACAGTTCATATAGCGTCTTGTGCTTGGGTGCGAGGAAAACACATGAGACACAGGTTTGATATAGAAGGACTTGTATTACTTCATACAAGTGGCAAAAAGGGTCACACAGTTTGCAGGTACAGAAGCAGGAGACACAGCAGGCCAGAGTAACTTAAGCTCAGCAATAATCTCTCCACAACAGGTTCAGGATCTCTTCTCTGTTACCGTAATTCCATGCAAACGTGGATTTATCAAATAGCAGGTTTCCAGAGTCCACAAGTGTTCCAAAGTTCCTCAGTAGGAAATAGCTGGAGTACAAAGTCTAAGGTTTCCAGGAGTCAGGTCACAGGCTCACTGCAGGCTTGATTCTGAAGCACTGATTGCTCAGCTGAGGCTGCTTAAGAAGCAAGAGGGAGAGAATCAGGGCGGGAACATGAAAGCTGGAAACTCCATATTGACTGAGGGCAAGATAGCTGCAGCAAGACAGAAAGCAAAATGGCCGACGGAAAAACTGAGTTTCAAGAAACATGTACAAAGAACCTTACACTAGCAGTGGGCCTGTACAGAGAAAGAAGATGTGGCGTCTTACCGCCTGGGCCAATGCTTTTAGGGCAGAAGTTGGCTGGACTAGGGAAATGAAGGGAGCTGGAGCTTCGATGAGTTTGGTACAGATGGGCTGGATGCTTCACCACGGGACACCAAACATAGTGATTGATGAATTCAGTACTGGGGCGAAGCAGTCTGAAGGAAATGTCATTATAGTGAGGTCAGGCCAGGAAGTAACTGGGTAGCAGCCTAGTACGGTCCAGTCCAGGCGTGTACTGCACAGAAGTGACAGCAAAGCAGGAAAAGACAAGGAAACAAGTGAAACACCTGTTGTGCCAACTGTGGATGTAATGTGTGAAGAGTTAAGTAAAGAGTATGTTCAAATTATTCTGGACTGTGTCTCCATAACTGGGGGTCGCCAGAAAGAGGGACCATCATAGCCTGGGAAGTGCCCAGAAGGAGCTGAATGTGGAGATGCAGCTATGCCAGAGGGAAGAATAGAGTTTCATGTAGGGGGAAGGACCGGACATGGATGTTGCAGTAATTCAGGTCACGACTACAGTCCTGTCCCTCTCTTACACTATACTGACCTGGATGCGCCACTGCAAAAAGCATGGTCACTGTGTGCTCATTTCCACAGTTGGCACCAATGCGGGTCATAGACTTGCATCTTTACAGAGATCTTTCGGCCTACCGGTTAACCGGTTGATACGTGATTCCACCCTGCCTGTTGCAGCGACTGTGGCAGCAGCAAAGAGACATGGTGCAATATGTCATTTTGGATAGCCTGGGCCAATGCAGTACGAACGTGGGAAAAATCACGCTTGCGGAGTGGACACAGATGAAGGATCTCTGCACGCTTCTCAACAGTTTTGAAATAGCTACTTAGACGGTTAGTGCTGATGATGCCATCATCAGTATCACTACTCCAGTCAGCTACATGCTGGACCATACTTTGAATAGTCTGCAAGAGGTGGTGGTGGTTCCAGAGGAAGAGGAGGAAGCAGAGGAGGATGCGGAAGGGACAACAGTATCTTTAAGTTCCAGACTATCGTCGCACAGGCTGGTGCCATGGGCGGGAGGAATATAGTGATCATGGTACTAGACACGCTGTTAGTGAAGGTGCAGGAGCCGAGGAACAAATGGAGGACGAGGAGGAAGAGGTGATGGGTAGAGATGGGCAAACCCGAACAGTAAAGCTTGGCGTCCGTACCGAACATCTTCTGCGTTATTGCAGTCTGTGACACCTTTGTTGTGGCTTCTGTGCCTACTATTGCTACTGCTGCTATTACAAACTATTTTTTTTAAATGTGGAGACTCCAAGTTGGGTCTCCATCTGGTGGGTTGCTTGTAGAGCAAGGTCAGTCAGAAGCATGCACTGGTTGTCAATTCCATCCCAACTGTGAAACATGGGGGTGGTAGCATCATGTTGTGGGGTTGTTTTGCTGCAGGAGGGACTGGTGCACTTTGCAAAATAGATGGCATCATTAGAAAAGAAGATTATATGGCAATACTGACGCAACATCTCAATACATCAGCCATGAAGTTAAAGCTTGGATGGAAATGGGTCTTCCAAAAGGACAATGACCCGAAGCATCCTGACAAAATGGCTTAAGGATAACAAAGTCAATGTTTTGGAGTCGCCATTAGTGAGGAGTGTGCATACTTGGTAATGCTCGGGACTCGCCCAAGCATCGCTGTACTCGCGGTACTCAGCGAGCGCCGAGCATTTCCGGGAATGCTCGGCGTGAGTTCTGGTCCACGCCCTGCATGTTTGACGCTCTTTAGAGTGCCAATCAACATGCAGGGATTGTATGCCACGCACTGTAATGCCGCAGCCATCTTGGTTGTAGTCTTTCAGTGATTGGCTGGCTGCAAAGCGTCATCAGGTCTATAAGAGACCTGGCGCCTCCATATTACGTCACATTCAGCTCCGGAATCAGCTAGTGTAGGGAGAGCTGCTACCGACATAGGGTCAGATTTGGGAGTTTATAAGTTAGTGTGGGTATACCATAAAAGAATACACAAATCCAGCTTAATCAGCAGTCCTTCTAAGGACTAATTACGGGGTATAGAGATTGCAGTGCTAGGTAGGCAGGGAGTGTCTGTGGGTATATAGATATCAGTGCAAGGCATGTAGGCACTGTATGTGGCTATACAGATATCAGTAGCAGGCATTGTATGTGGAATACTTCATTGCATACATCAAGAGGGTCCATTTCATTACTGTCTGCTGCTGTCAATTAAATAAATTGACCTTATATACATAACCCCAGGTATCAGTGGCCAAGAAAAAAAATTTTTTGCATCTTAATACTGATTATTTTATTCCAACGAAATCCCGAGCCCCCTTTCATTTTCTCCATTTGCTTGTTGACACTGCAGAATACAGTCGGATCCTTTTCATAGTACAGCTTGAAAATCCAGCTATTTTAAATGGGTTTGCCCAACCCAGCCATCACTTCTGAGTGCGCAGAAATTTCTGCCATTTTTGTGGTAATGTAAAATTTTTTTGGAGTGTCTTATATAATTTCTTGACACCATTTTGCTGCCTAAAAAATATTTAGCTGCCAAAAAAATATTTAGCTACCGGGCAGATATTTTACACTGGGTTTTCTCCACCACATGGATTGCATATCATTGCGCACAAATTGTGCCATTTCAGGCCTCCATAGAATTGTTTTTGTTGTGTCTTAGACTACTTATTGACACAATTTTACTGGCAAAAAAATATAGGCCAGATATTTGAAAGTGTAGTATCTCCGTCACACGCCTCATCTATCTGTGGGCTAAAAATTGTGGCATTTCAGGCCCCCATTCAACTGTTTTTGCTGAGTGTTACCCTAGTTCTTGACCGTATTTTGCTGTAAAAATAAAAACACAGGCCACATATTTTACAGTGTGGTATCTCCGTCACACGCCTCATCTATCTGTGGGCTACAAATTGTTCCATTTCAGGACTCCATTCAACTGTTTTTTCTGTGTCTTACCCTAGTTATTGACACCAGTTTGCTGAAAATAAAAATTGTTACCTACAGGCTAGATATTTTAAACTGTGGCTTTCCCGCACAAGGATCACATATACGTTTGTACCAAATTCAGCCACTTGTAGTGAACGTGGAAAATATTGTAGTACATTTAAAATGGACAAGGAGCGTGGCAAGGGACAGGGAAGTGGACGTGATGGTGATGGTGCATGCCGAGGCCGTGGGCAAGCTGAAACTGGGCCACAACAAACACCCACATCTTCTTGCTCAACCTTCCTGTTCCAAATACTAGGGGACTGCAGCAGGACACCACTATTGAACACAGAGCAGTGTGAAAAGGTTATTGGTTGGATAGTGGATACTGCTTCCAGTCACTTTGCCACCACCACCCTGTCTTCCACACGGTCAAATCTTGAGTAGCCGTGAGTCTGGACCGCATATTCCTCAACCTGATCCTCCTTCCTCCCACCATGCTGAGTGCCCGGAGACAACTGATCCCACACTTGGACACTCTTAATAGCTGTTCACTTTTCCATTTATAGATTCTGGTCTCTCGCCTGGTCCACTTGAAGTGGGGCAAGATGAGATCGCATGTAGTGATGCCCAAATATTTGAGCAGCCATGTTCACACGAAGGCAACGGCGGGAACGTGTCACAAGAGGTGGACGATGATGAGACACAATTGCCAGAAAGTCAGGAGGAGGATCAGGGTGCGGAAGTGGAAGAGGAAGTGGTGGATGATATAGTAACTGACCCAACCTGGCAGAAGGACATGCAGAGCGAGGACAGCAGCACACAGGGGGGGAGGCATTTCACCCCAACAGGCCCGTAACACCAACATGACGGAAGTTGGCAGTACAAATGTTAGGTCTTCCCGAGTCTTTTTTTTTTAAAAGACTGCCGATAACCCGAAACAGGCCATTTGCACCACTTGCCATGCCCGCATCAGCAGGGGTAGGAAAACTACCAGCCTGACCACCACCAGCATGATCATGCACATGGCAAAGCACCCGACTTTGTGGGCCGAACCCCAGGGTCTAGGAACAGCGTCTGCAGGTGACACCACTGCTTCTTCCACTGTTGCGCATGGAAGACAATCCACTGCCCATGGTGCCTGCGAAAATGCCTCCTGCCCTGTACCTGTCGTTGCACAAACTCAACTAGCACCATCATCAAGCGTGTCCACATCCTTGTCCCAGCGCAGCCTTCAGTTGTCCATACACCAGTCATTGGAACGCAAGCGGAATACGCAGCCAACGCCCCACAGGTCACACTATTAAATTTACACATTTGCGCTCAAAATGTTGCCTTTTAGGTTCGTGGAGATGGAAGCCTTCTGCAACCTGATGGCGATGGCCATTCCAAGGCACTCTGTCCCCAGCCGCCACTATTTCCCCCGGTGTGCCATGACGGCATTAAACAAGCACGTGTCTCACAACATTACCTATGCCCTCAACAATGCTGTTACTAGGAAATTTCACCTAACCACGGACATGTGGACAACTGCTTGTGGGCAGGGATGTTACATCTCGCTGACGGCACAATGGATTAACATAGTGGAAGCCGGGACACAGTCGGATCTTTGTATTGAACATGTCCTCCCAACGCCGAAGATTGCGGGCCCTAGGTCAGTCAGGGTGGCCTCCACAGTGCACAGCTCCTGCACCTCATCCTCCTCCTCTTCAGCCTCCATCTCTGAAATGACCACATCAGTCACAAACTGGAAGCAATGCCTCAGCCAAGCGGCAACAGGCTGTTCTGAAGTTAATATCACATAATGCTGAAGAGTTGTGGACAGCTCTGAAAGAGCAGGCAGATCTATGGCTGACACCGCTGAACCTACAGCCAGGCATGGTCATGTGTGACAATGGCTGTAACCTGGTGGCGGCTCTAAGGCGAGGCGAGCTCACACCCATACCATGCCAGGCCCATTTTGCTTAACCTCGTTGTTCAATGGTTTCTCGAAAGCTACCCGGAGCTGCCAGATCTGCATGTGAAAGTTCACCGCCTGTGTGCCCATTTTAGATAGTCCGCTACAGCTTCAGCCGCACTTGCCGTGCTTCAGCAGCATTTACAGCTTCCGGCTCGCCTTTCCCGCGACCCTCGCATTCTCAAAATTTTGGGTGATGCTCATTTCTGGTTGGTGACACTTCTAGACCCACGCCACAAGAAGAACTTTCAATGGTGCAGTACCAAAGGGCCCTTGTTGCAGTGTTATTAAAAAAATTCCCATCTGAAAATGATGGCGGCAGAGGTTGCAGTTCGTTGGACAACCAAGGAGTACAGGTGAGAGAGACACAACTCCAATCCAGCAGAGGCAGGGGAACACTGGCAAAGTTCTGGGTGAGTTTTCTCAGATCCTCCCATCGCACAGACCCAGAGATGCTGGGTACTCTCCCAAGGAGTGCAAAGTTTTGGAAGATGCTGAGGGAGACCTTGGTGACCGTACCAACGTCCTCCATGATTCCTCTGTGTCTTTTAATTATTGGGTATCCAAGCTGGACACGTGGCATTAACTGGCTCTGTACACCCTGGAGGTCCTGGTCTGCCCTGCCAATAGCGTTTTGTCAGAGTGGATTTTTAGTGCTGCTGGAGGAATTATAACTGATAAGCGCAACCGCCTGTCAACTGAAAATGCTGACAGGCTGACTCTTATAAAAATAAACAAGGGCAGGATTGGGCCAGACTCCTCTACACCACTGAATGATAACAGCAAAACAACCTCAAATCCAGTGTCTTTTTTGGGAGGTCTATTCCCATGCACCTCTTCACACCCACACATAAGTATACGCTTCCTGATTTTTGGCTATTTGGTGTTATCCTCCTCTTTCTCCTCATCATCATCCACCACCACTAGATCACCATGGTGACCATGTTCTGTGATGCAACAGCAACGTTAGTGTTTTCAAGGGTGTTTATGATGCCTGTAACAAAAATGTTGACACAGCATGTTGACTTGTACCCCGTAGGGGGAAATATTTGTCAGCCCATACACTTAGGTAGCCATCCAAGACGTTGGCTCAAAGGGTTATAGGGGTACGTGTAATGTTGGGGCAGGGCAGGCCTTGCATTCAATGCATAGGCAAACAGTATGGCAGTACCAAATGAAAAATAATTGGAACTTTGATTGAACGTAGCCATCCTGGACGTCGGTTCAAAGGGTTATTGGGGTGCGTGTAACTTTGTGGCAAGGCGGGCCTTCCATTCACTTCATGGGCCCTCTGTAAGAGAGTACAAAATTCAGAATAATGGGAACTTTGGTTTCATGTGGCAATCCAGTACATGGGTTCAAAGGCTTATTGGGTGCATGTGACTTTGTGGCAGGGCAGGCCTTGCATTCAATGCATAGGCAAACAGTATGGTAGTACCAAATAAAGATTAATGGGAACTTTGGTTTTATGTGGCCATCCAGGACGTCTGTTCCAAGTGTTATTAGGGTGCGTGTAACTTTGGGGCAAGGCAGGCCTTGTATTCAATGCATAGGCAAATACTATGGGAGACCCGCTTTCTCCGAATGGGAACATTTTTTCATGAGACCATCCTATACGTCTCTTCAAAGGGGTATTGGAGTGCGTTTATATTTGGTATACAGCAGGCCTTGCATTCAATGCATAGGCTACAAGTATGGCAGTACCAAATGAAAAAATGGGAACTTTGGTTTCATGTGGCTATCCAGCATATCGGTTCAAAGGGTTATTGGGGTGCATGTAACTTTGTGGCAAGGCGGGCCTTACATTCACTTCATGGGCAAACTGTAAGAGAGTACAAAATTCAGAATAATGGGAACTTTGGTTTCATGTGGCCATCCAGTACATGGGTTCAAAGGCTTATTGTGGTGCATGTGACTTTGTGGCAGGGCAGGACTTGCATTCAATGCAATGGCTAACATTATGGGAGACCTACTTTCTTATAATGGGAACATTTTTTTCATGAGGGCCTTCTGTACGTCTCGTCAAAGGGGTATGGGGGTGTGTCCTAATTTTTGACAGCCCAGCCACTCACTACAGAGGCAATAACAGTATAGGAAACCCACTGTTTAATAATGGGAACAACCAGGCATAGCCGCCTGATGGCCCTTTAAGAATATTAATGCCGCCTGATGCCCCTATAAAAATAGGCTTTGTGACTTTCAGAGTCCCTCCTTCATAAGTGAAACATGATGTGTCTGTTTCACACACCACATGGCCAGCTAAGGATGTTAAATGTTAAAATTTTGTTTCCCTGTGAATGCATTTGTATTGGTTGAAAGCAATGCTAAAGTTGAAAAACGCATAAAAAATACTAAGTGTGTACATAGCACAAGTGGTGGAGGTACATTATTATTTAGGGTTATTTATTTTGCCTTAAACACATCATTACCCTGGAAAGGATGTTCCTTATCATATTTCCCAGGAAAATCCATTTTGGTTTTGTTTTTGCATGTTTTAGTGTGTGCCTGTAAAAGTGGCGTAACACTCTGACAACATTGTTCACAGCAGTTGCCTAGGAGTCAGAAATGCTTCCTGGGGTCTTCCCCCATGATGTTCCCATGTCATTTGTGCACTGTTCCCATAGATTTCTGACATTTTGATACCCTAGAAAGACCTCAGGGGGAGGGGTGGTCACGCAATAAAGCTCGGGTTTCCCATAGATTTACATTGGGCTCGTTGCTTGGGTCGAGCACCCGAGCATTCCAATTTGCTCGACCCAAGCAATGAGCACCTGAGCATTTTAGTGCTCGCTCATCACTAGTAGCCATCACAAAGCCCTGATCTCAATCCTATTGAAAATTTATGGACAAAGCTGAAAAGGCAGGTGGGAGCAAGGGGATCTCCAGACCTGGATCAGTTACACCAGTTTTGTCAGGAGGAATGGGCCCAAATTCCGACCAACTATTGTGACAAGCTTGTGAAAGGATATCCCAAATGTTTGACCCAAGTCATTCAGTTTAAGGGTAATGGTACCAAGTACCAATGAAATGCATGTCAACTTTTGACTTTGCTGTAAGTAATAAAAATGCCTTAAACATTCTCTCTCATTATTCTGGCATTTTGGAAATATTAATAATAATGATAATTCTAATTGATCTAAAACGGGGAAATGTGTATTCTGATTTCATGTCATATATTGAAAAATACATGCATATGTGTCTATATAGTGTATGTAAACTTCTGGTTTCAACTGTATGACCAGATGTTTTATCTCCTGGATGTACTTCAGCAAACAGAGAGGCACCGCCTGAGCAGCAAGAATAAGCCACACCTGGATTGTGTCCTTTCTCTGGCCCCATGGACTTCTGAGTTACCTTATTGAACCAGCACAAAGAACTGTCAGAGTTTACCAAGTACCAGTACTGTGATGTCATTGATTCATTGTGCTATCAGTGAGGGTATAATGCAGCATGTGGCTTTTTCATAGCCATGCAGACCAAGTTGTCCTCCACGGGGGTGAAAAATCTTACATTTGTAAAAATGAATCAGGCTTGGATCAATGCTGACTTTTTTTCAACTTTGGCTAATGTCAATAATTATAAGGGTTGTGCAACGACCAAAAGCATATTTTAATCAACAGATTTTGGAATAAAAATAAACTCCACAATTGGATGTGTTTTAAATAAAAGTTCCTGTGCTGAGATAATCTTATAAACATTCCCCTGTTTAATGGATGTCTCCGACTGTGCAGGAACAGGTTGGATATACCACAGCTTCTGGCCATGGGATGAAGCAAATGATGATACAGATGTTGCAGTATGGGATCACAGCTAATTGTTTCTTTGAGGTAAAACAAGTTTAAAAACAGGCAGTGAAATGTTTTACCTCACAAAAAGAACCAGCTGCGATGCTGTGCTGTCCTGTCTGTATACTTTCTTTTGCTTCCCCCCACCACCCAGTAAATGTGGTATGAACAGACCATGTCCCTGCATGGTCAGACACGGCCTTTACACAGTACACAGCAAGGGCACATTTATAAGATTATCTCAGCACAGAAACATTTTTTTAAACACATCCAATTGTGTAGTTTATTTTTTTTATTTCAAGATCTGTTGATTAAAATATACTTTTGTTTGTGGCACAACCCCTTTAACATCTATGTGTCTATCAATTATGTTCTACACTGTTCTACTGCCACCAGTCCCGATGTTTCATGCTCACCGAGCCATCTATTCCCTTTCCATCAAGTCATCTGTACTGTGCTGCTGCCGAGTTTGCCAGTGCTGGCCCTACACTGTCAGATATCTCCTGGCCTGCTTCATCATATTTTTATAGTATGCAGATTCTTCTGCTGCCACTGTCATTGGCACTGGACAGATACATACCTTCTGCCTGTACACTGTATTTTATAGTGAAAAACTTTTCTTTTGCTTCCAGGGCTGCCAGTGCTGGTCCTACAATGCCAGATATATTTTTGCCTGTCCTGTCATTTTTTATAGTGTGAGGTTGCTGCCACTGCCACTTCTGCTGTTACAGCTAATCGATGCACATGCAAATCTCCTGCTTGTCATGTGTGTATAGCTATACTGTATTGCTGCTGGGAAGTTTACCCTGTTCAAGTATACAAACATGTTTCTACTCTCCTAAAAATAGATATTTCTTGCTTTGCTTGTTATGAACACATTGCTTTTTGTCACTTTTAAAAACAGAAAACCTGGTGCTGCTCCCCAAAAATATAACAACTATTTTTTGGAAGGCTTGGTAAAAGGACTTTATTTATTCGAACGTCTATGACAGCACCACCGAGAGAGGGGATCTGCCCTTTAGGAACAGGAAACCTACAGATACAAAAGGGCGGCACCTCTCCCACGCATCAGTTGGTTTCCTGTTCCTGGAGGACAGGATCCCTACAGATGAAGCTCTTAGGATCCCAGGCCGGCTGGTCGACCCAGGTAGCGGGGGGGTCTCCTACATCGACCGGTGCGGAGCCCCTGGAAGTGCCACGGTGCGTCCGGGTAGGACTCCATGACAGTGTGCGGAGCAGGTGGAGCGGTATCCAGTGGATCCCTGTCTCAGGAAGCCAGCGCCGGTAGGTAAGTATTCCCTCCCCCCTGGGGTCCGCAGCACTTCCCTCTTTTCCGATGCTCCCTCCGTCCTGTGCTCCGGTCGGGGGGCCGGGCGACATGGCACGGTGCAGCGACGGGCAGACCGGGTCCTACTGTGGCGTCGCTGGGCATCCTCTCGCGGCGTCTCTGCGGCCTTGCTGGGAGTCCCGGAGGGGGCGGGGCTTGAGACGCCCTCTTGCGCGTTCCTACAGCATTGCCAGAAGTCCCTGAAGTCGGGTGCCGGCAGGCTTTTTTGTATGTGTCGCGGCCGCCGGATGTGGGGGCTGGGACCGGGGGCTTAGGGATGTGGGGATGGGGGCTTTGTGGGTCGTCAGAGGGGGGTGGACCCCTGGCTACAACCTGCTGACCCGGATATCCGGGGGAAGGGCCATATATAAAGGTCCTGAGAAGCTGCAAGGGGTGCTTCTGTTCCATTGGATGGAATGGATGTCTCGTAAGCTCCCATGGACCAGCAAGAGCACCAGCTGGAGCATACTTCTCTCAGACCTCGGGTGAAACCCCAGCTGAAGGCCTGGAGCCAATCCGGCAACAAGAGATCTTTGAGTATGAAGGATTCGGCAGCATCAATTTAGAGTGGAGGTGAAAGATTCCTTAAAGTCCCTATCTCAGGGGGAGTGGGACTATACCAACGTTTTCAGACTCAGATTTCTCGGCTATCCCTAAAAGGGGTGAAGATTCCTCAGGGCCCTCTTCCTCTTCAGAGGAGGACTCTAAACGGTTTTGTTTCTCCCTAGACCAGATGGACAAACTAGTTAAAACAGTGTGGTGCACCATGGGGACAGAGGATGCAAGGCCGGAGCGTTCAATGCAGGATTTAATGTTTGGTGGTTTAGACCCAAGAAAGCGTAGGTCTTTTCCACTGAATAGCAGAGTTCAAAGCCTGATAGACAGGGAGTGGAAAAAGCCGGAAAAAAGAGGCTCCTTGCCCCAGGCATTCAAACGAAGATATCCCTTTGAAGATCCCTTGGTGGATAGATGGGATAAGGCCTCAAAGCTTGACGCAGTGGTAGCTAAGGCCTCCAAAAAATCTTCCATCCCCTTTGATGACATGGGTTCCTTGAATGATCCGCTGGACAAGAAAGCGGATTCCTTCCTTAAAGGGACATGGGAGATGTCAGCCGGCGCTCTGAGACCGGCGGTAGCTGCTACTTGCACAGCCAGATCTATGATGGTCTGGCTGGACTAATTAGAATCCCAGTTAGGAGAAGGAACCCCAAGGGAGTCCATCTTGAAAACTGCCAATAATTCAGAACGCGGCGGCTTTCTTTGCTGACACTTCAGCGGATTCAGTGAGAATGGCTGCCATGGCCGCAAGACTATCTAATGCTGCACAAAGGGTGCTGTGGCTAAAATGTTGGCCAGGGGATATTCAGGCCAGATCCCGTCTCTGCTCCATCCTATGTGACGGTGAGTATCTGTTTGGCCCAGTCCTGAATGAACTTTTAGAAAAGGCAGGGGATGACAAGAAGAAGCAGAAGGCTTTCAGCAGGAAAAGGTTTGGCCGTAGGAGGTCGTCCAGGGAGCGAGTTAAATGGGATGAAAGAAAGAGGAAAGGTACAGGGTTTATGTTTGGGGGTCCATCTCGAGAAGCCAAAAAACCCTCCCAATGACTAGCAATACCGGTAGGAGGTAGACTGACAGCCTTCTACCCAGCCTGGTCACGGATCTCGAATAGTAGCTGGATTCTAAATCTAATAGCTGCAGGGCTGCATTTAGAGTTTTCCTCCGTACCTCAGGATAATTTTAGGATTACCCCCTCAGATCTTCCTCGTCAGAGCAGGCTGCTCTGGAATTGGAGGTACAGGAGCTTTGCATCAAAAAGGTCCTGGTGGAGGTACTGGAGGCAGAGAGGGGTAGAGGTTTTTACTCCCCTCTGTTTTTGGTCTGTAAACCTGACAGTTCTTTTAGGACGATAATCAATTTAAAAGCCCTCAATAAGTTTCTCATAATACACCCCTTTAAAATGGAAACAATCAACTCAGCAATAAAGCTATTGCTTAAAAACTGCTTTATTGTGGTGTTAGATTTAAAAGACGCTTATTACCATATGCCTGTTTATGTAACCCATCAGCGTTTCTTTAGAGTGGCAGTCCAGTTAGTAGTATCAGTTCGTCATTTTTAATATAATGCCCTTCCCTTTGGCCTTGCGGTTGCACCTCGGGTATTCACTAAGGTCATTGCGGAAGTTGTGGCCCACCTACGCAAATCTAATATGCTTATAGTCCCTTACCTTGATGACTTACATATCATAGGCAAAACAGCAGACCATTGTCTAGAGCCGTTGCAAAGAGCAATGTCTGCCCTGGAATCGTTGAGGTGGCTGATAAATGTCGAGAAATCCCGATTGCAGCCCATGAGAGTTCAGCAGTGTTTAGGTTTAATTTTAGACTAGCAGAATCAGAACTGTCATCTACCACCCGAAAAATTGATTTGTCTGCGCTATCAAGTCCTAAATGCCTCAAACAACCCCAACATGTGTCTCAGGAAAGCCATGTCTCTCTTGGGTTCCCTCTCGTCCTGCATCCCCGCGGTTCAGTGGGCACAGTTTTACACAAGAACGTTACAGGGTGAAGTTTTGTTACATGAGAACGTTTTTGGGGGTTGCCTAGAAAGCCTAGGAAGCAGCTGACTTTATCCCGGACCACAATAAAATCTCTGGAATGGTGGCTGGAAGAGAGAAACTTGTCCAGAGGGGTGCCCTGGGAGTATGAAATCACCCGGATAGTCACCACGGATGCAAGCCCTACTGTTTGGGGGGCGTATATGGGGGAAATTATAGTCCAGGGCTTATGGGAGCATCATCATGTAGAAATGTCTTCTAATCTGAAGGAGTTAACAGTGGTAGAACAGGCGGCTAAGAGGCTCCTTATGTATCTACAGGGTCACCACATGCGAGTACTCTCCGACAATTGGGTCACAGTGGCTTATATCAACCACCAGGGTGGTACTTGTTCCAGACCTCTGATGGAAGTAACAGGACACTTATTCCAGCTAACAGAACAGCATTTTCTATCGTTAACAGCTCTGCATATAAAAGGGAAAGAAAATACTACGGTGGACTTCTTAAGCCGCAATCTTCTAAAACAAGAAGAATGGTCTTTAAAAAGTATCATCTTCAACCTGATTGTACGAAAGTGGGGTCAACCGAACATAGATCTCTTCGCCACCAAAAACAACAGGAAAGTAAGACAGGTTAGGTCCCTAAATCCCAGAGAAAACCCTCTGGCAGTAGACGCGTTCCTGGTAAAATGGGACTTCGATCTAGCCTACGCCTTCCCTCCCTTGTCTTTCCTGATTGTCCTCACCACCAGGGGAAGTAAAGACAGAGCGAGAGTAATAGTGATCGCTCCCTTTTGGCCCAAGAAAGCATGGTTCTCATGCCTCAGGGCCATGTCTGTATCCGATCCTTGGATCCTGCCGGACATTCCAGATCTGCTTTCCCAGAGCCCAGTCTACCATCCTCAGGTGGCTGGCCTTCATCTGATGGCATGGATTTTGAATGGTCGCTGTCGAGGGATAAAGGTTTTTCTCCTAATCTGATAAATACACTCCTTTAAAAGCAGAAAAGAGATTACGACCAGTATCTACGTTAGAACCTGGAGAAAATTTTTAGAGTTCAGGAGATGTAGCTGGAGAACAAACTCCGACAGCTCAGATCCTAGAGTTCCTACAAAAAAGTCTAGACTTAGGTCTTTCTACAAGTACCCTTAAAGTACAGGTTTCAGCACTGGGGGCCCTTTTCAGCTGCGACATCGCCGGTAATTATTGGATTAGTAGGTTCATTAAGGCGGCGGGTAGGTACAGGCCCATAGTCAGGGATAGGGTTATGCTGTGGGATTTAAACCTAGTTCTCACAGCCATGACAGAGGCCCCGGTTGAGCCCATCTCATCAGCCTCAGTAAAAAATCTGTCCCTCAAGGTAGCCTTCTTGGTGGCATTGACATCGGCACGAAGAGTGAGTGACATCTAGCATTGTCTAGGCTTCCTCCTTACACTCAAATCCAGGACGATAGAGTAATACTTAGGCCCGATCCAGCATACTAACCTAAAGTATATTCCAGTTTCCACAGGACACAGGAGATAGTTCTTCCAGCCTTCATTCCTAATCCAGTCAATCAAAAGGAAATGAAACTCCACACCCTAGACGTTAGAAGGTGTCTCTTAGAATACCTAGCAGTTACTGACCCCTGGAAAAGGGAAAATACCTTGTTTGTCTCCTTTCAGGGCATCAGGAAGGGCTGTAGAGTAACAAAAAGCATGCTGGCTAGGTGGATTAAGGAGGCTATTTCGCTGGCATACACCTCAAAGTGCAGGCCGGCACTTGAGAAACTGAGGGCGCATTCCACTCGAGCCATGGCAACCTCGTGGGCGGAGAGGTCTGAAGTCTCCATTGACCACTTGGTCCTCTCCGAGCACATTTTACAATCATCATAGATTACACTTGGGTGTGATGTATGGTATACAGTTCATATAGCGTCTTGTGCTTGGGTGCGAGGAAAACACATGAGACACAGGTTTGATATGGAAGGACTTGTATTACTTCATACAAGTAGGCAAAAGGGTCACACAGTTTGCGGGTACAGAGGCAGGAGACACATCAGGCCAGAGTAACTTTAAGCTCAGCAATAACTCTCCACAACAGGTTCAGGATCTCTTCTCTGTTACCGTAATTCCCTTGCAAACGTGGATTTACCAAACAGCAGGTCTCCAGAGTCCACAAGTGTTCAAAAGTTCCTCAGAAGGAAATGGCTGGAGTACAAAGTCCAAGGTTTCCAGGAGTCAGGTCACAGGCTGACTGCAGGCTTGATTCTGAAGCACTGATTGCTCAGCTGAGGCTGCTTAAGAGGCAAGAGGGAGAGAATCAGGGCGGGAACATGAAAGCTGGAAACTCCATATTGACTGAGGGCAAGATAGCTGCAGCAAGACAGAAAGCAAAATGGCCGAGGGAAAAAACTGAGTTTCAAGAAACATGTCAAAAGAGACAAAGAACCTTACATTGCTCCCCCCTTAGGGACAACCTCCGGATGACCTTAGACCAGGCTTGTCTGGGTACCTCTGATGAAACTGGCGGAGCAAGCGAGGAGCATTAATGTTATTGACTGGTTCCCATGAGTTGTCCTCCACTGGGTAGCCCTGCCATTTAATCAAATATTGTAACTGATTTCTGTACAACCTGGAATCTAGAATCCTTTCCACCACAAATTCTTCCTGACCATCGACTAGCACTGGGTCAGGGCAAGGAGAAGAACGTCCAGGAAACGTATTGGGTGTTGCAGCCTTTAGTAGAGATACATGAAAGACAGGGTGGATTCTCATAGTTCTGGGCAGTTGAAGACGACAAGCAATGGCACTTATAATTTTACTGATTTTATAGGGTCCAATGTACTTATGTCCCAATTTAGACGATGGAATCTTTAACTTAAGATTCCTGGTTGACAGCCAGACCAAGTCTCCTACCTTGAAAGCTGGTGCAGGTTTACGAAATTTATCTGCTGCTTTCTTGTACCTTTCCTGAGCCAATTCCAAATTTTCCTTTAGAAGATCCATATTCTTTTGTAAAGACGTGATTCTTTCAGCCACTGCCGGCAAGGGCGTTTCTATGGGAAATCGAGGAACAATGTTAGGATGATAACCTAAATTGGAGTAAAAAGGAGACTGCTTAGTGGAGGCGCTCTGAGAGTTGTTATAAGAGAACTCAGCCAGTGGGAGTAGATCCACCCAATCATCCTGTAGGTGGCAGATAAAGCAGCGGAGATACTGCTCCAGGGTCTGATTGGTTCATTCTGTCTGTCCATTAGTCTGGGGATGAAAAGCAGAAGAAAGGTTTACTTTAATGTCCAATGCGGCACAGAAATTTTGCCAAAACCTTGAAGTGAATTGCACCCCTCGATCCGAAATGACCTCATCTGGTACTCCATGCAAGTGAAACACATTCTTAATCATCAAATCTGATGTCTGTTTTGCAGTGGGTAAGCCGACACAGGGGATAAAATGAGCTGCCTTTGTTAAACGATCGACCACCACTAGAATGGTGTTCTTCCCTTGAGAGGTTGGTAACTCCACAATGAAGTCCATAGAAATGGATCCCCACGGGCGGGACGGGGTGGGAAGGGGTTGCAACAGACCAGTTGGTGAGGAGCGAGGTGTTTTGCATCTTGCACAGACTTCACATGAAGTGACATAGTTTAAAACGTCTTTCCTGTAAGTGGGCCACCAAAAGAAACGAGAAAGAAATTCTTGTGTCTTTAGAATTCCTCTATGCCCAGCTATCTTGGAATCATGGATGAGTTGCAATACTCTCAATCTGACTGTTTCAGGTATATACAGACGTTGTCCCTGAATCCACACACCATTCTTAAAGACAAGACTTACGTCCCTTGGGGTTGTGCCAACAAAGAATCCGCATGGTATGCTTCCTTGATGTCTTTAAGTAGGTCTTGATTATGAATCACTCCCAGGAATCTAGAGTCAGGAAGAATAGTCTTAGGAGGAGTAAGTGGACGGGTCTCTGCTGAATGAATCCTAGAGAGTGCATCAGCCTTTCCATTGCGCGATCCTGGCCTATAAGAAATTATAAAATTAAATTGGTTTAGGAAAAGATTCCAGCGAGCCTGGCGAGGAGTCAGGCACTTAGCCGACCTGATAAATTCAAGGTTACGATGGTCTGTCAGGACGACTATTTGCTGTGCAGCTCCCTGAAGAAGGTGTCTCCATTCCTTGAAGGCGGCAATAATGGCCAACAATTCTCTATTGCCCACATCGTAGTTCCACTCAGCCGAAGACAACCGCTGGGAAAAGAAAGCACAGGGATGCAAGACATTCTTCTCACCTGTTCTCTGAGAGAGTATAGCTCCAACAGCACAGTCTGAAGCATCCACCTCTATTATGAAGGCAAGTTCGGGGTTGGGATGTACTAAGATAGGTGCGGTGGTAAATTTATCCTTTAGACGGGAAAATGCTTCCTGGGCTTGCGGGGTCCAGGAGAACCTAGACTCTTTCCGGGTAAGTTGGGTGATAGGTGACACTACTCAGAGAAATTCCTATATAAAACGTCTATAGAAGTTGGCAAACCCGATGAAGCGCTGCACCTCCTTCACATTCATAGGAATTGGCCAATCCTTGATGGCTTGGGTCTTGCTTCCATCCATACTAATCCCTTGCGTAGACAGTACATACCCCAGAAATTGAATCTCGGTCCTATGGAATTCACACTTTTCAAGTTTGATGTAAAGATGGTTCTGTCTTAGGCGTTCTAAGACCATTCTCACATGTCCATGATGTTCCTCTGTGGAGTTAGAAAAAATTAAGATATCATCCAGATAAATCACCACAAATGTATCTAGGAGATCCCTGAAGATGTCATTCACCAAGTGTTGGAAAGTGGCTGGGGCGGTACACAGACCAAAAGGCATGATTAGATATTCAAAGTGTCCATAGCGTGACCTGAATGCAGTCTTCCATTCATCCCCAGGTCTAATACGGACCAAGTTATAGGCCCCACGGAGATCCAGTTTAGAGAAAATTTTGGCATGCCGCACTCTCTCCAATAACTCAGGGATTAAAGGCAATGGATAACGGTTTCTAATAGTAACCTTATTGAGTTCCCTATAGTCTATGCAGGGTCTCAGCGATCCATCTTTCTTCTTCACAAAGAAGATGGGTGCACCTGCAGGAGATGAAGAGGGGCGTATGAAGCCCTTGGGTAGATTTTCATCTATGTAGTCCTTCAAAGCCTTTAGCTCAGGCCCCGCCAGGGGATAGATCTTACCAAAAGGTATCTCTGCTCCAGGCAATAATTCAATTGGACAATCATATGGACGGTGAGGGGGAAGCTGGTCAGCATTCTTCTTGTCACATAAATCCACATAGTCCTGGTATACAGCTGGTAGTTCAGGGGCTGACATGGTTCCTTTAGGAACAGAGCAAGCTGAAACTTCTGGACTCATCTGTTTCCCCGGAAAGTGTAATTCCTTGGTATCCCAGTTAATCGTAGGGTTCTGAGCCTGCAGCCATGGTAGCCCTAGAATAATGGGAAAGTGGGGAGAAGAGATAAGCATAAAGGACAGTTTCTCTTGATGATCTTTACCCATAAGGACCCTCAAAGGCTCCGTTTCCTGATCCACTGGTCCAGAGGTCAGCAGGGAGCCATCCACAGTCTCCATCTGTACTGGAGTAGCCTTCTTCACTGAACGTATCCCCTGTTTCAGAGCAAAGGAGATATCCATAAAATTTCCACTTGCCCCTGAGTCGATCATAGCAGAGCTAGACACCCAAACTGAGTCAACCCAGAGTTTGATGGAAAGGAAGCAATGAGAATTGTTTTTCTTACAACTCAGCTGGGACACCGCTGAGGAAACTTGAAAAATTGCAGCGTTTACACAGTCAACGTCCTCAGAAGTAACGGAGTTTAAGTCCGAGAAATCAATATCTGTTGCTGCAGATCTCTCTGGAGCCTGAGGCTCGGACCTGACAGATCTCCTCTCGCAACACTCACAGTGAATGACTGCTGCAGTAGTCTTACGAGAACGGATGGGGCAGTTTATAATGAAGTGCCCTGACTTACCACAGTAGAAACATAGATTTTCCTTTAAACGATGTTCTTTGCGTGCATCACTAACCCGTCTTTGTAAAGAGTCCACCTGCATGGGTTCAGGTTCTGGTTCCCTTGTGATCCTACTCAAAGGTTCCTTAGCTGGGGAGGAAGGTAGGAAAAGGTTAGTGCGATTACTTTCGAACCATCTCTCTTGTCTGCGTTCTGTCAGACGAGCATCAATACGGATGCAGTAGTTAATAAAGTCACCTAACGCAGTGGGAGGGTCGGCACGAGCAAGTTCATCCTTAATCAGTGGAGACAACCCTTTCCGAAAAATAGATTTTTTGGCGGAACTGTCCCAAGTGGTATCAAGAGCCCATCTCCTGAAATCCAAGGCATATTCGGCTACTGAGCGCTTACCTTGGCGCAAAGTTAACATGGCTGCTTCAGCTGTTGCACCTCGATTGGGGTCATCAAACACCTGCCCCATGGCTGAAATGAAAGCATCAAGATGATTCAAACATTCATCCCCAGTCTCAATCAGAGGGTTTGCCCACATCAAAGCCTTGTTGGTAAGCAACATGATTATAGTAAGCACTTTAGATCGTTCAGTGGGAAATTGTGAAGCATGTGCAGAGAAAAATAGATTGCATTGGTTAATAAATCCCCTGAATTTCTCACGTTCACCGCCAAAATGAAAAGGGGGTAACTTGGGAATCCCAGAACTCGGGGTTATGGCAGGAGCCTGGACTCGTTCCTCTAGAGCCTCAATCCTGGCTCGTAAATCCTGGGTAGTTTGTCCAAACACTTGCAAATTGTGATTAGTGAGGTCCTGTAGGCTTGCAAAACGGGTCTTTAAAGTCTGTATATCTGAAAGGATTGTATCAGTCACTCCGCAAAGCTCCTTTATGCGAGCCTCCATCTTCCAGATCTTTTAAGGCAGAAGTACTGGAAGGAGAAGAGGAAAAAAAAAAAAAACACAATAGTGTTTACCTGTGGTAACACTCTAGAGTAAAATTAAGGGAATGCGCTCACCTGGAATGGTTGTGAGAAGTCACAATGTAAGGTTCTATGTATATATTCCTGAAACTCAGTTTGTTCGTCAGCCATTTTACTTTCTGTCTTGCTGCAGCTATCTTGCCCTCAGTCAAAATGGAGTTTCCAGCTTGCATGTTCCCGCCCTGATTCTCTCCTTTGCTTCTTAAGCAGCCACAGCTGAGCAATCAGTGCTTCAGAATCTAGCCTGCAGTGAACCTGTGACTTGACTTCTGTAAGCCTTGGACCTTGTACTCCAGCTATTCCTACTGAGGAACTCTGAAGCACTTGTGGACTCTGAACCCTGCTCTTTGAAAGACCCACGTTTGCATGGACTTATGGTAACAGAGAAGAAGATCCTGAATCTGTATTGGAGAGTGATTGCTGAGCTTGGATTACACTGGCCTGCTGTGTCTCCTGTTTCTGTGTCTGCAAACTGTGTGACTATTTCTGCCAACTTGTATGAAGTAATATAGGGCTTTTCTATATCAAACCTGTGACTCCTGTGTTTTCATCGCACCCAAGCACAAGACGCTATATGAACTGTACTACATACATTACAAGATTCTGAAGCCAAAACGTTAGTGTCTGCTGGGTCTGGAAGGCTGTGTCTGCTGTACTGTGGATATCAGACGTCCGGTTGTACTTTCTGTGATGACAGTGGTTGTGACTTCTCACAACCATTCCAGGTGAGCAATTCCCTTAAGTTTTTTCTTTTTGCAGTGTTACCACAGGTAAACACTATTGTTTTTTTTTTTTTTCCTTTCTTTTCTCTTTTTTGTCTGCTGTAACTCTGGATATCAGATGTCTGGTTGAAACTTTCTGTGATGATAGTGGTTGTGACTTCTCACAACCATTCCAGGTGAGCAGTTCCCTTAATTTTTTTTTCTCTCTGCAGTGTTGCCACAGGTGAACACTATTGTTTTTTTTCTCTCCTCTTCTTCAGTAATCCTGTCTTAAAAGATCTGGAAAATGGAGGCCCGCATAAAGGAACTTTGCGGAGTGACTGATAATATCCTTGCAGATTTGCAGAATATAAAGACCCGTTTTACAAATCTACAGGACCTCAATAATCACAATTTGCAAGTGGTTGGACAGACTACCCAGGATTTGCGAGCCAGGATTGAGGTTCTAGAGGGGCGAGTCCAGGCTCCTGCCGTAGCCCCGAGTGCTGGGATTCCCAAGTTGCCCCCTTTTCGTTTTGGCGGTGAACGTGAGAAATTCAGGGGATTTATTAATCAATGCAATCTTTTTTTTTCTGCACATGCTTCACAATTTCCCACTGAACGATCTAAGGTGCTTACTATAATTATGTTGCTTACCAACAAGGCTTTAATGTCGGCAAACCCTCTGATTGAGACTGAGGATGATTGTTTGAATCACCTTGATGATTTTATTTCAGCCATGGGGCAGGTGTTTGATGACCCCAATCGAGGTGCAACAGCTGAAGCAGCCATGTTAGCTTTGCGCCAAGGTAAGCACTCGGTAGCTGAATATGCCTTGGATTTCAGGAGATGGGCCCTTGATACCACCTGGGACAGTTCCGCCAAAAAATCTATTTTTCGAAAGGGGTTATCTCCACTGATTAAGGATGAACTTGCTCGTGCCGACCCTCCCACTGCGTTAGGTGACTTTATTAACTACTGCATCCGTATTGATACTCGTCTGACTGAACGCAGGCAAGAGAGATGGTTCGAAAGCAATCGTACTAACCTTTTCCTACCTTCCTCTCCAGCTAAGGAACCTTTGAGTAGGATTACACGGGAACCTGAACCTGAACCCATGCAGGTAGACTCTTTACAACGACGGGTTAGTGATGCACGCAAGGAACATCGTTTTAAGGAGAATCTATGTTTCTATTGTGGTAAGTCAGGGCACTTCATTATAAACTGCCCCAGCCGTTCTCGTAAGACTACTGCAGCACTCATTCATTGTGAGTGTTGCGAGAGGGGATCTGTCAGGTCCGAGCCTCAGGCTCCAGAGAGATCTGCAGCAACAGATCTTGATTTCTCGGACTTAAACTCCGTTACCTCTGAGGACGTTGACTGTGTAAACGCTGCCATTTTTCAAGTTTCCTCAGCGGTGTCCCAGCTGAGTTGTAAGAAAAACAATTCTCATTGCTTTCTTTCCATCAAACTCTGGGTTGACTCAGCTTGGGTGTCTAGCTCTGCTATGATCGACTCAGGGCAAGTGGAAATTTTATGGATGTCTCCTTTGCTCTGAAACAGGGAATACGTTCAGTGAAGAAGGCTACTCCAGTACAGATGGAAACTGTGGATGGCTCCCTGCTGACCTCTGGACCAGTGGATCAGGAAACAGAGCCTTTGAGGGTTCTTATGGGTAAAGATCATCAAGAGAAACTGTCCTTTATGCTTATCTCTTCTCCCCACTTTCCCATTATTCTAGGGCTACCATGGCTGCAGGCTCAGAATCCTACCATTAACTGGGAGACCAAGGAATTACACTTTCCAGAGAAACAGATGAGTCCAAAAGTTTCAGCTTGCTCTGTTCCTAAAGGAATCATGTCAGTCCCTGAACTACCAGCTGTATACCAGGACTATGTGGATTTATGTGACAAGAAGAACGCTGACCAGCTTCCTCCTCACCGTCCATATGATTGTCCAATTGAATTATTGCCTGGAGCAGAGATACCTTTTGGTAAGATCTACCCCCTGGCGGGGCCCGAGCTAAAGGCTTTAAAGGATTACATAGATGAAAATCTAGCCAAGGGCTTCATACGCCCCTCTTCATCTCCTGCAGGTGCACCCATCTTCTTTGTAAAGAAGAAAGATGGATCTCTGAGACCATGCGTAGACTATAGGGAACTCAATAAGGTTACTATTAGAAACCGTTATCCATTGCCTTTAATCCCTGAGTTATTGGAGAGAGTGCGACATGCCAAAATTTTTTCTAAACTAGATCTTCGTGGGGCTTATAACTTAGTCCGTATTAGACCTGGGGATGAATGGAAGACTGCATTAGGTCACGCTATGGACACTTTGAATATCTAGTTATGCCTTTTGGTCTGAGTACCGCCCCAGCCACTTTCCAACACTTGGTGAATGACATCTTCAGGGATCTCCTAGATACATTCGTGGTAATTTATTTGGATGATATTCTAATTTTTTCTAACTCCACAGAGGAACATCATGGACATGTGAGAATGGTCTTGGAACGTCTAAGACAAAATCATCTTTACATCAAACTTGAAAAGTGTGAATTCCATAGGACCGAAATTCAATTTCTGGGGTATGTACTGTCTACACAAGGAATTAGTATGGATGGAAGCAAAACCCAAGCCATCAAGGATTGGCCAAGTCCTAGAAATGTGAAGGAGGTACAGCGCTTCATCGGGTTTGCCAACTTCTATAGACATTTCATTAGAAATTTCTCTGAGGTAGTGTCACCTATCACTCAACTTACCCGGAAAGAGTCTAGGTTTTCCTGGACTCCCCAAGCCCAGGAAGCATTTTCCCGTCTAAAAGATAAATTTACCACTGCACCTATCCTAGTACATCCCAACCCCGAGCTTGCCTTCATAATAGAGGTGGATGCTTCAGACTGTGCCGTTGGAGCTATACTCTCTCAGAGAACAGGTGAGAAGAATGTCTTGCATCCCTGTGCCTTCTTTTCCCAGCAGTTGTCTTCGGCTGAGAGGAACTACGATGTGGGCAATAGAGAGTTGTTGGCCATTATTGCCGCCTTCAAAGAATGGAGACACCTTCTTCAGGGAGCTGCACAGCAAATAGTCGTCCTGACAGACCATCGTAACCTTGAGTTTATCAGGTCGGCTAAGTGCCTGACTCCTCGCCAGGCTCGCTGGAATCTTTTCTTAAACCAATTTAATTTTATCATCTCTTATAGACCAGGATCGCGCAATGGAAAGGCTGATGCACTCTCTAGGATTTACTCAGCAGAGACACGTCCAATTACTCCTCCTAAGACTATTCTTCCTGACTCTAGATTCCTAGGAGTAATTCATAATCAAGACCTACTTAAGGACATCAAGGAAGCATACCATGCGGATTCCTTTTTGGCACAACCCCCAAGGGACGTAAGTCTTGTCTTTAAGAATGGTGTGTGGATTCAGGGACAACGTCTGTATATTCCTGAAACAGTCAGATTAAGAGTATTGCAACTCATTCACGATTCCAAGATAGCTGGGCATAGAGGAATTCTAAAGACACAGGAATTTCTTTCTCGTTTCTTTTGGTGGCCCACTTGCAGGAAGGATGTTTTGAATTATGTCACTTCATGTGAGGTCTGTGCAAGATGCAAAACACCTCGCTCCTCACCAACTGGTCTGTTACAGCCTCTTCCCACCCCGTCCCGCCCGTGGGGATCCATTTCTATGGACTTCATTGTGGAGTTACCAACCTCTCAGGGGAAGAACACCATTCTAGTGGTGGTTGACCGTCTAACAAAGGCAGCTCATTTTATCCCTTGTGTCGGCTTACCCACTGCAAAACAGACATCAGATTTGATGATTAAAGATGTGTTTCGCTTACATGGAGTACCGGATGAGGTTATTTCGGATCGAGGGGTGCAATTCACTTCTAGGTTTTGGCAAAATTTCTGTGCAGCATTGGACATTAAAGTAAACCTTTCTTCTGCTTTTCATCCCCAGACTAATGGACAGACCGAACGAACCAATCAAACCCTGGAGCAGTATCTCCGCTGCTTTATCTGCCAGCTACAGGATGATTGGGTGGATCTACTTCCATTAGCTGAGTTCTCGTATAACAACTCTCAGAGTGCCTCCACTAAACAGTCTCCTTTTTACTCTAATCTAGGTTATCATCCTAACATTCTACCACGATTTCCCATAGAAACGCCTTTACCAGCAGTGGCTGAAAGAATCACGTCTTTACAGAAGAATATGGATCTTCTAAAGGAAAATCTGGAATCGGCTCAAGAAAGGTACAAGAAAGCAGCAGATAAATTTCGTAAACCTGCACCAGCTTTCAAGGTAGGAGACTTGGTCTGGCTGTCAACCAGAAATCTTAAGTTAAGGATTCCATCGTCTAAGTTGGGACATAAGTACATTGGACCCTATAAAATCAGTAAAATTATAAGTGCCGTTGCTTGTCGTCTTCAACTGCCCAGAACTATGAGAATCCACCCTGTCTTTCATGTATCCCTACTAAAGGCTGCGACACCCAATACGTTTCCTGGACATTCCTCTCCTTGCCCTGACCCAGTGCTAGTCGATGGTCAGGAAGAATTTGTGGTGGAAAGGATTTTAGATTCCAGGTTGTATAGAAATCAGTTACAATATCTGATTAAATGGCAGGGCTACCCAGTGGAGGACAACTCATGGGAACCGGTCAATAACGTTAATGCTCCTCGCTTGCTCCGTCAGTTTCATCAGAGGTACCCACACAAGCCTGGTCTGAGGTCATCCGGAGGTTGTCCTTTAGGGGGGAGTAATGTAAGGTTCTATGTATATATTCCTGAAACTCAGTTTGTTCGTCAGCCATTTTACTTTCTGTCTTGCTGCAGCTATCTTGCCCTCAGTCAAAATGGAGTTTCCAGCTTGCATGTTCCCACCCTGATTCTCTCCTTTGCTTCTTAAGCAGCCACAGCTGAGCAATCAGTGCTTCAGAATCTAGCCTGCAGTGAACCTGTGACTTGACTCCTGTAAGCCTTGGACCTTGTACTCCAGCTATTCCTACTGAGGAACTCTGAAGCACTTGTGGACTCTGAACCCTGCTCTTTGAAAGACCCACGTTTGCATGGACTTACGGTAACAGAGAAGAAGATCCTGAATCTGTATTGGAGAGTGATTGCTGAGCTTGGATTACTCTGGCCTGCTGTGTCTCCTGTTTCTGTGTCTGCAAACTGTGTGACTATTTCTGCCAACTTGTATGAAGTAATACAGGACTTTTCTATATCAAACCTGTGACTCCTGTGTTTTCATCGCACCCAAGCACAAGACGCTATATGAACTGTACTACATACATTACACACAACCACTGTCATCACAGAAGGTATAAACGGACATCTGATATCCACAGTCACAGCAGACACGGCCTTCCCAGACCCAGCAGACACTAACGTTGGCTTCAGAATCTTGTGATGTATGGTATACAGTTCATATAGCGTCTTGTGCTTGGGTGCGAGGAAAACATATGAGACACAGGTTTGATATGGAAGGACTTGTATTACTACATACAAGTAGGCAAAAGGGTCACACAGTTTGCGGGTACAGAGGCAGGAGACACAGCAGGCCAGAGTAACTTTAAGCTCAGCAATAACTCTCCACAACAGGTTCAGGATCTCTTCTCTGTTACCGTAATTCCCTTGCAAACGTGGATTTACCAAACAGCAGGTCTCCAGAGTCCACAAGTGTTCAAAAGTTCCTCAGTAGGAAATGGCTGGAGTACAAAGTCCAAGGTTTCCAGGAGTCAGGTCACAGGCTGACTGCAGGCTTGATTCTGAAGCACTGATTGCTCAGCTGAGGCTGCTTAAGAGGCAAGAGGGAGAGAATCAGGGCGGGAACATGAAAGCTGGAAACTCCATATTGACTGAGGGCAAGATAGCTGCAGCAAGACAGAAAGCAAAATGGCCGAGGGAAAAAACTGAGTTTCAAGAAACATGTCAAAAGAGACAAAGAACCTTACATTGGGTGTTTCCTCAGACCTCTCCTTTGGGGAAAGGGTGCTGCAGGCTGTAGTCCCCCTCCCCCTCACCCCCCAAGTAGTTATTACTCTCTGTAATTCTCTCGGTGGTGCTGTCATGGACGTTCAAATAAAGTCTTTGTTCCTTACCGTTAACAGTATTTTTCGAAGTCCATGACAGCACCCTTAAATTCCCGCCCTTTTTTCTCTGCACTTCTTCCTCTTATATAACCCACATATAATAAATAGTTATGTGGTAATAGTTGTTTTGTACATAATTTTTTGTGCCATTAAGCTTGGTGGTCTTCTTGTGCTCTGTAATCCAACTGATATGTAGGAGAGGTGCCGCCCTTTTGTATCTGTAGGTTTCCTGTTCCTAAAGGGCGGATCCCATGTCACGGTGGTGCTGTCATGGACTTCGAAAAATACCGTTAACGGTAAGTACCTAAGACTTTCTGTTCCCTAAATCAGGCTCTAGTAATTATATTTCATCACAAAAAGGCATTGTTTCTTAGTTTTCCAAATAGCATACCTGCTTTCGATCATAAAATAGAGAATTTTTGGATGGCTTTTGAGAAGCTATATCCTCTTTATTTAGCAAACAACAAATCCCTTACTACTCCTGAAACAGGGATCATTTTTACACCACTCCATTGATAAAACGTAAATATTTTTTTCATATGCACCATGTGTGTATAAACACCAGCAAGGCGGGCAACAGCCCCCAAAAAGAGATAATTTTATGATTCATAAAACCTAAAAAGTTTGTTAGTGTAGTGTGTTGTGAAATAGGCCATTGATTACCACTGGTTACCATCCGATTACTCATAGAAAGATATGCTGAGATTACTTTAACATGTACAGTATAAGGCCATATTTGCATTTTAGAGTTCAAAGAGGTGTTAGTACAGTCCTAGAAGACCTCAGACTGTTGCACGTATTTTCTGGGTAGTTAAAGGCTTAAGCGGGTCTTGTGATTTGCTGCAAATCAAATCTTTGGGAACATTTTGACAAATGTAGCAAACTCAAATTTCAAAAGATACTAACATCTCTTTATTTATTTTACTTACTTATATAGAGCCAATAATTTTGACAGTACTTTACAAACATTATCATCACTGTTGACTATGGGGATCACAATCTGAAGTCTTCGCATTGTGAGAGGAAACCAGAGAACCCAGAGGAAACCTAAGCAAACATGGGGAGAACATACAGACTACTTGCAAATATAGTCCTTGATGAGAAATAAACCCAGGACCCCAGCACTGCAAAGGCTAATCTCTAATGATTAATGTTACTTATAGCTTGGACTTTCTTCATGAACATGGTAATACATTATAAACATTTTCCCTAAAATCCACTTTGCATCACGTGCATCACTTCTGTGTTTTTTTTACCTTAAGCGGCTTTCATAAAGGCTTATGCAGCCATTTTAACATCTATTTTCAAAGAAAACCAGCCTCAACAGAACTATTAAATCAACTGTAATATAATTTTGATTGTGAAATCTGTTAAGATATCCATTTTAAACAAGGAAGTGACTAAAGCAGTTTTATACTGATTAGTAAGAAATGATACAACAGTTTGGCACTTTACTGCCTTGGCACCACCACAACACCACAAACAAACAGCTGGGGATCCCACCATCTCTAATCTCTACATTTTCCACCACATGTAGGTTTCAAGTAGAGCGGTGCAAATGCAGATGATTCAGAGGAAAAAACTTAAACCAACAAACTGGCACTTCTGTCTGTGTAATGGTTAATAACAGGCACACTAAATATCTAAGTGGCTTTTTAATGGAAATTTGTTACTGTTGAGGACAAACAAGTGCAAAGAACAAAGTATTATGGTAATGTTGTTCGGTATCTGACGCTTGAAACATGTCTTTCACATAGTTCTCATGTGATTTATGCATATTATTATTACAAAAGGCTGCACATTTGCAGAAAAAGTCTTAAATTTATGTATTCAAAAACTGTTTCATTTGTAAATAAAGCACAGCTTTTTGGCCTAAAATCTAGTTAAATATTGATTCTTATAAGCTAGTCTAGTAGTAGTTAATGCAGAAAAAAATCTGCATAATTTATTGAAAGTATATTTACCATTAAATGCTTAAATAAATTATTTCATAAATGCTTTAATATACATATGCCTCAAAGTAGCATATTTTTATTAGTACATCGTACTGTGCATAAACAGTCCTAAAAACATTATGGCCAAAGCTAGCATCCTAATAAGTGTGCTGCCTAAAAAAGTGGTATAAAGGCAAATAAAGACATGCTCTTTTGTACTATGTCAGATACTGAGAGATTACCTTATTATGTTTCTTAGACACCATTAGACGCTGCTTGTCACTGGACTTTCATCTTAACTATAAGATTTGCTGAAAGGTTTGCCAATTCAACAGAGCAGAACGGTATTTATAAATGCTGAGGTTGCATCTATTGAACCTTTCTGGTTTATGGAAGACTTTTTTTTATATTTTATGCCACTGTTTTGTCCTTTTCTTTTGCTCTAGGTGTCGTTTGTAATATGGGAACTCTTAAGAACTCTTTGTGTGTTTCTAGAAGGCTGGATTTGAATGATGGCAAATAGAATTCCTTATGAAAGAGTAGCAGAGTGGAGAAGGAGAGTTCTGCCACTTGTTCTTGAAAGTGTGAAAAAGGCTTGAAAGAACAGCTGCTGAAAAGTACATTGAACTCTGCATAACATGCTTGGGTAAACATTTGCCACACATAGTAACCACATTAATTGTACCCATTTTTTAAAATACTGGGAAATTGAAGGAATATTTCCCTTTATAGAGAGATTGCAATTGTAAATCAAAGAATTAATGTTTTATTGTATACCTGTGTTTCTGTATGATAAATGTCTTTGTAAAGTACTTTTTATTAATTCACAAATTTTCATACCCAAATTTAACATAACTGGGTGGAAAGATTTCCATAAGTTGTTTGATGTTGTAGTAATGTTTGCTATATTTGCCTCACGTTTAGATAGAAAAGAGCATATGTTCTTTAACCCCTTCCCGACCTGTGATGCCACGTAGGCGTCATGAAAGTCAGTGCCAATCTGACCTGTGACGCCTATGTGGCGTCATGAAAGGATCGCGTTCCTGCGGGCCGGGTGACCGGGGTCACTGAAAGGTCACCCGACCCGCAGGCACAAGACCCTTTGTGCTTCACCACAGGGGGGTTGGTTTAACCCCCCATGGCCACGATGACTCTGATTGGCTGTTAAAAGTGAAACAGCCAATCAGAGCAATCTGTAATATTTCACCAATGAAATTGGTGAAATATTACAATCCAGCCATGGCCGATGCTGCAATAGCATCGGCCATGGCTGGAGACCGAGAACCGACCCCCCCAACACCATGTCACGGCGGTGATCGGCCGCCGCCACCGAAAGATGGCGGTGATCAGTCACCGCCGTCACTAACAGCTCCCTTCGTCCTGGCCTCCGCTGCCCCCACCTTCCGATCCCCCCCTCACCTTCCGACCCCCATACTCACCTCTCCCGGTCCACCGATGTCCCTGGATCAGTCCCGGCGGCTGCCCGGGATTCTTCATGGGCGCCCTGAAGAATCCAGAAATTTATTTTGATCACTGTGATAAACTGTCACAGTGATCAAAATAAAAAAAAGTAAGTGAACCCCCCCTGTCATAGGTAGGGTCAAATAATAAAATAAAGAATTTTTTTTTTCCTATTAGGCCCTGTGCACACGTTGCATATTTTGCTGCGGATCCGCAGCAGATTTTGCTACGGATCAGCAGCGGATTTTGCTGCGGATCAGCAGCGGATTTTGCTGCGCTGCAGATCCACAGCAGATCCAGAAACCATGTACAGTACAATGCAAATAAATGGTAAAAAAAAAAACGCTGTGCACATGCTGCAGATTTTTCAGCGCGGATTTGCTGCGGTTTTAAATCCGCAGCAAGTCAATTCTTTGTGTGAATTCCAAAGCGATTTTACACCTATTCCATTATAGGTGTAAAACCGCAGGGAAAAACCGCACCGAAACCATAGTAAATCGGGGCTAAATACGCAGGTAAAACGCAGGTCATTTTACCTTCGGATTTTAGAAAAATCCGCAAGTGAATCCGCAACGTGTGCACGGGGCCTCAGGGTTAGGCTGGGTTCATATTGCATTATGACAGTCCGTTAGATGGACTGCGTTTCACCGCGGTGTAACACAGTCCGTTAACACTGCCATTCACCCCATTTGTGTGCGCTTCGCAACGCATGCCGTGAAGCGGCATGCGTTCGCGACGTGTCGTCATTCAGTGACGGAACCTTGGACGCGGGCTGCAGCGTCTGGGCTCTGTCACCGCTAACACAGATGAATCATCGCTGATTCCTCTGCACTAGCGGGTATAGCATAACACGATCGCGTTATGCTATACCGTTACCAGCCCGTCAACGCTACGTGTTGAACGGGCTGGTAAAACGCAATATGAACCCAGCCTTAGGGTTAGGGTTAGAACTAGGGTTAGGGTTAGAACTAGGGTAAGGGTTGGAATTAGGGTTAGGGGTGGAATTAGGGTTAGGGTTGGAATTAGGGTTAGGGTTGGGATTAGGGTTAGGTTTGTGGTTAGGGTTAGAGTTAGGATAAGTGTTAGGGGTGTTTTGGGGTTAGAATTGGGATTAGGGTTAGGCTTGTGGTTAGGTTTATGGTTAGAGTTGGGATTAGGGTTAGGGGTGTGTTGGGGTAAGGGTTATGGTTAGGGTTTGTATTAGGGTTAGGGGTGTGTAGGGGTTAGGGTTGGGTTAGGAGTGTGTTGGGGTTAGGGTTGGAGTTAGAATTGAGGGGTTTCCACTATTTACGCACATCAGGGGGTCTCCATACGCGACATGGCGCCACCATTGATTCCTGCAAATTTTGCGTTCAAAAGTCAAACAGTGCTCCCTTTATTCCAAGCCCCGACGTGTGCCCAAACAGTGGTTTACGCCCACATATGGGGTATCAGCGTACTCGGGAAAAATTGCACAACAACTTTGGGTGTCTAATTTCTCCTGTTACTGTTGGGAAAAAAAAATTGGGGACTTAAAATGTATTTTTGTGGAAAAAAAATGATTTTTTATTTTCACGGCTATGCGTTATAAACTTCTGTGAAGAACTTGGAGATTCAAAGTGCTTACCACACATCTAGAGGAGTTCCTTGGGGATCTAGTTTCCAAAATGGGGTCACTTGGGGGGTTTCTACTGTTTAGGCACATCATGGGCTCTGCAAACGTAACATGACACCCGCAGACCATTCCATCAAGTCGGCATTTCAAAACGACACTACTTCCCTTCCGAGCCTCGACGTGTGCCCATACAGTAGTTTTCTCCCACATATGGGATATCAGCGTACTCAGGACAAATTTGACAACAACTTTTGGGGTCTAATTTCTCCTGTTACCCTTGGAAAATAAAAAAATTGGGGACTAAAAGATCATGTTTGTGGAAAAAATATGATTTTTTTATTTTCATGCCCCGGTATTATAAACTTCTGTGTAGCCCTTAGGGGTTCAAAGTGCTCACCACACATCTAGATAAGTTCCTTGCGGGTCTAGTTTCCAAAATGGAGTCACATGTGGGGAGTTTCTACTGTTTAGGCACATCAGGGACTCTGCAAACGTAACATGACGCCCGCAGACCATTCCATCAAGTCGGCATTTCAAAACGTCACTACTTCCCTTCCGAGCCCCGAAGTGTGCCCATACAGTAGTTTTCTCCCGCATATGGGATATCAGCGTACTCAGGACAAATTGGAAAACAACTTTTGAGGTCTAATTTCTCCTGTTACCCTTGGGAAAATAAAAAAATTGGGGACTAAAAGATCATGTTTGTGGAAAAAATATGATTTTTTTATTTTCATTCCCCGGCGTTATAAACTTTTGTGTAGCCCTTGAGGGTTCAAAGTGCCCACTACACATCTAGATAAGCTCCTTGGGGGGTCTAGTTTCCAAAAATAGGGTCACTTGTGGGGGGTTTCTACTGTTTAGGCACATCAGGGGCTCTGCAAACGCAACATGACGCCGCAGAACATTTCATCAAGTCTGCATTCAAAAATTGCACTCCTTCCCTTCTGAGCTCTCCCATGCGCCAAAACAGTGGTTTCCTCCCCCACATATGGGGTACCAGTGTACTCAGGACAAACTGTACAACAACTTTTGTGGTCCAATTTCTCCAGTTACCCTTGTGAAAATAAAAAATTGCGGGTTAAAAAATCAGTTTTTGAGGAAAAAATGATTTTTTATTTTCACGGCTCTGCATTACAAACTTCTGTGAAGCACGTGGGGGTTCAAGGTGCTCACCACACATCTAGATAAGTTCCTTGAGGGGTCTAGTTTACAAAATGTGGTCACTTGTGGGGGGTTTCTACTGTTTAGGCACATCAGGGGCTCTGCCTGCCCGCAGACCATTCCATCAAGTCGGCATTTCAAAGCGTCACTACATCCCTTCCGAGCCCTGACGTGTGCCCAAACAGTGGTTCCCCCCACATGTGAGGTACTAGTGTACTTAGGACAAATTGGACAACAACTTTTGGGGTCCAATTTCTCCTGTAACCATTGTGAAAATAAAAAGTAGTGGGCTAAATAATCATTTTTTGAGAAAAAAAAATGATTTTTTATTTTCACGGCTCTGCGTTATAAACTTCTGTGATGCACCTGGAGGTTCAAAGTGCTCACTGTGTATCTAGATAAGTTCCTTAGGGGTCTAGTTTCCAAAATGTGGTCATTTGTGGGGAGCTCCAAAGTTTAGGCATACAGGGGCTCTCCAAACATGACATGGTGTCCGCTAACGATTGGAGCTAATTTTCCATTCAAAAAGTCAAATGGCGCTCCTTCCCTTCTGAGCCCTGCCGTGCGCCCAAACAGTGGTTCCCCCCATATATGGGGCACCAGCGTACTCAGGAAAAACTGGACAACAACTTTTGGGGTCCAATTTATCCTGTTACCCTTGGGAAAATAAAAAATAGTGGGCTAAAAAATGATTTTTGAGAAACAAAAATGTTTTTTTTTATTTTCACTGCTCTGCGTTTATAAACTCCTGTGAAGCACTTGGGGGTTCAAAGTGCTCACTACTCATCTAGATAAGCTCCTTGGGGGGTCTAGTTTCCAAAATGGTGTCACATGTGTTTTTTTTTCACTGTTTAGGCACACAGGGGCTCTCCAAAGGCGTCATGGTGTCCGCTAAGGATTGGAGCCAATTTTCCATTCAAAAAGTCAAATGGCGCTCCTTCCCTTCTGGGCCCAGCCGTGCGCCCAAACAGTGGTTTATGACCACATATGAGGTATCGGTGTACTCAGGAGAAATTGCCCAACAAATTTTAGAATCCATTTTATCCTGTTGCCCATGTGAAAATGAAAAAACTGAGGCTAAAAGAAAATTTTTGTGAAAAAAAAGTACTTTCTTTTTTTTACGGATCAATTTGTGAAGGACCTGGGGTTTCAAAGTGCTCACTATGCATCTAGAGAAGTTCCTTGGGGGGTCTAGTTTCCAAAATGGGGTCACTTGTGGGGGAGCTCCAATGTTTAGGCACACAGGGACTCTCCAAATGCGACATGGCAACCGCTAAATATTCCAGCATATTTTTCATTCAAAAAGCCAAATGGCGCTCCTTCCCTTCTGAGCCCTGCCGTGCGCCCAAACAGTGGTTTATGACCACATATGAGGTATCTGTGTACTCAGGATAAATTGCCCAACAAATTTTAGGGTCCATTTTATCCTGTTGCCCATGCAAAAATGAAAAAATTGATGCTAAAAGAAAACTTTTGTTGGAAAAATTAAAATGTCCATTTTTTCCTTCCACATTGCTTTAGTTCCTGTGAAGCACCTGAAGGGTTAATAATCTTCTTGAATGTAGTTTTGAGTAGCTTGAGGGGTGCAGTTTTTATAATGGTGTCAATTTTGGGTATTTTCTGCCATATAACCCCTCAAAGTGACTTCAAATGTGAGGTGGTCCCTAAAAAAAATGGTTTTGTAAATTTTGCTGTAAAAATGAGAAATCGCTGGTCAACTTTTAACCCTTATAACTTCCTAACAAAAAAAAATGTTGTTCCCAAAATTGTGCTGATGTAAAGAAGACATGTGGAAAATGTTATTTATTAACTATTTTGTGTCACATAACTCTCTGGTTTAACAGAATAAAAATTAAAAATTTGAAAATTGCAAAATTTTCAAAATTTTGGCCAAATTTCCATTTTTTTCACAAATAAACGCAAAAATTATCGACCTAAATTTACCACTAACATGAAGCCCAATATGTCACGAAAAAACAATCTCAGAATCGCTATGATCCGTTGAAGCGTTCCTGAGTTATTACCTCATAAAGGGACACTGGTCAGAATTGCAAAAAATGGCCAGGTCATTTAGGTCAAAATAGGCTGCGTTATGAAGGGGTTAAAGAAGCACTCCTCCCATCAAAATTTATATCCTCTTAACATATTGCAGTCATCATATATAGCGTTGTGTACAAACAATTGCTCATTTTGTTTTTCTAGCCAGTTAATTCTTCTCTTTTCTATTAGGTCTATGACATCACACGATTAAAAAATGACTAGCTGTATGTATACAAATTGTCCCTTCAGGTAGAAAGAGGACTTGAGGAATCTATAGCGCCACCTGTTGGTAGTAGCGATCCTATAAGTCACAATCAACCCTTTAAGGCTGATTTCACATTGGCGTTTTTTAGCGCAGCGCATCGTGCTGATCTGATCGCATGCGCCATGCGCCCCTATCTTTAACAAATGGGGCGCATGGTTTAGCGTAGGCATGCGATCTTCAGCGTTTTCGTGCTCTTGCGTTATTTTGTCGTGAGCGACTTGGCACGCGCAAAGCAACATGTTGCATTTTTGGGTCCGCCCAAACTCGCTAAAAAGGCGCATGCGCTCGCATCGTGCACGGAAAGCGCCCAAGCAACACATTATAGTCTATGTTATCGCTGACGTGCGGTGGGTCAGGCGTAGGTCAGCGTTCTACAATGCATGCGTTGTCAGAGATAACACATGTCTAGACACTGGTTTAAACCACCCACTAAATAAAGAAACATTGTATTGGGGTAGTGTATATAAGATAAGGCGTTGGCACTTCAGTCCACTACTCTACAGCCAGCCAGAGAGACAACAGCTCCAGACACAGACACAGCAGCTACTGCATTACATAGGAAAGAAAACTTGGATAATGTGAGTATGAAATCTAATGTCTTTCTCTCCTTTTTTCTCAATTTATTATGTACTAATGTCTCTTTTTTTTATTGCAGCATGTCTTCAGCAGATGAATATGTTCCGGCCCCTGGTGATCTGGCCAAAGCAGAGGGTGATTGGTAAGTATTTGCTGTTTCATGGACAAGTGGCAATTTTTTTTTCTTTTTCAGTCCACATCGTCCACAGCAGCGGAGGAAGAGCGGGAGCAGCCAGTCAGAGTGCAGGCGGGGAGGCGGCCTGTAAGTATAGAGTTAATGATTGTTCTTTTTTTTTTGTCCCTGTCTTTTTTCTTGCCTGTTTTTCCTACTCAATCTTGCTTCTATCCTCAATCTTTCTTCTCTTATGTCTTGTTTTCCACCTACAAATGTTTACAAGATTAATGTTTTGCTTTCTTTTCTAGGCTCCACAATGGGATGAGTAACTCGCCCTGGATAATGACGCCCTGATCCCGTTGGTCCAGGAGCGAGGCCCGTTGTGGGACATCCGTCATCCAATGCACTGTGACAACGTGGTGATGCGGCGGCTCTGGAATGAGGTGGCCGCAGGGCTGATGGATGGCTGGGACAATGCTTCTCCCCAGGTCCACAAGGATTTTCGTAAGTATTTAGCTGTGTGATGCTGCAGTCACCTTGGCCGGGATCACACAACTGTGTGGGAGGCTAGTAACTCCTGTGAGTTTCTAGCATCCCACACAATTGTGTGATCCCGGCCTACAGTGCATTTTCTAATTTATTTTTTTTTCCCACAGTGAACAAGGTCAGAACCCGTTGGCGCTCAATGAAGGACCGCTTCAACAGGGACCTGAGGCTGGAGAACTGGGTTGCCAGTGGTGCTGCGGCAAAGACCACAAGAAAGTATCGCTATCATCGGGCTTTGGCTTTCTAAAGACCGGTCCTTGCCACCAGAGTGTAAGTATTTTGTTGTTGTTGTATTGTGTTGAATCTGTGTTTTTCTATTCCACAGGAGTTGGCGTTTGTAAATGCATTATAGTAATTTTTTTTTTTCTTGTTTGTGTTCACAGCACCTGGAGCAGCACCCTGCAACCTGGTCCTGAAGCGGTCTTTCAGAGAGCTGCCTCGGACCCGTCCCAGCCATCCACCAGCCAAGAAGCACCTTGCAGGCCGTCAACACAGACAGCTGGAGAATGGGAAGCTGGTCCATCAGGTCTTCCCCTGTCACAGGTCTCTGCCACAGGTTATGCGGGTACTTCTCGCCTGCTGCAGAAGGCCTCTGACAGGAATCTCATGCCCGAGTTTTTACATTTGAGCACGGTTTTTCAAGAGAGCCACAATGCGTTGGGCGACAGAGTGGATAGCGGTTTTGCACTAGTGGATCAACGCATCCATTCTGTCGAGCGTCGCATTGACTATCTTGAAGCCGAGCTCAAAAGACCAGTGCACCATTTTTTCCAACAAATTGAACGGGGCATGGCGGAATACCTTACTCCTGATCTCCAGCTGACTGTGATGCGTGCCTGCAACACTACTTACACGCAGGCTATGCAGCAGAGTCAGTACGTGCAGCAGCAGCCAGTGGTGCCTTTTCCACCCGTTCCACCACTGACTCACTTCACCGCACTACCGACTTCTGCTGCATACCACTGCATGGTCACCAGCATTCCAAGCCATGCTGGACCACACTACACCACACACAGTCACAGTGCAGCTGGACACTCCCCCACCACCACGATGCCAAGCGCTGCTCCTGTTTGGACTTCCTCCACCCCTGCTTGGACCTCCACCCCTGCTTGGACCGTGTCCACTTCCCGAGACGCCACCACCACCGAGCAGCAGCTGGGGGACCCTCATTCGATCTTCAGGGCCTCGGACCCTGGCAGGAGGTCCAGCAGCCCACGGAGGTCCCCAAGCAACACAAGGTCTCCAAGCACCAGGAGGTCCCCAATCCACAGCAGGTCTCCAAGCGCCAGGAGGTTCCCAAGCCACAGGAGGACCCCAAGCCACACGAGGTCCCCAAGCCACACAAGGTCTCCAAGCCACACGAGGTCTCCAAGCCACAAGCGGTCTCCAAGCCACACGAGGTCTCCAAGCCACAGGAGGTCCCCAAGCCACACGAGGTCTCCAAGCACCAGGTCACCAAGCCACAGGAGGTCCCCAAGCCACAGCAGGTCTCCAAGCACCAGGAGGTCCCCAAGCCACACCAGGTCCTCAAGCAGCAGTGCCTCAAGCAGCAGGAGGATTGCAAGCACCAGGTCCCCAAGCACCAGGTCCCCAAGCACCAGGACCTCCAAAAAGAAAACAAAAATGGGACGAAGAGTCCAGAAAAAGACTTTTTTCCTCCCAGTCCTCCCACCCCCTCACCTCCCACTGTGTTTTTTTTGCTGCATTCCCCCACCACTTTAGTCACCCCTTCCCCTCGAACCCCTTTGTCTCCCTCCCAAAGTCAATCCTCGTCGCTCCACACCCCAAGTTACCTCCTTCACCCAAACGTCGTCCACATTAATTTTTTTGTGTCTTGTAAAAATAAATGTGCCTTTTTTTGCCCCCAAACTGTTTGCTTTCATTGTGTCTTTCGCCTCCTACACACACTGCGCCGTACACACACTGCGCCGTACACTTTGTGATTTTGCCACCACATAGCTCCAGTACTGACACATGCTTCTTGTGTCAGTCCTGGATCTATGTGTTGTCAAAAACACAAATATATGACTTGTATTTTTAGCACCAGTCTCTTCAGTCTAGAAATATTAGTAGACTGAATAGAGGATGTTGCTGAGTGCAAGGCATATTTATTATCACCTTGCCAGGTATCATAAAGAGTGAATTGAGGATGGTGTATTTTGCCCATCTACATTTCACTCTTTGTGACACAAGGCCAGGGGATTGTAGATATACCTTTTAATTAACCACATCCTCTATTCAGTGTGTGGTGAATAAAATGAAGAGATGATGGCGAAAATACACGCCATATCTACAATCCCCTGGCTTGGTATAATAACTAATTATCACACCTGGCCATGTGGCTATACCTATGAGTTGTCATCTGCAGCATCGCTTCAGTCTGCATCATCTATTGCACGCAGACTGGAGAAATGCTGGTGGTTACTCATATGTGTATTCACCTGCCCACGTGTCATAAATTCTGATGTCAGGATGCTTTTTTTGGCATCCTCACTTCAGCATGACACCAGGCCAGGGGCTTGTAGAAGTTGTATAAAGTTTATCATCTCTCCAGTGTGCGTGCATACTGAAGCCACAGTGGAGATACTACAAATAATATTTATACTCATATGGTCAGGTGTCATAAAGAGAGAAGGATGCTATTGCATCCCAAACTCACTATTTGTAACATCAGGCCAGGGTATAATATTTGTGGTATCTCCACCGTCGCTGCATATAGCTCCACCGGCGCTGCAATACGTTTTAACATACTGTAGACTGGAGAGATGATGAAGGTCATACAACTTTTATCTGTTGACTCACCTGGTAGGAGTCCTAATAAAGTCACGATGCAGAAAACACAGCATCCTCACTTCACTGGGACACCTGGGCAGGTGATTATTGTATTGGAGTGTATAAAAACAGAGTGCACTCAGTACAGGTATCAAAACAGGTTTTTTATTAACACCACAAGAAAATAATTTTATTACACCATTTGATCTTGCCATTCCACACGTCCCACATCAGATAGAAAGTAGGCCGCAAATTGGTCCCTCATTTGGCCTACTTCAACAGATGACGTGAGAGGGTGCTGAGTGAATTCAGGCAATGGGTTGACAAGTGTTTCATCAAGTTCAAAGGTAGGGTGGTCTTTAGCCATCACAAAATTGTGAAGAACCACGCAGGCTTTCACCACCTCATCCACAGTTTCTAGTTTAAGATTAATGGCTGTGCCTAGAATGCGCCATCTGGACACAAGAATCCCATGCGCACACTCGACAGTTCTTCGGGCCCTGGTCAGTCTGTAATTAAATATTTTTTTGCTGTGGTCCAAGTCACAGCTGGAGTAGGGTTTCAACAGGTTTGTGCACATTTGAAAAGCCTCATCACCAACCATTACAAATGGCAGTGGCGGACCTTCGGTGTGGGGAAGAGGCCGTGGCAGGGGGAAATAAAAAATGGTTGCCATACAACCTACGTCCCATGTCCGAGTTCTTAAAGGTCTGTGAGTCACTGCCCCGGTCAAATGCCCCAATGTCCACCGCAATAAACCTGCAGTCTGCATCTGCAATGGCCATGAGTACTGTAGAAAACTACTTTTTATAATTAAAGTACTCAGAGCCACTTCTTGGGGGTTTTGTTATCCGGATGTGTTTCCCATCCACCGCTCCCAAACAGTTGGGGAAATTGCAGACTGTAAAGAATTTTTCTGCAATATCCATCCACTTTTCCGCGGTGGGCAGGGGCATAAATTCAGAATATAGAACATCCCACAAAGCCCGGCAGGTGTCCACAACTATTCCGGACAAGGTGGAGATTCCAAGCCGGTACAGCAAGTGAAGTGAAGAGAGGGTCTCGCCAGAAGCCAGGAAGCTGCAAAACAGATGAAAAAAAATTGTGATTGTCCAGGCTTTGTCAAAACACTGACATGAAAAAAATTACTGTTAATTGCAGAACTATAATTCAGCAGGCTTTTAGTAAATGGCAGAACAAAAACAATACACGCATTTGTTTAATATTACGTACCGTAAAGTGACGAGGAGCCGTTCCATCGGAGGAATTGCACGACGGAGCTGTGTGTCCTGTCTCCGGATGGCTCCTTCAACACAAGAAAGCAAATCCATAAAACTTTCTTGGGACATTCGTGTATAGTCCAAAAATTTATCCGGGTTTGCCCGGAGCTCCCAGAAGAGGGTGTGGTACGCTCCACGGCTCTCCCGGACTTCAATAATCGGATGTCTCCAAAAACGTCGCCGCTGCCATCTTCGCTCTCTCTCTCTCCCTTTGTTGCTGGCAAGCAAAATCCTGAAACAGCGCGATGTCCATATCCAAGTTTATGCGAAAACTCTCCCAGCGCAGATCCATGGTGACACAGGGAGCACCAGCAAAATCTGAAGAATTCAGCTCAACAGGGTCTATTTAAATATGACACTCGCCCACTTGTGTCCCATTGGTGGGGTCTGTTTCAACGAAAACGCAAGGAAAACGCTAGATAAACGCATGTAAGCGCTATGTTTTTTGTCGTTATGTGTACTTTGATGCGTTAAAAAAACATGCGCTTGAATGCGCTTGTTTGCGTTTTTGCACATGTCTTCGGTAGCGCACGAAGCGCTGCGCTAAAATCGTAAATGTGAAATTAGCCTAACGAGTCTTGCAATATGACTTGGGATAAAAGTCAAATCAGAATCTCAATTTGCAGACACCAGAGTTTCAGGCTATTGACCCTCGTCAGTAAAAAGTATTAGAACTGATTTGGCTAGGTGAGAGGCTCTGGACTGGTGTCTAAGGGGTAAGCTTTCTCCTTGTGGAGAGTGACATACCAGCTCTGCCTTGTCAAGGTAAAGAGGCTTATTCACCATGCAATGCTCCTCTGGGAAATTTAATATGCAAATTCCCTCTTCAGAGAGAAAGAGGACTACTTCCAACAGGTGCCACTACAGAGTTCAAATCCTCTTTGTCTCTGAAGAGGCAATTTGCATATTAAATTTCCCAGAGGAGCATTGCACGGTGAATAATCCTCCTTACCTTGACAAGCCAGAGCTGGTATGTCACTTTCAACAAGGAGAAACCATAACCCTTAGACCTCAGTCCAGTGCTTCCCATCTAGCCAATCAGTTCTCATACTTTGCACTGCGGAGGGCCAATAGCTGGATCACCGTGTCTGCAAATTAAGATTCTGATTTGGCTTTATCCTAAGTCATATTGCAAGACTCGTTAAAGGGTTGATTGTGACTTGTAGGATTGCTACTTACAACAAGCGATGCTATAGAGTTCAAGCCCTCTTTCTCTCTGAAGAGGCAATTTCCATATTATATTTCCTAGAGGAGCATTGCACGGCGAATAAGCCTCCTTACCTTGACAAGCCAGAGCTGGTATGTCACTCTACACAAGGAGAAACCTTACCAGTTAACTGTATGTAGAAACAGGATTCAATTTTAACTGTATTGCCGGCGTCACACACAACTACAAAAAATCGGTCCGTTTTAGTCGGTCGATTGTCGGATCAAAATGCAAACATCACACATCCTTCTGTCATCCGATTTTCCTTCAAAGATGCGATTTAGTCGCATGTGTGTGTACCTTGTAACATCCGATTTTCATCCGACTTGCGAGAATTTCTCGCAGGCTTGCAAAACTGACATATAATGGATCCAAAAGAATAGTATTTCAATCACAAAAGAAAGAATAGATATATACACATAGAACACATATATATATATATATATATACACATGTCATTGTGACATATATATATACATATATTTATAGTTCCTAGACTTCTACATACTGTTATAGGCGCTAATTCAATTGCCGGCTTTTGTGAAATCACAGAAGCCGACATGAAATGATACATTGTTTCCACACAGTTAACCATGTCATTTCCTGTATTTTGATATTTGTTTAGAACTTACAATTACATGAGTGTATTTGTGCAAAATTTCAGACATGTAGGGGTTAATTAAAGGTGTAAATTCGTTGAAAAAAAATGCGTGGGCTCCCGCTGTATTTTCTCCAACAGACAGACAAAGCAAGCGAGTGGGGGCAGATAATAACAGCCTAGGGAGGGTACATTTTTTTTGTGCCCCCCCTGGCTACTAACATCTGCCCCCAGACACCCCAGAAAGGGCAAATCTATAATTAGATTCGCCCTTTCTGGCACTTTGCCCGTCTATTCCCATTGCCCTGTAGCGGTGGCGAATGGGTTAATAATGTCACCTTAATGTCACCTTAGTATTGAAAGGTGACCTTAAGGCAGGTTAATAATTGAGAGCTGTCAATTAGACAACTATCAATTATTAATCCTATTGTATGATAGAAAAATCAAACACACACAGTTTAATAAAAAAGAAGTTTAATGAAATAATCACACAGTTTTTGACCATATTTTATTTTCCTGCTAAAACCATTTCCTGTAATAAAAATAAAATAAAAAAGCAAAATGATTCTTACCAATCCGATGTACAGTCAGGTCCCACGGTGTAATCCATCAGAAAGGGTTAACAGGTTACAGGTCGCAGAGAGCTAATAATGCTGTCTCAGACCTGTATTCCCCTGAATGAATAAGTTACTCTCCCAGTGAAAGGAGAAGAATAGATTCATGAATGGAGCTTAATTGATTTATTGCCACTTTCACTTCAGTGACCTGACCTAAGGTGAAAGTGGGATACAATCAATTAAGCTTCATTCATTAATCACATCCTCTCCTGTCGGCAGGAGATAAGCTCATTCATTCAGGAGCTATCAGATGAGCACGCAGGATTACTTGCGCTGCTTATCTGATTGCTAGTTAACCCTTTGTGAAGGATTACATCGTGGGACGTGACAGATTGCCAGATAGGTAAGAATAATGTTGTTTTATTATTTTATATTTATTTTAGAAGAACAAGGGCTTCGAACGGATTAAGAGTTAAATAAAAGATGGTCAAAAATATGTGTTTTTATTTCATTAAAATTATTTATTCTTAAAGTGTGTGTGTGTTTTTTTATTTACTTCAATAGGATTAATAATTGATAGTTGTCTAATTGACAGCTCTCAATTATTAACCTGCCTTAAGGTCACCTTTCAATACTAAGGTGACATTAAGGTGGCATTATTAACCCATTCGCCACCGCTACAGGGCAATGGGAATAGACGGGCAAAGTGCCAGAAAGGGCGAATCTAATTATAGATTTGCCCTTTCTGGGGTGTCTGGGGGCAGATGTTAGTAGCCAGGGGGGGCACAAAAAAATGTACCCTCCCTAGGCTATTATTATCTGCCCCCACTCGCTTGCTTTGTCTGTCTGGTGGAGAAAAATACAGCGGGAGCCCACGCATTTTTTTTCAACGAATTTACACCTTTAATTAACCCCTACATGTCTGAAATTTTGAACAAATACACTCATGTAATTGTAAGTTCTAAACAAATATCAAAATACAGGAAATGACATGGTTAACTGTGTGGAAACAATGTATCATTTCATGTCGGCTTCTGTGATTTCACAAAAGCCGGCAATTGAATTAGCGGCTATTACAGTATGTAGAAGTCTAGGAACTATAAATATATATATATATACATGTCACAATTACATATATATATATATATATATATATATATATATATATATATGTATTCTATGTGTGTATACCTATTCTTTCTATTATTTATTAAAGCTGTCAGTGTGATTTTACAGTATAGCCGGGGATGAATTGCCGGCTTTTCTAAAGGACACCGATGCGATTTAATCGCAAGTCACACATGCGGTCCGTTTGTAATCAGATTTTTCATCGCTCCCATAGACTTGCATTGGCGATAGTCGACCCACAATCGGTGACAATCGCAGCATGCTGCGATTGCACACGGACGTTTAAAACGGACCACAAAAAATCTGATACTAGGAGCTGCTCCATAGATTAACATAGGGCAGACTGCAATACGATTTTTCATCGTATTGCAGTCGTCCGATTCTGTCGCCAGTGTGACGCCGGCCTATGAGTCATAATCACTGCAAAAGTTAATGGCAGGGGACGATTTCTGCAGGGACAAGAGACTTCCTGTTTCTACTTAGAGCAAAGAAAAGAGAAGAATTAGCTAGGTAGAAAGGCAAAATGAGCAATTATAAGTACATAGTGCTATATAATATGATGATTGCAATATATTGAGAGGATAAAAAGTTTGATGGGAGGGTTCTTTAATTTGTTCACACAACTATTCAAAATTCACCATTTTAGTAACACACAACCTTTGCCTTAAAGCTTAGGATAGACGTGGTTAGTAAGTGGAGTTTCTTCCAATGCCCTGGAAGAAGATGGTAATGGCAAAATTCAAATTGGACAGGTAGAAAAAAGACTGGAAAAACCTTCCATGGACATTTGTAGGAGCTTTTTTATAGGCTGTTTTTAAACTTGCATTTTAAGGTTAACATTGGAGGGAGTTTTTCTTCTTCTCTTTCCTGTTCTTAATTCAGGAATCCGTGAAGGAGAGTAGTCTTTAATCTGTTAGTATTTTTGCACGAATCCTATTGTCTGATGCTCCGCATGACTGAAAGAACTTTTGAACACTAAAAGAATGTTAAGTCTAGAGATAAGTGGCTCTTTCTGTTTAATATGGTTTACAATATATATTGGAGAGTGGTGCTCACGGTGAATGAACATATGGACAGCATTGAAATAACTTCCTAAAACTTGAGTCAGAAAGCCTTAAAATGGGTACCCCATTTTGTGCTTCAGAAGACAGAGGTATTGCTCATAAATACAGTTAGCTATTTTTATGCTTAAAAAGTTTTCCAGTTTAGCAAAACTCCTATCTTCAGGCTGCAGTTTCAAAATAACAAACTGCTTCACTTACCCTCCCTGGGTCCAGCACTGAGTGTCTAACGCCATTCCCTGTGTTTGCTATTGTATGCAGCACTGATGTCACAAGTTGATGGAATGAGCCGCTCAGAGCCACTGAGCCCAGTTAATGCCCTGAATACGCTAATACCTTATATATGTGGTCAGAAACTGCTGTTTGGGAATACAGTATGACTCCAAATGAAAGGAGTGCTATTTGACTTCTGGAGCACAATTTTGACTAAAATAGATTGTGTATTCCATGTTGCATTTGCAGTGTCCCTAAGGTGCCGAAACATTAAAAAAAACAATAGTGACTTAAATTTTGAAACTACATCCCCAGTTCATATAAAAACGGACTGCATATGGACACGAAAACGGATGTGTTAAGGGGGCCTAACACAGACTTCTATGATAAGCCCTTTTTCAGGGTCCATACACGGGCACTAAGTGTCCGGTACAGACCCCAAACTTTACTGTTCGGGTTCGCCCATCTCTACACACAGATGATTCAGAAAATTATGTAATGCTAGATCATGGTAAGAAAAAAAGATATGTTGTCCACTGCCTGAGGTAGGGACGTATCTCTGGCATAGGGTATACTGGTTTAATCCCTCTATTTATTTACCCAGAGTCCTGCTGGCTGAATGAATGGGCTATTTAAAAGTGCCAAGGCCAGTGGCGTACCGTCAATTGTAGCAGACCACGCAGCTGCTATGGGGCCCGGACAGGTGAGGGGCCCGCGACGGCAGCTGCGGTTTGGCAGCTGTGCTGACACAGTACTACCAGGGGGTCGGCGGGGGAGGCGGAACGTAGCTGTGCTATATACTCACCTCCTCCTGGCGCGGTCTCAGCAGCCCCCCTGCTCTTCTCCCACAGTCTCCGGCACCTGTGTTCAGCGGTCAGGTGGTACCGCTTATTAAAGTCATGAATATGCACATATTCATGACTTTAATGAGCGGTACCACCTGACCGCTGAACACTGGCGCCGGAGACCATGGGAGAAGAGCAGGGGGGCTGCAGAGACAGCGCTGGTGGGAGGGTGAGTATAAGGGATATTTACCTGTCCCGTTCCACCGCTGCGCTGCTGTGTCCTCACGTCCTCTCTAGCTGTGAATGTTCAGGCAGAGGGCGCGATGACGTAGTTTGTGCGAGCCGCGCCCTCTGCCTGAGCATTCACTGCCGAGGACCCAGAAGACAGCGGCTGTCAGCAGTGCACCGGGTGACCGGTAAATATCACAGGTGCCGGGAGGTGAGTATGTCTTTTTTTTTTTTTTGGTTTCAGCAGCTGCGGCAGTATAAGGGAACTATACTATGGGGCACAATCTGTGGAGCATCTATGGGGGCATTATCTATGGAGCATCCATGGGGGCATTATTTATGGAGCATCTATGGGGGCATTATCTATGGAGCATCTATGGGGGCACAATCTATGGAGCATCTATGGGGGCATAATATATGGAGCATCTATGGGGGCATAATATATGGAGCATCTATGGGGGCACAATCTATGGAGCATCTATGGGGGCATATTATATGGAGCATCTATGAGGGCATAATCTATGGAGCATCTATGGGGGCATAATCTATGGAGCATCTATGGGGGCATTATCTATGGAGCATCTATGGGGGCACAATCTATGGAGCATCTATGGGGGCATAATGTATGGAGCATCTATGGGGCAGCATCTATGGGTGCACAATCTATGGAGCATCTATGGGGGCATAACACATTTTTTTTGTTAAATGTGTCCCCTCACTGTGCTGGCACTTTACATTTACCCTGTCTCTGGCTTTTTTTTTTTGGGGGGGGGGCCCCATTCAGACTTTTGCTATGGGGCCCCATGATTTCTATGTACGCCCCTGGCCAAGGCTCATTATTCACTCATACTTGCAACCAGGCACTGTATCTACCTCTGATGTTATGAATGAACAATGAAATCTCCATGTGCCTCCTGATGAACTCTCATCATGGGAGGGAAACACGTCAAGGCTGATTTTGTATTTCTATGAACATATCATATAAGTTTATCAGCTATCATTAATTTTGAGTATGTGTCATTTAACTCTGAGCATGGTGTTAGGGTTGGCGGATTGCACTGAATAAAAATTAATAATAAAGTGCAATCGCAACCCGAGGTCCACTGTGCAGGAGTGAACAAATGACGGAACAAGGCAGCGAGCGTTCACCTTAATCAGACTGCATTAATGCCACGCAGCATGAACAGAACACAGAATAATCAGCTCTGTTAGCTTCACAGAGAGGTAATGAACACGGGTTGAACTCGCACTGTAACTGCAGTGTTAAGGGCACACTAGAACGAAACAGATGCTGAGACAAGAGAAAAAGTTCAAAAAGACGCAAGTGGAAAACCCTGTAGAACTCACAGGGGAGAAAAAGCTCTTATGGGTGGATCTTGCCCTGAGACTGACTTGTGCTAACACGTGGCCAAAAAGGTGCTAAGCCAAGCGGGGCCAAAAAACCCTGCCAAAGAAGGTAGCTACCACACACATGTGCAGACAGAGGAATAGAGTACTTCCTCACACACAACTATACATGATACTAGCGCACCCACGGGCGTCGCTGGGAGCCTTTTATACCAAAAGCTCTACCCAAACACACTGACATTGCCCGAGGGCCAATCCAGACCTGCCATATCACCAGAGCAACTGACGTCAGAACACCAATGAGAAGACGTCACATCACGGACATGCTCAGTAAGGTGATTTCTGGACTTAGGGTCCAGAGCGCAAGGTGGTGCCTTTATCATAGACTTGGCTGGAGAGTCGGCAGTAACCAAAGGTACACTGCGAGCCTGAGCAAGGTGCCGGGACCGAGGTCTGTGCTGAGCAACAGTCGGACATGAATGGGAGACCACGGCACCAGGCAATGCCCAGGATCTAACCACCTGGGCCTTAAGACACAAACTCTCACAGAAGCTTCCCCATTTTTGAATGCTCCCTGTTGCCCAATCAATCTGGGGAGTGTGGAGGCATAGCCAAGGCATCCCCAGAAGTACCTCATCCATACCCTCCGAGATAAAAAGAGAAGAGACTATCTCGTGATGTTTTAGAGACATGGTGTGAGTCAGAGGTATAGTCTGACTAGAAATTGGGGTGGGTAAAATAGACCCGTTAGCTACCCGAATGGACATCGGTTTAGGAAGCATTACTAAAGGAATAGCGTGCTGTTGGGTGAAGGTGGTAGACATGAAATTACCCTCAGCCCCAGAGTCCACGCAAGTCGACCCAAACATCAAAGAAACCCCAAAGGCCAACCTGGAAGACACAGCAACTGGAACTAGTGAGCCTCTTCCTAAAGCCACTGGACGCTGTGACTCCTTCTGACACTTGGGACACTTATTGGCAAAATGGCCGACTTGCCTGCAGTCAAAACAAGTCGGTTGTGGAGGTACAGATCGGGTCTTTGACTCCGCTCGAGAGACATCCATGGGCTCTACAGGATCGCTCGTCAGAGCCAGAGATTCTAGAGTATTAGCAAATTTTGGGGCTAACTTAATCCTTTGCCTACTCTGAGCTCACTCCAAACCCGCTCGGCATGCCAAAGATCCATGCGGGTGGACATGGATATCAACTCCTTCTGAGTAGTGGGAATCTCCCTAGTAGCCAAAGCATCCCTGACATGATTGGTTAAACCCCTCCAAAAGATAGGTATCAGGACCTTATCAGGCCAGTCCAACTCAGAAGCCAGAGTACGAAATTGGATGGTGAATTGACTGGTCATGGACGAACCCTGAGTTAATGCCAGGAGTTGGAGTGTGGTATCATGGGTTACTTGTGGCCCCAAAAAGACTTCTCTCAGAGCACCCAAAAACAAGAGGCATTGAGAATCAGTTGGTCATCTCGATCCCATAACAGCGTAGCCCACTCCAATGCCCTTCCTGACAAAAAGGAAATCACAAATCCCACCTTGGTTTGCTCAGTTGGAAATCATGAAGCCAATAACTCCAGGTGGATTGAGCATTGATTCATGAAACCTCTGCAGGCCTTGCTGTCCCCAGAAAATTTTTTGGGCAGTGAAAAATGTGGAACAGATAGCGCAGCTGAAACCATAGAGGCTACTTTGCTAGCTTCCTAATCTGCCACAGCAGCGACATCAACCGCTGAAGTTGCCTGTTCAAGAGAAGACAACCTGCTCTCCACACTAGAATGAAACAGATGCTGAGACAAGAGAAAAAACGCAAAAAGACGCAAGGGGAAAACCCTGTAGAACTCACAGGAGAGAAAAAGCTCTTTTGGTTGGATCTTGCCTTGAGACTGACCCGTGCTAACCACACATGTGGCCAAAACAAGTGCTAAGCCAAGTGGGGCCAAAAAACCCTGCCTAAGAAGGTAGCTAACACACACACATGTGCAGACAGAGTACTTCCTCACACACACCAACCATACATGATACTAGCGCATCCGAGGGCATCTCTGGGAGCCCTTTATACCAAAAGCTCCACCCCAAACACTAACACTGACATCGCCCACAGGCCAATCCGGAACTGCCACATCATCAGAGCAGCTGACGTCCAAACACCAATGAGAAGACGCCACATCACGGACATGGTCAGTAAGGTGATTTCTGGACTCCAGAGCGCAAGCTGTTGCCTACATCATAGACTTGGCTGGAGAGCCAGCAGTAACCAAAGGTACACTGCAAGCCTGAGCAAGGTGGCGGGACCGAGATCTGTGCTGAGCAACAGCTGCAGTGGCCGGACATGAATGGGAGACCACAGCACCAGGCAATGCCTGGGATCAGGGTCGGCGTCAGCACCGGGCGCACCGGGCAAGTGCCGGGGCCCTGAGCAGGCGGGGCGGCCCACTCACAGTCGGGGACACCGGCATGCTATGGGGGCTCGGTGCCTGTGCCAGTACTGGGGCCGGTGCCTCGAGCAGAGCAGCGGCCAGTGAGGAGAGGTGAGTATTTCTTTTTTTATTTTTTTTAATGTTTTGCGAAATATATTGAGACCATCATATGGGGCCCATCATACACTGAAGTATCATATATGGGGCCCATCATACACTGGAGCATCATATATGAGGCCCATCATACACTGGAGCATAATATATGGAGCATTACATGGGGCCTATCATACACTGGAGCATCATATATGGGGCCCATTATATACTGGAGCATCATATATAGGTCCATTACATATGAAGCATTATACGGGGCCCATCATGCACTGAAGCATTATATATGGGGCCGATCATATACTGGAGCATCATATGGGCCCCATTATATATGGAACATCATATGGGGCCCATTTTATATGGAACATCATATGTGGCCCATTATAGTACAGTATATGGAGCATCATTTGGGGCCTATTATACAGTATATGGAGCATCTTATAGGGTCCATTATATATGGAGCATTATATGGGGCTCATTATTCTGTATGGAGCTCTATGGGGTGCCCATAATACTGTAAGGAGCAATATATGGAGCTCATTATTCTATATAGAGCACTATGTGGTGCCCATAATACTGTATGGATGACTAAACTGTTTGTCTTTTGAGCTATTGTAGAATTTACAATAAATATCACTCATGTAATGTATGAAGTAAGTGAAATGTTTTGCATTGTGCTAAAGCTATATTTCTCTGCCGTATCTGTGCATCATGAATTGTGGTATGTGTTAAAGGGGCCCATTGAGACTCATTTGCCCGGGGCCCATGAAAACCTGGAGCCGACCCTGCCTGGGATCTAACCTGTGCAGTGGGAAAATCTGGAGCCTAACACATGGTGCAATAAGACTGATTTCGCATTCGTATGAACATATCAAATACGTTGATCAGCTATTATTGATTTTGAGTATATGTGTCATTGAATTTGGGGCATGGTTAAGCTATCCATATAGTTCATTGTAGGATCTTTTTTTTTTTTTTTTTTACACGATAGGGAACTAGAGTTTGCTTGAATTGATCACCAGCAGGTTGTGAATACTTATGAAACATTATCGTGGTGCTCACTGAAACCAGTATTTAGTGGAATATACACATCTGCTGACATTGTACTATTTTGTGAGAAACTAGGGTACGAAAATCACATATGAGTGGTCATTTAATGGCTATTCAAGTTGGTTATGCTGTAAATAGGAGAAGGCACCAAACTAAATTATTGCCCCGAGTGCAGGAAAGCTTAAAATTTGCCTCTGCACTGGCAACGTGCCACTAGAGTCTGGGAACTGTATCTTGAGCAAGCAACTAATGAAGTCTACATTTTATTGTAGGGTTACCTGTAGACTCTGTTCCTAATTGGTTTTTTATGTGCCCCATTCAATTATGAGTGCTAGAATTGTGAAGTGAAATCAATTCAGAGTAACTAGTCAGTCACATGTATGTAGAAAAATCATATATCCTCTGTTGCTTTATTTTCTAAACGTTCCAAACTGTAGCAGGAAGTGATATTTCAAAAAATTTGCGCAAACACACTCCAAAGACACATATTCCAATACACAATCAAAATTCCCTGAATAATTAAGACTGTTATAGCTTCAAAATTAAGTCAGCTCCTTACCACTATCCATAGTTTAGGAATAGGATGTCAAAAAAAACTTATAGTGCTGACTCTAAAATGACTGCTGAAACTAGATTAGCCCTGTTTTACCTTTCTGTATCCCTCGAAGTGCATAATGACCAGCTATTTTCCGTGATAGGTTTCCAGCTGCTTAGAGTACTTTGCATAATATGGTACAAAGCTACATATGCCATGAATAAGTAGCCTTAAGTAACCTGTTTTACAAACTGCCTGATAAATATTTTATACGCTTAAAATGCAGTAGTAATAGGGCTGGAAAATAAAAGCACTTTAATAGAAAAGTTAATATGCAGCAAAATTAAATTATAAATTGACTGTTTATACCAGTTAAATAAAATAGTTGCTCAAAGTTTAAGGCTCCAGCAACACAATAAAAATAGATTAGGGGTCTTCTGCAGTTTAAATGTAAAACTTCTAAATGAATTGGAGGCTCACAAGGAATAATAATATAAGGTTATAATGACATTTTGGTTCAAGTAATCATAATAATACTGATTTAAATACCCAAATGACCTGATGTTTGATAAAAATAATGAAACAAATCCCTATATTATACTTGATACTGGTTGATCTAATGTATGTCTCTGTGTACCAAACCCTGCATTACATGAGACCACAACTGATTTCTTTACTCTTATATAGGATACAGCATTATGTCTGTATATAATTTATACTCTTCTTGAGAACTAATTTGACTGACTCAGCCATTAGATTCCTGAGAACTAACTCATATTTCTAGAAAAAAATCTGAGTGATCATCTACTATAATTTATTGAATACTTTCATTCGCTGTTCCACTTGTTTTTATCACTGCATAGCTTTGTTTAAATATTTATTTGAACTCACATTTACCTCCTCCTTATTTAAGTTCTATGTCTAGTACCCAAGTATGAAAGGGGTTCAGGATCTAATACTGGCAGATGACAGCTGTTTTACACAGGCAGCATCTTCATGTAGCAGCAGTGACCAGAGCTTTCTCCAGTCTCTGAGTGCAACATTTAAATGACACGATAGGTTATTATGGCAACAAGGGCCTGCTGAAGGTCCGCTGCCATCTTAGTACTCCTTCAAATGAGAATGACATTTTCTCAATATAATGCAATATAGTTGTGTTTCTTTCAGCATACAGAAGTGATCCAATGATCACATGTTAAAGTCCCCTAAAGAATCTAAAAAAAGAAAAAAAAACACAAAAATGTAAACAGTAAAAATATAAAATACGTTTTTAAATATATAAAAAAGAAATAAAACTAATTCAAATCACCCCATTTTCTCTGTTTAAAAAAGTCACATCTATCAGAATTAGAGTTGAGCGAAACAGGTAGGTCAGATTCAAAAATCACAGACTTTCGCCAAAGTCGTGTTTCGCCGAGCGAAACCCGACCATACCGTGAGGTCGGCCTTGCGGTCGTCAACCCGAGCACCAAAGTCCGTTTTCCCATAATGCTTGCAGGTGCCTTTTCTCAGCCAATGAGCAAGGATGCACACTGTGGGCAACGAGATGACATGGGCAGCGGCCAACACCATCTTAGAGAAGGGCAATGCAGTGATTGGCTTGCTTTGTGTGGCGTCACAGTGGCTATAAAAGCCCTGACCGCCGACCGCCAGTTAACTTCTGCCGATCTTAGCGTAGGGGCGGTTGCTGCCGCTGTTTCTCAGTAGAGAGAGAGTTAGGCAGGAAAAAAAAGTGATTCTGTGCTTGTGCTGATAATGATTATGCTGTACAGTTAGTGGAGGATTTTCTTGTGTGCAGCAGCGCTGGTTATTAGGCTGCCTGCCAGTGACAGGGGAGGGTTTTCTTGTGTGCAGCAGCATAGCTGATTATTAAGCTGCCTGCTAGCTGTATTGCTGTGTTTACACTGCTGTGCAGAGTGCTTTTTACACAGCACCTACACAGCACTAATACTTTTATTTTATTTTTCTGCTCAGTTACCGAGTGTTCATTTGTTTCCCACACCGTAAAGAGCTGTACGCTCCTCACACACTACCGTGTACAGGCTGGTATCACGGACAAATACATGCTGACTATCTGTGTGTGACTCTGGAAATATATACGGAGATTTCAATTTTCCCCAAAACCGTATACAGCTGGTATCATCTGATACAGTACAGTTTTTCTGCCTTCTGTATTACGGTCAAATCCATACTGAGAGAGCATCTGTGTGTGACTCCGGAAATAAATATGGAGATTTAAATTTTCTCCAAAACCGTATACAGCTGGTATCTTCTGATACAGTACCGTTTTTTCTGCCTTCTGTATTACGGTCAAATCCATACTGAGAGAGTGTCTGTGGTGTTACTCCGGAAATATATACGGAGATTTACAATTACCCCTACACTGTATACGCCTGGTATCTTCGGATACATTAGCCTTTTTTGCTTTTTATATTCTGTTCTACTCCATACTGAGCCTGTGAGCGTCTGTGTGTTACTCCGGAAATATATACGGAGATTTAAAATTACCCCAACACCGTATTCAGCTGTACGCTTCTGATACATTACCCTTTTTCTACTTTTTATATTCTGGTGTAATCCATACTGAGCCTGTGAGAGTCTGTGTCTGACTCTGGAAATATATACAAAGATTTAAAATTATCCCAACACTATATACAGCTGTACGCTTCTGATACAGTACACTTTTTCTGCTTTTCATATTCTGGTCTAATCCATACTGAGCCTGTGAGCATCTGTGTGTTACTCCGGAAATATATACAGAGATTTAAAATTACCCCAACACTGTATACAGCTATACGCTTCTGATACATTACCCTTTTTCTACTTTTTATATTCTGATGTGATCCATACTGAGCCTGTGAGAGTCTGTGTCTGACTCTGGAAATATATACGGAGATTGAAAATTACCCCAACACTGTATACAGCTGTACGCTTCTGATACATTACCCTTTTTCTACTTTTTGTATTCTGGTGTGATACATACCGAGCCTGTGAGACTCTGTGTCTGACTCTGGAAATATATATAGAGATTGAAAATTACCCCAACTGTTATGATTTGGTAGCTGAGGAGAGCAGGCAAAAAAGGAAATACACCAGAGCAGTTGGAAACTATGAGATTGCAGTACCCTGACTAACCACCACAACTAGAGGCAGCCGTGGAGCGTTCCTACGTTGGTCCTAGACGCCTCGTCACAGCCTGAGAAACTAACTACACCTAAAGATAGAAAGAGGAAAGCTATCTGCCCCGGAGCAGATCCCCAAAGAACATAGAAAGCCCCCAAACATGTAATGGCGGTTAGACAAGAAGAAATACTGACACAGACAGAAAATAGTATGAGCAAACGTTGGGGCCCAAACTTACTAAATAGAAAGGATAGGAAGGGCACTTACTGCAATCCCAAAAAACCCTGAAAAGCACCAACTCTACTAATTTTCAAAAACACCTGAGATCACACGACCTCTACCACCTAAATTAGTTCTCTGGTGTAACCAAAAACAAAACAGCAGCCACTGAAAAAACTGGAAAAAGCAAATGTACAAACATCAGTGGCTGAACTGAACTGAGAGGCAAAGCCCCAGAGGGGACCTGAAGGCCCCCACAGAAGTGCAGGACAAAATGCAAAAATCAAGCAAAAAACAAAAAGAAGAAAATGTCTTATCTGTTAGCAGGAGATTCAGACACGACACAGCAGGCTACAAAGGAAACAGGAATCAAGGATTGAGACCAGAACAATTGATCACCGGCAACCCTGATGGGAAGGTGACTCCCTTACATAAGACCAGTCAGTAACACCTGATTCCCAATCCTCACAATCTTCACTGGACAGTCCAGTATCGTTTGTAACCACCAGAGGGAGCTTCTGCTCAGAACTCATTTCCAGCCTATTCACAACAGTACCCCCCCCTTGAGGAGGGGTCACCAAACCCTCATTTGAGCAACCAGGTCGGTCAGGATGAGTTCTATGATACGCACGGATGAGTTCCTAGCATGGATGTCCGAAGCAAACACCAAGAATTGTCTTCCTGACCATAACCTCTCCATTTAACCAAATACTGGAGTTTCCGTCTAGAAAAACGAGAATTCAATATTTTCTCAACCACATACTCCAGATTGCCTCAACCAAAACAGGGTCAGGAGGCACAGTAGTAGGAACCACTGGCTCAACAAACCTCTTCAACAAGGATTGTGGAACACGTTATGGATCTTAAATGTCCCTGGAAGAAGGAAACGAAAAGAAACAGGGTTAAGAATCTCCATGATCTTATAAGGTCCAATGAACCTAGGCTTAGATTTAGGAGATGCCACTCTCATAGGAATATTTCTTGAGGACAACCAGACCAAGTCCCCCACTTTAAACCGAGGACCATCAGTCCTATGCGGTTAGCAAACGCTGGGCCCTCTCCTGAGAGAGGGACAACCTCTCCACTACCTGGTCCCAAATCTGTTGCATACGCTCCACAACAGAGTCAACACCTGGGCAGACAGAAGCCTCCGTCTGTCCAGAAGAAAAATCGAGGGTGAAACCAGAATTACAGAAAAATGGAGACATCAAAGTGGCAGAGCTAGCCCTATTATTAAGAGCAAACTCAGCCAAAGGCAAAAAAGAGACCCAGTCATCCTGATCAGCAGACACAAAGCATCTTAGATAAGTCTCCATGTCTGGTTTGTTCTCTCAGTTTGACCATTGGTCTGAGGATGAAACGCCGAGGAGAAAGACAATTGAACACCAATTTTAGACAAAAGGTCCTCCAAAATCTGGAAACAAACTGTACTCCTCTGTCAGACACAATGTTCTCAGGAATGCCGTGTAAACGAACCACGTGTGAAGGAACAAAGGCACCCAAATTTAGAGGAGGAAGGCAACTTAGGTAATGGCACAAGATGTATCATCTTGGAAAACTTATCGCAAATCACCCAGATGACGGTCATTCTCTGAGAAACAGGGAGGTCGGAAATGAAATCCATAGAGATATGGGTCCATGGTCTCTTGGGCACCGGTAATGGCATCAACAAACCACTAGAACGAGAGCAAGGCTTGGAGCGAGAGCAAGTCCCGCAGGACTGCACAAACTCCTGACATCACGAGACAAGGTAGGCCACCAAAAGGACGACCAACCAAGTCCCTGGTACCAAAAATTCCGGGATGACCGGCCAACGCGGAACAATGAATCTCAGACATTACACTCTTTTTCCACTGATCCGGGACAAACAATTTCCCAACAGGGCAGCGCTCGGGCTTATCCTCCTGGCACCCCTCCAGAGCAAGTCTCAAATTGGGCGAGATGGCGGAAGAAACTACACCCTCTTTCAAAATAACAGAAGGATCAGATAACTCAGGAGAGTCCGCCAGGAAACTCTCGAAAGGGCATCCGCCTTAAAATTTTTAGTGCCAGAAGAAATGAAACCACAAAATTAAAACGTTGTGAAAAACAAGGCCCACCTGGCCTGTCTAGGATTAAGACGCTTGGCAGATTCCAGATAAACTAGATTCTTATGGTCAGTAAGGACCACCACGATGTCTGGCTCCCTCCAGCAGTAGACGTTTCCTGGTAAAATGGGACTTCGATCTAGCCTACGCCTTCCCTCCCTTGTCTTTCCTGATTGTCCTCACCACCAGGGGAAGTAAAGACAGAGCGAGAGTAATAGTGATCGCTCCCCTTTTTGGCCCAAGAAAGCATGGTTCTCATGCCTCAGGGCCATGTCTGTATCCGATCCTTGGATCCTGCCGGGGCATTCCAGATCTGCTTTCCCAGAGCCCTGTCTACCATCCTCAGGTGGCTGGCCTTCATCTGATGGCATGGATTTTGAATGGTCGCTGTCGAGGGATAAAGGTTTTTCTCCAATCTGATAAATACACTCCTTTAAAAGCAGAAAAAGAATTAGACCAGTTATTACGTTAGAACCTGGAGAAAATTTTTAGAGTTCAGGAGATGTAGCTGGAGAACAAACTCCGACAGCTCAGATCCTAGAGTTCCTACAAAAAAGTCTAGACTTAGGTCTTTCTACAAGTACCCTTAAGTACAGGTTTCAGCATGGGGGCCCTTTTCAGCTGCGGAATCGCCGGTAATTATTGGATTAGTAGGTTCATTAAGGCGGCGGGTAGGATACAGGCCCATAGTCAGGGATAGGGTTATGCTGTGGGATTTAAACCTAGTTCTTCAAGCACATGACAGAGGCCCCGGTTGAGCCCATTCATCAGCCTCAGTAAAAATTGTCCCTCAAGGTAGCCTTTTGGTGGCATGACATCGGCACGAAGAGTGAGTGACATCTAGCATGTCTAGGCTTCCTCCTTACACTCAAATCCAGGACGATAGAGTAATACTTAGGCCCGATCCAGCATACTAAACCTAAAGTATATTCAGTTTCCACAGGACACAGGAGATAGTTCTTCCAGCCTTCATTCCTAATCCAGTCAATCAAAAGGAAATGAAAATCCACACCCTATGACGTTAGAAGGTGTCTCTTAGATACCTAGCAGTTACTGACCCTGGGAAAAGGGAAAATACCTTGTTTGTCTCCTTTCAGGGCATCAGGAAGGGCTGTAGAGTAACAAAAAAGCATGCTGGCTAGGTGGATTAAGGAGGCTATTTCGCTGGCATACACCTCAAAGTGCAGGCCGGCACTTGAGAACTGAGGGCGCATTCACTCGAGCCATGGCAACCTCGTGGGCGGAGAGGTCTGAAGTCTCCATGACCACTTGGTCCTCTCGAGCCCATTTTACAATCATCATAGATTACACTTGGGGTGATGTATGGTATACAGTTCATATAGCGTCTTGTGCTTGGGTGCGAGGAAAACACATGAGACACAGTTTGATATGGAAGGACTTGTATTACTTATACAAGTAGGCAAAGGGTCACACGTTTTGCGGGTACAGAGGCAGGAGACACATCAGGCCAGAGTAACTTTAAGCTCAGCAATAACTCTCCACAACAGGTTCAGGATCTCTTCTCTGTTACCGTAATTCCCTTGCAAACGTGGATTTACCAAACAGCAGGTCTCAGAGTCCAAAGTTCAAAAGTTCCTCAGAAGGAAATGGCTGGAGTACAAAGTCCAAGGTTTCCAGAGTCAGGTCACAGGCTGACTGCAGGCTTGATTTTGAAGCACTGATTGCTCAGCTGAGGCTGCTTAAGAGGCAAGAGGGAGAGAATCAGGGCGGGGGAAACATGAAAGCTGGAAACTCCATATTGACTGAGGGCAAGATAGCTGCAGCAAGACAGAAAGCAAAATGGCCGAGGGAAAAAACTGAGTTTCAAGAAACATGTCAAAAGAGACAAAGAACTTACATTGCTCCCCCCTTAGGGACAACTCCGGATGACCTTAGACCAGGCTTGTCTGGGTACCTCTGATGAAAACTGGCGGAGCAAGCGAGGAGCATTAATGTTATTGACTGGTTCCATGAGTTGTCCTCCACTGGGTAGCCCTGCCATTTAATCAAATATTGTAACTGATTTCTGTACAACCTGGAATCTAGAATCCTTTCCACACAAATTCTTCCTGACCATCGACTAGCACTGGTCAGGGCAAGGAGAAGAACGTCCAGGAAACGTATTGGGTGTTGCAGCCTTTAGTAGAGATACATGAAAGACAGGGTGGATTCTCATAGTTCTGGGCAGTTGAAGACGACAAGCAATGGCACTTATAATTTTACTGATTTTATAGGGTCCAATGTACTTATGTCCCAATTTTAGACGATGGAATCTTTAACTTAAGATTCCTGGTTGACAGCCAGACCAAGTCTCTACCTTGAAGCTGGTGCAGGTTTACGAAATTTATCTGCTGCTTTCTTGACCTTTCCTGAGCCAATTCCAAATTTTCCTTTAGAAGATCCATATTCTTTTGTAAAGACGTGATTCTTTCAGCACTGCCGGCAAGGGCGTTTCTATGGGAAATCGAGGAACAATGTTAGGATGATAACCTAAATTGGAGTAAAAGGAGACTGCTTAGTGGAGGCGCTCTGGAGTTGTTATAGAGAACTCAGCAGTGGGAGTAGATCCACCCATCATCCTGTAGGTGGCAGATAAAGCAGCGGAGATACTGCTCCGGGTCTGATTGGTTCATTCTGTCTGTCCATTAGTCTGGGGATGAAAAGCAGAAGAAAGGTTTACTTTAATGTCCAATGCGGCACAGAAATTTTGCCAAAACTTGAAGTGAATTGCACCCTCGATCCGAAATGACCTCATCTGGTACTCACATGCAAGTGAAACACATTTTAATCATCAAATCTGATGTCTGTTTTGCAGTGGTAAGCCGACAAGGGGATAAAATGAGCTGCCTTTGTTAAACGATCGACCACCACTAGAATGGTGTTCTTCCCTTGAGAGGTTGGTAACTCCAATGAAGTCCATAGAAATGGATCCCCACGGGCGGGACGGGGTGGGAAGGGGTTGCAACAGACCAGTTGGGAGGAGCGAGGTGTTTTGCATCTTGCACAGACTTCACATGAAGTGACATAGTTTAAAACGTCTTTCCTGTAAGTGGGCCACCAAAGAAACGAGAAAGAAATTCTTGTGTCTTTAGAATTCCTCTATGCCCAGCTATCTTGGAATCATGGATGAGTTGCAATACTCTCAATCTGACTGTTTCAGGTATATACAGACGTTGTCCCTGAATCCACACACCATTCTTAAAGACAAGACTTACGTCCCTTGGGGGTTGTGCCAACAAAGAATCCGCATGGTATGCTTCCTTGATGTCTTTAAGTAGGTCTTGATTATGAATCACTCCCAGGAATCTAGAGTCAGGAAGAATAGTCTTAGGAGGAGTAGTGGACGGGTCTCTGCTGAATGAATCCTGAGAGTGCATCAGCCTTTCCATTGCGCGATCCTGGCCTATAAGAAATTATAAAATTAAATTGGTTTAGGAAAAGATTCCAGCGAGCCTGGCGAGGTGCTGGCACTTAGCCGACCTGATAAATTCAAGGTTACGATGGTCTGTCAGGACGACTATTTGCTGTGCAGCTCCCTGAAGAAGGTGTCTCCATTCCTTGAAGGCGGCAATAATGGCCAACAATTCTCTATTGCCCACATCGTAGTTCCACTCAGCCGAAGACAACCGCTGGGAAAAGAAAGCACAGGGATGCAAGACATTCTTCTCACCTGTTCTCTGAGAGAGTATAGCTCCAACAGCACAGTCTGAAGCATCCACCTCTATTATGAAGGCAAGTTCGGGGTTGGGATGTACTAAGATAGGTGCGGTGTAAATTTATCCTTTAGACGGGAAAATGCTTCCTGGGCTTGCGGGGGGTCCAGGAGAACCTAGGACTCTTTCCGGGTAAGTTGGGTGTTAGGTGAACACTACCTCAGAGAAAATTCCTAATAAAACGTTATAGAAGTTGGCAAACCCGATGAAGCGCTGCACCTCCTTCACATTCATAGGAATTGGCCAATCCTTGATGGCTTGGGTCTTGCTTCCATCCATACTAATCCCTTGCGTGGACAGTACATACCCCAGAAATTGAATTCGGTCCTATGGAATTCACACTTTTCAAGTTTGATGTAAGATGGTTCTGTCTTAGGCGTTTAAGACCATTCTCACATGTCCATGATGTTCCCTGTGGAGTTAGAAAAAATTAAGATATCATCCAGATAAATCACCACAAATGTATCATAGGAGATCCCTGAAGATGTCATTCACCAAGTGTTGGAAAGTGGCTGGGGCGGTACACAGACCAAAAGGCATGATTAGTTATTAAAGTGTCCATAGCGTGACCTGAATGCAGTCTTCCATTCATCCCCAGGTCTAATACGGACCAAGTTATGGCCCCACGGAGATCCAGTTAGAGAAAATTTTGGCATGCCGCACTCTCTCCAATAACTCAGGGATTAAAGGCAATGGATAACGGTTCTAATTAGTAACCTTATTGAGTTCCCTATAGTCTATGCAGGGTCTCAGGATCCATCTTTCTTCTTCACAAAGAAGATGGGTGCACCTGCAGGAGATGAAGAGGGGGTATGAAGCCCTTGGGTAGATTTTCATCTATGTAGTCCTTCAAAGCCTTTAGCTCAGGCCCCGCCAGGGGATAGATCTTACCAAAAGGTATCTCTGCTCCAGGCAATAATTCAATTGGACAATCATATGGACGGTGAGGGGAAGCTGGTCAGCATTCTTCTTGTCACATAAATCCACATAGTCTGGTATACAGCTGGTAGTTCAGGGGCTGACATGGTTCCTTTAGGAACAGGCAAGCTGAAACTTCTGACTCATCTGTTTCCCCGGGAAAGTGTAATTCCTTTGGTATCCCAGTTAATCGTAGGGTTCTGAGCCTGAAGCCATGGTAGCCCTAGAATAATGGGAAAGTGGGGAGAAGAGATAAGCATAAAGGACAGTTTCTCTGATGATCTTTACCCATAAGGACCTCAAAGGCTCCGTTTCCTGATCCACTGGTCCAGAGGTCAGCAGGGAGCCATCCACAGTCTCCATCTGTACTGGAGTAGCCTTCTTCACTGAACGTTATCCCTGTTTCAGAGCAAAGGAGATATCCAAAATTTCCACTTGCCCCTGAGTCGATCATAGCAGAGTGACACCAAAACTGAGTCAACCCAGAGTTTGATGGAAAGGAAGCAATGAGAATTGTTTTTCTTACAACTCAGCTGGGACACCGCCTGAGGAAACTTGAAAAATTGCAGCGTTTACACAGTCAACGTCCTCAGAAGTAACGGAGTTTAAGTCCGAGAAATCAATATCTGTTGCTGCAGATCTCTCTGGAGCCTGAGGCTCGGACCTGACAGATCTCCTCTCGCAACACTCACAGTGAATGACTGCTGCAGTAGTCTTACGAGAACGGATGGGGGCAGTTTATATGAAGTGCCCTGACTTACCACAGTAGAAACATAGATTTTCCTTTAAACGTTGTTTCTTTGCGTGCATCATAACCCGTCTTTGTAAAGAGTCCAACCTGCATGGGTTCAGGTTCTGGTTCCCTTGTGATCCTACTCAAAGGTTCCTTAGCTGGGGAGGAAGGTAGGAAAAGGTTAGTGCGATTACTTTCGAACCATCTCTCTTGTCTGCGTGTCTGTCAGACGAGCATCAATAGGATTGCAGTAGTTAATAAAGTCACCTAACGCAGTGGGAGGGTCGGCACGAGCAAGTTCATCCTTAATCAGTGGAGACAACCCTTTCCGAAAAATAGATTTTTTGGCGGAACTGTCCCAAGTGGTATCAAGAGCCCATCTCCTGAATCCAAGGCATATTCGGCTACTGAGCGCTTACCTTGGCGCAAAGTTAACATGGCTGTTCAGCTGTTGCACCTCGATTGGGGTCATCAAACACCTGCCCCATGGTGAAATGAAAGCATCAAGATGATTCAAACATTAATCCCCAGTCTCAATCAGAGGGTTTGCCCACATCAAAGCCTGTGTTGGTTAAGCAACATGATTATTAGTAAGCACTTTAGATCGTTCAGTGGGAAATTGTGAAGCATGTGCAGAGAAAAATAGATTGCATTGGTTAATAAATCCCCTGAATTTCTCACGTTCACCGCCAAAATGAAAAGGGGGTAACTTGGGAATCCAGAACTCGGGGTTATGGCAGGAGCCTGGACTC
>JARQOD010000004.1:260181197-260199281 GCA_033576555.1 Oophaga sylvatica | reverse complement strand
GCGATCGCTGCAGCCTCTGCATACGACTGAAGTCTACGGGGGGGGTGACGGATGTGCGAGCACAGTCTTCGCACCTTATGGAGCAGGGCTGGTAACTGCGGATAATTATTTATGAAGCACTGCACCACCAGGTTCAAGGTGTGAGAAAGGTAAAGTATGTGTCTGAGTTTTGCCAGGGCTATGGCCGCCACAAAATTACGTCCATTATCTCTGACTACCTTGCGTGGCTCAAGATTTAGACTGCCCAGACATGACTCAGTTTCTCGCTGCAAGTAGTCGACCAGTACCTCCGCAGTGTGTCTGTTGTCACCAAAAGACATCATCTTTAAAACAGCCTGCTGTCGCTTACCACCAGCTGTTCGATAGTGGGACACCTCGTGTGCAACACTGGCAGCTGCAGATGGAGTGCTCGTGCGACTGAGCTCTGTCGATGACCTTTTGCTTCTGGAGGAGGAGGGTCAAACGCCTACAGCCAACTGTTGCCTATACCGTGGGCTAGGCAGCACTGTCCCACCGCCACTGTCACCTGTGGACCCTGCATCCACCACATTCACACAGTGTGCAGTGATTGACACGTAACGGCCCTGGCCATGCCTACTGGCCCATGCATCTGTTGTGAGGTGCACCTTTCCACTCACTGATTGTTTGAGTGCATGGACAATGTGGTCTTTCACATGCAGGTGGAGGGCAGAGATGGCTTTTCTAGAAAAGAAGTGCCGACTGGGTAGGTCATAGTGTGGGACAGAGTACGCCATGAGCTCTCGAAACGCTGCGCTTTCAACCAAACGGAAGAGCATCATCTCTAATGAGATCAGTTTGGCAATGTAGGCGTTCAAAGCCAGTGAGGTTTTGTAGTCCGTCCACACTTGCAAGTGCATGGTGTTTACATATTGTAAGCTTTTCAGGGGATATAGCTCTGGGATCGCCGTCCTGGTAGACGGATGGCATAGAAACAGTTCATTCAGACAGCAGTTCTGGTGTAAACTGGCCGCAACCAGCTTTATTAAAGTCCACAGCAAACAAAGTGATAAAAACAAATCATAAACAGAAAACCTGAGCCTCGCCGGCTACTCACTTACACACAGATAATGTCCCTCACTATCAGGGACCAGACTCTAACAGCCTGGCCAAAACAACACATATGTTCAGCAGTTACCAGCTGGAGTTTCACTAGAGACTCCTCTTTGTGTCTGAAGGCACATCCAACGTCCAGACTGAGAGAGCTCCTCCATATATCAGCAGGTTCGCAGAGACTCCTCTTGTGTCCGGGGCACATCGAGCACCCAGACTGAGAGAGCTCACCTCCCAGAGACTCCTTCTGTGTCTGGACTCCTATCCAGACTAAGCGAGCTCCCTGTCTGTATTCCCAGACACCTACTTCTGGCTTCCTAATTATCAGCTGAGTGGCTTCAGGTTTGAATTGCAAGCGTGCACTGAAGGGAAGGTGTAGTGACCTTTCTCCACCACTAGTTTTACAAAGCCACACATTTCCCTTATACCAGTCAGCAAAGTACCTAGGTGAAATGTACACCCCATTCCACACATATCCCTTCACTGTCTCACATATCCCCCCCCTCTTCTCCAGACCGGAGGGCTGGTCATCCAGACCGGAGGGCTGGTCAACAATCCTAAAGAGACAGTGAACTCCGGACCAGTCATGGCCCTCCTCAGCTTCATCTTCACTATTGTCATCTGTAACTTCACCTGAGCCATAGCCAACATCAGCTTTATCTTCATCTGAAGCATCCGCACTACCCTGTACCCTCCCAGGCCTATGCTCTCTGCGGGCCTTGGGTATCCTGCACGGTTTCAGCTTGACCTTAGGGCCGGGCTCAGTTTCGGTATAGTGCCTCACCAGAGAAGCCTGACCAGACACGTCAGAACACCTCTGCTGATTCTTCCTCAGAAACTCTCGTATTTCCTGTTTTTGGTGCACTGACCATATGTCACCAACTATCACAGGAGGTATAGGGGGTTTTTCACCTTTCTCTAATTCGCCTTGAACCTTCTTTAGCACATCTACTTTCTTAAATCTCAGTTGATTCATAAATTCTATTTCACAGAACTTAAGCTCCTCTGCCATGGTCTCTGACCATTTTAAGCTACACTGTTCAAATGATTGGCACTGTAGAAGGAGCTGATCGTTTTTCTTTGGCAGTACACATAATTCATCCTCTTCTTGTACTTCATTGACCTTCTCAAGAAGCTGCTCATGGCTCTCATCACGCTCCTTCATCACAGTTTGTAGATTTTTCTGAGAAGTAATCAATTCATCTTGTACCTGTGCAACCACTTTTTCTTGATCTTGCAAGGTACTATATACACTTTCCCTTTCACTTCGTGCTCTCTGGAGCAACTGCTGGAACCGCTCACGTTCCTGGCGAAGAGATACCACATCCAGTTCACACTGCTGAAGCCGCTCGCGTAATGCAACATTATCAGTCTTTATTTCTTTGGTGGAGACCTCATGGAGACGCATCTTCTCCTGTAGCTGTTGGACGTCCTTTACGTCTTCGGCCCCTTCTTCAGGCTCTTCTGGTAGAACATGCTCGAAGCCCTACCGTCAGTCTTACATTCTACCTCTTCAGGCACATCATTATGGTATCCAATATCTCCATTTATTTCAACTTTCAAGTTCTCCTTGATAGCTGCATCTGTATACTCAGAACCCGCCGGACTCTTCTCTTCCACCACGTTCTGCATCCCATCTGAGCTCCCGTGTGTCTGCAGCGGCAACGGAGTGACACATCGCTTTTCCCATTTGTTGGGACGTGGCTCAGATGTAGACTCCATGAAAGTGCGCTTGAGCTCACCAATGCCAGCCTGATGTCTCAAAATCTCATCTTGTGACCCATCCAGATCCTTTGTGTCACTCGGGAACACTGCTGGGGCTCCGGGCGCCGAACTTCCAGCCTGAGCTTCGCGAGTTGCAGCCACTGATCCGGACAGCAAACCGTCCACGCCGCTGTCTCCAGCAGAAACAGACTCCCGGGCAGAGTCAGTCCCCACACCTGCACTTGAGACCTCGGCTTCTGATGAGGCATCTGGTTTGGTGTCTACCACTTCCATGGCTTTTTCCACCTCTGCAGCACCACCTTCAGAGTCCTTGGCATGATGCAGATCCACACCATACATTGATAACTTCTCATTCTCAACAGCATCTACTTGTGCTGTGTTCAGCTTCAGAGTCCTGCCTTTCACCTTGGTCTTCGCCAGGGAATCTGCCAACTGTAAACTAACCTCAGATGCCATCTTCTGTCCGGCTGTAAGGTCAGCATCAGCTTTCTTCTCAGGACCCTCAACCTCCTCTGCTATCATGCCTTCCTCATTTGCACTGTTTGCTTGATCGTCATCAGATGATTCACTACCACTACCACTATCCCTGTCTGACCCTTTTTTCTCATTCACATCCGGCTCACTTTCAGGGTTATACAATTCATTCTCATTCACATCCTGCTCATTTTCAGGGTTATACAATTCATCATCCCGATCTGGAACCTCAGTTAAAATGTCATCCAAAACATTAACTTCACCATCTTTTCCCTGGTTTCCCTCAGGTGGTCCATTAAGTACTTGACTATGTGACAACCCCAGCACTATATTTCTATATAGCTCAGGTACCAGTAGCTGACTCACGACCTTTCCCTGGACTTCAGTGTCCCTAAACAATAGGTTATTGTTCATAGCAGCATGAGGAAACCTCTCCTCAGAGCCAGGCTCTTGGGGAACCTCATTTAGAACAATTATATTTTCCTGTGCCGTTTTAAGAGTGGGGTCTCGCAACTGCTCACTCCCAAAATTGTCACAGGACACAGGTAGGTCAGGGACACTCGGTTCCCGAGACCCACGATCCTCGTCTCCCAACATCACCTGCAAAGGAATTTCATCTTTATCACGGTCATCATCATTATCAGTATCACTATCATGATTATGATCAGTATCATCATCACTATCATGATCATCATTATCATTATCAGCATCAGCATCATTATCATGGTTATCATCATTATCATGATCATCATCATTTATCATCATCATCATCATTATTATCACATAAGTTTAACGGCCCACTAGCATTGTGTTCCGCCCCTCGGGACTGCGCACCCTCAGTAGGAGCTTCATCACACTGTCCAGTAGAATCATTTTTCCCCCAGAGATCCTTAGATCGGGGAAAGTCATTACCCAATATGACGGGGTGCACCAGGTTCTTCACTACCCCCACTTCACATGAAACCTCCCCGAGTTTGGGGACCAAGTCCACGGCAGTCTCTGGGTAGACTTTGGTGTCTCCATGGATGCACACCACACTCAGGTGTTTATCAGGGATGAAGTCCCTATCAATCAGGCTGTCACGTACGAAAGTCACTGGACTCCCTGAGTCCAAGAGGGCCTGTGCTGGGCAGTCATTTACAACCACCGGGACACCTGTGGTCCAGTCTCTTCGGCTGAGGTGGACACACACACAGGTTCTGCGCAAGAGAGAGGGACCTGCCAAAATCACAATACATAGGCTCCCCCTCCATTGGACAGTTGGCTGCAATTTCACGACATCTCCAACACTGTCCATCACACTTTTCCACCCATATGTCCCCTCGGGCCTGAACCCGCTTATCAGCATACCCCATGTCCCCAACAGCTGGAACGCTCTTACCGGGAGAGTTCGGCGTCCGGGAACTCTGAAGTGACGACCACTCAGACGACTGGTCACGGAGGCAGTCTTTGGTAGGAAGGCCCTCTCCATCAGGCTGACCAGACGAGTGGCGTCCTGGTGGTCTCCTTGTCCGACCTCTGGCTGTACCTCAGGAGGACGTGCGCGGGTGTAGCGGTCCGCTATCACCTTTTCAACTCCATGATTGGGTTTGCTGACGGCAGACTCCCGCTCCTTCTTTAGTACTCGGTAGTAGGGGTCCATCATCTCTTCGACCATGCCGACATGTCTGCCGACGTCAGGCTCCCGCCACTTTTTTACTGTAGGCAACGCAGGTGCCTTTGCAACATTACTTTGGGATGAGGAGCTGCGAGTTAGTGCTGCAACCTGCTCTAATAACAACCGGTTAGTCTCCTGCTGCTGCTGCTGCCAGCTCTGCTGGGCCCACTGCATGATCTGCTGGCTCTGCAGGTATTGCTGCTGGCTCTGAACCAGGTGCTTAAGGAGCTCCTCCATACTGTCATCCATGCTGTCAGACTTATCTGTCTCAACAACGGCAGTCTTATGTTGCACATTAACTTGCGCCATTTGTTTAATCAGCGCCTCCAGGCTGTCATCCATGCTGTCAGACTTCTCTGCTCAACAACGGCAGTCTTCACTCAAGACATACACACTCCACAGTCTTTTCCACAGAAAGTTCAGCTTTGCTGTGCAGACACCTTTTTTTTTTTTTTCTTTGCAAACTCTATTAGGGCTACTGTCTCTTTAAGACTGCTCCAACAGACGTTTCTTTTGCTGACACACTTTTTTTTTTTCTCTGCTGCTGCTTCAACAGACTTCTCCTTTACTGCTGTCTCTAGCCACTGTGCTGCCTGCGCATTCTAGCACCAATTGTAAGCTTTTCAGGGGATATAGCTCTGGGATCGCCGTCCTGGTAGACGGAATGGCATAGAAACAGTTCATTCAGACAGCAGTTCTGGTGTAAACTGGCCGCAACCAGCTTTATTAAAGTCCACAGCAAACAGAACGTGATAAAAACAAATCATAAACAGAAAACCTGAGCCTCGCGGCTACTCACTGCACACAGATAATGTCCCTCACTATCAGGGACCAGACTCTAACAGCCTGGGCCAAAACAACACATATGTTCAGCAGTTACCAGCATGGAGTTTCACAGAGACTCCTCTTTGTGTCTGAAGGCACATCCAACGTCCAGACTTGAGAGAGCTCCCCTCCTATTCAGCAGTTTTGCAGAGACTCCTCTTGTGTCCGGGGCACATCGAGCACCCAGACTGAGAGAGCTCACCTCCCGGAGACTCCTTCTGTGTCTGGACTCCTATCCAGTGAATGAATAAACTTGGCACTCAACTTATGGACGAGAGATTCCAGATTTATTGCAGTCAAAAACAGATAGAGAGACGTTTCGGCCCAACAAGGGCCTTCCTCAATCTGATAGCAACATAAAGTATGTTACAATATATTACAGTGGATAATGAAAACATAATATAAGGCACAAAAAAAAAAAATTTTTTATATATACATATATACATTTTTATGTCCAATGAATCTATCCAGAGTAGAATAACAAGGAGGAGGACATCCATGGTGAATTCATTCTATTAAGTAGATGGTGTACTAAAAGATGTGATAAAGAGAAGTTCCAATACTTACCCGACTGCTTGTGGCGAAGGAATAGTATGAATGAAAGGCAGTTTGCCTGAAAAAAGACAAAGTACTCTATCGTTTGTGTAATCCTATATTGTCCTAAGTGAAGTATCCCCGAGTATATTTTATAATATATGGATGCTGGCTACCAAATACCTTGGTGGAAGAGAGTTCCTCTTATAGTTCTGTAATTTTATATACGCTCCTGGATGGTTAATTATTAGTTAGGACCTGAGATATAGGATAATAAGTAATTAATGGTCATATGGGTAAGTCTGAAAAGAAAGTGGCAATATGGAAGACTCACTTAATCACAATTGTGGTCCAGGGCTATGGGCCAGAATGGCTCCCAAATGACCTGAAATGTTAAAGGATATACCAAATTAAGATTATATATGTATTATGGTATAAATACTTCCTGTTGTATTTCATTTTACTCGCTGTGTATTATAGTATGGTATAATCCAGTATTTTATATCAGTATCAATATGGGTCAGGCTGGACATAACACAGGTTTTAGATTAGCCTATGTTGGATTATATATCTGCAAAGCGTGGCTGCTTAATGCACAAAATCAAAATCAAATGATGGTAAATAGCATGGTGGGCTATATATACAGGTATAAGTGTGAGCACTGTATAGGTGACCAAATAGGATGGTTCAATCCTTGCATGCTGTTCAGTATCAAAGGCATTAGTGGCAGTGTATATATCCTATAACATATAACAGTACCAAAGGCATTGGTGGCAGTGTGTATATCACATAGCATATAGCAGTGGTCACTCAAGTGTCCCCTGAATGGTTAAGCATTGGTGGCAGTACTTACATGCTAGTTTGGTGGGCAGGGCGCGGGTCTCCTCCATCTGATGCGGCATCCACCGCTTGTCAGCTGAGGAGACCGCGCTGCTATGTGCCTTAAAAGGAAGAGGAGGGCGGGGTGGTGGCGTGTGACGTCACCGGAAGTGGCGTCTTGCGTTCCACCATGCGTTCCATGGGGCTGGCGCTCAGTGAGCGTCATATCAGTTAGTATCATAAGTCCTAGCCCACTATATCCGGAAAAACAGCGCTGTGTATTACCTAAAGCTCACATACGTTAATATTGCGTTAATATTGCACATATATTAGTAGTTATGTGGCATAAGCTATGACCTGCTGTGATAAGAAGCAGTATGTGAGCATTAAGTGAACATATTGTATTCAAATGTATTAGTATGCTATGCTAAACTAGATTAGAGCTAAATATATCAGTCGAAGAGAAATCATATCATAAGGTACCATCTTATAGGACCTGACTGTATAAAGAGAGGTATGCTGTGTATGTATAATACTAAAATGCCATATATTAAAAGAAGAAGGAAGTAAAGCGAATTATGAATGTGAGACATTTATTGCAATTAGTAAATTACATAAAGGAAAATAAAGAGGAAAAATAATAGGAAAAATAATAAAGGGTGCTGGAATGCAGTCGGGTAAGGGGGTCCAAAGGTGTGGGTTCTAGACGAGAGAATCAATATAAACGACTCTGTAATAAAGGAAATCAGAATTAGTGCATTATACACAAACCGCACATACAGTACATATAGTGCCGGAGAGATACAAGAGAGAGCTACACAATCAGGGGAGTAATATTTTATAGAGGGTTAATAGGGTATAAATCGTAAGAGTATATGCCCACATGGATAAGGTTAACATGGGATTACCAATAAAATTTAATATTTTATGTTGCCCATCCGATAGCTGTCTAAAGGTATATGAAGATAACACATTCTCAAATGAAGGAGTATAAATCATATTCTCTGTTCAGACCTTCGGTGATAGGGTCTGTAACTCGTGTATCCAGTACGCCTCCCTTTTCTTCAGGAGGCGTACTCTGTCTCCCCCTCGTCTAGGGGCATGAACTTGTTCTATTATTTGGAATTTTAATTGCGAGACCTGGTGACCTTTGGCGATAAAGTGGGATGGTAATGGGAGAAGGAGGTTTTTACACCTAATTGTACTTTTGTGTTTAGAGATTCTTTCTTTAATGGCCTGTGTGGTTTTGCCCACATACAGGAGGCCGCACGGGCATTTAATTAAATAGACGACGAAGGTGGAATTACAGGTGGTGTAACATTTTATGTTATATTCTTACCCGTATGGGGGTGGTATATGATATTTCCTTTTATAACATTATGGCATTGGTTGCACTGAAGGCAAGGAAATGTACCTGTTTTCGGTGTGGAGAGAAATCTCTGGGTTTGTACTCTTTTGTTATCACCTATGTCTGCCCTCACCAGGTCATCGCGGAGATTAGGTGCCCTTTTGTAGCATGGGAGAAAAGGGTTTTTAAACTCAGGCACCTCAGGATGGGCCTTACCAAGAAGGCCCCAATGTTGTCTAATTGTCTTGTGGAGTATTTCCACAAAGGGGTGGTATGTATGGACAAAGGGAATTCTATTTCCAACCTGAGAATTGGGTCTTAATGATGGTGTTGCTGCTTCAGTTAGGAGATTAGGGGGATATCCTCGCTCCAAAAACTTATTGTGCATCTCACTTTGACGGAGAGGGAGAGTGTCTTGGTTTGATACGATTCTTTGTACACGTTTGAATTGTGAACGTGGTATGGACTTCTTTATTGCTGGTGGATGTAGGCTATTAAAGTGTAGTAGACTGTTACGGTCCGTCTCTTTGGTAAAGAGGTCCGTGCCTAAATTACCATTGGTATCTTTGATTATGGTGGTATCAAGGAAAGTAACCTTCTCTTTGCTTTCTGACATAGTGAAGGTGAGGTCTGGCCATGATTCATTTAATATGGTAAAGAATTCCTGTAAGGTAGATATGGGTCCGTCCCAAATGCAAAAAATGTCGTCTATGTATCTCTTCCATAGACGACAGTAAGTACAGTACAGCGCATTGTTATATACTACCTCCTCCTCAAAATTAGCCATGTAGCAGATAGCGTATGGGGGGGCCACATTGGACCCCATGGCCGTACCCTTAATCTGCATGTAGAAAGTATCTTCAAAGAGAAAGAAGTTTTTCGTAAGGACAATCGTCAAAAGTTCCAAACATAATTGGATTGAATCATTTTTCATATTGGATGTTTGTAACAATTGTCTAGCGCAAGAGATCCCTTTATCATGTGGTATAGATGTATAAAGATCTTTCACATCTAGCGTTACTAGGATGGATGTTTCTGTCAATATGCCTAATGAACCTATCATCTTAAGAAAGTCACCTGTATCGAGAATGAAGGATGGTATTTTACGGACCAATGGGGTGAATATCTTTTCCAAAAAGATAGATAGAGGTGATAAGATAGATTCGGTTGACGCGACTATAGGTCTCCCTGGGGGATTTTTTAGACTCTTGTATATTTTTGGCAAGGTGTAGAACACCGGTGTTATAGGGTTGCTCCTAGTCAAGTATTCCTTAGTTTTTGTATCTATAGTCCCCAGATCAAAAAATCTCGACAATACTGAGTCAATCTGATCACAAATCTCACTTGTGGGATTTCTTAACAATTTAACATATACCGAACTATCGTTAAGTTGTCGATGGATTTCTTGCAAGTAGTCTGAATTATTCATTATTACTATGGAGCCACCCTTATCGGCCGGCTTCATAATGATTGTCTTGTCCTCCCTTAGGGAACGCAAAGCCTGTTGGTCGAGTGGACTGAGGTTGGGATTCAGGTGTAATTTCCCACTTTCCATATTATGTCTTTGTTGTTTCGATGCTACGTCAACAAATTCAATAAATGCCTCCAATGCATGGGAGCCCCATGGTGGAATATAAGTACTTTTGGTGCGAAAACCTAGTTTGGTAATAGAGAGTGATCCCCTTTCGCATGGTGGTTCCGGTGCACTTGGTGGTTTATTGGCAAAATGAATCTTTAGCCGAAGGTTACGATAGAACCTTTGGAGTTCCATGTCCAGGTTGAAGGTATTCAACCGGTATGCCGGACAAAATGATAGTCCTCTCTGGAGGAGATGATGTTCCGCTATACTGAGTGTACGTGATGTATATATTAGTCACCAATGGGCATGTACCTGTGAACGTGTCACCACTTGGTCCGTATCCCTTCTTATGCCGTCCTCTCCGTATCCTCTTCCTCGTCGGCGTCTGGTTCTTTGTCCTAAAAAACGACGTCACACGCCACCACCCCGCCCTCCTCTTCCTTTTAAGGCACATAGCAGCGCGGTCTCCTCAGCTGACAAGCGGTGGATGCCGCATCAGATGGAGGAGACCCGCGCCCCTGCCCACCAAACTAGCATGTAAGTACTGCCACCAATGCTTAACCATTCAGGGGACACTTGAGCGACCACTGCTATATGCTATGTGATATACACACTGCCACCAATGCCTTTAGCACTGTTATATGTTATAGGATATATACACTGTCACATAATGCCTTTGATACTGAACAGTATGCAAGGATTGAACCATCCTATTTAGTCACCTATACAGTGCTCACACTAATACCTGTATATATAGCCCACCATGCTATTTACCATCATTTGATTTTGATTTTGTGCATTAAGCAGCCACGCTTTGCAGATATATAATCCAACATAGGCTAATCTAAAACCTGTGTTATGTCCAGCCTGACCCATATTGATACTGATATAAAATACTGGATTATACCATACTATAATACACAGCGAGTAAAATGAAATACAACAGGAAGTATTTATACCATAATACATATATAATCTTAATTTGGTATATCCTTTAACATTTCAGGTCATTTGGGAGCCATTCTGGCCCATAGCCCTGGACCACAATTGTGATTAAGTGAGTCTTCCATATTGCCACTTTCTATTCAGACTTACCCATATGACCATTAATTACTTATTATCCTATATCTCAGGTCCTAACTAATAATTAACCATCCAGGAGCGTATATAAAATTACAGAACTATAAGAGGAACTCTCTTCCACCAAGGTATTTGGTAGCCAGCATCCATATATTATAAAATATACTCGGGGATACTTCACTTAGGACAATATAGGATTACACAAACGATAGAGTACTTTGTCTTTTTTCAGGCAAACTGCCTTTCATTCATACTATTCCTTCGCCACAAGCAGTCGGGTAAGTATTGGAACTTCTCTTTATCACATCTTTTAGTACACCATCTACTTAATAGAATGAATTCACCATGGATGTCCTCCTCCTTGTTATTCTTCTGTGGATAGATTCATTGGACATAAAAATGTATATATGTATATATAAAAAAAATTTTTTTTGTGCCTTATATTATGTTTTCATTATCCACTGTAATATATTGTAACATACTTTATGTTGCTATCAGATTGAGGAAGGCCCTTGTTGGGCCGAAACGTCTCTCTATCTGTTTTTGACTGCAATAAATCTGGAATCTCTCGTCCATAAGTTGAGTGCCAAGTTTATTCATTCACAGTTTATTGGTTGGGAAAACCTACTTGTGCACCATCACGGTAGTGCTGCGATATATTTTCACTATGGACTCCTATCCAGACTAAGCGAGCTCCCTGTCTGTATTCCCAGACACCTACTTCTGGCTTCCTAATTATCAGCTGAGTGGCTTCAGGTTTGAATTGCAAGCGTGCACTGAAGGGAAGGTGTAGTGACCTTTCTCCACCACTAGTTTTACAAAGCCACACATTTCCCTTATACCAGTCAGCAAAGTACCTAGGTGAAATGTACACCCCATTCCACACATATCCCTTCACTGTCTCACAATGTCTAAGCATACAACTGGTATTCAAATTTCGGAGATTTTTCACTCGGCTAAAGGTCCTTCCGCACTTCTTACAGATAACCTTTGCCTCATCAATAGGATTTTGGTCAAAAAAGTGCCACACTGCACTCTTCCTACTATGGGAAAACTTTTCAGGGCTTGCACGCTTGGCTAATTTGACCATCTGGCCAAGCTGTCCTGCAGCTCTTTTTTGTTTTTTTAACACGTTTTTGGACTGCTACGGGCCTGCCAGATAACCGCAGCTGCAATGTCGATGCCTGCTGCGGATCCTCCTCCTCTTCTGAGCTATTGCAAGTGGTACCCTCTTCCCCCAATGGATGCCAATCCGGGTCAACAACTGGGTCATCCATCACCTCCTCTTCAATTTCATCTGCACCTTCCTCTGTGTCACTGTGTAAGGTGTTATAGTATGCGGGAAGGGGTACCTGAGTTTCACCAGGGTCAGAATCTGGCTCAGTAGACTGCGAGGGCAATGTAATGCTCTGGTGAATGTACCAGCAGAATCATATAGCAATGGCTGTGCATCAGTGCACTCCATGTCATATTCATCTTGGACTGGGGAATTCAGGATTTGACTTGATAACCCAGGCATGGTATATGAAATGAGCTCCTGGGAGTAATCTGAAGTGTGGCCTGCCGCATCCTTCACTTTTGGTGGTGGTGAAGGACACAAGGAAAGGTGTTGTTCCTGACCAGGAGCCTGCACTGACGACTCAGTGCTTGCATTTCTTGAAAGTTCAGAAGAGGAGGCGATAGAGCTGGAGGCTGTTTCAGCAATGTAAGCCAAAACCTGTTCCTGATGCTCGGCTTTAAAAGCGGTTTACTTTCTCCCAGAAAAGGGAGCCTTCCAGGCCTTCTGGAGCCAGACGATGACTCAGGCTCAACACCTCCTGCCTTAGGTGCTATTGTGCTTTTGGCACTACCAGCAGCTGCACCAGCTGCCCCCCCCCCCCCCCCCCGTCCACATCAGCGGCCTCTTCCACCATACTTCCTCATGTGTGGGAAAATGTACCAAAAATACCAGCAGATATATGGTACTGTATGAGGAGCGTACAGCTGTATACAGTGTTGCAAAAAATTTAAATCTCCGTATATATTTCCGGAGTCACACACAGACGCTCTCTCCGTATGGTTTTCACCGTAATACAAAGAGCAGACATGCGGTACTGTATCAGAAGCGGACAGCTGTATACGGTGTAGGGGAAAATTTCAATCTCCGTATATATTTCGGGAGTCACGCACAGACGCTCACTCAGTATAGATTTTACCGAAATACAAAGAGCAGATATACTGTACTGTATCAGAAGCGGACAGCTGTATACGGTTTTGGGGAAAATTTCAATCTCCGTATATATTTCCGGAGTCACACACAGATGCTCACTCAGTATGGATTTGACCGTAATACAAAGAGCAGATATACCGTACTGTATCAGAAGCGGACAGCTGTATACGGTTTTGGGAAAATTTCAATCTCCATATTTAATTCCGGAGTCACACACAGATAGTCAGCATGTATTTGTCCATGATACCAGCCAGTACACGGTAGTGTGTGAGGAGCGTACAGCTCTATACGGTGTGGGAAAAAATGAACGGTCGGTAACTGTGCAGAAAAAAAGAATAAAAGTATTAGTGCTGTGTAAAAAGCAGTCTGCACAGCAGTGTACACACAGCAATACAGCTATCAGGCACCCTAATAACCAGCGCTGCTGCACACAAGAAAATCATCCCCTGTCACTGCACACTAACTGTACAGCACAATTGCTATCTGCACAAGCACAGAAGAACTTCTCTTTCCAGCCCTAACTCTCTCCCTACTGATAAACAGCGTCAGCAACCTCTCCCTACTGTTAAGATTGGCAGAAGTAAAATGGAGGTCGGCGCTCAGGGCTTTTATAGACACTATGATGTCCCCCAAAGCAAGCCAATCACTGCAATGCTCTTCTCTAAGATGATGGTGGATGCTGCACATGTCATCTCGTTGCCCACAGTGTGTGTCCTTGCTCATTGGCTGAAAAAAGGTGCCTGAAAGCATTCTGGGAAACCCGACTTTGGCGCTCGTTTTGCCGACTGCATGGCCGACCTCACGCTATGGTCGTGTTTCGGCCTGCGAAACTCGCCTTTGGCCAAAGTCGGCGACTTATGAATCTGACCGACCTGTTTCGCTCAACTCTATTCTTCACATGATGACGTGGGACTTTGCTCATATAATTATGAAGGGCCATTTTTGCACATCTCTATTTGAATATGTAGCTTATTTATACCTGTATTTTTGCAAGCTGTATGCCATGATTGTGGTTTGTCCTGATGAAAAAGTGTAAATGCTTCAAAACATGAAGGCAAATGAAAACCGCATCAAAACTTCCTTGGCCTCCTATTGCATGTTGGACCTTTGGCAGTGCAGATTTACATGCATTTTTCCCTCCAAGTTTGCATCTTATCACTTCTGGTGGATCTGTAGCAGCCTATATCAACAAGCTAAGGCTGGTTTCACATTAGCTCTTGAGTCCGCAGCGTGGCGCTGCGGACTTCTTTCCTTAAAGCTCCGCCTACTTCCGCATGGCTCGGCGTACTTCCGCATGTGTCCTGCGTACCTATCTTTAACATTGGGTACGCAGGGACATGCGTTGTATGCGGATGCGTCTGCATGCGGCATTTTGACGCGTTTTGACGTGCCCATTGAATGCAAGAAAATGCAACATGTTGCATTCGGCAGGCACGTCAAAACACCGCATGCGGACGCATCTGCATATATTGCATGTCCCTGCGTACCCAATGTTAAAGATAGGTACGCAGGATGCATGCGCATCTATGTGGATCTGAAGGGAAGAAGTACTCAGCCCTATGCAGAGCACACAAACGCAAGTGTGAACCTAGTCTAACACAGGGGTTGTGTCACAACCCCATCAGTTGAGCACATCCTGTTTTTATTTATTCTTATTAAACTGGATAAGTCCTTATTGTGCTCACTGTCGTTCCAGTCTTTATTTCACTCTAGCTAAAATTACAGTCCCTTTCACAGGAGAACCGCCATGACAAGCACAGAGGTCTTCAGCAGACCACCGGTTGTTATGGCAACCCATTGGCGCCTCACGATCCCGTCAGGGACACGCCGATAAGAGATTGACAGCAGCTTTTAAAGCTTTTCACAGCCATCATCTGTTGGGGAAGATCTGCACTTGACTTGAGAGTCCGCATCAAAGTCATGACCCGAGATATGATGTAACATAAATCAGGAAGGGGTTATAATCTCGGGAATAGCTCACATTCCCAGAGTAGAGGAGCATAAGAACATCCTAGAGGCAACTTCAGGTGATGTCGGCTCATTTGTGTGATAGACTTATGCCATGAAAAGGAGTCTCAGTCTTGGTGTAACCTTTGTTAATAATTTTTCTGTCAAGTAATTTATTGCACTACATCTGTTTTGAAAATAAATTATAATGAAATAAAAAATGTTATTAAAACAATTAAACAAACATTTTAAGTGATAGGTCCTCTTTAAGTCTGATATTTCAAAATATAAATATAGCGTAGCCTGAAAAAAAGGTTATTTGAATAGTCATCCATTCTGGTGTGCACACAACTTGGATAGCTGGAAGTCCATCCACTGCATACTGATACAGTCTTTAGTACATTTAGAATAATACGTATCTGATTGCATTGCCTAATAGTATTATGAACTCTGGAATAAGTGGGAAGGAGGCATTGGGCAATGAAGGTGGAATTAGAACTGTCTTGTACAAGTACAAGAGGTATAATTGGTTTAAATTGCTTTTAGACTTAGCTCCCTAGGCTAAATTAATAATGTGTGAATTTTCATTCCTGCATGACAGGTACACTTTAATAATCTATCATCTCTATATAACAGATGGCCTGATGGTGTAATCAGAAACATTGTCTCATTCCCTGGTAAAGTACTAACTTCTCTCCCACAGAGCTACCCATGCTGTGAATGATCCATCAAAGAATCTAAAAGGCGCACAAGCTGAAATGATTTTTAGACTACAGTGAAAAAAGCCAAAAAAACAATTATAATACAATCCTAATCATTTCTTCAAAATGGTAAATCAAGACATGCAGTAATTCTATCAAGAAAATTTTTTATATTACCATAATGTTTTAAAAAGGAATATGTTGTAAATATTTTATCACTTCACATGGCATGATTTATTGTACTAAATTATTATAGGTGAAGACTTTTTAATTGCTTAAAGGAGTATTCCAATTTTACACAGTGACAGCCTATGCTAGGATATATCATAACTTTGTGATCAGTCTAGGTGTGCGGTCAGTGTAACTATTGGACATCACAAGTGTGACAAACACTAACGTGTGAATAATAGTCAGATCTAGGCAAAGTGCGTTCTGCGGGTCACTCTGGGCCCTCTGGTTTTTCAAGTCCGGCACAAAAACTAAGGTAAGCAAAGTGCAGAAAACAGTAACCCACGGTCTGCACTCTGCCCCACCCACAATCTGCAGCCTCAGGAAGTAAATAGCGGTGAACATAATAGTGAAGGAGGGAGCTGCTGACTCCTTCCATCATTCAGCGTGAGCGACTGAGGCAGCAAATGCGATGACGTCACTACATCATGTCTTCTGGGAGGAGAGTGTACACAGCAAAGACCAGAGCAGAGAGCACAAGAAAAACCTGAGTATGTGTTTTTTGATATGTGTGAATGTGTGTGTGATGTGTGTGTGATGTGTGTGTGATGTGTGTCTGCATATATGTGCAAATGCTCATACTATATATATATAGGGAGACTGTACGAGGGCTCATATTATATATAGGGAGACTGTACGGAGGCTCATCATGTATATAGGGGCTATGTGGGTGCTCATAGTGTATATAAGGGGGCTATGTTGGGCTTATACTGTATATGGGGGCTATGTGGGGGCTCATTCTGCATATTGGGGGATATGTGGGGGCTCATACCATATATGGAAGCTATGTGGGGGCTCATGCTATATATAAGGGGCTGTTTGGTGGCTCATACTATATATAGGGGACTGCATGTGGGCTCATACTATATATAGTGGGGGCTGTATGTGAGTTCATACTGTATATATGTTAATATTAATGTTGAATTGAGCCTATTAGTTCAACCCTCCACAATAGTCATGATTAGAGTTGAGCGAAACAGGTCGGTCAGATTCAAGAGTCGCCGACTTTAGCCAAAGTCGAGTTTCATCAACCGAAACACGACCACAGCGTGAAGTCGGCCATGCGGTCGTCGAAATGAGTGCCAAAGTCGTATTTCCCAGAATGCTTGCAGGTGCCTTTTTTCAGCCAATGAGCAAGGACGTACACTGTGGGCAACGAGATGACATGCGCAGCGTCCACCACCATCGTAGAGAAGGGCATTGCAGTGATTGGTTTGCTTTGGGGGCATCATAGTGTCTATAAAACCCCACCGCCACCTCCCTTTTACTTCTGCAATTAAAGTAGGGAGAGGTTTTCTGTTTATCAGTAGGGGGAAGTTAGGGGGTGGAAAATAAAGAAATTGTTATGTGCTTTTTCTGATATTCTCGACCAGCACCCCAATTGTGGGGTTTCCAGGCAAAGGGGTTTTCCCAGAGCCGAGCCCCAGAAGTCTATGGGGTTTGCACAGGAGCGGTGGGTCGGTCGTGGCCCGGGGGGCAGGCTATGTTGGGGGGATATTTTTCAGGGGGTAATTTTTTTATACAGTTCGTGACGCCCCGTAGTTTTTTCTGGTAATTTGTACCAGCGCTGCTGTTGGCTCTGAGGGGGTGGGGAGGCAGCAATGCGGGTCCCCAAGGTGGGACCTTCCCCCAGGTCGATAGTTATGAGGGGTAGTGCAGGAGCAACAAATAACACAGTTTCCACAATCACGTCTTTCCCCTACCCCTTTTTACTTTAAAGGTTGGCAGGGCCCAGGGAGGGCCCGATGGGGTTTTATGGAGGATAGTTTTTAGGCAATGGTTGGCAAGGCAGGGGGCCCCCTTTACTTTTAAAATGAGAAGAGGCAACTTTAGGTGATGCGGCCATTTTTGGAAGACTTTTGCCCTGAAAAGGAGCCAGTCTTGGTG
>JARQOD010000004.1:260095329-260181097 GCA_033576555.1 Oophaga sylvatica | reverse complement strand
CTTCTCCTGTCTGTATACTGGGTGTAATTCTCAGTATCTGTTTTATTCTGTATATATACACTGCACAGTACCACTTCTCCTCTCCTGTATACTGGGTGTAATTCTCAGTGTCTGTATTATTCTGTATACACTGCAAAAGTACCACTTCTCCTGTCCTGTATACTGGGTATGATTCTCAGTATCTGTATTATTCTGTATATACACTGCACAGTACCACTTCCCCTGTCCTGTATACTGGCTGTAATTCTCAGTATCTGTATTATTCTGTATATATACACTGCACAGTACCACTTCTCCTGTCCTGTATACTGGGTATAATTCTCAGATCTGTATTATTCTGTATATATACACTGCACAGTACCACTTCTCCTGTCCTGTATTTGGGTTGTAATTCTCAGTATCTGTATTATTCTGTATATATACACTGCACAGTACACTTCTCGGTCCTGTATACTGGGTGTAATTCTCAGTATCTGTATTATTCTGTATATATACACTGCACAGTACCACTTCTACTGTCCTGTATAATGGGTGTAATTCTCAGTATCTGTATTATTCTGTATATACACACTGCACAGTACCACTTCTCCTGTCCTGTATATGGGTGTAATTCTCAGTACTGTATTATTCTGTATATATAGACTGCACAGTACCACTTCTCCTGTCCTGTATACTGGGTAAATTCTCAGTATCTGTATTATTCTGTATATATACACTGCACAGTACCACTTCTCCTGTCCTGTATACTGGGGTGTAATTCTCAGTATCTGTATTATTCTGTATATATACAGTGCACAGTACCATTCTCCTGTCCTGTATATGGGGTAATTCTCAGTATCTGTATTATTCTGTAAGTATATATATATATATATATATATATTATATATATATATATATACACTGCACAGTACCACTTCTCCTGTCCTGTGTACTGGGTGTAATTCTCAGTACTGTATTATTCTGTATATATACACTGCCCCAGTACCACTTCTCTGTCCTGTATACTGGGTGTAATTCTCAGTATCTGTATTATTCTGTATATATACACTGCACAGTACCACTTCTCCTGTCCTGTATACTAGGTGTAATTCTCAGTATCTGTATTATTCTGTATATATACACTGCACAGCACAGTACACTTCTCCTGTCCTGTATACTAGGTGTAATTCTCAGTATCTGTATTATTCTGTTATATACACTGCACAGTACCATTTTCTCCTGTCCTTAATACTGGGTGTAATTCTCAGTATCTGTATTATTCTGTATATATACACTGCACAGTACCACTTCGCTTGTCCTGTATTCTGGGTGTAATTCTCAGTATCTGTATTATTCTGTTTTATATACACTGCACAGTACCACTTCTCCAGTACTGTATACTGGGTGTATAATTCTCAGTATCTGTATTACTCTGTATATATACACTGCACAGTACCACTTCTCCTGTCCTGTATACTGGGTGTAATTTCTCAGTATCTGTATTATTCTTATATATACACTGCACAGTACCACTTCTCCTGTCCTGTAAACTGGGTGTAATTCTCAGTATCTTTTTTTATTCTGTATATATACACGCACAGTATCACTTCTCCTGTCCTGTATACTGGGTATAATTCTCAGTATCTGTATTATTCTGTATATACACACTGCACAGTACCACTTCTCCTGTCCTGTATACTGGGTGTAATTCTCAGTATCTGTATTATTCTGTATATTGTAAGCTTTTCAGGGGATATAGCTCTGGGATCGCCTCCTGGTAGACGGAGTGGCACGGAAACAGTTCATTCACAGACAGCAGTTCTGGTAAAAACTGGCCGCAACCAGTTTTATTAAAGTCCACAGCAAACAGAACATAATCAAAACCAAATCATAAACATAAGACCTGGGCTTGTCCAGCCACTTACTACACTTAGATAGATTTCCCTCTCTATCCGGGACCAGACTCTAACAGCCTGGTCCAAAACAACACATATGTTCAGCATTTACCAGCATGGAGTTTCACAGAGTCTCCTCCTTGTGTCTGAAGGCACCTTCAAACGTCCAGACTTGAGAGAGCTCCCCTCCTATTCAGCAGCTATCCGCATGGATTCTCACAGAAACTACTCCTGTGTCCGGGGTACATCGAGCACCCAGACTAAGACAGCTCATACTCTGGAGACTCCTTCTTGTGCCTGGACTCCTTGTCCAGACTAAGCGAGCTCTCTGTCTGTGTTCGCAGACACCTACTTCTGGTCTCCTAATTAACAGCTGAGTGGTTTCAGGCCTGAGCTGCAAGTGTGTACTGAATGTAAGGTGTAGTGACCTTTCTCTACCACTAGGTTTACAAAGCCATACATTTCCCTTATACCAGTCAGCAAAGTATCTAGGTGAAATGTACACCCCATTCAACCAGATACTCTCACTGTCTCACATATCCCCCCCCTCTTCTCCAGACCGGAGGGCTGGTCATCCAGACCGGAGGGCTGGTCAACAATCCAAAAGAGACAGTGAACTCTGGACCAGTCATGGCCCTCATCAGCTTCATCTTCACTACTGTCATCTGTATCTTCACCTGAGCCATAGCCAACATCAGCTTTCTCTTCATCTGAAGCATCCGCACTACCCTGTACCCTCCCAGGCCTATGCTCTCTGCGGGCCTCGGTATCCTGCACGGTTTCATCTTGACCTTAGGGCCGGGCTCAGTTTCGATATAGTGCCTGGCCAGAGAAGTACGACCCGGCACATCAGAACACTTCTGCTGACTCTTCCTCAGAAACTCACGTACCTCCTGTCCCTGGTGCACTGACCATGTGTCACCAACTATCACAGAAGGTATAGGGGGTTTTTCACTTTTCTCTAGTTCCCCTTGAACCCTCTTTAGCACATCTATTTTTTGAACATCAGTTGACTCATAAAGTCTATTTCACAGACCTTAAGCTCCTCTGCCATGGTCTCTGACCATTTTAAGCTACACTGTTCAAATGATTGGGACTGTAGAAGGAGCTGATCGTTTTTCTTTTGCAGTACACATAATTCATCCGCTAAGTCTCCAGCTGAATTGTAATGTTCTACCGTAACAACAGCATTCTTATATAGAGCCTTAGACTTATTGAGCATTTGCTCTTGCAACGAAGAGATTCCCTGTATCCTTCCTTTTACTTCATTGACCTTCTCACGAAGATGCTCATGGCTTTCATCACACTCCTTCATCACAGTTTGGAGTTTTTTCTGAGAAGTCATCAATTCATCTGGTACCTGTTGGACGTCTTTTATGTCTTCGGCCCCTTCTTCAGGCTCTTCTGGTAGAACATGCTCAGAAGCCCTACCGTCAGTCTTACATTTCTACCTCTTCAGTCACATCATTATGGTCTCCAATATTTCCATTTATTCCGGCTTTCAAGTTCTCCTTGATAGCTGCATCTGTATACTCAGAACCCGCCGGATTCTTCTCTTCCACCACGTTCTGCATCCCATCTGAGCTCCCGTGTGTCTGCAGCGGCAACTGAGTGACACATCGCTTTTCCCATTTGTTGGGACGTGGCTCGATGTAGACTCCATGAAAGTGCGCTTGAGCTCACCAACGCCAGCCTGATGTCTCAAAATCTCATCTTGTGACTTATCCAGATCCTTGGTGTCACTCGGGAACACCGCTGGGGCTCCGGGCGCCGAACTTCCAGCCTGAGCTTCACGAGTTGCAGCTACTGATCCGAACCGCAACCCGTCCACGCCGCTGTCTTCGGCAGAAACAGATTCCTGGACAGAGTCAGTCCCCATATCTTCAGTCTTGTTCCTCACAGCTTCACTTGAGACCTCAGCTTCTGATGAGGCATCTGGCTTGGTGACTACCACTTCTATGGCTTTTTCCACCTCTGCAGCATCTCCCTCAGAGTCCTTGGCACGATACAGATCCACACCATACATTGGTAACTTCACATTTCCAACAGCATCTACTTGGGCTGTGTTCAGTTTCAGAGTCCTGCCTTTAAAGCTCAGCTCTCCTCCTTTCACCTTAGTCTTCGCCAGGGAACCGGCCAACTGTAAAACATCTTCAGATGCCATCTTCTGTCCGACTGCAAGGTCAGCATCAGCCTTCCTCTCAGGACTCTCAACCTCCTCTGCTACCATGCCTTCCTCATTTGCACTGGTTGCTTGATTGTCATCAGATGATTCACTATCACTACCACTATCCCTGTCTGACCCCTTTTTCTCAGCCACATCTGGCTCACTTTCAGGGTTATACACTTCATTTTCATTCACATCCTGCTCACTGTCAGGGTTATACAATTCATTCTCATTCACATCCTGCTCACTTTCAGGGTTATACACTTCATTTTCATTCACATCCTGCTCACTGTCAGGGTTATACAATTCATTCTCATTCACATCTTGATCTGGAACCTTAGTTAACATGTCATCCACAACATTAACTTCACCATCTGGTCCCTGGTTTCCCTCAGGTGGTCCTCAAGTATGTGACTATGTGACAACCCCAGCACTATACTTCCATATAGCTCAGGTACTAGGAGCTGGCTCACGAACTCTCCCTGGACTTCAGTGTCCCTATACAACAGGTGAGTGTTTATGGCAACATGAGGAAACCTCTCCTCAGAGCCAGGCTCTTGGGAAACCTCATTTAGAACATTTATATTTTCCTGGGCCGTTTTAAGAGAGGGGTCTCGCCACTGCTCACTCTCAAAATTGTCACAGGACACAGGTAAGTCAGGGACACTCGGTTCCGAGAACCACCATCCTCGTCTCCCAACATCACCTGCAAAGGAATTTCATCACTATCACAGTCATCATTATTATCAATATCATTATCATGATTATGATCAGTATCATCATCACTATCATGATCATCATCATTATCAGCATCAGCATCATTATCATGGTCATCATCATTATCATGATCATCATCATCATTATCATTATCATCATCATCATCATCATTATCACATAAGTTTAACGGCCCACTAGCATTGTGTTCCGCCCCTCGGGACTGCGCACCCTCAATAGGAGCTTCATCACACTGTCCATCAGAAACATTTTTCCCCAGAGATCCTTAGACCGGGGAAAGTCATTACCCAATATGACGGGGGGCACCAGGTTCTTCACTACCCCCACTTCACATGAAACCTCCCCGCGTTTGGGGATCAAGTCCACGACAGTCTCTGGGTAGACTTTGGTGTCTCCATGGACGCACACCACACTCAGGTGTTTATCAGGGATAAAGTCCCTATCAATCAGGCTGTCCCATACGGAAGTCACTGGACTCTCTGAGTCCAAAAGGGCCTGTGCTGGGCAGTCCTTTATAACCACCGGGGACACCTGTGGTCCAGTCTCTTCGGCTGAGGTGGACACACACACAGGCTCTGCACAGGGAGAGAGGGATCCGCCAACATCACAACACATAGGCTCCCCCTCTATTGGACAGTTGGCTGCAATTTCACGACATCTCCAACACTGTCCATCACACTCTCCCACCCACACGACCCCAACAGCTGGAACGCTCTTACCGGGAGAGTTCGGCGTCCAGGAACTCCGAAGTGACGACCTCTCAGACGGCTGGTCACGGAGGCAGTCCTTGGTGGCGAAGGCCCTCTCCATCAGGCTGACCAGACGATTGGCGTCCTGGTGGTCTCTTTGTCCGACCTCTGGCTGTACCTCAGGAGGACGTGCTTGGGTGTAGCGGTCCACTATCACCTTTTCAACTCCATAATCAGGTTTGCTGACTGCAGACTCCCAACTGCATCTCCAGTCATGAATCCCCTGGCACGGGCTGTCACCGTAACACCCAGCCGGGTAAGAATCTCCGCTTTCAGCTTGGCATAGTCTTGGCTGTCCTGCTCGCTCAGGTCAGCATAGGCCCTTTGGGGTTCTCCAATCAGATAGGGTGCGACCATCATGGCCCATTCAGATAGGGGCAGATTCTCCTTCTCTGCCAGTCCCTCAAACCTAGTGAGATATACCGCCACATCATCACGAGGTGTCATCTTTTTCAGGGACCGTCTTACCGCCTTCTTTACAGCGGACAATGCAGGTGACTTTGCAACATTACTTTGGGACGATGCGCTTTAATCTTTTGTAGTGCTGCAACCTGCTCAAAAAACAACCGGTTATTCTCCTGCTGCTGCTGCAGGAATTGCTGCTGGGCCTGCTGCATGCGCTGCTGGTGCTGCAGGCGCTGCCGCTCCATGCTCTGCTGCATGCTCCGCTGGGCCTGGACCAGGTACTCAACGAGCTCCTCCATACTGCCGGACTTATCTGTCTCAACCACGGCAGTCTTATGTTGCACATTAACTTGCGCCATTTGTTCAAACAGCGCCTCCATGCTGTCATCCATGCTGTCAGACTTCTCTGTCTCAACAACGGCAGTCTTCACTCAAGACATACACACTCCACAGTCTTTTCCACAGAAAATTCAGCCTTGCTGTGCAGACAATTTTTTTTTTTTCCTCTGCAAACTCTATTAGGGCCACTGTCTCTTTAAGACTGCTCCAACAGACGTTTCTCCTTTATTGACACACTTTTTTTTTTTTTTCTTTGCAAAGTCTATTAGGGCTACTGTCTCTTTAAGACTGCTCCAATCAGACGTTTTTGCTGACACACTTTTTTTTTTTCTCTGCTGCTGCTTCAACAAACTTCACCTTTATTGCTGTCTCTCGCCACTGTGCTGCACGCACATTCCAGCACCAATTGTAAGCTTTTCAGGGGATATAGCTCTGGGATCGCCGTCCGGGTAGACGGAGTGGCACGGAAACAGTTCATTCACAGACAGCAGTTCTGGTAAAAACTGGCCGCAACCAGTTTTATTAAAGTCTACAGCAAACAGAACATAATCAAAACCAAATCATAAACATAAGACCTGGACTTGTCCAGCCACTTACTACACTTAGATAGATTTCCCTATCTACCTGGGACCAGACTCTAACAGCCTGGGCCAAAACAACACATATGTTCAGCATTTACCAGCATGGAGTTTCACAGAGTCTCCTCCTTGTGTCTGAAGGCATCTTCAACGTCCAGACTTGAGAGAGCTCCCCTCCTATTCAGCAGCTATCCGCATGGATTCTCACAGAGACTACTCCTGTGTCCGGGGTACATCGAGCACCCAGACTGAGACAGCTCATACTCCTGGAGACTCCTTTTTGTGCCTGGACTCCTTGTCCAGACTAAGCGAGCTCTCTGTCTGTGTTCGCAGACACCTACTTCTGGTCTCCTAATTAACAGCTGAGTGGTTTCAGGCCTGAGCTGCAAGTGTGTACTGAATGTAAGGTGTAGTGACCTTTCTCTACCACTAGGTTTACAAAGCCATACGTTTCCCTTATACCAGTCAGCAAAGTATCTAGGTGAAATGTACACCCCATTCAACACACATACTCTCACTGTCTCACAGTATATATACAGAATAATACAGATACTGAGAATTACACCCAGTATACAGGACAGGAGAAGTGGTACTGTGCAGTGTATATATACAGAATAATACAGATACTGAGAATTATACCCAGTATACAGGACAGGAGAAGTGGTACTGTGCAGTCTATATATACAGAATAATACAGATACTGAGAATTACACCCAGTATACAGGACAGGAGAAGTGGTACTGTGCAGTGTTTATATACAGAATAATACAGATACTGAGAATTATACCCAGTATACAGGACAGGAGAAGTGGTACTGTGCAGTGTGTATATACAGAATAATACAGATACTGAGAATTATACCCAGTATACAGGACAGGAGAAGTGGTACTGTGCAGTGTATATATACAGAATAATACAGATACTGAGAATTACACCCAGTATACAGGACAGGAGAAGTGGTACTGTGCAGTGTATATATACAGAATAATACAGATACTGAGAATTATACCAGTATACAGGACAGGAGAAGTGGTGCTGTGCAGTGTATATATACAGAATAATACAGATACTGAGAATTACACCTAGTATACAGGACAGGAGAAGTGGTACTGTGCAGTCTATATATTGTGAGACAGTGAGAGTATCTGTGTTGAATGGGGTGTACATTTCACCTAGATACTTTGCTGACTGGTATAAGGGAAATGTATGGCTTTGTAAACCTAGTGGTAGAGAAAGGTCACTACACCTTACATTCAGTACACACTTGCAGCTCAGGCCTGAAACCACTCAGCTGTTAATTAGGAGACCAGAAGTAGGTGTCTGCGAACACAGACAGAGAGCTCGCTTAGTCTGGACAAGGAGCCAAGGCACAAGAAGGAGTCTCCAGGAGTATGAGCTGTCTCAGTCTGGGTACTCGATGTACCCCGGACACAGGAGTAGTCTCTGTGAGAATCCATGCGGATAGCTGCTGAATAGGAGGGGAGCTCTCTCAAGTCTGGACGTTGAAGGTGCCTTCAGACACAAGGAGGAGACTCTGTGAAACTCCATGCTGGTAAATGCTGAACATATGTGTTGTTTTGGCCCAGGCTGTTAGAGTCTGGTCCCGGATAGAGAGGGAAATCTATCTAAGTGTAGTAAGTGGCTGGACAAGCCCAGGTCTTATGTTTATGTTTTGGTTTTGATTATGTTCTGTTTGCTGTGGACTTTAATAAAACTGGTTGCGGCCAGTTTTTACCAGAACTGCTGTCTGTGAATGAACTGTTTCCGTGCCACTCCGTCTACCAGGACGGCGATCCCAGAGCTATATCCCCTGAAAAGCTTACAATTGGTGCTGGAATGTGCGTGCAGCACAGTGGTGAGAGACAGCAATAAAAGGTGAAGTCTGTTGAAGCAGCAGCAGAGAAAGAAAAAAAAAAGTGTGTCAATAAAGGAGAAACGTCTGTTGGAGCAGTCTTAAAGAGACAGTAGCCCTAATAGAGTTTGCAGAGAAAAAAAAAAAAAGAGAAACGTCTGTTGGAGAAGTCTTAAAGAGACAGTGGCCCTAATAGACTTTGCAAAGAAAAAAAAAAAAAAAAGTGTCTGCACAGCAAGGCTGAATTTTCTGTGGAAAAGACTGTGGAGTGTGTATGTCTTGAGTGAAGACTGCCGTTGTTGAGACAGAGAAGTCTGACAGCATGGATGACAGCATGGAGGCGCTGTTTGAACAAATGGCGCAAGTTAATGTGCAACATAAGACTGCCGTGGTTGAGACAGATAAGTCCGGCAGTATGGAGGAGCTCGTTGAGTACCTGGTCCAGGCCCAGCGGAGCATGCAGCAGAGCATGGAGCGGCAGCGCCTGCAGCACCAGCAGCGCATGCAGCAGGCCCAGCAGCAATTCCTGCAGCAGCAGCAGGAGAATAACCGGTTGTTTTTTGAGCAGGTTGCAGCACTACAAAAGACTTGCAGCGCATCGTCCCAAAGTAATGTTGCAAAGTCACCTGCATTGTCCGCTGTAAAGAAGGCGGTAAGACGGTCCCTGAAAAAGATGACACCTCGTGATGATGTGGAGGTATATCTCACTAGGTTTGAGGGACTGGCAGAGAAGGAGAATCTGCCCCTATCTGAATGGGCCATGATGGTCGCACCCTATCTGATTGGAGAACCCCAAAGGGCCTATGCTGACCTGAGCGAGCAGGACAGCCAAGACTATGCCAAGCTGAAAGCGGAGATTCTTACCCGGCTGGGTGTTACGGTGACAGCCCGTGCCAGGGGAGTTCATGACTGGAGATGCAGTTGGGAGTCTGCAGTCAGCAAACCTGATTATGGAGTTGAAAAGGTGATAGTGGACCGCTACACCCAAGCACGTCCTCCTGAGGTACAGCCAGAGGTCGGACAAAGAGACCACCAGGACGCCAATCGTCTGGTCAGCCTGATGGAGAGGGCCTTCGCCACCAAGGACTGCCTCCGTGACCAGCCGTCTGAGAGGTCGTCACTTCGGAGTTCCTGGACGCCGAACTCTCCCGGTAAGAGCGTTCCAGCTGTTGGGGTCGTGTGGGTGGGAGAGTGTGATGGACAGTGTTGGAGATGTCGTGAAATTGCAGCCAACTGTCCAATAGAGGGGGAGCCTATGTGTTGTGATGTTGGCGGATCCCTCTCTCCCTGTGCAGAGCCTGTGTGTGTGTCCACCTCAGCCGAAGAGACTGGACCACAGGTGTCCCCGGTGGTTATAAAGGACTGCCCAGCACAGGCCCTTTTGGACTCAGAGAGTCCAGTGACTTCCGTATGGGACAGCCTGATTGATAGGGACTTTATCCCTGATAAACACCTGAGTGTGGTGTGCGTCCATGGAGACACCAAAGTCTACCCAGAGACTGTCGTGGACTTGATCCCCAAACGCGGGGAGGTTTCATGTGAAGTGGGGGTAGTGAAGAACCTGGTGCCCCCCGTCATATTGGGTAATGACTTTCCCGGTCTAAGGATCTCTGGGGGAAAAATGTTTCTGATGGACAGTGTGATGAAGCTCCTATTGAGGGTGCGCAGTCCCGAGGGGCGGAACACAATGCTAGTGGGCCGTTAAACTTATGTGATAATGATGATGATGATGATGATAATGATAATGATGATGATGATCATGATAATGATGATGACCATGATAATGATGCTGATGCTGATAATGATGATGATCATGATAGTGATGATGATACTGATCATAATCATGATAATGATATTGATAATAATGATGACTGTGATAGTGATGAAATTCCTATGCAGGTGATGTTGGGAGACGAGGATGGTGGTTCTCGGGAACCGAGTGTCCCTGACTTACCTGTGTCCTGTGACAATTTTGAGAGTGAGCAGTGGCGAGACCCCTCTCTTAAAACGGCCCAGGAAAATATAAATGTTCTAAATGAGGTTTCCCAAGAGCCTGGCTCTGAGGAGAGGTTTCCTCATGTTGCCATAAACACTCACCTGTTGTATAGGGACACTGAAGTCCAGGGAGAGGTCGTGAGCCAGCTCCTAGTACCTGAGCTATATGGAAGTATAGTGCTGGGGTTGTCACATAGTCACATACTTGAGGGACCACCTGAGGGAAACCAGGGACCAGATGGTGAAGTTAATGTTGTGGATGACATGTTAACTAAGGTTCCAGATCAAGATGTGAATGAAAATGAAGTGTATAACCCTGAAAGTGAGCAGGATGTGAATGAGAATGAATTGTATAACCCTGACAGTGAGCAGGATGTGAATGAAAATGAAGTGTATAACCTGAAAGTGAGCCAGATGTGGCTGAGAAAAAGGGGTCAGACAGGGATAGTGGTAGTGATAGTGAATCATCTGATGACAATCAAGCAACCAGTGCAAATGAGGAAGGCATGGTAGCAGAGGAGGTTGAGAGTCCTGAGAGGAAGGCTGATGCTGACCTTGCAGTCGGACAGAAGATGGCATCTGAAGATGTTTTACAGTTGGCCGGTTCCCTGGCGAAGACTAAGGTGAAAGGAGGAGAGCTGAGCTTTAAAGGCAGGACTCTGAAACTGAACACAGCCCAAGTAGATGCTGTTGGAAATGTGAAGTTACCAAGGTATGGTGTGGATCTGTATCGTGCCAAGGACTCTGAGGGAGATGCTGCAGAGGTGGAAAAAGCCATAGAAGTGGTAGTCACCAAGCCAGATGCCTCATCAGAAGCTGAGGTCTCAAGTGAAGCTGTGAGGAACAAGACTGAAGATATGGGGACTGACTCTGTCCAGGAATCTGTTTCTGCCGAAGACAGCGGCGTGGACGGGTTGCGGTTCGGATCAGTAGCTGCAACTCGTGAAGCTCAGGCTGGAAGTTCGGCGCCCGGAGCCCCAGCGGTGTTCCCGAGTGACACCAAGGATCTGGATAAGTCACAAGATGAGATTTTGAGACATCAGGCTGGCGTTGGTGAGCTCAAGCGCACTTTCATGGAGTCTACATCGGAGCCACGTCCCAACAAATGGGAAAAGCGATGTGTCACTCCGTTGCCGCTGCAGACACACGGGAGCTCAGATTGGATGCAGAACGTGATGGAAGAGAAGAATCCGGCGGGTTCTGAGTATACAGATGCAGCTATCAAGGAGAACTTGAAAGCCGGAATAAATGGAAATATTGGAGACCATAATGATGTGACTGAAGAGGTAGAATGTAAGACTGACGGTAGGGCTTCTGAGCATGTTCTACCAGAAGAGCCTGAAGAAGGGGCCGAAGACATAAAAGACGTCCAACAGGTACCAGATGAGTTGATGACTTCTCAGAAAAAACTCCAAACTGTGATGAAGGAGTGTGATGAAAGCCATGAGCATCTTCGTGAGAAGGTCAATGAAGTAAAAGGAAGGATACAGGGAATCTCTTCGTTGCAAGAGCAAATGCTGCTCAATAAGTCTAAGGCTCTATATAAGAATGCTGTTGTTACGGTAGAACATTACAATTCAGCTGGAGACTTAGCGGATGAATTATGTGTACTGCAAAAGAAAAACGATCAGCTCCTTCTACAGTCCCAATCATTTGAACAGTGTAGCTTAAAATGGTCAGAGACCATGGCAGAGGAGCTTAAGGTCTGTGAAATAGACTTTATGAGTCAACCGATATTCAAGAAAATAGATGTGCTAAAGAGGGTTCAAGGGGAACTAGAGAAAAGTGAAAAACCCCTATACCTTCTGTGATAGTTGGTGACACATGGTCAGTGCACCAGGGACAGGAGGTACGTGAGTTTCTGAGGAAGAGTCAGCAGAAGTGTTCTGATGTGCCGGGTCGTACTTCTCTGGCCAGGCACTATATCGAAACTGAGCCCGGCCCTAAGGTCAAGATGAAACCGTGCAGGATACCCGAGGCCCGCAGAGAGCATAGGCCTGGGAGGGTACAGGGTAGTGCGGATGCTTCAGATGAAGAGAAAGCTGATGTTGGCTATGGCTCAGGTGAAGATACAGATGACAGTAGTGAAGATGAAGCTGATGAGGGCCATGACTGGTCCAGAGTTCACTGTCTCTTTTAGATTGTTGACCAGCCCTCCGGTCTGGATGACCAGCCCTCCGGTCTGGAGAAGAGGTGGGGGATATGTGAGACAGTGAGAGTATGTGTGTTGAATGGGGTGTACATTTCACCTAGATACTTTGCTGACTGGTATAAGGGAAATGTATGGCTTTGTAAACCTAGTGGTAGAGAAATGTCACTACACCTTACATTCAGTACACACTTGCAGCTCAGGCCTGAAACCACTCAGCTGTTAATTAGGAGACCAGAAGTAGGTGTCTGCGAACACAGACAGAGAGCTCGCTTAGTCTGGACAAGGAGTCCAGGCACAAGAAGGAGTCTCCAGGAGTATGAGCTTTCTCAGTCTGGGTGCTCGATGTACCCCGGACACAGGAGTAGTCTCTGTGAGAATCCATGCGGATAGCTGCTGAATAGGAGGGGAGCTCTCTCAAGTCTGGACGTTGAAGGTGCCTTCAGACACAAGGAGGAGACTCTGTGAAACTCCATGCTGGTAAATGCTGAACATATGTGTTGTTTTGGCCCAGGCTGTTAGAGTCTGGTCCCAGGTAGATAGGGAAATCTATCTAAGTGTAGTAAGTGGCTGGACAAGCCCAGGTCTTATGTTTATGATTTGGTTTTGATTATGTTCTGTTTGCTGTAGACTTTAATAAAACTGGTTGCAGCCAGTTTTTACCAGAACTGCTGTCTGTGAATGAACTGTTTCCGTGCCACTCCGTCTACCCGGACTGCGATCCCAGAGCTATATCCCCTGAAAAGCTTACAATACACTGCACAGTACCACTTCTCCTGTCCTGTATACTGGGGGTAATTCTCAGTATCTGTATTATTCTGTAAGTATATATATATTATATATACACTGCACAGTACCACTTCTCCTGTCCTGTATACTGGGTGTAATTCTCAGTATCTGTAATATTCTGTATATATACACTGCACAGTACCACTTCTCCTGCCCTGTGTACTGGGTGTAATTCTCAGTAGCTGTATTATTCTGTATATATACACTGCACAGTACCACTTCTCCTGTCCTGTATACTGGGTGTAATTCTCAGTATCTGTATTATTCTATATATACACTGCACAGTACCACTTCTCCTGTCCTGTGTACTGAATGTAAGGTGTAGTGACATTTCTCTACCACTAGGTTTACAAAGCCATACATTTCCCTTATACCAGTCAGCAAAGTATCTAGGTGAAATGTACACCCATTCAACACACATACTCTCACTGTCTCACATATCCCCCACCTCTTCTCCAGACCGGAGGGCTGGTCATCCAGACCGGAGGGCTGGTCAACAATCTAAAAGAGACAGTGAACTCTGGACCAGTCATGGCCCTCATCAGCTTCATCTTCACTACTGTCATCTGTATCTTCACCTGAGCCATAGCCAACATCAGCTTTCTCTTCATCTGAAGCATCCGCACTACCCTGTACCTCCCAGGCCTATGCTCTCTGCGGGCCTCGGGTATCCTGCACGGTTTCATCTTGACCTTAGGGCCGGGCTCAGTTTCGATATAGTGCCTGGCCAGAGAAGTACGACCCGGCACATCAGAACACTTCTGCTGACTCTTCCTCAGAAACTCACGTACCTCCTGTCCCTGGTGCACTGACCATGTGTCACCAACTATCACAGAAGGTATAGGGGGTTTTTCACTTTTCTCTAGTTCCCCTTGAACCCTCTTTAGCACATCTATTTTCTTGAATATCGGTTGACTCATAAAGTCTATTTCACAGACCTTAAGCTCCTCTGCCATGGTCTCTGACCATTTTAAGCTACACTGTTCAAATGATTGGGACTGTAGAAGGAGCTGATCGTTTTTCTTTTGCAGTACACATAATTCATCCGCTAAGTCTCCAGCTGAATTGTAATGTTCTACCGTAACAACAGCATTCTTATATAGAGCCTTAGACTTATTGAGCAGCATTTGCTCTTGCAACGAAGAGATTCCCTGTATCCTTCCTTTTACTTCATTGACCTTCTCACGAAGATGCTCATGGCTTTCATCACACTCCTTCATCACAGTTTGGAGTTTTTTCTGAGAAGTCATCAACTCATCTGGTACCTGTTGGACGTCTTTTATGTCTTCGGCCCCTTCTTCAGGCTCTTCTGGTAGAACATGCTCAGAAGCCCTACCGTCAGTCTTACATTCTACCTCTTCAGTCACATCATTATGGTCTCCAATATTTCCATTTATTCCGGCTTTCAAGTTCTCCTTGATAGCTGCATCTGTATACTCAGAACCCGCCGGATTCTTCTCTTCCATCACGTTCTGCATCCAATCTGAGCTCCCGTGTGTCTGCAGCGGCAACGGAGTGACACATCGCTTTTCCCATTTGTTGGGACGTGGCTCCGATGTAGACTCCATGAAAGTGCGCTTGAGCTCACCAACGCCAGCCTGATGTCTCAAAATCTCATCTTGTGACTTATCCAGATCCTTGGTGTCACTCGGGAACACCGCTGGGGCTCCGGGCGCCGAACTTCCAGCCTGAGCTTCACGAGTTGCAGCTACTGATCCGAACCGCAACCCGTCCACGCCGCTGTCTTCGGCAGAAACAGATTCCTGGACAGAGTCAGTCCCCATATCTTCAGTCTTGTTCCTCACAGCTTCACTTGAGACCTCAGCTTCTGATGAGGCATCTGGCTTGGTGACTACCACTTCTATGGCTTTTTCCACCTCTGCAGCATCTCCCTCAGAGTCCTTGGCACGATACAGATCCACACCATACCTTGGTAACTTCACATTTCCAACAGCATCTACTTGGGCTGTGTTCAGTTTCAGAGTCCTGCCTTTAAAGCTCAGCTCTCCTCCTTTCACCTTAGTCTTCGCCAGGGAACCGGCCAACTGTAAAACATCTTCAGATGCCATCTTCTGTCCGACTGCAAGGTCAGCATCAGCCTTCCTCTCAGGACTCTCAACCTCCTCTGCTACCATGCCTTCCTCATTTGCACTGGTTGCTTGATTGTCATCAGATGATTCACTATCACTACCACTATCCCTGTCTGACCCCTTTTTCTCAGCCACATCTGGCTCACTTTCAGGGTTATACACTTCATTTTCATTCACATCCTGCTCACTGTCAGGGTTATACAATTCATTCTCATTCACATCCTGCTCACTTTCAGGGTTATACACTTCATTTTCATTCACATCTTGATCTGGAACCTTAGTTAACATGTCATCCACAACATTAACTTCACCATCTGGTCCCTGGTTTCCCTCAGGTGGTCCCTCAAGTATGTGACTATGTGACAACCCCAGCACTATACTTCCATATAGCTCAGGTACTAGGAGCTGGCTCACGACCTCTCCCTGGACTTCAGTGTCCCTATACAACAGGTGAGTGTTTATGGCAACATGAGGAAACCTCTCCTCAGAGCCAGGCTCTTGGGAAACCTCATTTAGAACATTTATATTTTCCTGGGCCGTTTTAAGAGAGGGGTCTCGCCACTGCTCACTCTCAAAATTGTCACAGGACACAGGTAAGTCAGGGACACTCGGTTCCCGAGAACCACCATCCTCGTCTCCCAACATCACCTGCATAGGAATTTCATCACTATCACAGTCATCATTATTATCAATATCATTATCATGATTATGATCAGTATCATCATCACTATCATGATCATCATCATTATCAGCATCAGCATCATTATCATGGTCATCATCATTATCATGATCATCATCATCATTATCATTATCATCATCATCATCATCATTATCACATAAGTTTAACGGCCCACTAGCATTGTGTTCCGCCCCTCGGGACTGCGCACCCTCAATAGGAGCTTCATCACACTGTCCATCAGAAACATTTTTCCCCCAGAGATCCTTAGACCGGGGAAAGTCATTACCCAATATGACGGGGGCACCAGGTTCTTCACTACCCCCACTTCACATGAAACCTCCCCGCGTTTGGGGATCAAGTCCACGACAGTCTCTGGGTAGACTTTGGTGTCTCCATGGACGCACACCACACTCAGGTGTTTATCAGGGATAAAGTCCCTATCAATCAGGCTGTCCCATACGGAAGTCACTGGACTCTCTGAGTCCAAAAGGGCCTGTGCTGGGCAGTCCTTTATAACCACCGGGGACACCTGTGGTCCAGTCTCTTCGGCTGAGGTGGACACACACACAGGCTCTGCACAGGGAGAGAGGGATCCGCCAACATCACAACACATAGGCTCCCCTCTATTGGACAGTTGGCTGCAATTTCACGACATCTCCAACACTGTCCATCACACTCTCCCACCCACACGACCCCAACAGCTGGAACGCTCTTACCGGGAGAGTTCGGCGTCCAGGAACTCCGAAGTGACGACCTCTCAGACGGCTGGTCACGGAGGCAGTCCTTGGTGGCGAAGGCCCTCTCCATCAGGCTGACCAGACGATTGGCGTCCTGGTGGTCTCTTTGTCCGACCTCTGGCTGTACCTCAGGAGGACGTGCTTGGGTGTAGCGGTCCACTATCACCTTTTCAACTCCATAATCAGGTTTGCTGACTGCAGACTCCCAACTGCATCTCCAGTCATGAACTCCCCTGGCACGGGCTGTCACCGTAACACCCAGCCGGGTAAGAATCTCCGCTTTCAGCTTGGCATAGTCTTGGCTGTCCTGCTCGCTCAGGTCAGCATAGGCCCTTTGGGGTTCTCCAATCAGATAGGGTGCGACCATCATGGCCCATTCAGATAGGGGCAGATTCTCCTTCTCTGCCAGTCCCTCAAACCTAGTGAGATATACCTCCACATCATCACGAGGTGTCATCTTTTTCAGGGACCGTCTTACCGCCTTCTTTACAGCGGACAATGCAGGTGACTTTGCAACATTACTTTGGGACGATGCGCTGCAAGTCTTTTGTAGTGCTGCAACCTGCTCAAAAAACAACCGGTTATTCTCCTGCTGCTGCTGCAGGAATTGCTGCGGGGCCTGCTGCATGCGCTGCTGGTGCTGCAGGCGCTGCCGCTCCATGCTCTGCTGCATGCTCCGCTGGGCCTGGACCAGGTACTCAACGAGCTCCTCCATACTGCCGGACTTATCTGTCTCAACCACGGCAGTCTTATGTTGCACATTAACTTGCGCCATTTGTTCAAACAGCGCCTCCATGCTGTCATCCATGCTGTCAGACTTCTCTGTCTCAACAACGGCAGTCTTCACTCAAGACATACACACTCCACAGTCTTTTCCACAGAAAATTCAGCCTTGCTGTGCAGACACTTTTTTTTTTTTTTTCTTTGCAAAGTCTATTAGGCCACTGTCTCTTTAGACTTCTCCAACAGACGTTTCTCTTTTTTTTTTTTTTCTCTGCAAACTCTATTAGGGCTACTGTCTCTTTAAGACTGCTCCAACAGACGTTTCTCCTTTATTGACACACTTTTTTTTTTCTTTCTCTGCTGCTGCTTCAACAGACTTCACCTTTTATTGCTGTCTCTCACCACTGTGCTGCACGCACATTCCAGCACCAATTGTAAGCTTTTCAGGGGATATAGCTCTGGGATCGCCGTCCTGGTAGACGGAGTGGCACGGAAACAGTTCATTCACAGACAGCAGTTCTGGTAAAAACTGGCCGCAACCAGTTTTATTAAAGTCCACAGCAAACAGAACATAATCAAAACCAAAACATAAACATAAGACCTGGGCTTGTCCAGCCACTTACTACACTTAGATAGATTTCCCTCTCTATCCGGGACCAGACTCTAACAGCCTGGGCCAAAACAACACATATGTTCAGCATTTACCAGCATGGAGTTTCACAGAGTCTCCTCCTTGTGTCTGAAGGCACCTTCAACGTCCAGACTTGAGAGAGCTCCCCTCCTATTCAGCAGCTATCCGCATGGATTCTCACAGAGACTACTCCTGTGTCCGGGGTACATCGAGTACCAGACTGAGACAGCTCATACTCCTGGAGACTCCTTCTTGTGCCTTGGCTCCTTGTCCAGACTAAGCGAGCTCTCTGTCTGTGTTCGCAGACACCTACTTCTGGTCTCCTAATTAACAGCTGAGTGGTTTCAGGCCTGAGCTGCAAGTGTGTACTGAATGTAAGGTGTAGTGACCTTTCTCTACCACTAGGTTTACAAAGCCATACATTTCCCTTATACCAGTCAGCAAAGTATCTAGGTGAAATGTACACCCCATTCAACACAGATACTCTCACTGTCTCACAATATATAGACTGCACAGTACCACTTCTCCTGTCCTGTATACTAGGTGTAATTCTCAGTATCTGTATTATTCTGTATATATACACTGCACAGCACCACTTCTCCTGTCCTGTATACTGGGTATAATTCTCAGTATCTGTATTATTCTGTATATATACACTGCACAGTACCACTTCTCCTGTCCTGTATACTGGGTGTAATTCTCAGTATCTGTATTATTCTGTATATATACACTGCACAGTACCACTTCTCCTGTCCTGTATACTGGGTATAATTCTCAGTATCTGTATTATTCTGTATATACACACTGCACAGTACCACTTCTCCTGTCCTGTATACTGGGTATAATTCTCAGTATCTGTATTATTCTGTATATAAACACTGCACAGTACCACTTCTCCTGTCCTGTATACTGGGTGTAATTCTCAGTATCTGTATTATTCTGTATATATAGACTGCACAGTACCACTTTCCTGTCCTGTATACTGGGTATAATTCTCAGTATCTGTATTATTCTGTATATATACACTGCACAGTACCACTTCTCCTGTCCTGTATACTGGGTGTAATTCTCAGTATCTGTATTATTCTGTATATATACTGTGAGACAGTGAGAGTATGTGTGTTGAATGGGGTGTACATTTCACCTAGATACTTTGCTGACTGGTATAAGGGAAACGTATGGCTTTGTAAACCTAGTGGTAGAGAAAGGTCACTACACCTTACATTCAGTACACACTTGCAGCTCAGGCCTGAAACCACTCAGCTGTTAATTAGGAGACCAGAAGTAGGTGTCTGCGAACACAGACAGAGAGCTCGCTTAGTCTGGACAAGGAGTCCAGGCACAAAAAGGAGTCTCCAGGAGTATGAGCTGTCTCAGTCTGGGTGCTCGATGTACCCCGGACACAGGAGTAGTCTCTGTGAGAATCCATGCGGATAGCTGCTGAATAGGAGGGGAGCTCTCTCAAGTCTGGACGTTGAAGATGCCTTCAGACACAAGGAGGAGACTCTGTGAAACTCCATGCTGGTAAATGCTGAACATATGTGTTGTTTTGGCCCAGGCTGTTAGAGTCTGGTCCCAGGTAGATAGGGAAATCTATCTAAGTGTAGTAAGTGGCTGGACAAGTCCAGGTCTTATGTTTATGATTTGGTTTTGATTATGTTCTGTTTGCTGTAGACTTTAATAAAACTGGTTGCGGCCAGTTTTTACCAGAACTGCTGTCTGTGAATGAACTGTTTCCGTGCCACTCCGTCTACCCGGACGGCGATCCCAGAGCTATATCCCTGAAAAGCTTACAATTGGTGCTGGAATGTGCGTGCAGCACAGTGGCGAGAGACAGCAATAAAGGTGAAGTTTGTTGAAGCAGCAGCAGAGAAAAAAAAAAAGTGTGTCAGCAAAAACGTCTGATTGGAGCAGTCTTAAAGAGACAGTAGCCCTAATAGACTTTGCAAAGAAAAAAAAAAAAAGTGTGTCAATAAAGGAGAAACGTCTGTTGGAGCAGTCTTAAAGAGACAGTGGCCCTAATAGAGTTTGCAGAGGAAAAAAAAAATTGTCTGCACAGCAGGCTGAATTTTCTGTGGAAAAGACTGTGGAGTGTGTATGTCTTGAGTGAAGACTGCCGTTGTTGAGACAGAGAAGTCTGACAGCATGGATGACAGCATGGAGGCGCTGTTTGAACAAATGGCGCAAGTTAATGTGCAACATAAGACTGCCGTGGTTGAGACAGATAAGTCCGGCAGTATGGAGGAGCTCGTTGAGTACCTGGTCCAGGCCCAGCGGAGCATGCAGCAGAGCATGGAGCGGCAGCGCCTGCAGCACCAGCAGCGCATGCAGCAGGCCCAGCAGCAATTCCTGCAGCAGCAGCAGGAGAATAACCGGTTGTTTTTTGAGCAGGTTGCAGCACTACAAAAGATTAAAGCGCATCGTCCCAAAGTAATGTTGCAAAGTCACCTGCATTGTCCGCTGTAAAGAAGGCGGTAAGACGGTCCCTGAAAAAGATGACACCTCGTGATGATGTGGCGGTATATCTCACTAGTTTGAGGGACTGGCAGAGAAGGAGAATCTGCCCTATCTGAATGGGCCATGATGGTCGCACCCTATCTGATTGGAGAACCCAAAGGGCCTATGCTGACCTGAGCGAGCAGGACAGCCAAGACTATGCCAAGCTGAAAGCGGAGATTCTTACCCGCTGGGTGTTACGGTGACAGCCCGTGCCAGGGGAGTTCATGACTGGAGATGCAGTTGGGAGTCTGCAGTCAGCAAACCTGATTATGGAGTTGAAAAGGTGATAGTGGACCGCTACACCCAAGCACGTCCTCCTGAGGTACAGCCAGAGGTCGGACAAAGAGACCACCAGGACGCCAATCGTCTGGTCAGCCTGATGGAGAGGGCCTTCGCCACCAAGGACTGCCTCCGTGACCAGCCGTCTGAGAGGTCGTCACTTCGGAGTTCCTGGACGCCGAACTCTCCCGGTAAGAGCGTTCCAGCTGTTGGGGTCGTGTGGGTGGGAGAGTGTGATGGACAGTGTTGGAGATGTCGTGAAATTGCAGCCAACTGTCCAATAGAGGGGGAGCCTATGTGTTGTGATGTTGGCGGATCCCTCTCTCCCTGTGCAGAGCCTGTGTGTGTGTCCACCTCAGCCGAAGAGACTGGACCACAGGTGTCCCCGGTGGTTATAAAGGACTGCCCAGCACAGGCCCTTTTGGACTCAGAGAGTCCAGTGACTTCCGTATGGGACAGCCTGATTGATAGGGACTTTATCCCTGATAAACACCTGAGTGTGGTGTGCGTCCATGGAGACACCAAAGTCTACCCAGAGACTGTCGTGGACTTGATCCCCAAACGCGGGGAGGTTTCATGTGAAGTGGGGGTAGTGAAGAACCTGGTGCCCCCCGTCATATTGGGTAATGACTTTCCCCGGTCTAAGGATCTCTGGGGGAAAAATGTTTCTGATGGACAGTGTGATGAAGCTCCTATTGAGGGTGCGCAGTCCCGAGGGGCGGAACACAATGCTAGTGGGCCGTTAAACTTATGTGATAATGATGATGATGATGATGATAATGATAATGATGATGATGATCATGATAATGATGATGACCATGATAATGATGCTGATGCTGATAATGATGATGATCATGATAGTGATGATGATACTGATCATAATCATGATAATGATATTGATAATAATGATGACTGTGATAGTGATGAAATTCCTTTGCAGGTGATGTTGGGAGACGAGGATGGTGGTTCTCGGAACCGAGTGTCCCTGACTTACCTGTGTCCTGTGACAATTTTGAGAGTGAGCAGTGGCGAGACCCCTCTCTTAAAACGGCCCAGGAAAATATAAATGTTCTAAATGAGGTTTCCCAAGAGCCTGGCTCTGAGGAGAGGTTTCCTCATGTTGCCATAAACACTCACCTGTTGTATAGGGACACTGAAGTCCAGGAGAGTTCGTGAGCCAGCTCCTAGTACCTGAGCTATATGGAAGTATAGTGCTGGGGTTGTCACATAGTCACATACTTGAGGGACCACCTGAGGGAAACCAGGGACCAGATGGTGAAGTTAATGTTGTGGATGACATGTTAACTAAGGTTCCAGATCAAGATGTGAATGAGAATGAATTGTATAACCCTGACAGTGAGCAGGATGTGAATGAAAATGAAGTGTATAACCCTGAAAGTGAGCAGGATGTGAATGAGAATGAATTGTATAACCCTGACAGTGAGCAGGATGTGAATGAAAATGAAGTGTATAACCCTGAAAGTGAGCCAGATGTGGCTGAGAAAAAGGGGTCAGACAGGGATAGTGGTAGTGATAGTGAATCATCTGATGACAATCAAGCAACCAGTGCAAATGAGGAAGGCATGGTAGCAGAGGAGGTTGAGAGTCCTGAGAGGAAGGCTGATGCTGACCTTGCAGTCGGACAGAAGATGGCATCTGAAGATGTTTTACAGTTGGCCGGTTCCCTGGCGAAGACTAAGGTGAAAGGAGGAGAGCTGAGCTTTAAAGGCAGGACTCTGAAACTGAACACAGCCCAAGTAGATGCTGTTGGAAATGTGAAGTTACCAATGTATGGTGTGGATCTGTATCGTGCCAAGGACTCTGAGGGAGATGCTGCAGAGGTGGAAAAAGCCATAGAAGTGGTAGTCACCAAGCCAGATGCCTCATCAGAAGCTGAGGTCTCAAGTGAAGCTGTGAGGAACAAGACTGAAGATATGGGGACTGACTCTGTCCAGGAATCTGTTTCTGCCGAAGACAGCGGCGTGGACGGGTTGCGGTTCGGATCAGTAGCTGCAACTCGTGAAGCTCAGGCTGGAAGTTCGGCGCCCGGAGCCCCAGCGGTGTTCCCGAGTGACACCAAGGATCTGGATAAGTCACAAGATGAGATTTTGAGACATCAGGCTGGCGTTGGTGAGCTCAAGCGCACTTTCATGGAGTCTACATCGGAGCCACGTCCCAACAAATGGGAAAAGCGATGTGTCACTCAGTTGCCGCTGCAGACACACGGGAGCTCAGATGGGATGCAGAACGTGGTGGAAGAGAAGAATCCGGCGGGTTCTGAGTATACAGATGCAGCTATCAAGGAGAACTTGAAAGCCGGAATAAATGGAAATATTGGAGACCATAATGATGTGACTGAAGAGGTAGAATGTAAGACTGACGGTAGGGCTTCTGAGCATGTTCTACCAGAAGAGCCTGAAGAAGGGGCCGAAGACATAAAAGACGTCCAACAGGTACCAGATGAATTGATGACTTCTCAGAAAAAACTCCAAACTGTGATGAAGGAGTGTGATGAAAGCCATGAGCATCTTCGTGAGAAGGTCAATGAAGTAAAAGGAAGGATACAGGGAATCTCTTCGTTGCAAGAGCAAATGCTCAATAAGTCTAAGGCTCTATATAAGAATGCTGTTGTTACGGTAGAACATTACAATTCAGCTGGAGACTTAGCGGATGAATTATGTGTACTGCAAAAGAAAAACGATCAGCTCCTTCTACAGTCCCAATCATTTGAACAGTGTAGCTTAAAATGGTCAGAGACCATGGCAAGGAGCTTAAGGTCTGTGAAATAGACTTTATGAGTCAACTGATGTTCAAGAAAATAGATGTGCTAAAGAGGGTTCAAGGGGAACTAGAGAAAAGTGAAAAACCCCCTATACCTTCTGTGATAGTTGGTGACACATGGTCAGTGCACCAGGGACAGGAGGTACGTGAGTTTCTGAGGAAGAGTCAGCAGAAGTGTTCTGATGTGCCGGGTCGTACTTCTCTGGCCAGGCACTATATCGAAACTGAGCCCGGCCCTAAGGTCAAGATGAAACCGTGCAGGATACCCGAGGCCCGCAGAGAGCATAGGCCTGGGAGGGTACAGGGTAGTGCGGATGCTTCAGATGAAGAGAAAGCTGATGTTGGCTATGGCTCAGGTGAAGATACAGATGACAGTAGTGAAGATGAAGCTGATGAGGGCCATGACTGGTCCAGAGTTCACTGTCTCTTTTGGATTGTTGACCAGCCCTCCGGTCTGGATGACCAGCCCTCCGGTCTGGAGAAGAGGGGGGGGATATGTGAGACAGTGAGAGTATCTGTGTTGAATGGGGTGTACATTTCACCTAGATACTTTGCTGACTGGTATAAGGGAAATGTATGGCTTTGTAAACCTAGTGGTAGAGAAAGGTCACTACACCTTACATTCAGTACACACTTGCAGCTCAGGCCTGAAACCACTCAGCTGTTAATTAGGAGACCAGAAGTAGGTGTCTGCGAACACAGACAGAGAGCTCGCTTAGTCTGGACAAGGAGTCCAGGCACAAGAAGGAGTCTCCAGGAGTATGAGCTGTCTTAGTCTGGGTGCTCGATGTACCCCGGACACAGGAGTAGTTTCTGTGAGAATCCATGCGGATAGCTGCTGAATAGGAGGGGAGCTCTCTCAAGTCTGGACGTTGAAGGTGCCTTCAGACACAAGGAGGAGACTCTGTGAAACTCCATGCTGGTAAATGCTGAACATATGTGTTGTTTTGGACCAGGCTGTTAGAGTCTGGTCCCGGATAGAGAGGGAAATCTATCTAAGTGTAGTAAGTGGCTGGACAAGCCCAGGTCTTATGTTTATGATTTGGTTTTGATTATGTTCTGTTTGCTGTGGACTTTAATAAAACTGGTTGCGGCCAGTTTTTACCAGAACTGCTGTCTGTGAATGAACTGTTTCCGTGCCACTCCGTCTACCAGGACGGCGATCCCAGAGCTATATCCCCTGAAAAGCTTACAATATACAGAATAATACAGATACTGAGAATTACACCCAGTATACAGGACAGGAGAAGTGGTACTGTGCAGTGTGTATATACAGAATAATACAGATACTGAGAATTATACCCAGTATACAGGACAGGAGAAGTGATACTGTGCAGTGTATATATACAGAATAAAACAGATACTGAGAATTACACCCAGTATACAGGACAGGAGAAGTGGTACTGTGCAGTGTATATATACAGAATAATACAGATACTGAGAATTACACCCAGTATACAGGACAGGAGAAGTGGTACTGTGCAGTGTATATATACAGAGTAATACAGATACTGAGAATTATACACCCAGTATACAGTACTGGAGAAGTGGTACTGTGCAGTGTATATATACAGAATAATACAGATACTGAGAATTACACCCAGAATACAGGACAAGCGAAGTGGTACTGTGCAGTGTATATATACAGAATAATACAGATACTGAGAATTACACCCAGTATTAAGGACAGGAGAAGTGGTACTGTGCAGTGTATATATACAGAATAATACAGATACTGAGAATTACACCTAGTATACAGGACAGGAGAAGTGGTACTGTGCTGTGCAGTGTATATATACAGAATAATACAGATACTGAGAATTACACCTAGTATACAGGACAGGAGAAGTGGTACTGTGCAGTGTATATATACAGAATAATACAGATACTGAGAATTACACCCAGTATACAGGACAGAGAAGTGGTACTGTGCAGTGTATATATACAGAATAATACAGCTACTGAGAATTACACCCAGTACACAGGACAGGAGAAGTGGTACTGTGCAGTGTATATATAATATATATATATATATATATATATATTAATATACTTACAGAATAATACAGATACTGAGAATTATACCCAGTATACAGGACAGGAGAAGTGGTACTGTGCAGTGTATATATACAGAATAAAACAGATACTGAGAATTACACCCAGTATAAAGGACAGGAGAAGTGGTACTGTGCAGTGTGTATATACAGAATAATACAGATACTGAGAATTACACCCAGTATACAGGACAGGAGAAGTGGTACTGTGCAGTGTATATATACAGAATAATACAGATACTGAGAATTACACCCAGAATACAGGACAGGCGAAGTGGTACTGTGCAGTGTATATATACAGAATAATACAGATCCTGAGAATTACACCCAGTATACAGGACAGGAGAAGTGGTACTGTGCAGTGTATATATACAGAATAATACAGATACTGAGAATTACACCCAGTATACAGGACAGGAGAAGTGGTACTGTGCAGTGTATATATACAGAGTAATACAGATACTGAGAATTACACCCAGTATACAGTACTGGAGAAGTGGTACTGTGCAGTGTATATATACAGAATAATACAGATAGTGAGAATTACACCCAGAATACAGGACAGGCGAAGTGGTACTGTGCAGTGCATATATACAGAATAATACAGATACTGAGAATTACACCCAGTATTAAGGACAGGAGAAGTGGTACTGTGCAGTGTATATATACAGAATAATACAGATACTGAGAATTACACCTAGTATACAGGACAGGAGAAGTGGTACTGTGCTGTGCAGTGTATATATACAGAATAATACAGATACTGAGAATTACACCTAGTATACAGGACAGGAGAAGTGGTACTGTGCAGTGTATATATACAGAATAATACAGATCCTGAGTATTACACCCAGTATACAGGACAGGAGAAGTGGTACTGTGCAGTGTATATATACAGAATAATACAGATACTGAGAATTACACCCAGTATACAGGACAGGAGAAGTGGTACTGTGCAGTGTATATATAGAATAATACAGATACTGAGAATTACACCCAGTATACAGGACAGGAGAAGTGGTACTGTGCAGTGTATATATACAGAGTAATACAGATACTGAGAATTACACCCAGTATACAGTACTGGAGAAGTGGTACTGTGCAGTGTATATATACAGAATAATACAGATAGTGAGAATTACACCCAGAATACAGGACAGGCGAAGTGGTACTGTGCAGTGCATATATACAGAATAATACAGATACTGAGAATTACACCCAGTATTAAGGACAGGAGAAGTGGTACTGTGCAGTGTATATATACAGAATAATACAGATACTGAGAATTACACCTAGTATACAGGACAGGAGAAGTGGTACTGTGCTGTGCAGTGTATATATACAGAATAATACAAATACTGAGAATTACACCCAGTATACAGGACAGGAGAAGTGATACTGTGCAGTGTATATACACAGAATAATACAGATACTGAGAATTACATCCAGTATACAGGACAGGAGAAGTGGTACTGTGCAGTGTATATATACAGAATAATACAGATACTGAGAATTACACCCAGTATACAGGACAGGAGAAGTGGTACTGTGCAGTGTATATATAGAATAATACAGATACTGAGAATTACACCCAGTATACAGGACAGGAGAAGTGGTACTGTGCAGTGTATATATACAGAATAATACAGATACTGAGAATTACACCCAGTATACAGTACAGGAGAAGTGGTATTGTGCAGTGTATATATACAGAATAATACAGATACTGAGAATTACACCCAGTATACAGGACAGGAGAAGTGGTACTGTGCAGTGTATATATACAGAATAATACAGCTACTGAGAATTACACCCAGTATACAGGACAGGAGAAGTGGTACTGTGCAGTGTGTATATACAGAATAATACAGATACTGAGAATTACACCCAGTGTACAGGACAGGAGAAGTTGTACTGTGCAGTGTATATACAGAATATTACAGATACTGAGAATTACACCCAGTATACAGGACAGGAGAAGTGGTACTGTGCAGTGTGTATATACAGAATAATACAGATACTGAGAATTATACCCAGTATACAGGACAGGAGAAGTGGTACTGTGCAGTGTATATATATATATACTTACAGAATAATACAGATACTGAGAATTACCCCCAGTATACAGGACAGGAGAAGTGGTACTGTGCAGTGTATATACAGAATAATACAGATACTGAGAATTACACCCAGTATACAGGACAGGAGAAGTGGTACTGTGCAGGGTATATATACAGAATAATACAGATACTGAGAATTACACCCAGTATACAGGACAGGAGAAGTGGTACTGTGCAGTGTATATATACAGAATAATACAGATACTGAGAATTACACCCAGTATACAGGACAGAAGAAGTGGTACTGTGCAGTGTATATATACAGAATAATACAGATACTGAGAATTACACCCAGTATAAAGGACAGGAGAAGTGGTACTGTGCAGTGTATATATACAGAATAATACAGATACTGAGAACTACACCCAGTATACAGGACAGGAGAAGTGGTACTGTGCAGTGTACAGTCATGGCCAAAAGTTTTGGAATGACACAAATATTAATTTTTACAAAGTCTACTGCTTCACTTTTTCTAATGGCAATTTGCATATACTCCAGAATGTTATAAAGAGTGATCAGCTTAACAGCAATTACTTGCAAAGTCAATATTTGGCTAGAAAATGAACTTTATCCCCCAAAACACATTTCAACATCATTACAGTCCTGCCTTAAAAGGATCAGCTAACCTCTTTTCAGTGATTTCTCCATTAACACAGGTGTGGGTGTTGATGAAGACATGGCTGGAGATCAATCTGTCATGATTAAGTAAGAATGACACCACTGGACACTTTAAAAGGAGGCTGGTGCTTGGCATCATTGTTTCTCTTCTGTTAACCATGGTTATCTCTAAAGAAACACGTGCAGTCATCATTGCAATGCACAAAAATGGCCTAACAGGGAAGAGTATCGCAGCTAGAAAGATTGCACCTCACTCAACAATCTATCGCATCATCAAGAACTTCAAGGAGAGAGGTTCCATTGTTGCCAAAAAGGCTTCAGGGCGCCCAAGAAAGACCAGCAAGCGCCAGGATCGTCTCTAAAAAGTGTTTCAGCTGCGGGATCGGGCTACCAGCAGTGCAGAGCTTGCTCAGGAATGGCAGCAGGCAGGTGTGAGTGCATCTGCACGCACTGTGAGGCGGAGACTCTTGGAGCAAGGCCTGGTCTCAAGGAGGGCAGCAAAGAAGCCACTTCTCTCCAGAAAAAACATCATGGACAGACTGATATTCTGCAAAAGGTACAGGCAGTGGACTGCTGAAGACTGGGGTAAAGTTATTTTCTCTGATGAATCCCCTTTTCGATTGTTTGGGACATCAGGAAAACGCCTCATTCGGAGAAGACAAGGTGAGCGCTACCACCAGTCTTGTCTCATGCCAACTGTTAAGCATCCTGAAACCATTCATGTGTGGGGTTGCTTCTCAGCCAAGGGAATCGGCTCTCTCACAGTTTTGCCTAAAAACACAGCCATGAATAAAGAATGGTACCAGAATGTCCTCCAAGAGCAACTTCTCCCAACCCTCCAAGAGCAGTTTGGCGATCAACAATGCCTTTTCCAGCATGATGGAGCACCTTGTCATAAAGCAAAGGTGATAACTAAATGGCTCAGGGAGCAAAACATAGAGATTTTGGGTCCATGGCCTGGAAACTCCCCAGATCTTAATCCCATTGAGAACTTGTGGTCAATCATCAAGAGACGGGAGGAGAAACAAAAACCTAAAAATTCTGACAAAATGAAAGCATTGATTGTGCAAGAATGGACTGCTATCAGTCAGGATTTGGTCCAGAAGTTGGTTGAGAGCATGCCAGGGAGAATTGCAGAGGTCCTGAAGAAGAAGGGTCAACACTGCAAATATTGACTTGCTGCATTAACTCATTCTAACTGTCAATATAAGCTTTTGTTACTCATATGTTTGCAATTATTATATTTCTGTCTGTGATAAAAACATCTGTCAAACACACATAAAAACCAGAGGGCAGCAGATCATGTGAAAATATAATATTTGTGTCATTCTCAAAACTTTTGGCCACGACTGTATACTCGAGTATAAGCCGACCCCCCTAATTTTGCCACAAAAAACTGGGAAAACTTATCGACTCGAGTATAAGCCTAGGGTGGAAAATGAGATTATGCCCATATGCTGCCCCATGTATTATGCCCCACAAGATGCTCCATAGATTGTGCCCCCATAGATGCTCCATAGATTGTGCCCCATAGAAGCTCCTTAGATTATGCCCCCATAGAAGCTCCATAGATTATGCCCCCATAGATTATGCCCCATAGATGCTCCACAGATTATGCCCCCATAGATTATGCCCCCATAGATGCTCCACAGATTATGCCCCATAGATTATGCCCCCATAGATGCTCCACAGACTGTGCCCCCATAGATGCTGCATTTTATAGGCCACTTTATGCTGCCGCAGCTGCTGCTGCTGCAAAAAAAAGACATACTCGCCTCTCGTCGCTGGGGGCCAGGTTCGGGGTCCTGAGCAGGCGGGGACACCGGAGCGCTATGGGGGACAGGTGCCGGTGTCACCGCTCGCTCAGGGCCCCGGCACCTGCGATATTTACCTGTCGCCGAGTCCACTGCTGAGCACCGCTGTCTTCGGGTCCTCCGGCAGTGAATGATCAGGCAGAGGGCGCGGCGCTCACTAATGACGTCATCGCGCCCTCTGCCTGAACATCGCAGCAAGAGGGCCCGAGGACAGCGGCGCTCAGCGGTTGGAGCGGGTGACAGGTAAGTAATGATATTCACTGCTTCCCACACCCATGTGGGCGTGGGAAGCAGTGAATATTCATTTCTCTTTAGCAGCAGGGACAGGGGCTCCTGCCTCCTGTCACCCGCTGCTGCTCCGCTGGCACGGGGCCCCCATGGCAGCTGCGTGGTGTGCCGCTATTAGTGACACGCCACCGGCTGTGGGCCCCTGGAGTAGCGGGGGCCCTAGGCAACTGGTCCCTGTATGCCAGCAGGTGCCAGGGCCCCCCAGATGCCAGGGCCCACCGGAGAACCTCCGGTTCTCCAATGGGCCAGTCCGACCCTGCAGACATCTCTGTATTTCCCTCTCCATTTGGCCTCTCCAGGTTTTCAGTATGATTATATCTGATCACCTGCAATGCTCAGATAAGGTATATAAGGCAGACAGTCCACAAGCTGCCGCTCTCTGTGCTCCCAGGGAAATTGCTGAGTAAAGCAGCTGTTGTGGTTGTTTGGGATGCTGTGCAGAAGGCCTAGCTCTCGAGTTAGTATTTCCATGTATAGTTAGTGGCCGGGCGGCCTAGGATTTTATTTTAGATTATTCTTATCTCTACAAAACTGAATACGCAGCTATTTAAAAATGGTTGCGGCAAGTTGAATTAAAGTTGCCAGGTGTAGACTGAGTTATTTTGTTTCGGCAGCATGCCTCAGTCTCAGAAGATGGCGACATCCATCACATATGGTGGAGGCTGCACTGGCACAAAGATCCAGCACGCTTGTGTGTTAAGTTTGGTGCACTTATAAAGCCATTAACAGCAGATATGGAGGACCTTGTGAAACAGCTACAACCAGCAAATGCTGATCTGCAAGAAATGATGGAGTCTTATGTATATTGGAGAAGATAAAGGTATTGGGAAAATAGTTGAAAGGAGAGTGAAAGCTCCATTGCAGAAAATGACTCCTGAGGATGAGGTGGAAGCGTTCCTCCATATTTTTGAGAGGTGTGAAGAGAGTCTGCCAAAGAAGACCAGTGGAAAATACTGCAAAATTTTCCAGTTGAAAGATCCAGAAGGGCCAGTATGGCTGAAGTGAGCAACTTGCTTGCGTGGTACACCTGCAAGTAAGAGCCCAGCGGTTAGACACCTGGACATTGCAGCCGGAAACACCTGTGAGGTCACAAATATGATTTTTTTCATCTGGCTAAAAGTGGTTGCAGAATGAGGTCTGAAGTGAAGGACAAACCGTGCGAAGAGTGGTCCTGGAGTAATTTGTTTGTGCCCTGCCAGCATGAATGTGTATGCTGTGCGGGACGAGCGTATCCCAAGGATGCAGATCAGCCAGTCACACTAGAGGGGCGGTATCTGAATACTGAGGACAATTTACAGGACATCTCTCCTACCGGGCCAACTCGAAGGAACCAGAAAACCTCTGAACTGGGTAAGATCATTGATAATGTTAATAGCGTAAAGGACGCCAATAGAGGGGGAACTGATATATTTAAGGTGCCGGAACTGCTGCTTTAAGTTGCCTTGGCCCTTTACAGGAAAATCATGTCCCAGTCCCAGTGTGGTGTCTAATGTAGAGTCCGTTACACTCACTTGCAGGCCACAGACCTCTGCTGTCCTCTGGTCTCCATCTTTAGGAGCAGCCACGCACATATCAGGGGACACACAGTTTGTTTCAACATTCAAAAGTTCAAGTACATCAGATTGTAACCCACAGTATCGGGTACTGCACCCTCCGGTCTTGTTTCAGTAATACAGTACATTTCCCCACTTTACTTTCCATTCTTCCTGAACTATATCTGCATTTACTGATCCTGTCAGCCCCAGGGATTTCCCGTTCAGTCCCACAGTATAGCCCAGATCCGTTACATTCCCACACGCAGTTCAACATCTATCTTCCTCTGTATGGAAAGGTTTAAGGTGCTCTCCATAGTACTTGATATGGCAACAAGATGGCTGATGCCAATTATTTATTTCCCAGCTACTAAAAACACACACTGGTCCAGAAAAATCTATTTCTTTGACCTAGAAATGGCAACAAGATTGCTGATGCCAGCTATTTATTTCCCAGACTACTTTAACCCCTTCACCCCCAAGGGTGGTTTGCACGTTAATGACCGGGCCAATTTTTACAATTCTGACCACTGTCTCTTTATGAGGTTATAACTCTGGAACGCTTCAACGGATCTTTGCGATTCTGAGATTGTTTTCTCGTGACATATTGTACTTCATGTTAGTGGTAAAATTTCTTCGATATACCTTGCGTTTATTTTGAAAAAAAACGCAAATATGGCGAAAATTTTGAAAATTTTGCAATTTTCAAACTTTGAATTTTTTTTCCCTTAAAACAGAGAGATATGTCACACAAAATAGTTAAGAAATAACATTTCCCACATGTCTACTTTACATCAGCACAATTTTGGAACCAAAATTTTTTTTGTTAGGAAATTATAAGGGTTAAAAGTTGACCAGTGATTTCTCATTTTTACAACAAAATTACAAAGCCATTTTTTTAGGGACCACCTCACATTTGAAGTCACTTTGAGGGGTCTATATGGCAGAAAATACCCAAAAGTGACACCATTCTAAAAACTTCACCCCTCAAGGTACTCAAAACAACATTCAAGAAGTTTAATATCCCTTCAGGTGCTTCACAGGAGCTGAAGCAACGTGGAAGGAAAAAATTAATATTTAACTTTTTAGCCCACAAAATGACCTTTTACAAACTTTTTTTTATTTTCACAAGGGTAAAAGGAGAAAATGGGCAGATAAAGTTGTTGTGCAATTTCTCCTGAGTATGCCAATACCCCATATGTGGGGGAAAACCACTGCTTGGGCACACGGCAGAGCTCGTAAGGGAAGGAGCGCCGTTTGACTTTTTCAAACTAAAATTGGCTGGAATTGAGATTGGACGCCATGTCGTGTTTGGAGAGCCCCTGATATGCCTAAACAGTGGAAACCCCCCACAAGTGACACCATTTTGGAAACTAGACCCCTAAGGAACTTATCTAGATCTGTTGTGAGCACTTTGAATCCCAAAGTGTTTCACAAAAGTTTATAATGCCTGGGTGTGAAAAAAAAAAAAAACAATTTTCCACAAAAATGATTTTTTAGTCCCAAATTTTTGATTTTTCCCAAGGAAATTGGACCCCAAAAGTTGTTGTCCAATTTGTCCTGAGTACGCTGATACCCCATATGTGGGGGGGGGAAAACTGTTTGGGCGCACGGCAGGGCTTGGAAAGGAAGCAGTAACGTTTTGGAATGCAAACATTGATGGGGGTCATGTTCCGTTTGTAGTGCCCCAGATGAGCCTAAACAGTGGAAACCCCCACAAGTGACCCCATTTTGGAAGCTAGACCCCCTAAGGAACTTATCTAGATCTTTGGTGAGCACTTTGAACCCCCAAGTGCTTCACACAAGTTTATAATGCCCGGGCATGAAAATAAAAAATCCTATTTTTTTCCCACAAAAATGATCTCTTAGTCACTAATTTTTTATTTTCCCAAGGGTAACAGAGAAATTGGACCACAAAATTTGTTGTCCAATTTGTCCTGAGTACGCTGATACCCCATATGTGGGGGGGAACCACTGTTTGGGCGCATGGCAGAGCTCGGAATGGAAGGAGCACCATTTGACTTTTTCCAACCAAAATTGGCTGTAATTGAGATTGGACGCCATGTTGCATTTGGAGAGCCCCTGCTGTGCCTAGACAGTGGAAACCCCCCACAAGTGACCCCATTTGGGAAACTAGACCCCTAAGGAACTTATCTAGATCTTTGGTGAGCAATTTGAACCCCCAAGTGCTTCACACAAGTTTATAACGTAGAGCCGTAAAATTAAAAAATCATATTTTTTCCACAAGATTGATCTTTTCACCCCAATTTTTATTTTCCCAAGGGTAACAAGACTCCAAAAGTTATTGTGCAATTTGTCCTGAGTGCGCTGATACCCCATATGTGGGAGTAAACCACTGTTTGGGTGCATGGCAGAGTTTGGAAGGGAAGGAGCGCCGTTTGACTTTTTCAACGCAGAATTGGCTGGATGCCATGTCGTGTTTGGAGAGCTCCTGATCTGCCTAAACAGTGGAAACCCCCCACAAATGACACCATTTTGGAAACTAGACCCCTCAAGGAACTTATCTAGATGTGTGGTGAGCACTTTGAACCCCAAAGTGCTTCACAGAAGTTTATAACGTACAGCCGTAAAATAAAAAATCTCTTTTTTTTTTTTTACAAAAATGATTTTTTCGCCCCCAATATTTTATTTTCACAAGGGTAACAGGAGAAATTGGACCCCAAAAGTTGTTGTCCAATTTGTCCTGAGTATGCTGATACCCAATATGTGGGAGTAAACTACTGTATGGGCGCACGTCGGGGCTCGGAAGGGAAGTAGTGACGTTTTGGATTGCAGACTTTGATGGAATGGTCTGGGGGAGTCATGTCGCATTTGGAGAGCCCCTGATGCGCCTAAACAGTGGAAACCCCCCACAAGTGACCCCATTTTGGAAAATAGACCCCACAAGAAACTTATCTAGATGTGTGGTGAGCACTTTGAACCCCGAAGTGCTTCACAGAAGTTTATAACGTACAGCCGTAAAAATAAAAAATCCTTTTTTTTTTTACAAAAATGATTTTGTCGCCCCAGTTTTTTATTTTCCCAAGGGTAACAGGGAAATAGGACAAATTGCACAATAACTCTTGTGGTCCAGAGTACGCTGATACCCCATATGCGGGAGTAAACTACTGTTTGGGCGCATGGCAGAGCTCAGAAGTAAAGGAGCACCGTTTGACTTTTTCAACGCAGAATTGGCTGGAATTGAGATCAGACGCCATGTCACATTTGGAGAGCCCCTGATGGGCCTAAACAGCAGAAACCCTCCAATTGTAACTCCAACCCTAACCCCAACACACCCCTAACCCTAGTCCCAACCCTAACCACAAACCTAACCCTAACACACCCATAACCCTAATCCCAACCCTAATCCTAACGTTAGCGCCAACCCTAACCCTAACGGGAAAATGGAAATAAATACATTTTTTTTATTTTATTATTTTTCCCTAACTAAGGGGGTGATAAAGGGGGGTTTGATTTACTATTTATAGCGGGTTTTTATGATTGGCAGCTGTCACGCTAAAAGACGCTTTTTATTGCAAAAAATAGTTTTTTGCATCACCACATTTTGAAAGCTATAATTTTTGCATATTTTGGCCCACAGAGTCATGTGAGGTCTTATTTTTTGCGGGATGAGGTGACGTTTTTATTGGTACCATTTTTGAGCACGTGACATTTTTTAATCGCTTTTTATTTCGATTTTTGGGAGGTTAGAATGAACAAAAATCAGCAATTCATGAATTTCTTTTGGGGGAGGCGTTTGTACCGTTCCGCGTGTGGTAAAATTGATAAAGCAGTTTTATTCTTCGGGTCAGTACAATTACGGCGATACCTCATTTATAACATTTTTTTTATGTTTTGGTGCTTTTATAGAATGAAAACAATTTTATATAAAAAATTATTATTTTTGCATCGCTTTATTCTGCGAGCTATAACTTTTTGTATTTTTTCACTGATGATGCTGTATGACGGCTCGTTTTTTGCGGGACAAGATGACGTTTTCAGCGGTACCATGGTTATTTATCTCGGTCATTTTGATCGCGTGTTATTCCACTTTTTGTTCAGCGGTATGATGATAAAGCATTGATTTTTTGCTTCGTTTTCTTTTTTTTTTTTTTAAGGGGTTCACTAAAGGGGTTAACTAGTGGGACAGTTTTATAGGGGGGGTCGTTACGGACGCGGCGATACCAAATATGTGTACTTTTATTGTTTTGTTTTTTTTATTTACAGGAAAGAATGAATTTATTGGGGAATATTTTTTTTTTTTTTTATGATTTTTTTTACCCCTTTTTATTTTTATTTTTTTAACTTTTTTACTTTGTCCCAGGGTGGGACATCACTGTATTTTAGCAGATCGCTGGTGTGACAGTGTGCACAGCACTCTGTCACACCAGCGATCGCTCTGGCATCGCTGAAGGCTTCCTCAGCGCCTGCTCTCAGCAGGCACTGAGGAAGCCGCCTCCCTGCAGGACCCCGGCGCCATCTTGGATCCGGGGACCTGGAGGAAGGACGGACTCTCGGAACAGCGCGACACATCGCGCTGCTCTGAGGGTCTCAGGGGAGCGCGCAAGGAGCCCCCACCCTGCGCGATCCTCCCCTGTGCCCCGGGTACGCCGCGATCATGTTTGATCGCGGTGTGCCAGGGGTTAATGTGCTGGGAGCGGTCCGTGACCGCTCCTGACACACAGTCACAGGTGTCAGCTGTGATAATCAGCTGACACCCAGCCGCGATCAGCTGCGCTCCCCCCGGGAGCGCAGCTGATCGCCCATGACGTACTATTCCGTCCATGGGAATTAGGTCCAGGGTCACATGGACGGAATAGTACGTCTGTTGGAATAAAGGGGTTAAAACATACACTGGTTTAAGAAAATGACTTATTTAGCCTAGAAATGGCAACGAGACTGCTAATGCAAATTATTTATTTCCGAAACTACTACAAGACACACACCAGTTTAGAAAACTGATTTCTTTGGCTGTTAAATGGCAACAATATTGCTGATGCCAATTATTTATTTGCAACACTACTAAAAAACACACAGTTGTCCTGAAAAATTATTTATTTGGCCTATAAATGGTAACAAGATGGCAGTTGCAAATTATTTACTTGCAAAACTACTAGAAAATACACAGTGGTTCTGAAAAATTATTTATTTGGCCTATACATGGCAATGATGTGGCTGATGCCAATTATTAATTTGCAACACTACTAGAAAACACACAGCGGTCCTGAAAAAATTATGTCTTTGGCCTATATATGGCAACAAGATGGCTGATGCCAAATATTTATTTCCAAGACTACTAAAAACACACACCGGTTTAAGAAAATTATTTCTTTGGCCTAGAAATGGCAACAAGACGACTGTTGCCAATTATTTATTTCCCAGACTACTATGAAACACACATCAGTTTAGAAAAATTATTTCTTTGGCCGATAAATGGCAACGAGATGGCTGATGCCAATTATTTATTTGCAACACTAATAGAAAACGCACTGCGGTCATGAAAAATTATTTGTTTGGCTGATAAATGGCAATGAGATGGTTAATGCCAATTATTTATTTGCAACACTGCTAGAAAACACACAGCGGTCCTGAAAAAGTATTTCTTTGGCCTATAAATATCAACGAGATGGCTGATGGCAATTATTTATTTCCCAGACTACTAAAAACACACACTGGTTTAGAAAAATTTATCTGGCCGATAAATGGCAACGAGATGGCTGAGGTCAATTGTTTATTTACAACACTACTGGAAAACACACAGCGGTCCTGAAAAATTATTTCTTAGGCCTACTAATGGCAACAAGATGGCTGATGCCAATTATTTATTTCCCAGACTACTTGTAAAAATACACTGGTTTAGAAACATTATTTTATTGGCCTAGAAATGGTAGCAAGACGGCTGATGCCAATTATTTATTTCCTAGACTACTAAAAACACACACACTGGTCCAGAAAAAATACTTATTTTGTCTAGAATGGCAACAAAACGGATGATGCAAATTATTTATTTCCCAGACTACTAGAAAACACACAGCGGCCTAAAAGTCCAGTACTCCCACAGGTGGAGGAGGCAGAGTACATACAGCGGCTTAAAGGAGTTGTCAACTACTAGGACATCCCCATCTTGATCTAAATGTTTGATCCTGATTAAATTTAAAAAATGTATACTCGCCTCTCGTGCTGATGCCGTTCCAGTGGTGTTGGCACTCACGGTCACAGGGCTCTCGTGCAGTTACATGACACTTGGTGCCCAGCACCCAATCAGCCCTGGCATCACTGTCCTCACCTTCATATGAATTAAACAAGAAGAGGAAGTCAGGGCTGCAGTTGCTCTGACTTGTCATGCAACCGCACGAGAGCCCTGGGACCACAAGTGTCGACACCGCTGGAATAGCGTCGGCATGAGAGATGAGTATAGGCTTTTTTAATTTATTGGAGTAATACATTTCAAGAAGGGGTTGTCCTAGTAGTGGGCAACCCTTTAAAGGCACAGTACTCTAACAGGTGGAGGGTGCAGAATACACACAGCAGCTTAACGGCAGTACTCCCACAGGCGGAGAGTGCAGAGTTAACACAGTGGTTTAAAGGCACAGTGCTTCAACCGGCAGAGGGTGTAGAGTACACACAGCGGCTTGAAAGCACAGTACTTTCACAGGTGGGGTGGCAGAATACACACAGCTGGTTAAAGGCACAGTACTCTTACAGGAGGGATTTCAGAAAAAACACAAATGTTAAAGGCACAGTAAACCAACAGATATGAGTTGCAGCGTATACACAGTGGATTAAAGGAACAGTAATCCTACAGGCGGGGGTTTGCATAGTACACACAATGGCTTTTTGGCACAGTACTCCCACAGATATGAGTTGCAGAGTATACACAGCGGCTTTTTGGTACAGTACTCCCACAGATATGGGTTGCAGAGTACACACAGCAGCTTTTTGGCACAGTACTCCCACAGATGAGTTGCAGAGTACTCCCACAGATATGAGCTGCAGAGTATACACTGTGGCTTTTTGGCATAGTACTCCCACAGATATGAGTTGCAGAGTGCACACAATGGATTTTTGGCACAGTACTCCCACTGATATGGGTTGCAGAATACCCACAGCAGCTTTTTGGCACAGTACTCCCACAGATATGAGTTGCAGAGTGCACACAATGGATTTTTGGCACAGTACTCCCACTGATATGGGTTGCAGAGTACCCACAGCAGCTTTTTGGCACAGTACTCCCATTGATATGGGTTGCAGAGTACACACAGCATTCTCAGAGTGCGTAGTCAGAATCTGTACCTCACTCCAGCTGTGTCTTATCACCACACTAATGAGAGCATAATGGCATTGGCACTCGTGATCCAGCCTTGATACACGCCGGATCACGTGCTGTGATGGCCTATTACAGACATGTCAATACTTTGGAAAGCTGTCATGGCTCCCAAAGTGCCCACAGTCTAAAATCATGTTGATTGGCTGCGCTGCAGCCTTTCAGCAAACTTTATTAGACTGGCGAACCCGAACGAGAAACCGGATGTACAGTAAAAGGGAGTGTTTGGTACTGACCCCAAACTTTACAGTTCGGGTTCCCTCATCCCTACTCATGAGGTAAAAATGCCAGACTCATTATCATGTACAAAAGTAGAAGGAGTTTATACAGAACAATAGGGTTGTGATTCTGAGCTCTCACGTCACAGAAATGCGATAAAACATGACACTATAAGGGTGAGTTTCCACGGTCAGGAAACGCTGCGTGTTTGGCGCTGTGCGCTGGCGCAGCGCCAAACACGCAGCGTCCAGATGTTACAGCATAGTGGAGGGGATTTCAAGAAATCCCGTCTCCACTATGCGTAACAATACGCAGGTGGCAAACCTGCGTAAACGGACATGCGGCGCGTCTTTTTAGACCGCAGCATGTCCTCGCGTATTGCGGCGACGGTGCGTCGCCGCAACATAATTAACACAGGGCTATGTAGCCCTGCGCTCTTTCCGGAGGTGTTCCGGAGGTGTCCTGAACACCTCCGGAAAGATCGCGCGTCAGAAAGGGGGCGGGGCTTAGACGGAGCGGAATTTCCGCTCCGTCAAAAGCGCTATGGTTCCGGACCGTGGAACCATAGCCTAACAGAACCAGGGGTCAGATTACACCCACAGTCTTACAGGGTACCTTATGCAAGGCAGAAAGCAACTGCAGAGGATGTGCAAATGATTGTAACTTTGGGGTTAGAAGAGTCAGTCCTATAGTCATCATCCTGAAGCCTGATGGCTGCTTACACTTCTGCAATGACTTTAGAAAGCTGAATCAGGTTCAAAGTTTGATGCTTATCCATTGCCTCGAGTGGACAAGCCGATTGGTAGACTGGGTGATTCCAGGTACTTCACAACATTAGAGCTTACAAAAGGCGCACAAGGCCAAAAGGTAAAGGGGCCCATTTCCACCTCCAAATCAAGTGGAATTGTGAATTATGATGAGCTATTGGATTAAAAATGGCCCATTTACTGTTCTTGCTCAGGGCCCTCTTATGTCTGGGTCCGCCCCTGTTGTATATTGCATATTACAACCACTAGATTGCATGTATGTCACAGAGCAATCACTAGGTGGTGTGAAACTTGTATTCTACATTGAGTAGCCACTTGATGGTGTGCAATTTACATTGAGCTATTAGATGGCGTGTACATTACATACAAAAGCCTCTAGGTGGTGTGCAATTTACATTGAACTACTAGATGTTGTATTTATTACCTATGTCAGTCACTAGATGGCGAGTAAGTTACATAAAACAGCCACCAAATAGCACGTAATTCATAATTCATATTAAACATCCAGTAGATGGCACTCCATTCCAAAGAAACCACACTTGTTTTATTAAATTCATTTTCATTGATGTTTTTGCACCCTGTGGTCATAGCTGCCTAGCCTTTGTATATGAGAATATGTTTCTGATTCTGGCCACCAAACTCATAATTAAGTTGCCATTATATGTTGATTTCAGCTGGTAATGACAGGTGGCGATAATGTGTAATCTCTTGTAATATGCGATCCGGCTCCTGAATTTTCATAAAAGGCGATTTGTTACCATAAGTTGCCTTGATGCCCATATACCAGTCTCAGAAACAATATATTTATGGGAAATATATAATTCTTATTAGACGTTACATTTTTCATGCCGTCTGTAAAAGAAGAGGAAAGAATCTCCAGCGCGGAAATAAATAAAAAATCAATATTTATTAGAGAATATTAAAATCCATCTTGGGTAGAAAAAACAGACAAATTGCAGGTGGGGTCCTTGGTCTTCTTTCCTCATATTTTTGCTTCAGCCAACGCCTCTGATCAAGGTGGACTGCTGCAGAGACTGGTGAGCTGACCTTACCTCCTATTTTTCCCTTTTTCCTTTGCTTGTCTGTAAAAGAAAGGATGCCTTTGCCCCCATGACAACACTTCCTGCCCAGTGCTGTGGCATCTCAGAGTTATCATAGGGGCACGGAGCCTCCTGATAATTGAAATTCAGATATCAGCTTTCTTGCGTTGTGTATATGGAGAAATGCGGCACTTCAGATGGCAGCAATTAGTCCAGGGTCCCTATGACAACACTTATTGGAATCAAGTGCTATATAGAGCTATGGTTGAAATTTCAAGGTATTAATAGAAGGAGACATTGTAACACTCATAGGATGATCATTATCCTAGTTAGGTGCTAGACAAGGGACTCGTGGATGGGGGGGACATTGAGCTACGTACTTGAACCATGAATGTCGGACATCTGAAAGCAGCCTTAAAAGGGTTATCTCCCTAAACATCTTCCCTTTAAGGAGCAAGGCATTTTGCTTTTGGCAGCAGGGGGGGATTTCATGAAAAAAACACATGTTGTGAGAAGAGTGTGGCCTGAGATAGTGATGGCATCTGTGGCCTGTGATGACAATTCGCAGTTAAATGGGATCTGTTGGAGATTGCATTATTAAAGGGGTCCTCCATAAATAGTAAGAAAATAAGGAAAATTATGACTAAATTCCTAAGTACCTTTAAATAAGAAATAACAATAATTCGAGATCGAGAGGTGATCACTATAGAATTAAAATATCTGTCGTCTTATTAGAAACCTGTCCCGGTATAAGGTGCCCAGGACGGTAGCCATGGATGAGCTGCTGCTCCATAACGCCCTGGCACCTTACAGGAAAATGGTGTCCCAGTCCATTAATGTTGTGTTTACGGTGCATGGTGCTCACTTGCAGGCCGGGGGCCTCCACTGTCTCCACGTCTTCGGTTCCCACACATCAGGGATTCGTTTTAACAAGTACAATTTTACTGGACAGTTCAAGTACCTCAGCGCTTAATACGCAGTATTGGGCACAGCGCCCTCCACCACTTTCTTCGTTCATACAGCACATTTTCATCATTTTATTACATTCAGCTCGGACTATCCCTACTTTAACAGATCCTGTTAGCCCCAGGAACTCCCTGTCCAGCACCGCAGTATTTCCGAGATCGGCTACGTTTCCCTCACGAGGGTCCACGTCCATCTTCCTCTGTATAGAAGGGGTTAAGTTGCTCTCCATAAAACCTGTATCGCTGCAGGAATGTCCGTAGGGAGTTTTGTACGACCTCATACCGCTAGAACGTTTTGTCCACACCGTGCTTCCAGCCCACGGCACCTTGACTCCAACGAACACTTTCACTAACTTTCTCACACTTCCTAAAGACCTAAACCATGAAGGGTTCCCTTTTTACCTGACCGAGTCCTCTCCAAATCTGTGCTAGCCCCAAAGATTTTAAAGGGGGTTTTCCCACAAAGTACATTTCAATTAACAGATTTTTGAATAATTATTTCCTCAGTTGGATTTGTATAAATAAAATGTTCCTGTGCTAAGATAATCTTATAAATGTGCCCCTGTTGTGTGCTGTGTAATGGCTGAGTCTGACTGTACAGGGACATGGTCTGATCATACCACAGATCCTGGGCAAGGGAGGACGCAAAAGAGAGTATACAGACATTACAGCGCCGGATCGCTGCTGATTCTTTCTTTGAGGTAAAACATTGATTAAAAACAGGCAGTGAAATGTTTTACTCACAAAAAGAATCAGCTGTGATCCCGTGCTGTCCTGTCTGTATACTCTCTGTTGCTTCCTCCCCTGCCCAGGAGCTGTGGCAGGATCACACTGTGTTCCTGCACGGTTAGATGACACAGCCATTACACAGTACACAGCAGGAGCACATTTATAAGATTATCTCAGCACAGGATTATTGTAGTTAATCACAACCAACTGTGGAAATTATTATTATTCCAAGATCTATTGATTTAAGATCTTGATCAAAATTAACTTTGTTCATGGGAAATTCCCTCTATCTGAATATTGCCCTAATGTATCTGTAAGTGGTGCGGGGGCTAGTTTAATGCCCTTCACTCCTTGCATATGTCCCTAGTAAAGATGGGTATACCCATATGTCTTGTAATGTTGATATATTGTGTATTGCATTGTACCTATCTCTATGTGTTGTATATATACAATGTATATAAGGACAGTGTAGGACTTAGACCAGTAGAGGGGGAGCACAGTAGGATAGAATAGGGAATTAGTGGGACCAATAGGATTATGTTAGTTAGGAGGGGCTAAGTAACAGTAGTTGGGGAGCTTCTTGGAGTTAGTTAATGAGAGCCAGGAGCTGAAACAGTGGAGTTGTGTCTGGGGAACGTTTAATTCAAGGAGCCCAGCAGTCCGGGGCCTAAGAGCTGACAGTCACATGGGAATGGAAGAATATAAGGGCAGTATAAGAATGGTAGCAGCTAACTTTGTGGGAACAACCCTTAACGTCTGAGGCCTGCGGCCTGGTAAGAAATAGAAGAGCCATACTTCAGCTTCACCTTTGGAGAGGGAAGCAGGCGGGGAACTCCTGAAGCGGGTTAGTCTGTCCTCTCTGGAAGCTGTGGTACCAGCAGACACGATACAAAAATGGGATATTTCTGGAGGAGAGAGGGACAGTACAGGGAACAGAATGTTTATATTCTGCAAGGAATTTTGTGTTGTTTCTGTGACTAAACTGGATGAGCTGAGAAAAATTAGTAAAATTGTTTTACTGAAAATGGATCTGTACTCAGACTGTCGTTGTGTAATGTTGAGAGAATGGGACTCCCGGCCATGTGTAGTGGACTCCGATCTACAAGTGAGTGGACTGTAATATGTTAATGTGACGGGGAGCCAGCGTGTGACTGAACTGCCACCGTTAGCCACGACTACTACAACCCTAGCATATGATGCACTTAGCGTAGTACGGCAGGATCTGGATACCTCTCACCCAGAAGGTGGAGATTCCCGTAGTATGGCAAAGATGGCGGAAAATGGCCTGAGGACAATTCCAGCTCCACCCCTCATGGGCGTCCTAACCTGAAAGACAGTTGTCCGATCCTGAGATGCATCCACTGGTGAGCGGTGTCCACCCATGGTGGGCGCGACGGAAGAAAAAGAAACCTCACCCCTTGCAGCAGATTCCCGAGGAATGGGCGGATTCCGATGCTGAATGGGTGGAGGGGCCGAAAGCGGCTCCTCACCGGAATTGGTGAGGCCCAGAAGGAAAAAACCTTGTGTGCAGCTGCAAGGTGCAATTGCGAGGCATAGCAAGGGGCTCCGATGGCCCACTGCTGTGCCCGAAATTGCAGCGGTGTCGGCCCCATAGAGTGGAAGTGGCAGCAGGTGGACGAAAGGACCCGGCCCGGATGGCTGTGGGCATCATCTGACGGTGACAACGAGTACCGGCCCGACAGATTCCCTGTTATAATTTGGTAACTGAGGAGGACAGGAGCAAAACAGCAAGGCAGCCGAACACCTGAGAGGTTGGGAACTAATGGGTTGCAGATCCCTAAACTAACCGCACAACTAGAAGCAGCCGTGGAGCGTACCTACGGTGATCCTAGACACCTCGGCACAGCCGGAGAGCTAGCTGCACCTAAAGATATAAAGATAGAAACAGGAAAGCTAACTGTTCCGGAGTAGAGCCCCAAAGAAATAGGCAGCCCCCAAACATATAATGGCGGTTAGACAAGACGAAACACAAATGCAGGCAGAAAATAGAGTGAGCAAACGCAGGGGTCAAACACTGACTAAATAGGACAGGAGAGAACAGAATACTATCTGCAACACAGCAAAACTCTAGCAAAACTTCCAACACTTCTGATTACAAAATGCTGAGTGTTATGTTTAGGTAGCTGATGAGAAAAAGCAAAAACGGCAATACACCAGAGAGGCTGGAACCTATTGGATTGTAGTAAACTGAACTAACCACACAACTAGAGGTAGCCGTGGAGCGTTCCTACGTTGATCCTAGACGCCTCGTCACAGCCTGAGAGATAACTACACCTAAAGGCAGAAGGAGGAAAGCTATCTGCCCTGGAGCAGATCCCCAAAGAAAATAGGAAGCCCCCAAACATGTAATGGTGATTAGACAAGAAAAAGCACGGACACAGACAGAAAATAGAATGAGCAAACGCTGGGGCCCAATCTGTCTAGACAGAAAAGTACAGGAAAGGATTCTTACTGCAATCCAAAAAAAACCCCTAAAAATACCAACTCTTCTGATTGCAAAAACACCTGAGATCACACGATCTCCACCACCTAAATCAGATCTCTGGTGTAAAGGGTATGCCACACTAAGCGAGATCGCTAACGACATCGCTACTACGTCACTATTTAGCGATCTCGTTAGCGACGTCGCTGTGTGTGGCATGTAGCAGCGATGTGTCCCTGCTGTGATGTCGCTGATCGTTCACGAACGTTCTGGACCATTTTTTGATTGTTGGCGTCCCGCTGGTTAGCCTATATCGCTGAGTTTGACACCTTTTGCGAACGACGAGCGACCTCGTTGGTGACGCATATGACAGCGGCGCAGGCGGGACTAGGTTTTTTTTAGCGTCACAGAGTGGATTGCAGTAGCTGCAGAAGCAGGCAGGCGGGACTAGGTTTTCTTTTGCGTCACAGAGTGGATCGCAGTAGCTGCAAAGCAGGCTAGCAGGACGCAGAGAGCAGGAGCGATGCTGGAAATTCCTATGAATCAGAAGAACTCGAGAACAATGAAAGGGAGCGCTATACGTCGTCTTTCATGACGCGGTCAAAACATAAATTATAACACATATAGAATTATAAAACATATACAGTGACCACCAATCTGTGCTGAGGGGCGTGGAAAAGGTTGCGCTCAGTACATGCTAATGACAGATCCTAACGACCGCCAAAGTCGTTAAACAGATCGCTGACCGCTGATGTGTCGTTTATGAGATCTCCTGTTTGGCAGCTACTAGCGACCTTAAAGCGATCACACCAACGATCTCGTTAGCTTGCGTCGTTATCGTGATCGCTAGTGTGATCGTTTAGTGTGACAGTACCTTAACAAAACAAAGCCGCAGCCACTGAAAAAACAGGAAAAAGCAAATGAACAAATAACAGTGGCTACAGATAAACTGAGAGGAGCACAGGACCCAGGAGGGGACCCGGCTGACCTCCACAAAAGTGCAGAGAACTATGCAAAAAGCAAGCACAAAAATAAAAGCAGAAAATATCTTATCTGAAAGCAGAAGATGCAGGCAAGACTCAGCAAACTTCCAAATAAACCAGGAACCACAATTGAGACAAGAACAATTGATCACCGGCAACCATCATGGGAGGGAACCTACCTTATATCAGACCAGTCAGTGATCCCAGATTGCCATTCCTCGCTGAAAGGTTCAGTACTGTCTGTAACCACCAGAGGGAGCCTATGCTCAGAAACCATCTCTAGCACATTCATAACAGTACCCCCCTTGAGGAGGGGTCACCGAACCCTCACTTGTGTAACCAGGCTGATCAGGATGAGCTCGGTGATAGGCACGGATCAGTCTCCTAGCATGGATGTCCGAAGCAAACACCAAGAATTGTCCTCCTGACCATAACCTCTCCACTTAACCAAATACTGGAGTTTTTGTCTAGAAAAACAAGAATCCAATATTTTCTCAAAACTGGTCACCGTATAGTGACCATGAGACGCTCCGCCGGAGAAATCGAGAACCGACAATAGGTGTCCGATTTTTTTATTTGGTCTCCAACACGCTCCAGCAAATCGTCAAAGTTTTCTTTCTTCATCCGCAGATAGGCAAAAAACTTCTCTGGATTTTCTCGCAGCTCCATGTTCAGTGTAGAATACACACCACGAGTTAATCTCTGTGCCGTGATGGGGTGGATCCACATACGGCGTCGTCTTCGCTGGCGCTGACTCATAATGCGCTGCTCAATCTTTCGCTCCTTCTCCATAACTATAAACCTCAAGCGATTCGCCTCCGCAGTAAAATCAACAAGGTTCTTGAAGATATTGCCGATAATGACATCCATGTTCGCCAATCACTTTCTACTTGCTCTTCTCTGCAACCTGCACCTTGCTCCTCTACAACCTGTCAAAGATGGGCTGTAGGAACAGTGTATATATAGGATTACAGTAGCCAATCATGTTTGGAACCCCAAAAAAGGGCGTTCTTAAAAACCGGATCCGGCGCATTCCGTCGAAAACGTATGCAAAACCGGATACACCGGATGAGACGGATCTGTTTTTTTTACAGAGCACAGAACCAGATCCGGCGAAAAACCAGATGCGTCTCATCCGGTTTTTCATACTAGTTGCCGGATGCGGCGCTGCGGCAAAATGCCGGGGGCGTCATCAGGCGCAAAAACGATGTGTGAAAGAGGCCTTAGTTAAGACGTCCTGATAAGATTCCCAAGGTGTTTTTAGAGAATTGTGGGGTTTTACAGCCCGACAATCTGCAGCGATGTAGTATAACATACAGAGAGTCTCTATGCACAATGCGGTCTGGGGTGACGCTGCAGATAGTTTCTTAGCAGAGCAGGGCTGCAGTATGTGAGCAAGCAGAGAGCAGGACACGTGGATAGGGATATAAGGGTAATTCTGGTCGGGCTTCAAGGCAGTTTTCGACTGTTCTGTCCCCACATGAGGCGAATGGAGGTGAAGTTGATTGGGGCTGGTAGAGTTTTCCTACCTTCCGCTTCCTCATGCAGAGCAGACAGGACCAGTGCTGTTCAGCGTCTGGAGAGATGATGCACACCAGGGATTGTGAAGTCCAGACTTGTTTATTTGGAAATCTGGACATACAGCTTATGATTGGTATACAGTAACTTCTCCAGAAATGCAGGTGAAAACGAGGTGCAGGAAGATGTAGCACCAAGTATGGTTGCAAGTGTGAGCAGCGAGAATCTATGGGGTGGTGGTGGTGGTCGAAAACTGATGCCTTTCACAGCTCGGTGCAAAGCGTGTCTCTCCCATAAAGAACTAACAAAGCAAACGGCTGCTAACAGGAAGAAAAAGCAGTGAATTCTGCCCAGGAAGTGAAAGGCATGTTTCAGAAGAAACAATTAGTTGCCACACAGAAAGCCACCAGGTGACAGCAGAGAGCATGCAAGAATAGATTATACACAGCATGGAAATAATACAATACATACACCAGCCAAATGGAACAGCACAGATATACGGTACTGTATCAGAAGCGGATAGCTGTATGCGGTGTAGGGGAAAATATAAATCTCTGTATATATTTCCGGAGTCACACACAGACGCTCTCTCAGTATGAATTTGACCGTAATACAAAGAGCAGATATACGGTACTGTATCAGAAGCGCACAGCTGTATACGGTGTAGGGGAAAATATAAATCTCCCTATATATTTCCCAAGTCACACACAGGCGCTCTCTCAGTATGGATTTGACCATAATACAAAGAGCAGATATACGGTACTGTATCAGAAGCTGACAGCTGTATACGGTGTAGGGGAAAATTTAAATCTCCGTATACATTTCCGGAGTCACACACACACTCTCTCAGTATGGATTTCACCGTAAGGCTGTGGTTCCACGGTCCGGAACCACAGCGCTTTGGACGGAGCGGAAATTCCGCTCCGTCTAAGCCCCGCCCCCTTTGTGACGCGCGCTCTTTCCGGAGGTGTTCAGGACACCTCCGGAACACCTCCGGAAAGAACGCAGGGCTACATAGCCCTGTGTGAAATTCTGTTGCGGCGACGCACCGTCGCCGCAACACGCGAGGACATGCTGCGGTCTGAAAAGACGCGCCGCATGTCCGTTTACGCAGGTCTGCCACCTGCGTGTTGTTACGCATAGTGGAGACGGGATTTCTTGAAATCCCCTCCACTATGCTGTAACATCTGGACGCTGCGTGTTTGGCGCTGCGCCAGCGCACAGCGCCAAACACGCAGCGTTTACTGATCGTGGAAACTCACCCTTATACAAAGTGCAGATATACGGTACTGTATCAGAAGCGGACAGCTGTATATGGTGTACGGGAAAATTTAAATCTCCGTATATATCTCCGGAGTCACACACAGACGCTCACTCAGTATGGATTTGACCGTAATACAAAGAGCAGATATACTGTACTGTATCAGAAGCGGAAAGCTCTATACGGTGTAGGGGAAAATATAAATCTCCGTATACATTTCCGGAGTCACACACAGACGCTCACTCAGTATGGATTTGACCGTAATACAAAGAGCAGATATACGGTACTGTATCAGAAGCGGACAGCTGTATACGGTGTTGGGGAAAATTTAAATCTCTGTATATATTTCCGTAGTCACACACACAGACGCTCTCTCAGTATGGATTTGACCGTAATACAAAGAGCAGATTGTTGTGAATGTTTTGGAAATGAATTCTGAGCAGAAGCTCCCTCTGGTGGTTACAAACAGTACTGAACCATTCAATGAGGATTGGCAATCAGGATTCACAGACTGGCTTGATATAAGGGAGGTTCCCTCCCATCATGGTTGCCGGTGATCAATTGTTCTTGTCTCAACTGTGGTTCCTGGTTCACTTGGAAGCTTGCTGAGTCTTGCCTCTTCTTCTGCTTTCAGATAAGATATTTTCTGTTTTTGTTTTTGTGCTTACCATTTGCATATTTCTCTGCATTTCTGTGAGGTTAGCCAGGTTCCCCCCCGGGGGGCTTGGGCTCCTCTCAGTTCCTCTGGAGCCATTGTTATTTGTTCATTTGCCTTTTCCAGTTTTTTCAGTGGCTGCGGCTTAGTTTTGTTACACCAGAGAACTGATTTAGGTGGTAGAGGTCGTGTGATCTCAGGTGTTTTTGCAATCAGTAGCGTTGGCATTTTTTAGGGGTTTTTTTGGATTTCAGTGAGTATCCTTTCTATCCTTTTCTGTCTAGGCAGATTGGGCTCCAGCGTTTGCTCATACTATTTTCTGTCTGTGTCTGTATTTCCTCTTGTCTAACCGCCATTACATGTTTGGGGGCTTCCTATGTTCTTTGGGGATCTGCTCCGGGGCAGATAGCTTTCCTCTTTCTATCTTTAGGTGTAGTTAATCTCCCAGGCTGTGACGAGATGTCTAGGACCAATGTAGGAACGCTCCACGGCTGCCTTTAGTTGTGGTGGTTAGTCAGGGTACTGCAATCCAATAGATTCCAACCTCTCTGGTGTATTGCCGTTTTTGCCTGCTCTCCTCAGCTACCGAAACATAACAGTATCACCGGCCTAACTGAAAATTGTATGGTACTCACAGAAGGGAAAAATAGTGTGGAAAGAAAAAAGTTGTCAGAGTTGTCAGAGTTTTTTTTCTTTCTGTTTCTTGCATTTTTTCCCTCTTTTTCTCTGGGTACTGAGGAGGATTTTTTTTTCTCTCAATGGAGCTTGCACAGCTGTCTGGCCGTGTGGATCAGCTTGCCACTGAGGTTCGGAGTATTGCTGTCTATCTTTCTGGGTTGCCGGTTGTGGAACCTAGGATTCCCATGTCAGATTTGTTTTTGGGAGATCGGGCCAAATTTCTGAATTTCAAAAATAACTGTAAGTTGCTTTTTGCCTTAAAACTTAAGTCCTCAGGGAACGCACCACAGCAGGTTCAAATTGTCATCTCTCTCCTGCGCGGCGATCCTCAGGATTGGGCTTTTTCCCTGACACCTGGGGACCCTGTTTTGAGTGATGTTGATGCATTTTTTCTGGCTCTGGGGTTATTGTACGATGAGCCTAGTGTCAGTGATCAAGCTGAAAGAACCTTGGTGGCATTAAATCAGGGGCTTAAGGACGCTGAGTTGTACTGTCAGATATTCCGAAAATGGGCAGTCCTAACCAAATGGAATGATAATGCTTTGGCAGCCTTTTTTCGGAAGGGGCTGTCAGAGAATGTAAAAGATGTTATGGTGGGTTTTCCTCCTCCCTCTGGTCTCAATGATTCTATGTCATTAGCGATTCAAATTGACAGACGTTTGCGTGAGCGTAGAGGTATGCGTGGAATAGTGTTGCCTTGTGAGCCAGCTTCTGAACCCATGCAATGTGATAGAGTGGCTTCTGGGGCACAGCATCATGAGTTTCAAAAACGCAATGGGTTATGTTTCTATTGTGGTGACGCCTCTCATGCTATTTCTGTGTGCCCTAAGCGGGGAAAACGTTTTGCACGCTCAGTTGTCTTGAGTAGTGTTCAGACTAAATTTCTGTTGACTGTTACCCTGATTTGCTCCCTGTCCACATTTTCTGCTCACCCTTTTGTTGATTCGGGAGCAGCTATTAACCTGATGGATTTTGATTTTGCCAAACGTTGTGGGTTTCCCTTGATACCCCTACGGAAGTCTATTCCCCTACTGGGGATTGATTCTACCCCTTTGGCTGAGAATAAACCCCAGTTTTCTACTCAGGTGATAATGAGGGTTGAACCTGATCATCAGGAGAGTTGCAAATTTTTGGTACTGTATAATCTGCATGACATTATTGTACTAGGTTTCCCTTGGTTGCAGTCTCATAATCCTGTTTTGGATTGGTAACCAGTTGGGGCTGCCAATGTGTTAATGCCAACACTCCTGTTTTTTCTGACTCTCCCCAGTCTCAGGATGTTCCTGACTTTTTGACTGATTTTTCTGATGTGTTTAGCGAAAGTAAATCTGCATCCTTGCCCCCCATAGGAGCTATGACTGCGCTATTGAATTAGTGCCTGGTAGTAAATTCCCTAAAGGTCGCCTTTTTAACTTGTCTGTACCTGAACATGACGCTATGCGGTCTTATATCAAAGAGTCACTGGAGAAGGGTCATATCAGACCATCCTCTTCACCCTTGGGTGCCGGTTTTTTCTTTGTGGCCAAAAAGGATGGTTCATTAAGGCCGTGTATTGATTATCGTCTCTTGAACAAGATCACTGTGAAATATCAATATCCGTTACCCTTGATTTCTGACCTGTTTTCCAGGGTGAAAAGTGCTACTTGGTTTACCAAACTTGACCTCAGGGGGCGTATAACCTTATTCGCATTAAGCACGGGGATGAATGGAAGACGGCATTTAATACCCCAGAGGGCATTTTGAGTACCTAGTGATGGCCTTTGGGCTCACTAATGCTCCTTCCGTCTTCCAGTCCTTCATGAATGACATTTTAAGGGATTTTGTGGATAAATTTCTGATTGTTTATTTGGATGATATCTTGATTTTTTCCAATGACTGGGACTCTCATGTGAAACATGTTCGGACTGTGTTCCAGATTTTGAGAGAGAATGCTCTGTATGTGAAGGGATCAAAGTGTCTTTTTGGCGTACAGAGGATCTCATTTCTGGGATTCATTTTGTCTCCATCTGTTATTGAAATGGACCCGGTCAAGGTTCAGGCCATCTGTGATTGGGTCCAACCTACTTCATTAAAGGCTCTTCAGAGATTCTTGGGTTTTGCCAATTTTTATCGTAAATTTATTGGTAATTTCTCTGTTATTGTTAAACCATTGACTGATTTGACCAAAAAGGGTTCTGATGTGGTGAATTGGCCTCCTGAGGCAGTCTCTGCGTTTCAGGAACTTAAGCAGAGATTCACTTCTGCTCCTGTTCTATGGCAGCCTGATGTTTCTCTGCCATTTCAGGTGGAGGTTGATGCCTCTGAAATTGGGGCAGGTGCCGTTTTGTCTCAATGAGATCCTGAGACCTCTAAAAGTAAACCTTGTGCCTTTTTCTCTCGAAAATTTTCTCCAACTGAACGTAATTATGACGATGGTAATCGGGAGTTATTGGCCATGAAGTGGGCTTTTGAAGAGTGGAGACATTGGCTGGAGGGAGCCAAACATCAGGTGGTGGTCCTCACGGACCATAAGAATCTGGTTTATCTGGAATCAGCCAAGCGACTTAATCCTAGACAGGCCAGGTGGGCCTTGTTTTTCACACGTTTTAATTTTGTGGTTTCCTTTCTTCCTGGCACTAAGAATGTTAAGGCGGATGCCCTCTCGAGGAGTTTCCTTGCGGACTCTCCTGAGTTATCTGATCCTGCTGTTATTTTGAAAGAGGGTGTAGTTCTTTCCGCCTTCTCGCCCAATTTGAGACTGGCTCTGGAAGGGTGTCAGGAGGATAAACCTGAGCGCTGCCCTATTGGGAAATTGTTTGTCCCAGACCGGTGGAAAAAGAGTGTGATGTCTGAGGTTCATTGTTCCACGTTGGCCGGTTATCCCGGAATTTTTGGTACCAGAGACTTGGTGAGTCGGTCCTTTTGGTGGCCTACTTTGTCTCGTGACGTCAGGGAGTTTGTGCAGTCCTGTGGGACTTGCTCTCGCTCCAAGCCTTGCACTCGCTCTAGTGGTTTGTTGATGCCATTGCCTGTGCCCAAGAGACCATGGACCCATATCTCTATGGATTTTATTTCCGACCTCCCTGTTTCTCAGAGAATGACCGTTATCTGGGTGATTTGTGATAGGTTTTCCAAGATGATACATCTTGTGCCATTACCTAAGTTGCCTTCCTCCTCCGAATTGGTGCCTTTGTTCCTTCAGCACGTGGTTCGGTTACACGGCATTCCTGAGAACATTGTCATCTGACAGAGGAGTCCAGTTTGTTTCCGGATTTTGAAGGACTTTTTGTTCTAAACTTGGTGTTCAATTGTCTTTCTCCTCTGCTTTTCATCCTCAGACCAATGGACAAACTGAGAGAACAAACCAGATATTGGAGACTTATCTGAGATGCTTTGTGTCTGCTGATCAAGATGACTGGGTCTCTTTTTTGCCTTTGGCTGAGTTTGCTCTTAATAATAGGGATAGCTCTGCCACTTTGATGTCTCCAGTTTGGGTTTCACCCTCGATTTTCTTCGGGACAGACGGAGGCTTCTGTCTGTCCGGGTGTTGACTCTGTTGTGGAGCGTATGCAGCAGATTTGAGACCAGGTAGTGGAGAGGTTGTCCCTCTCTCAGGAGAAGGTCCAGCGGTTTGCCAACCGGCATAGGACTGATGGTCCTCGGTTTAAAGTGGGGGACTTGGTCTGGTTGTCCTCAAGAAATATCCCTATGAGAGTTGCATCTCCTAAGTTTAAGCCTAGGTTCATTGGACCTTATAAGATCATGGAGATTCTTAATCCTGTTTCCTTCCGTTTGCTTCTTCCAGGGACATTTAAGATCCATAACGTGTTCCACAAGTCCTTATTGAAGAGGTTTGTCGAGCCAGTGGTTCCTATGGCTGCGCCTCCTGACCCTGTTTTGGTTGAGGGCAATCTGGAGTATGTGGTTGAGAAAATACCAGGATTTCAGGATTTCCTTTGTATTGCTCAGGTGATAATTGCCTCACCTGTGCAATACAAAGGAAATCCTGAAAACCTGATCTGTTGGTGGGCCTTGAGGACTGGAGTTGGGGAACCCTGCCCTACAATGTACACTTTTTTGGACAAAAGGTGAAATACTTTTGTTAAAACAAGCAGCCAGGGACACAACTATGGCAAAAAGGTTACAGACAGTAGAAAACACACAAGAAGGTAGACAAGTAAACTTTTAAAGGTTTATTGTGGGTAAAGAAATTTTTAAAACAACAAATACATTTATCACACTCTGTAGGGGATAACCTAACAAAGTACAACATTTTTGAAAAAGGTAATATACTTTGTATACTACACAACCCGGGACACAACTTTGGCAAAAAGGTTAAATTTATGAACCTTTTAGCCAAAGTTAGGTGTTTTTTACTAATGTTGTTTGTGTACCCACATGTTTACCTGGTTTAATACATTTGTTACTTAACATCCTATAAATAAATTACAGACAACATTTGTAAACCACTTTAACTTTTATTAAAAAAAAAAATTTTTAATATAATTTTTAGAAAATTAGGCCTTTTTGCCAAATGTTTCACATTGAAATAAACTATATTTTTGTATTAAACTTTTTTTTTATTAAACTTTATATTTTTATTAAAGTTTATTATTTTTTAAAGAAAGCAAATAACAACTATATACAATCACAGGTCAGTGTAGTGTGGGGTGGAAATACTGCTGGAGGGGCTGCGGGACACTTCAACCGTGGGAGTGTGGAGGGACGACCGGGATGGTAGTGTGGAAGGAACAGGAAGAGGTGAAGGGTGGAAAGAGTAAAAGAATGGGAAGACAAGGCAGAACAGGTGGGTGGTGGTGGAGTGGAGGGTTGGGCAGGAGGAGCAGGTGACATGGTAGGGAATTGGAAGGGGGAAGGAGATCTGTATGAGGAAGGAGTGTGGTACGGGGGAGGTGGCTGGTAGTGGGTAGGTTGCTGGTACTGGGGAGGTGACTGCAGTTGGGGAGGTGGGTGGTACTGGGGAGGTGGTTGTAATTGGGGAGGTTGATGGAGCTGGGAAGGTGGTTGGTATTGAATAGGAGGGGGAGGAGGGACGGTGGGTGGAGGGGGGGAAGATGTACGGTGGCTGTAGGGGGGGAGGTGGAGGAACGACTGGGGTGGATTGAGGATGGGAGAGAACCTGCACTAGAGCAGCGTGGCACATGTGCATCACATAGATCTGCTGGTCAGCAGATAGAGGATCTATGCGCTCCGCAACCGACCTAAAAAAGCTGTGGTTCGGTGATGCTCTTGCCTCTGACTGCACAGTTTGCAGAAGTGTCTTTACCTCACCAACTACGGAGGTTATCTGATTAATGCCTGCGGCAACTTGTTCAGATAATACCTTAAGACAGTTCTGGAAAGATGCATTCATATGCAAGAACTCGGGCGCATAGTTCCTTTTCCTGACCCCTCTGACGCTGCCGACCAGTACCCGCAGCTGTACTAGAGGTGGCAGGGTCAGAAGGGTGAGGTAAAGGGAATGCTATATCCTGACCAGCAGATTCATGTAATGCAGACGGCCACGATGCTCCAGCGCTGGTGGAAGGGACTGCGGGATCAAATGTGTGGGAAGGTGCAGATGTAGAGGGGCGGTCGAAGTGTCCCTCGGTGTCGGTCTCCTGAGGGATCGCCCCAGAAGGCGCCAACTCTGCGGGCATCCGAGTGCTGGTCACCGTGCTGTGGAAGAAAGAAAAAACATAAAATTAATATACAGATGTGGAATGGCCCTGGCTGCAAAAAAACATTGGATAGATGTTAACATTTGATGGTAATATTTACCTTCTCGTGACCATTATTTCACGCAGGAACACCAGGGCTCGTGCATATTTGTATTTGCTCTGGCGTCCTGCAGATCCACTCGGGGCCCGCATCTCCTTGTTGAATTCCTTCTTAAAGCGATCCCTCACAGACCGCCACCGCTTCACAATTCTCTCCCCTGAAACGAGAAAGCACACATTGGTTACTATACAACATCAGTGTTTCCCAAACTTCAGTCCTCGCGTCCCCCAGAGGTCATGTTTTCAGTATTTCCATAGTGTTTCACAAAAGGAAATCATGAAAACATAAAGCGTGGGTGACACGAGGACTGATGTTTTGGAAACACAGCTTTACAGTCAGCAACATGAACTATACTTACGGTGTTTAGTCTGGGACCTAACATCGAGGTCCTCCCAGCGGTCCACCATTGCCGCTGCCACTTCCTCCCAGAGCCGTCGGGTCACAACTTGATCCGAATGCCGGCGGTCCCCCATGTTCCACAGCGGCTCCCTTTCTCGGACCAGATCAATTATGAGCTCAACGTCGAGACCCTCCTCCGTGTCCGAGTCGGGAGCACGCTGTGAAGCCTGTGAAATTAAAATAGAAAAAAAAAACATTACCATACACATTATCTGAAAATGAAAAAAGTATACATGTTAAACTGGAAAAAATTAAGAAAAAAATTTAGAGATAACACATGTTTTGTAAAAAATAAAAATTATATGAAATGGTACCAAAAATGGTAAATAGTTAAAAAATTTTCAAAAAGAAAAATGACATTTTAAAAAAGCACCCGAAACAATTAAAAAATTGACGTTTAAAAAAAAAAAAAAAAATGAATTCCAAAAAAAAAAAAAAAACTTACACGTTGAGAACCGCCGACAGTCTCACGACGACGACTCTGGGAGGCGCTGGGAGGAACCCTTTGTTGGCTCCCAGATCCGAGAGACTAAAATGAAAAAAAAAATTAGGATATTGGCATGTGTTGGCCGCTGTGTCAAGTATGTACTAAATGGTTTTCTATGTGTTGTGTGTAGTGTGATGTTGTGTTTCTGCGATTGATGCAGGATACTTACGAATTGTGAGCCCACTCCGGGTATCTCTCCACCCCGTCCTTCTTCCTCTGGGAGCTCCTCGTCATCTTGCGATTCCTGTTATTAAAAAAAGACAATCAATACATATATCCCACAGATGGATTGTGGAGAAAAATTTTTTTTTATATTTTTACCGCCAATTGCTGACGATGGGTAGGAGGGCTCCCAGAAGAAGATGTGTCTTGCTCGGGCTCAAGTGGCTGGGAGGGAGGAGATGGAGGAGATGCTGCTGCTGCTGCTGACGCCGCCGCTTCTTCTGCCATAGCCGCCATTGCGGTAGCTGCAGCAGCTGTTTGACGGTCTCTGCTGTGGAAGAAAGACACAAAAAGGGCCAGTGAATATATTTTTATATTCCTTGTCCCTGGCTGAAAGAGAAAAACAAACATGTTATTTTTTAGGTAAATGGGGATGTAATATTTACTTTCTGCTAGCTGTCCTCTGTGCCCGTCTCTCCTCCTCTCGGCTTGCTCCTCCTCCGCCGCCAACTGTCTTTGCAGTCTTCTGCTGTTGAGTAAAAAGGGACAGTGAATATACTTTTCCTTGTCCATGGCTGAAAGAAAAACAAACATGTAATTTAGAGCAAAATGGGGGATGTCATAGTTACTTTCCGCTGGCTATCCTCCGAGCTTGTATGTCATCTCCTCCCCTCTCTTCAACTGTTGCTGCAGCCGCCGCCACTGCCTCTCGTTGACGTCTTCTGCTGTTGAGTAAGGACACAAAAAGGGACAGTGAATATATGTATATTCCTTGGCCCTGGCTGAAAGAGAAAAACAAACATGTAATTTTTAGGGAAATGGGGGATGTCATATTTACTTTCTGCTGGCTGCCCTCCTAGCATCCAGGATGTCCTGTGCGCGTTCTGCTGCAGTTTCAATTCTTCTGCTGTGGAATAAACAGACAAAAAGGAACTGTGTTTATATGTATTGATTGTCCCTGTTTTAAAATATAAGATTCAAACATGGACAGGATTGAGCTTTATGTTTTACGGAACACAACATCCCGTCATTAATTGGACCCATAAACAGTACCAGGGGAACCACCCTATCACTGCAAAAAATGCACACTTGATACAGTACCAGGGGGAACCACCCCATCCCAAAAAAAAAAATGTAAAAAAAAAAATTAAAATAAACATTATGATATAAAAACATGCACGTTTCAGATAGTAGCATGAGGAGCAACACCATCACAGGCAAAAAATTTTTTAAAAATAAAAAAATTAAAATAAACATGATATAAAAACATGCACATTTCAGATAGTAGCATGAGGAGCAACACCATCACAGGCCAAAAAAAATTAAAAAAAAAAAAAATTAAAATAAACATTATGATAGAAAAACATGCACATTTCAGATAGTAGCAGAGGAGCAACACCATCACAGGCCAAAAAATTTAAAAAATAAAAACAATAGATCAACATTATGATAGAAAAACATGCACATTTCAGATAGTAGCAGGAGAGACAACCACATCACAGCAAAAAAATAAAAAAAAAAAAAAAAAATCAACTTTATGATAGAAAAACATGCACATTTCAGATAGTCGCAGGAAGACCAACCACATCACAGCAAAAAAAAAAAGTTTTAAAAAAAATACAGTAGATCAACATTATGATAGAAAAACATGCACATTTCAGATAGTCGCAGGAAGACAACCACATCACAGCAAAAAAAAAGTTAAAAAATTTCAGTAATCAAACATTATGATAGAAAAACATGCACATTTCAGATAGTAGCATGAGGAGCAACACCATCACAGGCAAAAAAAAAAAAAATTAAAATAAATATTATGATAGAAAACATGCACATTTCAGATAGTAGCATGAGGAGCAACACCATCACAGGCAAAAAAAAAAAAAAATTAAAATAAACATTATGATAGAAAAACATGCACATTTCAGATAGTAGCATGAGAGCAACACCATCACAGGCCAAAAAAATTAAAAAACAAAAAAATAACAACATTATGATAGAAAAACATGCACATTTTAGATAGTAGCAGGAAGACCAACCACATCACAGCAAAAAAAAGGTTTTAAAAAAAATACAGTAGATCAACATCATGATAGAAAAACATGCACATTTCAGATAGTCGCAGGAAGACCAACCACATCACAGCAAAAAAAAAGTTTTAAAAAAATACAGTAGATCAACATTATGAAAAAAAACATGCACATTTCAGATAGTAGCATGAGGAGCAACACCATCACAGGCCAAAATTTTTTTTTAAAAAAAAACACTAGATCAACATTATGATACAAAAACATGCACATTTCATATTGTCGCAGGAAGACCAACCACATCACAGCAAAAAAAAGTTTAAAAAAAATACAGTAGATCAACATTATGAAAGAAAAACATGCACATTTCATATTGTCGCAGGAGGACCAACCCCATCACAGGCAAAACAACAGTACCAGTAGATCCACATTATCAATGAAACACATTCACTACAGTAGCAGGGGATACACAATATCACTTCCAAAACATGCATATTTTAAACACTACCAGGGGGACCCACCCCATCAGCGGAAATTTAACATTTCATACAGTACCAGGGGAACCAACCCCACAGCAAAAACATGAATTTGAAAATGTACCAGGGTGCAAAAAAAATTCAGTAGCTCAGACAGCATTGGTGACATATGCGTTGTAAAATTTGGGGTGGGGGTGGTGTCATATTTACCGTCTGTTGTCCTGGCGCTCCATGGTGCTGGCTGCGGAACTGGTGCTGACTGCGGATCCTGGTGCTGGCTGCGGAACTGGTGCTGGCTGCGGAACTGGTGCTGACTGCGGATCCTGGGTGCGATGGCTGCGCGAACTGGTGCTGGCCTGCGGAATGGTGCTGGCGGTGGAACTGGTGCTGGCTGGGAAATGGTGCTGGCTGTGGAAATGGTGCTGTGGCTCGGAATGTTCTCTCGAAATCTGTGGCTGGTATGTGATGTCCCACTGATGCTTTTTTATATTATACGCAAAAGTCTTTAGTATTAACAACTGCATCTTCTTAAATCAATTTTAATCACTTATAAAAAGGGCATATACTTTCATATAACCCAAAAACACAAAGAGATCCAAAATGACTTACAAAAATACAAAATTTATTAATGCTAGTAAAATAGTAACATGAAATCCACAATGGAATGATATATAATCAAAACACCCAATAGGGGGATACTTCATAGGTACAGACTATACTGCATAAATTGTAATGTCCACATTGACATCCCATAGTAATAACATAATTACATGATAGGAAAATTTCCTCAGTCAATACTTTACCATGGAGTGCCGTGATAACGTGGTAACATTTGCAGCGCTGCAGCCAGAGATCTCCCCCTCACCCCGACGCGCGTTTCGCTTTACCGCTTCTTCCGGGGGCGTGATAGAGGTGGGCAAAGTGGGGGTTTAAATAATAGACACCACTGATCACGTGCGCCAATCGAGATCTCAGAAAAGGATGACCCTTAGCGCTTTAATTGGTCCCTGTGCTTTACGGCGCATGAAACTGATCTCCGCTCCTCATAGTGAAATGTCACTTCCTGTATTGCGCCCGTTGGAACGCATGCTGGTACGCAAGCGGTACAACACGTGGGCACCTTTAGAAGTGTATAGGAACGAGATCCAGCGCATGCGCTCTCACAGAGGACCCAAATAGCGATTTTAAAAGGTACTGAAAATCAACAAAAAAATTTACTAAAAGGATTGCTTCCCATAAATAGATTGCACTCAACATATATGGATAACCTGTCTCTCTGTCCAAATAAACACCCATATTTGTAGACGTGAGTATAAAAATAATAATAAAGTGCCCAAATGAGAATATTCAGCTGGTAAGTATACTAAGTGCTCTAAACTCATACATTAAAAAGATGTGAATAATAAAAATAAAAATAAAAAGTGGGCCCCAATAATAATTAAAAAAGATATACATTTTTGCTTCAAACTCATTAAAGATACATAATATATAGTATTACATTAGACATGACTCTAAAATATATGTGAACCACTTATTAGTGAACAGTGCTATATCCCATACAAAAAATATATATATTTACATAATTCAGTGGATATTATACCCATTACAATCCCCACCATCAAAATGCTATATAACGATTCATCATAACAATATATAGGTGCATATCTAGAAAAGACAGGTATAAGCATCCTTCAGGAGTCCATAACGAGACACTCCACAACAGCATCTTCTCCTCGGGTTCATCCATACAGAAGACCTTATTCTTATATCCACGGATCATAATGTCCATCAATCATATATCTAGAATATAGACTAAAATTAGACATACTTAAAAATAAAATAAAAAGAAAAAACCCACCCCATAAAAAATGTCTACCAAATATGGACTATATATACTGTATATAGAAAAATGCGGATTACAGAAATGCTGAAAAACCCAAGTTTTCATTAAGGCCTTGCGGGGCCAATGTGCCCAATCTGTAAATCCAACGGCTCTCACATTGAGCCAAGATTTTGCTAAGATCTCCTCCTCTTATTCCTAATGTCACTTGATCAATAGCTTTTATTACCAATCCTCTGGCATTACAATCATGAAATTCTTTAAAATGCCGAGGTAATGTTTTCAGCAAAGATATATCCTCACACGTTGCAGCTTTTGTAATGTCTCTGACATGTTCCCTAACTCTTATTTTTAATTCTCTTGTTGTTAGGCCTATATAAATTTTTTTACACGGGCATTGTGCGTGATAAATCACTCCTTGAGAGGAGCATGTCAGATGTTTGAGGATGTTGAACGTTTTTGTGCCATCAAAATTAGAAAATTTAGTTCCCTTAACCAGATTCAAACATCCCTTGCATAACCCGCAAGGAAAAAAGCCCTTACGATTTGAAATAACTGGTCCATTTGTATTAGAACTAGGAGATTCATAATGGCTCCTTACCAGGATATCCTTGAAATTTGCTGATTTTTCGCTACAAAAGACGGAACTGAAGGCAAAATAGTTCTAAGAATCGGGTCCACCTGTAAGACCTCCCAGTGTCTCCGAATAACATTAGTGAGATTTATCCACTGGTCATTAAACGTCGAGATAAATCTTACCTGTTCTTTGTCTTTGTTGTCAATATTTTTAGGTTTTCCGTATAAAAGCTGATTTCGAGGAGTTTTCTTGGCTCTCATATATCCTCTTTTAATACATCGACAGGTTATCCATATATGTTGAGCTGCGATCTATTTATGGGAAGCAATCCTTTTAGTAAATTTTTTTGTTGATTTTCAGTACCTTTTAAAATCGCTATTTGGGTCCTCTGTGAGAGCGCATGCGCTGGATCTCGTTCCTATACACTTCTAAAGGTGCCCACGTGTTGTACCGCTTGCGTACCAGCATGCGTTCCAACGGGCGCAATACAGGAAGTGACATTTCACTATGAGGAGCGGAGATCAGTTTCATGCGCCGTAAAGCACAGGGACCAATTAAAGCGCTAAGGGTCATCCTTTTCTGAGATCTCGATTGGCGCATGGATCAGTGGTGTCTATTATTTAAACCCCCACTTTGCCCACCTCTATCACGCCCCCGGAAGAAGCGGGAAAGCGAAACGCGCGTCGGGGTGAGGGTGAGATCTCTGGCTGCAGCTCTGCAAATGTTACCACGTTATCACGGCACTCCATGGTAAAGTATTGACTGAGGAAATTTTCCTATCATGTAATTATGTTATTACTATGGGATGTCAATGTGGACATTACAATTTATGCAGTATAGTCTTTACCTATGAAGTATCCCCCTATTGGGTGTTTTGATTATATATCATTCCATTGTGGATTTCATGTTACTATTTTACTAGCATTAATAAATTTTGTATTTTTGTAAGTAATTTTGGATCTCTTTGTGTTTTTGGGTTATATGAAAGTATATGCCCTTTTTGTGATAATGCTTTTTTATATGTTTGCTGTGGGCTGGTATCTCAATTAAAAAACCGGATCCGCCGCATTGCGGTGTTCATAGACTTTCATTGTAACAAAAGCCGGAAGCGCCGCATCCGGCGCTTCCAGCTTTTTCGCCGCAGACAAAAAACGTGACATGCAACGTTTTTGCCAGACGCCGGACGGCGACCAGACACCGGATCCGGCAAAAAACGGACGCGCCGCAGGGACATGCGGCGCCATCCGGCACTAATGTTAGTCTATGGAAAAAAAAACGCATCCGGCATTACATTTCGCCGGATGCGGTTGGACAAAAAAATGCCGGAGGGCGCTGTCAGGCGCAAAACGGATGTGTGAAAGAGGCCTAAGCTGCACTGCGATTTCCGGCCCCCAATTCAAAAGTTCAGTTTCTTAAAGAGACAGCGCACCTTAAATCAAAATGGCCGAAAAAGACCCTGCACAGTCTCCCACTGCTCAAACAGAGCAAATACAACCTGACACTGCCCATCATGAAGACCAGGAAGCAGAACCCACGCTTCCAGGAGACCAAGTCGTTCGACAAAAACGCTCTGTCAAACCAACCATAAAGGCTGTCGAAAATTATCACAATACGAAGGATGAGTACAATGACAACCTGGATGACCTATGGGAGCAAGTTACCTCCCTCATCTCAAGCGTCCAATGCCACAAAGATGATGCAGTGAGTTTACAGGATACTATAAGACGGCTAGAAACGGCCCATGGTAGATACAAGAGACTGTCTGCAAGGTACGCCGCCTTCCTTAAAGACTCTAATATTGACGAAGCCTCATCAGTTATGCAAAGTAGATTCCACAGACAGAAAAAGGAACGCCGCCGTGCAAGACGCCAAAGATAAAGCGGAGCTCCGTATTGCTCATCTGCAAGAATCAAGATCCCACAGGTCAGGTTCATCCAGACGCTCTTCTCGGTCATACAAATCATCCTGCTCAAGAACTTCAGCCCTCAGTGACATAATTCTAGAGGCCCGCTTAAATGCAGAGAGATCCAAACTAAGACGTTCCTTTACGGAAAATAAAGCAGAAGCAGAGGCTCAAGCAAAGATTCTTCAAACACAAATGGAGGAAGAAATCGCGCTAGCCGAAGTAAAAATGCTTGAGCAAGCATTGAAGCAAAACCTCGAACCGATTTGCCTACCACCACAGGAAGAAGACGACCCAGCTGTTCGTACCAGCGACTACGTGCAGAAACAGATATCTGCAGCGCACACCTTCTCCAGCAACGTTCAACCCAACATTGTGGAAACGTCCAAGTTGGCCCAACTTACGGTGCCAGTGGCACCAACAGCCTCCGCTGAAACCCAAGACCAACGCCATGATGCGTCCCCTCAGGAGCAGTCATCACCGCAAGACGACCACAAGGCGCACTCCAGCCCGCCTCCCCAGTTCAAGCATCAGTCATCAGAATATCCAGAGATTAAGCCACCACAGCTCAACCCTGCAGCAACATCATTTTACCCGGGAACAATTCACCCTTCCACACCACACAGCCTTTACGCCCAAGGGGCACCACAAGCTAACACGGTAACAAGGAGTGAAGGATCAGACATGTCCGAGTTTGCCAGGTTCATGGTGAGCAGAGAGCTAATCAACACCAGTCTCTCAAAAATTGACGACCGTGCAGAGAACTACAGAGCCTGGAAAGCAACCTTCAAGGCCGCCATTGCTGACCTCAACCTATCCGCGGAGCAGGAGCTCGACCTCATGGTCAAATGGTTGGGTCCAGAATCCACAAACCGTATCAAGAGTCTTAGGACCGTCTATGTGGGACAAGCTGAAGCAGGTCTTGCTGCCTGGCAGAGACTTGAAAGAACCTACGGCAGCACTGAAGCCATAGAAAAGTCCCTATTTAAGAGACTGCAGAATGTTCCAAGGATCAATCTTAAGGAAGCCAACAAACTTCTGGACTTAAATAATCTGCTTATGGAGCTGGAACTTGCGAAAAGAGACTCCCGTCTGTCTGGACTGTGCTACCCGGACACTGCCCATGGGGTGAACCCAATCGTCTCAAAGTTGCCACATAATCTGCAAGAGAAGTGGGCAGTGTGCGTCTCCAGGTACAAAAGGTCACAGGATGTCACCTTTCCTCCATTCATTCAGTTCTGCAAGTTTGTCGATGAACAGGCCCAAATGAGGAATGACCCTAGTCTAGACTTCCTGGAGTCCTACACTGCAGCTCCAGCAATATCCTCATCAAGGTATGAAAGCATCACACACAGACGCAAGGACCTGAGGAACAGTGTAAGTGTCAGGAAGACTAACCTGCCACCACCTGCAGTACCCGCTGATAAGCAGTACACTATTCCGTCAAGGGATAAATCTTTCAATCGTGAGTGTCCCATTCACAAAAAACCACACTCATTGAACAAATGTAGAGGCTTCAGGTCCAAAACCATGCAGGAGCGCAAGAAAATGCTCAGCGAACTTGGCTTATGTTTCAAGTGCTGCGCCTCATTAGAACACATGGCCAAGGACTGTTATTCTTCCATTAAGTGTGAAGAGTGTCATAGCGACAAACACCCATCAGCCTTACATCCAACCTCAGCCACCAGCAATCCAGCAGTCGCAGTGACCCCTAGTCCAGCAGCAAGCCATGGCGGGGAGCCACAGAACTACGACAAGTCTACCACGGCCGTCTCCTGCTCATGCTCAGAGGTATGTGGGGAGAACCGAAGTGCTAAATGCTGTGCCAGGATATGCCTAATCAGCGTTTATCCAGAAGGGAATTTAGAGAAGGCAGTAAAAATGTATGCCATCATTGACGATCAGAGCAATCGATCTCTAGCTGGACCTAAGTTCTTTGAAGCCTTTGGTATCAGGGGACCAGCAACACCCTACACTCTGAATACCTGCTCAGGTCGCATAGAGACTAGCGGTAGAAGGGCACAAGGTTTTATTGCTTCCCCTATCAACGGAGGCATAGAAATACCCCTACCTACATTAATCGAATGCAATCAAATACCCGACCAAAGGGATGAAATCCATACCCCGGAAGCTGCGTCCCACCAACCACACTTAAGGCACTTAACCAGCGTTATCCCACCTATGGACACAGATGCTGAAATCTTACTTCTGCTCGGCAGAGACAATTTAAGGATACATAAGGTCCGCCAACAGTGTGATGGTTCTGACTATGCCCCCTATGCCCAGAAACTCGACTTGGGGTGGGTAGTCATAGGAAATGTATGCTTGGCCGAACAGGAGTCAATTCCTGTAAGACCTACGTACGCCGGGATGAACGCACTACTTTCTGCAAACCATGCCCTCTTCACTACGAGGTGAAAGAGAAGCCTCCATATCAGTGGCGTAGCAACTGTTTGTGGCGCCCGGGGCGGCAAATTTTAGACCACACCCCTAGCCACACCCATTTCACTGGTCACACCCATATCCACGCCCTGACCACACCCACTTAGCACTGCTGATCACACTGTTTCATAAACAATAATTATAAACACATACCTCTCAACCGTCCCGGTTTTAGCGGGACAGTCCCGATTTCGGGACCCTGTCCGCTGTCCCGGCCAGGCGGTTTACTTTCCGCATTAGAATCGTACATACGGAAACCCCGGGGACCTCCCACACATTCTGGCAGCCACAAGTCACGTTCCATCGCTGACCTCATTTCCCCAGGATGTGGGGATCTCACCAGCTATGAGGCGCTCCATTCAATACCCGGCTCTCACTGAGCGAGACAGGCAGGATCTGGGGATCTCTTCATCTGTTGAACAGATCCCATGTTGAGATCCCCACATCCTGCTTGTCTCGCTCAGTGAGAGTCGGGTATTGTATGCAGCGGTCCGTACAATACCCGGCTCTCCAACAGATCCAGCGGCTCGATGCGTCGCCGTTCTGAAGACTCTCCCGAGAACGAGTTACAGTACCTGCTGCTGTAAGCTGACCGCCGGAAATCAGGTCAGCGGTCATTTCCAGCGTTCAGCTGACTTACAGCACGTCACCTCCGGTGGAACGTGACATGTGGCTGCCAGAACGTGTGGGAGGTCCCCGGGTTTCCGCATGTACGATTCTAATGCGGGAAAGTAAACCTCCCGGCCAGGACAGCGGGACAGGGACCCAGCCCTACACAGATAACAGCATTCGCTCTGTCCCCACGCAGACCCATGCACATAATGGCACCCCTCCTTCCCCCCTGCAGCCCCCAAGCACACAGATCCCGCAAGTAACAGGACCCTTGTACATGCCCGGCTCGCCTCTTTGTGGCCCTGTACACACACGGGTCCGCTCCACACACCTCACACGCACAAGGCTCCGCTCCGTACACCTCGTACACACACGGCTTCGCTCCGTACACCTCGTACACACACGGCTCCGCTCCGTATACCTCGTACACACACGGCTTCGCTCCGTACACCTCGTACACACACGGCTTTGCTCCGTACACCTCGTACACACACGGTTTCGCTCCGTAAACCTCGTACACACACTGCTTTGCTCCGTACACCTCGTACACACACGGCTCCACTCCGTACACCTCCGCTCCGTACACCTCGTACACACACGACTCCGCTCCGTACACCTCGTACACACATGGCTCCGCTCCATACACCTCGTACACACACGGCTCCGCTCCGTACACCTCCGCTCCGTACACCTCGTACACACACACGGCTCCGCTCCGTACACCTCGTACACACGGCTCCGCTCCGTACACCTCATGCACACACAGCTCAGCTACATCCACACTGTAAACCCCTTATGATCCCACATATAAACTTACCATCATCCAGCACCATGACGACCAAAACAGCAGTTTCCTGCACACAGGGGCCTGAAGATCATGTGACACCTAACTCCTCCCCTCCTGTGACCTCATCACAGGTCCTGCTACCACCTTTACAAAGCACAGCAATGGTAAATGCTGGCTGTGGAAGTTGGGAGGGCAATGAAGGGGTGCATATGGAATTGCTGCTGCGCTGCCCCCACACACACGTGCCGCCTGGGGCGGACCGCACCCCCCCCCCCCCCCCACGCTACGCCACTGCTCCAGATCCCATACAGCTGACCGATATCATCCCTTCTCCCTATGCAGACGACTTGGGAAGATCAGTGTTTCGTACCACTAAGGATGACAAGAAAGTGGTCCTGTCAATGGAAGACAAGGAATTCATCAAGATAATGGACAATGAGTTCCTTAAGGACGAGACTAACCACTGGATTTTTCCCCTACCAGGGTAAGGCTACCGAACAACCGTGAACAAGCGTTGTCCAGATTCAACTCTTCCAGCGCACACTAAGCAACAAACTGGAGATGAAAGAGCACATGAGGGGCCCTGTGCCAGTGTTTGCGCCCACAAGTGTGCCCCCCTGCTTGCTCAGGGCCCCATCACTTGCAATACTTACCTCTCCCTGCTCCACCGCTGTGACGTCTTCCGCGCTTCCTGACAGTGACATTCAGGTCAGAGAACACAAATTTGAATACCAGTTGCATGCTTAGACATTTAAACACCATGCACTTGCAAGCGTGGACGGACTACAAAACCTCAGGTAGCACACGTGCACCTGCTCCGACTGAGGGTAGCCAGCAATGCTACATCACTTCCTCCACTGTTAGCCCACCGGTTAGCACACACCCAGCAAGAAATGTTGAGGTGTCGTCGCAAGGCCAAAGCAGTCAGGGAATCCCAATGTTTTTCCAACAAAAAACTGAATCTAGGCCATCACTACCACCACCATCACCAACCCCCTCTCAGTCCGCCATGTCCACCACTAGTTCCCCCATATGCGGCTCTCAAGTCCAGCTCACCCTAGCAGACACTCTGAGGAGGACAAGAAAGTGCTCATCCTCTCATCCGCATACACTGGCTTTGAACGCCTACATTGCCAAACTGATCTCATTAGAGATGATGCCCTTCCGTTTGGTTGAAAGCGCAGCGTTCCGAGAGCTCATGGCCTATCCTGTCCCACGCTATGACCTACCCAGTCGGCACTTTTTTTCTAGAAAAGCCATCCCTGCCCTCCACCTGCGTGTGAAAGACCGCATTGTCCATGCACTCAATCAGTGAGTGGAAAGGTGCACCTCACAAGATGCATGGGCCAGTAGGCATGGCCAGGGCAGTTACGTGTCCATCACTGCGCACTGGGTTAATGTGGTGGATGCAGGCTCCACAGGGGACAGCGGCGGTGGGACAGTGCTGCCTAGCCCACGGTATAGGCAACAGTTGGCTGTAGGCGTTCGACCCTCCTCCTCCTCCAGAAGCGAAAGCTCGTCAACAGAGCGCAGTCGCATGAGCACTTCATCCGCAGCTGCCAGTGTTGCACACGAGGTGTCCCACTATCGAACAGCTAGTGGTAAGCGTCAGCAGGCTGTTTTAAAGATGATGTCTTTGGGCGACAACATACACACCGCGGAGGTACTGGCCGACTACTTGCAGCGAGAGACTGAGTCATGGCTGGTCAGTCTACATCTTGAGCCAGGCTAGGTAGTCAGTGATAACGGCCATAATTTTGTGGCGGCCACAGCCCTGGCAAAACTCAGACACATACCTTGCCTGGCTCACACCTTGAACCTGGTGGTGCAGTGCTTCATAAATAATTATCCTGAGTTACCAGCCACCTGATCGCTCCACCTCCCCAAGCACCGCCTAATCACATGCACATGGTTGAGAGGCTGTGCGAACAGAGGCAGGCTGTAATGCATTTGTGGAAGGATACACGGGCAGGCAGTTTGAGAGCAGACATCGAGTTGTCGGGTATGCAGTGGTCAAAGCTGAAAGACCTCTGTAAAGTCCTTCAGTGTTTTGAGGAATGCACACGGCTGGTAAGCGTAGACGACGCCATCATAAGCATGAGCATCCCACTTATGCGTCTGCCCATGCAAACTTTAACGCACATTAAGGACCAGGCGTCTGCAGCGGAGGAGGAGGAGGAGGGAAGCCTTGATGACAGTCAGGCATTGTCTGCTCAGAGAACTGTCCTGGACGAGGTAGAGGAAGAAGAGGAAGAGGAGGAAGAGGATGAGGGTGATGATTATTTTGGGGAGGAGGATGCTTCTCAGGGGGCAAGAGAAAATGTTGGCTTGCCAAGGTCAAGTACAGGGTTTGTGCGTGACTGGAGGGATGTGGATTTGGTAGAAAGTGCTCCTCCACACACCACTGGCAGTGCATCATTGACACCTGGAGCATTGGCCCACATATGTGATTATGTCTTGCGGATCCTAAAAAGGGACCCCCGCATTGCCAAAATTATAAAGGATGACGACTACTGGTTGGCCAGCATCCTCGTTCCACGCTATAAAGGCAAATTACAGAACATCATGCCACAGGAGAACCTAGAGCTAATATTGGCGAACAAACAAGCAACTCTGGTAAACCATTTGTTAGAAGCATTCCCAGCACACAGCAGTGGTGCAGGTTCTACCACGAGCCGTACTGGGCCAAATGGAAGAGGTGTTCGTGGTGCACACAGCCGCAGTGGCGTTGGAGACGGGGGTTTCATGACCATGTTGTGGACTGATTTCTCGAGTACCGCTCACACGACTTTTAATACTGCATCGATTGCAACAGACAGGAGACAGCAGTTGTCAACTATGGTTCAAAATTACCTCTCCTCCCCTATCGATGTTCTCCCTCACAGTTCATTCCCCTTTGACTACTGGGCCTGTAAACTGGACACCTGGCCTGAATTGGCACAATATGCCTTACAGGAGCTCGCTTGCCCTGCTGGTAGTGTGCTATCAGAAAGAGTCTTCAGTGCTGCTGGATCAATCCTGACAGAAAGAAGGACCCGGCTGTCAAGCCAAAATGTTGGTGATCTCACCTTCATTAAAACTAACCATGCCTGGGTTTCAAAGGATTTTGTACCACATTCCCCTGATGACACATAGGTTGCCAGCAAAATGGCTCGCTTTGTCCTCCTCTTCCTCCGAGTTCTCCAATTCCTCCATTTGCAGCTGCTGAACGTCCAGCCTACACCTCAACATATGCCAGTTTTTCCACCTCCCTAACTGGTCTGTACCCCCCAGGGCCGGCGTCAGCACCTGGCGCACCCGGGCAAGTGCCAGGACCCTGAGCAGGTGGGGGGGCCCACTCGCCGTCAGAGACACCGGCGTACTATGAGGGGCCCTGTGCCAGTGTTTGCGCCCACAAGTGTGCCCCCCCTGCTTGCTCAGGGCCCCATCACTTGCAATACTTACCTCTCCCTGCTCCACCGCTGTGACGTCTTCCGCGCTTCCTGACAGTGACATTCAGGTCAGAGAACGCGATGATGTCATGTCTGTGCGCCCTCTGCCTGAACAGTCCAAGTGCAGAGAGCTGGAAGATGGCGACGCTGAGGAGTCCAGAGTAGAGCAGTCCCCAGCGAGGAGAGGTATTTCATTTTTTTTATGTTTGGAGCAATATATGGGGAGCATTATACACTGGAGAATTATATATGGGGCCCATCATACACTTGAGCATCATAGATAGGGCCCATTATACACTGGAGCATTATATATGGGGCCATCATACACTGGAGCATTATAAATGAGGCCCATCATACACTGGAGCATCATATACGGGGCCCATTATACACTGGAGCATCATATACGGGGCCCATTATATATGGAGCATTATACTGACCCATCATACACTGGAGCATCATCCATGGGGCACATCATATACTGGAGCATCATATGGGGCACATTATATATGCAGCATTATATATGGGGACCTTTATATTTGTATCTTTATATGGGGCTCATCATACACTGGAGCATCTTATATGGGGCCCATCATATACTAGAGCATCATATGGGGTTCTTTGTTTATGGGGCATCATATAGGGCCCTTTATATATGGAGCACATATGGAGCCTATTCTGTATGGAGCATTATATGGAGCCCATTCTATATGGAGCAATATATGGGGCTCATTATTCTGTATAGAGCAATATATGGGGCTCATTATTCTGTATGGCGCACTTTGTGGTGCCCATAATACTGTATGTAGGACTATACTGTCCGTTTTTTGAACTATTGTAGAATTTACAATAGATATCACTCATGTAATGTAAGAAGTGAAGTATTTGTCATTGTACTATACCTATATTTCTCTGCTGTATCGGAGCATCATGAATTGTGGTATGTGTTAAAGGGGCCCACTGAGACTCTTTCTCCCGGGGCCCACAAAAACCTGGAGCCAGCCCTGCCTCCCCCCACAACTTTAGCCAAATAACCCCCAGTTTTCAATGCGTAACTATTATTATAAAGTAAATTAAGGTTGACAAGCTTAAAGGGAATCGGTCACCCCAATTTTGCCCTATGAGATAGGGCCACCGCCATCAGGGGCTTATCTACAGCATTCTGTAATGCTGTAGATAAGCCCCCGATGTCATCTGAAAGTGAAGAAAAACGAGTTATATTATACTCACCCATGGGTGATCCGCCGTCCGGTCGGGTCCGATGGGTGTCACGGTCCGGGGCCTCCCATCTTGTAGCGAAGCTGGCCTCTTCTTTCTGTCCCGTCGCGGTTCCTGCGCAGGTGCACTGCTCTGCTCTGGTGAGGGCAGAGCAGAGTACTGCAGTGCGCAGACGCCGGGAAAGGTGTCATGTGTGCATCGCCACGAAGATCGTCGCGGTTGCACATTCTGACTTCTCACAGCTGAGTTGCTGTTTCTTTGTGTTTGGCAGTTAGGGAGTTAATTCTGTCTGTGCTCAGTTCTGGGACTGGGTGCAGTTTCTCCCGGCTGCAATTAATTATTTGTTGATTGGTTTCCTTTAAATCTCTGGTTGTCTGTGTTGGGAGTTGCCAGTGAAATTCTTCATGCAGACCACAGATAGGATTGTATCTGTATAGACTTAAGTTAAAGAGCTCCTTAGTTGTTTTAAGCTCACCTTGCTTAGAGTTTAATATCCCAGATCATTTATGTTCCTTCTGTGTTTGAGTGTGTATGCAAGTCTGTGTTTTCTCCAGTCTGTCTTATATGTCTAATCTGTGTATTTAGCAGAGATCAGCCCATATCCCTTTGGTGGTAATCAGTATCCTTCTTAGGACTGATTACAGGGTTCAGGGACTGATAGGAGACAGGGTTAGGCTGGAGACTTGGACCTCTGAACCATTATCAGTACCTCCAAGGTGAGGGATTAGTTAGGACCCCAGTTTAGGGTCAGGTTAGACCCCCGGTCCTCCTCTTTCCTGTGACAGTGTAATCAAGTCCTCAAGATTAACCCTGAGTTCAACGGATATCGTGTCAGGTAAATCTATTCTATATTTACATGCTGATGTTGCTAATCTATATGTTGTATAGAGTGTTGTTCTTTTAAGAATAGTTTACTGACATCGTACACATATCATAAGACCGCGTGACAAAAGGTCAGAGAGGTCCGGCGCCTGCGCACTGTAGTACTCTGCTCTGCCCTCACCAGGGCAGAGCAGTGCGCCTGCGCAGGAGCCGCGACGGGACGGAAAGAAGAGGCTGGCTTCGCTACAAGATGGGAGGCCCCGGACCGGACCGCGACGCCCATTGGACCTGACCGTACGGCGGAACGCCCCTGGGTGAGTATAATATAACTCGTTTTTCTTCACTTTCAGGTGACATCGGGGGCTTATCTACAGCATTACAGAATGCTGTAGATAAGCCCCTGATGGCGGTGGCCCTATCTCATAGGGCAAAAATGTGGTGACAGATTCCCTTTAAGTAATAAGAATTGGTGTCGTTGGCATTGAAATGGGCACTGTAGGTGTGTTTACTGTATGCCACTCACTGCCGACTTTTATTCCCATTGACTTGCATTGGGGTAGGATTTCCAACTCCGACTCGACTTTTTCCGATAGTCTGCCGACTTCGTTCGACTCAAATTTTGGAAAAGTTGAGACGACCGAAACCCGACTCGACGCTCCCAGAGGCCAATTCGCTTATCTCTATTGAAGAGTGTGTATATATCTATAATATATATGTATATAATTGTTGGCAGCGGATTACTCACAATACTCTCCAAGCGTGTGACAACAGAACTTGTTTATTTAGGAACAATCAGGAACAATATATGATGAGTTTAATAGATCAGGAGTGAATCATTTGTGTGTTTCTATCTGTACAGCATCTACAGCAGGCTGCTTCTCTCATACACAGACACAAGAAAATAGGAAATACAGTCACATGCTCTACCTGTGTGAGCCTCTGGGAGTTTTTTTTGTTCAAACTTTATGAACACCAAACAAATCTAAAAATATTTAGAATTGAGAGTCCTCAGTGGTTGATACCTTTTAATGGCTAACTGTTAGCAATTCAGTTAGCCACTAAAAGGTATCAACCACTGAGGACTCTCAATTCTAAATATTTTTCTCTCTACTGGCTAACACGGTACAAAGATACACATCTTTCCTGCATACAAATCTAGCAACTAAACACTCATAGACAGGAATGGAGTTATTGCACCAAACATATTCTAACACCCCCACTCAACAACTACTTTTCCTGTTAGTCCCATTGCAGTTCTGAAGTCCACAAACTTGGCTCTTGATAATGGATTTGTCATACCATCAGCTATCATCTTGTCAGACTCGCAATAAACAAACTCGAGAACACCACATTCCACTAAGTCACGTAAGTGGTGATGTTTTACCTCACTGTGCTTAGTCCTTGCACTAATCTTCTCACTGCTGGCAAGATTAATGCATCCTTGGTTGTCCTCATAGATAACTGTTGGTTGAGCTAACGGCTTGCTGATATCTTCCAAAAGTTGTTTCAACAAAATTACTTCTTGACTTGCAAAAGCAGCAGACATATATTCTGCTTCTGTAGAAGATAATGTGACTGACACTTGTTTTCTGCTGGACCAAGAAATTGAATTTTCTCCTAACTTGAACAAGCAACCACTTGTTGATTTCCAATCACTTGAATCTCCAGCCCAATCTGCATCCACATAACCTCTGAGAGTGAGATCTGATGCAGATATCTTAAGATTTAGCATTTGTGTTACTTTAAGATATTAAAGAATTCTCTTACTTGCATTCCAGTCTCTTTGGCGTGGCTTGCTTACACGTCGGCAGAGAATTCCAACTGTGGCTGTGATATACGGACGAGTTGTGGTTGCTATGTACAGAAGTGCCCCCACTGCTTGTCTGTAATTCTCATTGCTAGGTAGCAGATCTTCTTCTCCTTCCAACTTTAATTAGGACGGATCTGTTGGTGTTGACGCACCTTTGGCTTCTGATATTACAAATCAGTTTAGTATTGCAGAAGTTTTAGAACTTTGGTTGAGAAGAAAATTCCCATCTTCCTCTTTCTGGACTTGGATTCCCAAATAATATGTCACATTTCCAAGGTCCTTAGTGTCAAAGTGCTGGTTGAGAATTTCACCTAGCTTTGCAATTTCTTTTTCATCTTGATGAGACATGATTACATTGGCTACATATAGGAGAACATACATTTAGGTCCATATATAGTTGGACAGAGACAACATTTATCTAATTTTTGTTCTAGACATTACCACAATGAATTTTAAACAAACAATTCAAATGCAGTTGAAGTTCAGACTTTCAGCTTTCATTTGAGGGTATCCACATTAAAATTGGATGAAGGGTTTAGGAGTTTCAGCTCCTTAACACCTTAACCCCAAGGGTGGTTTGCACATTAATGACCGGGCCAATTTTTACAATTCTGACCACTGTCTCTTTATGAGGTTATAACTCTGGAACGCTTCAACGGATCTTCGTGATTCTGAGATTGTTTTCTCGTGACATATTGTACTTCACGTTAGTGGTAAAATTTCTTCCATATAAGTTGCGTTTATTTTTGAAAAAAAACGCAAATATGGCGAAAATTTTGAGAATTTTGCAATTTTCAAACTTTGAATTTTTATTCCCTTAAAACAGAGAAATATGTCACACAAAATAGTTAAGAAATAACATTTCCCACATGTCTACTTTACATCAGCACAATTCTGGAACCAAATTTTTTTTTCTTAGGAAATTATAAGGGTTAAAAGTTGACCAGCGATTTCTCATTTTTACAACAAAATTTACAAAGCCATTTTTTTTAGGGACCACCTCATATTTGAAGTCAATTTGAGGGGTCTATATAGCAGAAAATACCCAAAAGTGACACCATTCTAAAAACTGCACCCCTCAAGGTACTCAAAACCACATTCAAGAAATTTATTAACCCTTCAGGTGCTTCACAGGAGCTGAAGCAACGTGGAAGGAAAAAATGAATATTTAACTTTTTAGCCACAAAAATGATCTATTACAAACTTTTTTTTTATTTTCACAAGGGTAAAAGAAGCAAATGGACAGATAAAGTTGTTGTGCAATTTCTCCTGAGTACGCCAATAGCCAATATGTGGAGGAAAACCACTGTTTGGGCACACGGCAGAGCTCGTAAGGGAAGGAGCGCCGTTTGACTTTTTCAAACTAAAATTGGCTGGAATTGAGATTGGACGCCATGTCGTGTTTGGAGAGCCCCTGATGTGCTTAAACAGTGGAAACCCCCCACATGTGACACCATTTTGGAAACTAGACCCCCTAAGGAACTTATCTAGATCTGTTGTGAGCACATTGAACCCCCAAGTGTTTCACAAAAGTTTATAATGCCTGGGTCTGAAAAATAAAAAAAACAATTTTCCACAAAAATGATTTTTTAGTCCCAAATTTTTGATTTTTCCCAAGGAAATTGGACCCCAAAAGTTGTTGTCCAATTTGTCCTGAGTACGCTGATACCCCATATGTGGGGGGGGGGAACTGTTTGGGCGCACGACAGGGCTTGGAAAGGAAGTAGTAACGTTTTGGAATGCAGACGTTGATGGGGGTCATGTTCCGTTTGCAGTGCCCCAGATGTGCCTAAACAGTGGAAACCACCCACAAGTGACCCAATTTTGGAAACTAGATCCCCTAAGGAGCTTATCTAGATCTTTGGTGAGCACTTTGAACCCCCAAGTGCTTCACACAAGTTTATAATGCCCGAGCATGAAAATAACAAATCCTATTTTTTTCCCACAAAAATTATCTTTTAGTCACTAATTTTTCATTTTCCCAAGAGTAACAGGAGAAATTGGACCACAAAAGTTGATGTCCAATTTGTCCTGAGTACGCTGATACCCCATATGTGGGGGGAACCACTGTTTGGGCGCACAGCAGAGCTCGGAATGGAAGGAGCACCATTTGACTTTTTCCAAACAAAATTGGCTGGAATTGAGATTGGACGCCATGTTGCATTTGGAGAGCCCCTGATGTGCCTAAACAGTGGAAACCCCCCACAAGTGACCCCATTTGGGAAACTAGACCCCCTAAGGAACTTATCTAGATCTTTGGTGAGCAATTTGAACCCCAAAGTGCTTCACACAAGTTTATAACGTAGAGCCTAAAATTAAAAAATCATATTTTTTCCACAAAAATGATCTTTTCACCCCAATTTTTATTTTCCCAAGGGTAACAAGACTCCAAAAGTTATTGTGCAATTTGTCCTGAGTACGCTGATACCCCATATGTGGGGGTAAACCACTGTTTAGGTGCATGGCAGAGTTTGGAAGGGAAGGAGCGCCGTTCGACTTTTTCAACACAGAATTGGCTGGATGCCATGTCGTGTTTGGAGAGCTCCTGATCTGCCTAAACAGTGGAAACCCCCAACAAATGACACCATTTTGGAAATTAGACCCCTCAAGGAACTTATCTAGATGTGTGGTGAGCACTTTGAACCCCGAAGTGCTTCACAGAAGTTTATAACGTACAGCTGTAAAATAAAAATCTTTTTTTTTTTTTTACAAAAATGATTTTTTCGTCCCCAATATTTTATTTTCACAAGGGTAACAGGAGAAATTGGACCCCAAAAGTTGTTATCCAATTTGTCCTGAGTACGCTGATAACCAATATGTGGGAGTAAACTACTGTATGGGTGCACGTCATGGCTCGGAAGGGAAGTAGTGACGTTTTGGATTGCAGACTTTGATGGAATGGTCTGGGGGCGTCATGTCGCATTTGGAGAGCCCCTGATGCGCCTAAACAGTGGAAACCCCCCACAAGTGACCCATTTTGGAAAATAGACCCCCCAAGGAACTTATCTAGATGTGTGGTGAGCACTTTGAACCCCGAAGTGCTTCACAGAAGTTTATAACGTACAGCCGTAAAAATAAAAAATCCTTTTTTTTTTACAAAAATGATTTTTTCGCCCCTATATTTTATTTTCACAAGGGTAACAGGAGAAATTGGACCCAAAAGTTGTTGTCCAATTTGTCCTGAGTACGCTGATACCCAATATGTGGGAGAAAACTACTGTATGGGAACACGTCGGGGCTCGGAAGGGAAGTAGTGACGTTTTGGATTGCAGACTTTGATGGAATGGTCTGGGGGTGTCATGTCGCATTTGGAGAGCCCCTGGTGCACCTAAACAGTGGAAACCCCCACAAGTGACCCCATTTTGGAAAATAGACCCCACAAGGAACTTATCTAGATGTGTGGTGAGCACTTTGAACCCCGAAGTGCTTCACAGAAGTTTATAACGTACAGCCGTAAAAATAAAAAATCTATTTTTTTACAAAAATGATTTTTTTCGCCCCCAATATTTTATTTTCACAAGGGTAACAGGAGAAATTGAACCCCAAAAGTTGTTGTCCAATTTGTCATGAGTACGCTGATACCCAATATGTGGGAGAAAACTACTGTATGGGTACACGTTGGGGCTCGGAAGGGAAGTAGTGACGTTTTGGATTGCAGACTTTGATGGAATGGTCTGGGGGCGTCATGTCGCATTTGGAGAGCCCCTGATGCGCCTAAACAGTGGAAACCCCCACAAGTGACCCCATTTTGGAAAATAGACCCCACAAGGAACTTATCTAGATGTGTGGTGAGCGCTATGAAGCCCCAAGTGCTTCACAGAAGTTTATAACGTACAGTCGTAAAAACAAAAAATCATTTTTTTTTTAAAAAATGATATTTTTACCCCCAGTTTTTTATTTTCCCAAGGGTAACAGAAGAAATAGGACAAATTACACAATAACTCTTGGGGTCCAGAGTACGCTGATACCCCATATGTGGGGGTAAACTACTGTTTGGGCGCATGGCAGAGCTCAGAAGTGAAGGAGCACCGTTTGACTTTTTCAATGCAGAATTGGCTGGAATTGAGATCAGACGCCATGTCACATTTGGAGAGCCCCTGATGTGCCTAAACAGCGGAAACCCCCCAATTCTAACCCTAACCCCAACACACCCCTAACCCTAGTCCCAACCCTAACCACAAACCTAACCCTAAGACACCCATAACCCTAATCCCAACCCTAACCCTAATCCTAACTTTAGCACCAACTCTAACCCTAACTTTAGCCGCAACCCTAACCCTAATGGGAAAATGGAAATAAATACTTTTTTTAATTTTATTATTTTTCCCTAACTAACGGGGTTATAAAGGGGGGTTTGATTTACTATTTATAGCGGGTTTTTATGATTGGCAGCTGTCACGCTAAAAGACGCTTTTTATTGCAAAAAATAGTTTTTGCATCATCACATTTTGAGAGCTATAATTTTTGCATATTTTGGCCCACAGAGTCATGTGAGGTCTTATTTTTTGCGGGACGAGGTGACGTTTTTATTGGTACATTTTTGAGCACGTGACGTTTTTTGATCGCTTTTTATTTAGATTTTTGGGAGGTTAGAATGAACAAAAATCAGCAATTCATGAATTTCTTTTGGGGGAGGCGTTTATACCGTTCCGCGTGTGGTAAAATTGATAAAGCAGTTTTATTCTTCGGGTCAGTATGATTATGGCGATACCTCATTTATATCATTTTTTTATGTTTTGGCGCTTTTATAGAATAAAACCAATTTTATATAAAAAATTATTATTTTTGCATCGCTTTATTCTGCGAACTATAACTTTTTTATTTTTTCGTTGATGATGCTGTATGGTGGCTCGTTTTTTGCGGGACAAGATGACGTTTTCAGCGGTACCATGTTTATTTATATCCGTCTTTTTGATCGCGTGTTATTCCACTTTTTGTTCGGCGGTATGATGATAAAGCATTGATTTTTTGCTTTGTTTTTTTTAATTTTTTTTAAGAGGTTCACTAAAGGGGTTAACTAGTGGGACAATTTTATAGGGGGGGTCGTTACGGACGCGGCAATACCAAATATGTGTACTTTTATTGTTTTTGTTTTTTTATTTACAGGAAAAAATGAATTTATTGGGGAATATTTTTTTTTTTTTATGATTTTTTTAAACAATTTTTATTTTTATTTTTTTAACTTTTTTACTTTGTCCCAGGGTGGGACATCACTGTATTTTAGCAGATCGCTGGTGTGACAGTGTGCACAGCACTTTGTCACACCAGCGATCGCTCTGGCATCGCTGCAGGCTTCTCAGTGCCTGCTTTCAGCAGGCACTGAGGAAGCCGCCTCCCTGCAGGACCCCGGCGCCATCTTGGATCCGGGGACCTGGAGGGAGGACGGACCCTCGGAACAGCGCGACACATCGCACTGCTCTGAGGGTCTCAGGGGAGCGCGCAGGGAGCCCCCACCCTGCGCGATCCTCCCCTGTGCTCCCGGTACACCGTGATCATGTTTGATCGCGGTGTGCCAGGGGTTAATGTGCCGGGATCGGTCCGTGACCGCTCCTGACACATAGTGCCGGGTGTCAGCTGTGATAATCAGCTGACACCCGGCCGCGATCGGCTGCGCTCCCCCCCCCGGGAGCGCGTCCGATCGCTGGGACGTACTATCCCGTCCATGGTCATACGGGCCCAGGTACCATGGATGGGATAGTACGTCGGATGGCAGTAAGGGGTTAACATGTGCCACCCTGTTTTTAAAGGGACCAAAAGTAATTGGACATTTGACTCCAAGGCTATTTCATGGACAGATGTGGTCAATCCCTTCGTTATGTCATTCTCAATTAACCAGATAAAAGGGCTGGAGTTGATTTGAGGTGTGGTGTTTGCATTTGGAAGGTTTTGCTGTGAACGAAACATGCGGTCAAAGGAGCTCTCCATGCAGGTGAAACAAGCCATCCTTAAGCTGCAAAAACAGAAAATAAACCATCCGAGAAATTGCTACAACATTAGGAGTGGCAAAATCTACAGTTTGGTGCATCTTGAGAAAGAAAGAAAGCACTGGTGAACTCATCAATGCAAAAAGACCTGGGCGCCCACGGAAGACAACAGTGGTGGTCTGGTGGATGATCGCAGAATAATCTCCATGGTGAAGAGAAACCCCTTCACAACAGCCAACCAAGTGAATACCACTCTCCAGGAGGTTGGCGTATCAATATCCAAATCTACGATAAAGAGAAGACTGCATGAAAGTAAATACAGAGGGTTCACTGCACAGTGCAAGCCACTCATAAGCATCAAGAATAAAAAGGCTAGGTTGGACTTTGATAAAAAAAACTTCTAAAAAAGCCAGCACAGTTCCGGAAAAACATTCTTTGGACAGATGAAACCAAGATCAACCTCTACCAGAATGATGGAAAGAGAAAAGTATGGCGAAGGCGTGGTACAGGTCATGATCCAAAGTATACCACATCATCTGTAAAACACGTCGGAGGCAGTGTGATGGCTTGAGCATGCGTGGCTGCCAGTGGCACTGGGTCACTAGTGTTTATTGATGATGTGACACAGGACAGAAGCAGCCGAATGAATTCTGAGGTATTCAGAGCTATACTGTGTGCTCAGATCCACCAAATGCAGCCAAACTGATTGGTCATCGTTTCATACTACAGATGGACAATGACCCAAAACATAAAGCCAAAGCAACCCAGGAGTTGCAAAGCAAAGCAGTGGAATATTCTTGAATGGCCAAGTCAGTCACCTGATCTCAACCCAATTGAGCATGCGTTTCACTTGTTGAAGACTAAACGTCAGACAGAAAGGCCCACAAACAGCAACTGAAAACCGCCGCAGTGAAGGCCTGGCAGAGCATCAAAAAGGAGGAAACACAGCATCTGGTGATGTCCATGAGTTCAAGACTTCAGGCAGTCATTGCCAACAAAGGGTTTTCAACCAAGTACTAGAAATGAACATTTTATTTACAATTATTTAATTTGTCCAATTACTTTTGGTCCCTTTAAAAACAGGGTGGCACATGTTAAGGAGCTGAAACTCCTAAACCCTTCATCCAATTTTAATGTGGATACCCTCAAATGAAAGCTGAAAGTCTGAACTTCAACTGCATCTGAATTGTTTTGTTTAAAATTCATTGTAGTAATGTCTAGAACCAAAATTAGATTAACTGTACATCCACTCCTTCGCTATATTTTTCTTATACAAACATGGATCAGCATGAGATCTTTTAAATCCTTCATCCATCAAAACTTTTTCGAGTTCCAAGCTCTTGCCAACTGCTTAAGTCCATAGAGAGATTTTTGCATTTTACAAACAAGGTGCTCTTCACCCTTTTTAATATATCCCTCGGGTTCACTCATGTACAACTCTTCTTCAGTGTCACCATGTAGGAAGGCTGTTTTGATGTCAAAATGTCTCACTGTCATCTGTTGACCTGCAGATATGGACATTAAAGTTCTGAATGTGGTTTGCTTCCCAACTGGAGAAAATGTAGCATCATAATCTTCACCATACTTTTGCGAGTACCATTTTTGCAACCAATCTTGCCTTAAACTGGTGAACTTTACCTTTGGAGTCATATTTGTTTTTGAAGACCCACTTACATCCGATAGCTCTTTTTCCTTCTGGTAGCTCAGTAAGCTTCCATGTCTGGAGTTGCTGCTTCATTAGCAGCATTTATCCACTTCTGCTTCTCGTGGAAAGGCAGTTTTTTTTGCATCTCTTGCCATGACTGTGGCTCTGGTTCAGGAAGTGTTCTCACCATATAAGAAAGGCATCTAGCTGGGATACCTTTGGCCTTTTTGATCTCCTGACTGGAGATTGACTAGGTTCTTCTGTGTCTTCCTTGGTGGCTTCAGAGCTTATCCACACTTCAATGTTTTTCTTTTCGTTGTCTGGGTTTGGTGATTGAGATTCTTGCTCTTGCTTCTTAGGTTGAATAACTGGTGTAACTTCACGGAATTTGAGTGATGCAGAGTTTTCATCAATCACTACATCTCTGCTGATTGATACTGTGTTGGTCTCTGGATGCAGGATTCTGTATCCCTTTTGAGTTTCGCTATAGCCCACCAGGACTCCTTGATTTGCGTGTGATTCCCACTTGGAACGTTTTTCTTTGGGAACAAACACAAACGTTTTGCTTCCCAATATCCTGAGATGCTTCAGGTTAGGCTTCTCGCAGTTCCATAGCTCATATGGAGTTTTATTTGTGGCTTTAGCTGGCACTCTGTTTTGAAGATAGCAAGCTGTCATGATGGCTTCTCCCCAATACGTTGTAGGTAGATTTGCATCAAACAACATACTTCTTCCGCTTTCACAGAGAGTACGGTTCTTTCTCTCTGCAATGCCATTTTGTTCTGGGTTGTAAGGAATGGTAGTCTGGAACACAATGCCATTCTTTTTCAAAATGGTTTGCACCTTACCACTTGTATATTCTGTTCCATTATCTGCACACAGGGTTTTTGGCATTCTTCCAGATTTGTTTAACAGCAAGATATTCTTCAAGTTTCTGTGGAACTTCATCCTTACTGTGAAGCAGGTAGGTGACTGTATATCTGGAGTAGTCATCAATAAATGTGAGAAAATATCTCTTCTTGCTAGGAGTTTGAACATTCATTCGACCACATATATCTGTATGTATCAGATCCAGAGGCTGTGCAGATCTAGTGGTGCTTATTTTAGGAAAGGATTTTCTGGACATTTTCCCTTTAAGAAAGCATGTGCACGTCATCATTTGACTACACTGGTTGATTTCAATACCATTTGCAAGTTGAGCTAGCTTCCTTACTGCTTCTGGGTCTCTGTGCCCAAGACGTCTGTGCCATACATGGATACAGTTCTTATGCCGATCTTGTCTAGCACTGTACACTCTTTCTGCATTTTAGCTGATAAAGTTTATCTTGGATTTATCCCTCTGCATGAGTGTGACCCTTCTATGTGATGATGCAGCTGTTATCTCTCTAAGTAACTACATTCCCCTTTTGCCTGAGCTTCTTTACTGACAGAAGATTGCTTTCAAGGCTGGAAACATAGAAAACATCCTTTATTGGGATCTTTCTGCTTTGTGCCGAGGAAACTTGACAGTGGAGGTAGCATCTCCTACTTCTTCTGAAGTCATATAGTGACCATTTGCTAAGATGACCTTTTCTGACTTGCTTTGATTAAGCTCAGTGAAGAAATCCTTATTTGTCATATGACTGCTTGCACCAGAATCTATACACCATATATGCTTTAGATATACACAGTATGACCAAGACACATGATTATAATAGAGCAACAGAATTTTCCATGTGTCAATATGGATATTACAGCTTATCATCCAATATAATATTGAACCAAATCATGAAACACGATGATCAAAAAAGCTATAAAAACAACATATTTATTGAAAATATCATAAAACAACATACACCAAGTTTTTAAAGAGGAAATGAGACAAGGGAAAATAAAACTGTACAGTGCAAATCGTGAAGCAACGCGCCCACACAGGTATAGGGTTTTATGCTAACAATATACAATACAAAATGTAGCATGTAATACTGCTGCCCAGCAGGAATGAATGTCAATACGCTGTTGTAGATGTTATATATAGGTGAAAATGAATACCAAATGCAGACATGTACAACTGTCACTTAGAGCCCAACATCATTAAAGCGGGACCTGGTATTTTTAGCAAAATTGCTATAGGGCAGAGAATGTGGCACCTAAATAGGTATATCAGCCCACATTACGTACAAAAACAATATCACTGCCCAACCGCTATAGATGACCATAGATACAAAATGGGACATACATGTCACTAGTGAGGTATAAATTACCTGTCACACAGCTAAGGTGCATCTGGTGAACAAACACTTAAACTGCCGCCTGACACTACCCACAATTAGCAAACCAAAGTAGTAATGGACATAGCCCAAAGAGGTATAATTACCAGTGGATGCGTCAGAACAGGCAAAAAGGAGGCAGCA
>JARQOD010000004.1:260061019-260095229 GCA_033576555.1 Oophaga sylvatica | reverse complement strand
GGCCCATATTTTACGGGGGCCCCCCCTTTATACAGCGGGGGCCCAAATTAAAAGCGGGGCCCCCATAGTTTCACGGGGGGCCCCATAGTTTTACACTATTTTCCAAATTATTTGAAAAAAGAAATTTTTTTTTTTGTTTTTTCCAAAAGGGTGGGTTTTTGGAAAAGACAGTCACCCCAAAAAAAAATCTCCCCGTTAGAGTATAACCCCAATTTTTTTTAAAAAAAACCCTCCTAATGAAAACAGTTTAACCCCCCAAAAGGAAAAAAAAAAAAAATCAAAGGGGCCCCTTTCCAAAATTAAAAACCTTGAATTTTTTGAACTTTTGGGGCATGGGGAAAGGGTGTTTTCCTTTTTTGTAAAAAATTGCCCCCTTTTTTTAAAAAACAAAAAAAAATCATTTGGGAATTTGCGGGCCTTAGGGGTTTACATTCATGAACAAAAAAGCAAAATTAAAATTTAAAAACCCTTTTAAAAGGAAAAATTAAAATTTAACCTTTTTGTTCCCCCTTCACAAAACTTTAAAACCATTAAACCCCTTGGGGAGGTTTTTTGGAGTTTTTCTTGTATTTTTGCATGAAGCTCCCAGAGTGCTGTTTTAAAAATAAACCCCGCCCTCCCCCCCCTTTAGATTTTTTTTCCCTTTATGATACCCCAAAAGGTTTTTATAGGATTGGGGGGCGGGGGAGATGGGGGCCACCCCAAAGAGTTTTTTCCCCCTTTTTTCCCCCTAAAAAACCAATAAATTTAGAGGTATTCTTTGCAAAAATGGATGGTGCATTGTCAAGAAAAAAAATGATTTTGCTCCTGAAGGCAAAAATTTTTGCTTTTTTTTTAAAATGGAAAAAAAATTGGGGAGTCAGAAACCTACATAAAATTAAAAAGGGCTTTTTTCACCTTCCGGAAAAAAAAAAAACCCACCAGCTTTTCCCCCTTATTTTCCGGCCCAAAAAAGACTCCTCCCCCCTTGATTACGTCGCAGCCTTTTGGGGGGATGGGGGGCCCTCCCCCAAAACCCCCCCCCCTACTCCCCCCCCCTGGACCATCCAGGGGGTTCTCAAACTCCCTAAACAAGGGGTGTTTTTAAATTTTTCTTCATTTTTTGTCCCCCGGGGCCCCTGCAAACCCCTTTTTCTTTGTGAAAAGTTTAAAAGGGGGCCGAATCATAGGTTTAAAAACCCCCCGCAAGCCCCTTTAAGGTCCCACACCTTGTGGTTCGAGGGAAAACCAGAGGGAAAACCGCAAAATTTTTAAAAACTGTTTGCTGGGGTTTTAATGGGTTTTTAGGGGGCGCTCTCTTAAAAACCCATGAACTTTTCCCGGCAAAACCCCTCATCGCCTTTATCAGCCCAACACCCCCTGTGCTCAGAATCAGCCACAAAAATCTTAACAAAAACGGGGGATCACCCCCTTTGTTTTTGGGGAAAAAAGGGGAAAGTTTTCATCCCTTGACCAAGGGATTGCACTATTTTTTGCTTTTCAGCAGGGAGAATTCCCCTTTTTCTTTCCCCCTTTTTTTTGAAAACCTTTTGGTGCTTAATAGTGTGGAAATCCTTTTTCCCCTTTTTTTTGGGGCCCCCTGGCAAATTAATTTTTACAGGATCTGAGTTTTATTTCAGTGATCCAAAAAACCTGAGACAAAATACCATCAAGGGGGTTCTTTTTAAAAAAAAAACCTATGACAAAAACCCCAAATTTTCATAATAATTTGGGGAAAACAGTTTATAGCGGGCCCCCCATAGTATATAGCAGGCCCCCTTTTTACAGCCCCATTTCCCCCCCCCAGGAAAAAAAAAAAAAACCCCCCTCACCTTCTCCTCGTGCCAGCCTCCCCCGGGGCCCCGTCTCTCGCGCCGGTACACAGTGAGTGGCAATGACGTCATCGCCACCGCTGTTCAGAGACAGAGGGGGGAAGATGGGAGAGGGGGGTCAGCTGCCTCTCTCTATCATGGTTTGAACTGCCCCGGCAGGCCCCCGGTAAGCAAAGCAGCGCGGGGGAGTCGGCGTTGGGGGGGGGGGGCCCCCCGCCTTACAGGCCCCCCCCTAAGCTGCATGATGTGCCCCTGCTGGCTGACCCTTGGAAGGGGGGGGCCTCAAAATTTTGGGGGGCCCCCGGGGCCCCGGTGGACGGGTTTCGGGTGGGGGGCCCCCCAATCCCCCGGGCCCCACGGGTTTTAAAAGGGTTTTCGCCAAAAAGGGCCCCTGGTTCACACAAGCAAATAATTGAGGGGAAAACGTCATAAAAAAATCCAAATAGTTAAAATAAGTCGGGGACAACACTAGGAAAGTAGTTTTTGGGAAAACGTCCAACATATCTTGAAACAACCGTAATTTTGGTAACCGTTCCTCAGCAAAATGGGGGCGCACCCTGGCCCCCGAAATGTGATCTCGGGGGGCCCCAAAATCCCCCAAATTATCAAAGGGAGCAGGCTCATTCGAAATATTGGAAAAACTTTTGGGGACGCAGCGACGAAATAGACGGTGGAAATCCCCTTTTACCTTCGCCTCAAAATGGGGGGCCCCACATTCTTCTGGCTTTTTTATCTGCAATCACGGATATGGCCCCCAAACCCCGGAAAAAACCCAAAATTGTACACCAGCTCGTGGTATTAAGATCATTGCGTATGTTTGTGACAAAGCTTAAAAAACCCTAAGCACAAAAACCCCAAATGAGCCTAAAAAGGGGGGGAGGGTACATTTTTGGGAGACCCTTAAATGGGGGTATGGCTGATTATTTTTTTTTTTCAGGCCTCAAAACTTTTTTTTGTCCATTTGGAAGCCCCCAAAAAAAATCGCAAGTCGGGGGTAAAGGGATGTAAACGTACGCTCAGATGTAAAAATCGCATCGCCCCGGGGAAAAGGGGATGACAAAAAAGGATAAAAGTTCAAAAATTTTTGTGCAAATCCCCCGATAAAAAAAGTTGATTTTTTAGCTTGGGTTTCCCCCCCTTAGGTGACGGGCCTATGCTCACATTTTGTCAAGTATTTTCTATTAGCAAGGCAAGATCATTCCCCTGTTGGCCCCATGTTCACCCGTTTTCTTTTTTGCCACTTAAAATCGATTTTTTAAGTCAAACCAGGAGTGATAAAAATGCAGAAGGGTGACGTGTTTTTTTGATTGTTCCACTCATTTTTAGCGAACATATAGGTGAAAATAAAATCAAAAGAATTTGAAGGCCTAACAGGAAATTTTTAAGCTTGCCTTGTTAATGTAAAATACTTGTAAATAATGCAACTCCCCAAATTGAATGAAAATCTTAAAGGGGACAAAGATTTTAATAACATTTGCCAATGGAGGTAATATGACATATATACAATAACCTGATACTTTTAAATTCCTGCTGCCACTAAATGACCCCCCCCTTCCTCCACTGGCACCTTTTTTCAGTCCCATGATTGTGCAGTCACTTCATGACCCCCCTTTCACACTAGGGACAGAGTTGGTTGCCCCCTTCAATGAATCAATGTAAGGACATTGGGACATTGGAATTGCAATTGGGGGCAGAGATATTTGAAAGGGAAATTCAGTTTTTTACTATGTTTTCACTTTTAGGATTTTTATAAAATACAAAAAACCCCCCACAATTAAATTTTTTAACAGTAAGTTTTTTGCTTTTTTTATTTATTTAATTGTATCAACGAAAAAATGCCCCCTTTTAAATAATATTCTGAAAACTTATATTAAAGAAATAAAAAAGGTTTTAATCCATGAAACCTGACCCAACAAAAAGGGTTTCGGGGGCACATCACAATAAGGAAAAGCTAAGTAAAGAAATTTTTAAATTTCGAATAAAAACATTTCTTCTTGTTTTTATCTAGATTCATTTCATTTTGATTGTGCATATTTTGATTTTTTTCCCCAAAGGATTCCCCCTTTTTCTCTGAAAGAGCACGCTGAGCGTTTCTATCCCCTTTTTGCATCGATTTTATTTTTAAAATCCCCCTTTAAAGAGTAACTTTGGGGCTTATATGCTTTATTTAAAAAACAAAAGTCCAATAGGGGGATCAAAGAGAGAGCCAAAACAAAAGCCCTTTAAGTGGAATTTCCTTTTTTCGATTTGTTTTGCGAAAGACCCCCCGAAAAACAGTTAAAAGGACTACAGTAGAAAACCAAGCAAAGTATGGTTGACTCCCCTTTCCCAATGTTTTTTCTTTTTAAACCAGTGCTTTTTGCCTTTTAATTTCTAGCAACAGGCACGTCTAACTCTGGGGTTTTATGCCCCTATGGATATATAAAAAGTGACTTTTTAAAAATGCTCCCGGTTGGGAAAAAAGTTATTATGGATTTATTTAAGCTTTGTCTTGCAATTAAGCAAACAGTCCACCAGAAAGCAACAAATGGGGTTTTTTTTAAGATTTTCTCGGGGTTTTTTCCTTGGTTTTTTTTTTTTTACTGACGTTTTAGTAAAAAGGATTTGCCTTAAAGGAATGAAACAGATCACAAAGTAGTATAATGAAGTCAAGACCGCGAATTTACTTTTTTTTAAAAAGAACTGCACATTTTTCAGTTCCCCGACAAGGCCAATTTTTCAATTCTGCCTGCATTTTATATTGTAATAATAAAAAATTTTTAATAATCCATGATTAAAAATTTTTTTTTGTGACACTTTTTTTCATGATAAAAATTTTTGGTCAATTTTTTTTTTTTAAAATTAAAAAAAATTTGACAAAAAAATTTTGGAAAGGCAAAATTTTGAACTTTGATTTTTGTCTTAAAAAAAGGTATACATAAAAAAAAAGATAAAAATATTTGCCATGCCTATTTTAGTCAGATCAAAATTAAAATATTTTATTTTAGAAATTATAAAATTATTTTTTAGGAATTTCCTTTTTGTATAAAACCCCCTATTTTTAAAAAAGGCCCCCTAGTTTTTAAAAAACATTCAGGAATTTGGCAATTTCAAGGATAAAAAAATAAAAGGAAATGGAAGAAATAAGAAAAATAGTTTTTTCCAAAAAGTTGTTTATTCCCCAAATTTTAAAAATTTTAAAAGGGGAAAAGCAGAAAATAAAAACCAATTGCTGTGCAATTTCTTCTGAGTACTCGTCCCCCACAGTGAGAGAAAACCATGTTTGGGCACAAAAAGGGGGTTGGGGAAGGAGTAGCCATTTACTTTTGGTGTAGTTTGGCAAAAAGGGGGAACCTGTCACTTGAAGGCCCCCGGTCCAAAAAAAAAAATTCCCCCCCAAAACCCTTTTTTGGAAACTCGGTACACACCCCAAATAATTTAATAGGGGGTGGGAGCATTTTAACCCCGGGGTTTTTTATTAATTTTAAAAATAGCCCAATTTTAAAAATTTTTCATTTTTTCCCTAAAATGTTGTTTTCCCCCATCCCCAAAATTTTAAAAGTTAAGGTGGGTTTTTGGGCCCCCTTGGGTGGGGTCCTTTGATTTCCCCAGCATGGTTTTTCTTTTTTTTTTGGGGGGGGGTTTCGCTTTTTCAAGCTCTAAAACTTATAAACATTTTAAAATTTTCCCCCTTGGGGGTAACAGTTAATAGGCTTGTTTTTTTGCAAGGAGGGGCTTTTTTTTGGTGCCTTTGGGGGTACAAAATTTTTATTTTTTTTTTACATTTTTTTGGCAAAAGAAAAAAAAAAAAGCTCAGGAATTGCTTCAATTCTTTTTGCACATTTAAATGCAAAAACGTTCAACTAGGCGATTTTTCTTTGGTTCAAAAAATTTCGTGATCAGAGTTATAATTAAATTTTTCATAATTTCCCCGGGGAAATACTGTTTAAAAAAAAAGGGTTTTTTTCCCCCTATTCTGAAACTGTAATTTTTTTTTTCCGTTGAAAGTGTGTGTTGGACTTTTTTTTTGTGGGTGAGTTGATGTGCGGTAAAAAGTGATCAAGCAATTTTTTTTTCAATCTTTATGATCGCGTGATTTTGGTTTATTAGTTTTTTTTTTGTTTTGCTACATCTACACTAAAAATTTTTTTTCAAAAATTATTTTTTTTATAGCACCCTTTTGATAGCTGTATTTTTTACTTGTTTGTCGGGGGGAGTACTATATATAAGGGTTTTTTTTTGTGCAAGAAATGCTTTCCTTTTTTTGTTGTGTGTTTTTTTACCCTTTTTTATTCCATTTTTTTGTTGTCAGTTGACAAAAAGCTTTTTTATTGTGTGTTTTAAATTTTCTTTTTCGTTAAAAGGGTTAAAAAATATGTCATTTTGAGAAGGGTTTTTGCCAGAATGCATCCAAAATTGTACTTTTTTTTCCTTTTTTGTTTTTACTGAAAAAAAGGTTTTTTCTTGCAAAACTTTTTTTTTTTTTTTGGCCTTTCTCTTTATTTTTTACAGTTTCCAAATTTTTTTTTTTTAAAAATTTTTTTTAACCCAGTATGGGGCAAAAATTTTTCCCAGTGGGGTTAAAAACTCTGTAATTTTGTTGCATTAAGGGGAGTGATGAGCGATTTTGTCTTTTCTCATTTTTTTCCCCAGCTCCGGGGGGCCCCGATATTTGGAAGTGTTTGGGGGCGGGGGATTTGCCGCCCATTTTTTGGGGCTACTAGACAGCTGAATACAGCAGGGGCCCAAAAATTTTGAGAATGCAAAAATTTAAATTTTTTTAAAATCTACTGCTTACTTTTTTCTAAGGGGAAATTTGCATATACTCAGAAGTTATAAAGAGTGTCAGCTTAAAGAATTACTTGAAAGTAAAATTTGGCTAAAATGAACTTTACCCCCCCCAAAAAACATTTAAATATTGCACCCGCTTAAAAAAAGGCCCCGAACCCTTTTTAATGTTTTCTCTTTTAACCGTGGGGTTTGTGGGGACATGCGGAGATCAATCTGCTGATTAAGTAAAATACACATGGCACTTTAAAAGGAGGTGGTGCTTGGCATAATTGTTTCCTTTGTTAACCAGGGGTTTTCCTAAAGAAACATGTGCAGTCTTTGCAATGCACAAAAATAGCTAACGGGAAGAGTACGCAGTAAAAATTGCCCTCATCAACAATCTATGCATCATCAAGAACTTAAGAGAGAGGTTCCTTGTTGCAAAAAGGCCCGGGCCCAAAAAGCCCGCAACGCCGGCCGTCTTTAAAAGGGGTTTCAGCGGGGGATGGGCTACCCAGTGCAGACTTGTCAGGGAAAGGGCAGGAGGTGTGGTGTCTCCCGCACTGTGGGTGGACTCTTGGGGGCAAGCCCGGTCCCCAAGGAGGGAAAAGAACCCTTCCTCCGGGGAAAAAATCTGGACAGACTAAATTTCTGCAAAAGGTAAGCAGGGGGATGTGGGAAAAGGGTTTAAAAATTTTTTTCTTGTGAACCCCTTTTTGATTGTTTGGGAATCGGGGAAAAGCCTCTTTTGGAGAAAAGGTGAGCGCTACACCACTTATTATGAACTGTTAAGCACCTAAAAAACCCTTCATTGGGGGTTGCTTTCCCCCAAGGGGGAATTTTGGGTTTTCCACGTTTTGTAAAAAACCCCATGAATAAAGAATGTACAAAAATGTCCAAGGCAACTTCCCAAACCCCTTCCAAGAGCTTTGGGGGAATCAACAACCCCTTTTAGCATGATGGAGCCCTTTTCCCAAAAGAAAGGGGTATAATAAATGGTCGGGAACAAAACGAGTTGGGGGGTCCTCCTGGAAACCCCAATTTCCCCCATTGAAATTTTGTGGAATCACAAAAAGGGGGGAAAAAAGAAAACCTTTTCTGACAAAATAAAGCATTTTTTGAGCAAGAATGGACTGCATCAGTCATGATTGGTCCAATTGATTGAGGACCCCGGGGAAAAATTGCAGAGACCTGAAGAAAGGGGTCAACACTAAAAATATTGACTTGCTGCATTAACTCTTTAAAATGTCAATATAAGCTTTGTTATATTTTTTTGAAAATATTTTGTCTTGATAAAACATCAAAAAAAAAACCCAAAAAAAAAACCGGGGGGCAGAATTGAAAAAATAAAATATTTGTGTCATTTCAAAACTTTTGGCTTGATGAAATGTGAGGTTCCCCCTACAAACAGGAAACCCCCAATTGTTCAGGCGTCTAGTGCTGCAATATGCAGTTGTGGCAACAGAAAAAAATCTCCGAGCATTCCCCCAAATATTGGAGACCCCTTTTAGCATGCCGGAAAACCCCAAAATACCCTTACAAATTAAAGGGGTATAGGCTGTCAATTAGAACGGAGGAGGAATGTCAGGTTTTCTTAGGGGGGACCAAAAGGGCCCTTTTGGTTTTACAAGAATTGTAGGATAGCTAAAAATAATCCCTTTTGCACCTCTTTTTTATAAGAAAAATAGTGATTTTTTTAAAACTGTAGAAATTTCTTGCTATTACAAATGTGGTTTCTCCTTAAAGCAGTTCCGCTTTCAATTGTTTAGATATGGATTCTTAAAAAGAAGGGTGAAAACAGTTTCTATAGAAATCGGAGTCCCAGGTCTCTCATACACTTGATTAAGCATTGAAGTCTAAAAATTCTTCTTATTCAAATTTATTAAATACTCAAAGGAAACGGACACAGTGAAAAAGCACAGCGGCAAAAAAAAACTAGCATTTTGAACGTGTAGCACTTAGTCTGCAGCTTTTTACACTATTCTAATAAAACCATCTGGGGGAAATTTGTGTTTTTGTTCATATTTTATTTTTGTTTAAACAGCAAAAATATCATGTAATTTTTTTTTTATTTTAATAAAAGGTTACCACAATTTTTTTTTTTTTATTTTTTTTAACTGACTGTTAAGAACCCTGATTTTGGACACCTACTTAATATACGAGTGTTAAGGTATTTTCCCCACGGTCATAAAGCTGCGGGTTGGCGCTGAATACATCCTCATCCCCAACCCGCAGCGGCAAGAGGGTAAATACAGGGGTGGGATTTGAAGAAGTCCCATCTCCACTATGCGTGTAGGCTGCCTCCGGCTTCTCTGTGGGCCACATCAGCGCGTCTTTGTAGAACCAGCATGCAAATTTTTCTTGCGGGGACCTCATTCTGCAAGATATAGCCCGTACAATGTATTGATGTGGTGATTTGCACGGTTAATGAATCATGCGGAATCACCTGCGTTCAAAAAACCGGCAGCACTTTGGACAAGCGGGGTATGTGCTGCGTCCAAAGCGCTGCCTAATACTGAGGGAACATACCCTTACAGATTTTCCTTGAAACTGTCAGTTTGTTTACCTACACGAACTCCTTTTTTGAAAATGGGCATTGAGGAGCTTGTTCCAGATGTCCTCAGTTTTCTTTAGGTGAAAAAAAAGTTTTCCTAGGCATTTTTTTTTAAAGAAGACCTGTCACTTGCTTAACAAATTTGAGTTTAAACGCACCCCTTATTTGATGGATGTGCAACCCACACTTTTTTATTAGAAAAGGTGAAAGAAGACCAAACCACCTAACCCCCACTCAATTTTTCAAGTCAAATTCCTCAAGGGCTTATTTTAAAAAAGGGTGGATGAGGATTTAAAATACATATAGGAAGGGACACGAACTAAAGGAAAACTTAAAAAAAATGAATAAATTTATATGCAAAATCAAATATTAGAAATGTTTAAAACAGAAAAATGGGCCCCAGTTTTTATGGTAAAAACAAATCATTATTTTTGGTTCATGACCATTCCACACACAGCCAAACAACAGATTCAGCATTGAAGTGAGGCAAGCGTTACTTTTCACATCATTTAATTGCATACCAATTAAAAAATGAACAAGTGTATGTCACAAATGCCCCACGGAAGGCCCATTGGACCAATGCAATACATGTTAGGGATGTGCTCACATTGAGTATTTGGAAGCAAAATTTCATTACCACTTTGATCACCTGGCAGGTAAAAACACAGCTTGCATTTTTTGTGCATTTTCAATGCGATTTTGCATGCGTTTCCGTGCGTTTTCTAAAATTTTTTGGACAGCAATGCAGCGAAGAATTATATAGAGTAAATAAGTTAGATAATGAAATAACAGACAGACAAATAGACATAAGACTATAGCCAGACATATATACATTACCTTATTTTTCGGATATAAGATGCACTTTTTTCCCAAAAAATGTTTGGGGGGTTGTAGTCCGATGTACCTCCTTTGGCGTATGGGGGGTGGGGGAGGGGCAGCAACAGAGCAGCGGGTCACTGAAAGCAGGGGCAGGCAGCTGCGGCTAACCTGTTTTCAGTGCTAAAGAGAAAAAGAATATCATCATTCCACTCCCATGGTTGGGCCCGTCTAAAGGAATGAATATTCACTCTCTCCAAAACCATGGTGTGAAATGCATGAATATTCATCCCTTTTTAGCGGCCACGTAAAGCACGGACTCATGAAGCCAGCGTCTGCGGCTAACACAGTGCTCACATTAAAGAGCAATAAAATTCACTGCTCTCCAGCAAAAGTCCCGGCATGGAGAGCAGTGAGTATTCTGAATCTGTCCTCAGCTTGTAAGCAGAGCATGAATTCCCTGTCAGTGTTGCTTACAAGTTTAAAAAGCAGCTGCTGGCATCGAAACAAAAATGCTTTGAGGGAGCGCAGGGAAGGTAAGTAAAATGATTTTTTCTTTTTTATGTTTTTCTGATAGGGGCCAGGCATACCAGTATGGAATGAGGGCCATTCATACCATAATAAGAATGGGGCCATGCATACCAGGATGGAGATGGGGGCCCTGCATCCCAGGATAGGGATGAGGGGACCATGCCTACCAGTATAGAGATGAGGGGGCCATCCCTACCAGGCTGGGGATTGGGGGTCATGCCTCCCAGGCTAGGGATAGGGGGCTATGCATACCATGATAGGGATGAGGAGGCCATGCATACCAGGATGGGAATGAGGGGGCCATGCATACCAAGATGGGGATGAGGTGGCTATGCATACCAGGATGGGGATGAAAGGGCCATGCATACCAGGATGGGGATGAGGGGGCCGTGCATACCAGGATGGGAATGAGGGGGCTGTGCATACCAGGATGGGATGAGGGGGCCATGCACACAAGGATTGGGATGAGAGGGCCATGTATACCAGGATAGGGATGAGGGGCATGTATACCAGGATGGGGATGAGGGGACTATATATACCAGGATAGGGGAATTTAAGTGCAGAAATGACCACATTTTTTGCCTTAATGTTTTTCTAAATTTCTCCTCTAAAACCTTATGGTCGGTGCATCTTATAGTCTGAAAAATATGGTAATTGCACAACCCCAGCAAAAGTAAGGCAGACAGATGCAACTGATATTATCAGACTGGGAAGGTCACTAGTTGTTGGCACTTCCCAAACTATAAGTACCAGCCTGCTGCCACCCCAGAATTGGCGCATCACATTAGGCTCCATAGTCTTTGCACGGAGGATTTGATAGACTTCGCTGGATTCGCTTGGACAACATTGGATTTAATGGACTACATCGGACCTGTGTGGGAACTTTTTTTTTTAATAAAGTGGTGAGTGAGGGACATAGTCTTTGATTTATTTCTCTGTGTTTTATTTGTATGTTTTTTTCATATTTCCAATTGTGGACTACGTCGGATTTCGGTGGTCTACGTCGGACCTACGTGGAATAATTTTTTTTTCTTCATAAAATGGTAAACCAGGGAAAGAGTGGGTGAGTGTTTAACTAAATAAAGATATTTTGTCTGCTTTTTCTTTTTACTTACTGGATTAGTAATGGGGGTGTCTGATAGACTCCTCTCTGTTACTAACAACAGGACTTGTCACCCATATTTTTGGACAGTTCACAGCTAATATCAACCCAAAGACCAATTACCCTAATTGCCACTGCACCAGGCAATCAGGAAGAGCCAAGATGAAGTGCCAGAATTGTCGCATCTAATGTGATGCACCACTTCTGAGGTTGCTGCTGTGGGCTTGAATTTTTAGGCTGTTAAGTACCAAATAACCATGTCTCTTCTCATCCTGATAATATTAGCTAACTGCTGTCTGCTTTACCTTTACTGGTCATCAAAAATGGGGGGAGCAGTTCTCCCATAAAATGATTGAAATTGCACATGTCTTGTTATATACATGTGTATTATTTTTGTGTGTATTGGTACAACACAAAAAAATGAGAAAAAAAGGCAAACAGGACTTAATTTCATACAAAACCTCAGAAATGGAAAATTGTTTCTCACCTTTCCAAAATTATGGGTAAATACCTATGTCTCAAGCATGTGATGCTCTTTTAAACTCACCTGTGGCAAGTAACAGGCAAGAAACAGGTGAGGGCAATATGAAGATCACATCTAAAACCAGATTAAAAAGGGAGAAGTTGACTCAATCTTTGCATTGTGTGTCTGTGTGTGTCCAGAGATCTTGATGTTCCTATGTCCATGGTGCGCAACATAATCAAGACGTTTACAACCCATGGCACTGTAGTTAATATCCCTGGATGTGGATGACAGAGAAAAATTGTTGAAAGGTTGCAGGATAGTCCAGATTGTGGATAAGTAGTCCCAATCAACTTCCAAAGAAAATCAAACTGTTCTGCAGGCTCAGGGTGCATCAGTGTCAACACAAACTATTCATAGACATTTGAATTAAATGAACCGCTATAGCAGGAGACCCAGGAGGACGCCACTGTTGACACAGAGTGTCAAGGCGGTAACTCGCATGCCTTCTCTGCCACCCCACTCACCATAGTCACTGTGCAGCTCCTCGTGTCTGGTCTACTCTCTGAGGTGTATCTGTTTCTACACTTCTCTGCACTGCTACAAATGCATGCTGCTTCCATTTGACCTGGGGAGTGATCTGTCTGTACTGGAATTTAACCCTAATGTGCCATGAAAAATTAGATTCCCCAGCCTATCCCATGCGAGCAGGCTCTATTTAAAGCAGCTCCTCGCACTACCCTTTGCCCGAACATTGGTGCCTAGTGAGTTCATCTGTAGAGTGTCCGGTTCACGTGTTTACTTGTACTGATTAACTCTTACTGACCTGGCCTATTTACCTATCCAGTCTGACCTTTCTACTCCTGACCTCGGCTATATTTACTGACCCTGTGCTGCCTGCCCCGACAATGGACCATCTGACTGCGCTTTTGTCTGTGCCCTCCTGTACTGCGAACTTATGCCTGTGACCCTCTGGTCAGCTGCTTCAGTCCCGGGGACTGCCCAGGAGTGGTACCTGGCAACTTCCTGTGACTAGGCCTATTCTCACCATCAGAGGCTCTAGCAAAACAGGTAGTTTCCTAGTGACGCTTCTCTAGGGTAAGGCCGGCCTATGGAGCTGTGGGTCCACATCCACCAGCGTTACACAGAGACATAAAAAGCTTGACTGCAGCTTCCCAAAATGTACGTGAGTAAGCCAAAATCCTTGAGGGAAAGCGTTTTGTTGACAGATGAGACCAAGATAGAGCTTTTTGGTAAAGTACATAATTTTACTGTTTACCGAAAATGGAATGAGGCCTACAAAGAAAAGAACACAGTACTTACAGTCAAATATAATGGAGGTACAAAGAAGTTGTGGGGTTATTTTGCTATCTATGGCACTGGGTGCCTTGACTGTGCAAACAAATTAAGTAGCACTCTGTAGTGTAAGCATGAAATATATGAAATTTGAATTGCATTTCTGCTCTAGATAATAAGAATAAATGGAGATGCTTAGCACATAATTTGGCCAATACATGCATGTTCAGCAGTCAACGACAAGGCAATATCTGGTTGCAGGGAACCTATCTAAGGCCGGGGTCACACTTGCGAGAGTGATGTGAGAAACTCACGCGAGTCTCTCGCATCAATGCCCAGCACTGCCGCCTGCACTCAGGACCGGAGTGTGCGGCTGCATGTATTTCTATGCAGCTGCACACTCTGGTCCGAGTGCCGGGTATTGATGCGCGAGTTTCTCGCATCACGCTTGCAAGTGTGGCCCCAGCATAATGAGAATCCTCTCATAGGCTGAAGCCTGCATTTATGAGTGGGTAGGTCCCTGATTCAAATAAACCGCCACGGGCTGGTCGATGGAATGCTCGTGATTAAAGCAAATATATAAATAAAAAAAGACTGACTACCACTTCCAAACAGAAAAACTAGTGTGTACTAGTGCGAACTAAGCATGAAATATATGAAAAAATGAAATACATAGGTAAAACTAAAATATAATAAATTTCATATATTTCAAGTTTACATGCTGTAGCACTACATAGTGGAACTTAATTTGCTTGTTATGCATAGAGATGGCTGCTCTTAGTTCGCACCTGCACACACAAGTTGTTCTGTTTGGAAGTGACAATCAGTCTTGTTATTTGACTGTGTGTGCAAGGCATCATGAAATCTAAAAATTACCAAAGGATGTTGGGTTGCAATTTAGTGTCAAGTGTCAGAAAACTGGGTTTGTGTCCCAGGACTTCTAGCAATACAATGACCCAGAAGCACCCAGAAATGGATGGATACAAAGCAATGGAGAGTTTAGAAGTGGTCTCAGCATTGAGTTTGGATCTAAACCCCATTGAATACCTGTGGAAGAATCTTTAAATTGCTGTTGGAAGAAGGCACTCAAATATGAGAGACCTGGAGCAGTTTGCAAAAGAACAGTGGTCCAAAATTCTAGTTCAGAGGTGTAATAAACTTGTTGATGATTACAGTCATGGCCAAAAGTTTTGAGAATGACACAAATATTAATTTTTACAAAGTCTACTGCTTCACTTTTTCTAATGGCAATTTGCATATACTCCAGAATGTTATAAAGAGTGATCAGCTTAACAGCAATTACTTGCAAAGTCAATATTGGCTAGAAAATGAACTTTATCCCCCAAAACACATTTCAACATCATTGCAGCCCTGCCTTAAAAGGACCAGCTAACCTCTTTTCAGTGATTGCTCCATTAACACAGGTGTGGGTGTTGATGAGGACATGGCTGGAGATCAATCTGTCATGATTAAGTAAGAATGACACCACTGGACACTTTAAAAGGAGGCTGGTGCTTTGCATCATTGTTTCTCTTCTGTTAACCATGGTTATCTCTAAAGAAACACGTGCAGTCATCATTGCAATGCACAAAAATGGCCTAACAGGGAAGAGTATCGCAGCTAGAAAGATTGCACCGCAGTCAACAATCTATCGCATCATCAAGAACTTCAAGGAGAGAGGTTCCATTGTTGCCAAAAAGGCTCCAGGGCGCCCAAGAAAGACCAGCAAGCGCCAGGACCGTCTCTTAAAAGTGTTTCAGCTGCGGGATCGGGCTACCAGCAGTGCAGAGCTTGCTCAGGAATGGAAATAGGCAGGTGTGAGTGCATCTGCACGCACTGTGAGGCGGAGACTCTTGGAGCAAGGCCTGGTCTCAAGGAGGGCAGCAAAGAAGCCACTTCTCTCCAGAAAAAACATCATGGACAGACTGATATTCTGCAAAAGGTACAGGCAGTGGACTGCTGAGGACTGGGTAAAGTTATTTTCTCTGATGAATCCCCTTTTCGATTGTTTGGGACATCAGGAAAACGCCTCATTCGGAGAAGACAAGGTGAGCGCTACCACCAGTCTTGTCTCATGCCAACTGTTAAGCATCCTGAAACCATTCATGTGTGGGGTTGCTTCTAGCCAAGGGAATCGGCTCTCTCACAGTCTTGCCTAAAAACACAGCCATGAATAAAGAATGGTACCAGAATGTCCTCCAAGAGCAACTTTTCCCAACCCTCCAAGAGCAGTTTGGCGATCAACAATGCCTTTTCCAGCATGATGGAGCACCTTGCCATAAAGCAAAGGTGATAACTAAATGGCTCAGGGAACAAAACATAGAGATTTTGGGTCCATGGCCTGGAAACTCCCCAGATCTTAATCCCATTGAGAACTTGTGGTCAATCATCAAGAGACGGGTGGACAAACAAAAACCTAAAAATTCTGACAAAATGAAAGCATTGATTGTGCAAGAATGGACTGCTATCAGTCAGGATTTGGTCCAGAAGTTGATTGAGAGCATGCCAGGGAGAATTGCAGAGGTCCTGAAGAAGAAGGGTCAACACTGCAAATATTGACTTGCTGCATTAACTCATTCTAACTGTCAATATAAGCTTTTGTTACTCATATGTTTGCAATAATATTTCTGTCTGTGATAAAAACATCTGTCAAACACACATAAAAACCAGAGGGCAGCAGATCATGTGAAAATATAATATTTGTGTCATTCTCAAAACTTTTGGCCATGACTGTATAGGAAGCAATTGATTGCAGTTATTTATTCCAAAATGTGTGCAACCAACTATTAAGTTGAGAGTGCTAACAATTTTGTGCAGCCAATTTTTGGGGATTTGTATGAAATTATATACAATTTGCCATTTTTTCTCTGTTTTTTGTGTTGTTCCAAAACGCATAAAATAACTAAACGTGTTGTGACAGTGTCACTGGTTTTATATGTGAGGGGAGGTATGTGTCACACAGGATGCTCTCCTGTGTGAACTAAGACCTGCTTTATTATCTGCCAGCATGTTATATGCTGGTAGGTTTACTCTGTTAAAGGGTGTGGCTAAGCAATGTATAAAAGCTCAGTCCTGTTTTTTTTTCTCTGGTGTGGTCTGGACAGGAAAGTCTCCAGACAGGATAGTGGAAGCTGCAGAGCTTTCCACAAGGACTTTAGCAGTGCAGTTTATGCTACCGAGAGCGGGCGGAACCCACTCATCTATGGACTGAGTTATTGTTTGTTTTTCTTTATGTTTTTCCCGTTTAAACCCAGCGGGTCATGTTTACTTTTCCTGCGAAACCTGCATGAGTTTATGGCTGATAATAAACCAGCAGAAAGAAAACCCAGAGAACGTGTGTCCTGAGTCTGCCTTCAGGAGAGCCGAGCGAGTCGTCTTGCCACAGTATGGTGTGAGAGTGCGTGCAGGATTCCAGGAACACGTGTACCTGCCACAAAGACCAGTGGATGTCCTGGGTGAAGGCTGCCAGACAGCTAGAGAAGTCCGGCAGCATGGAGGAGCTCGTTAAGCACCTGGTCCAGGCCCAGCAGAGCATACAGCAGCAACACCTACAGAGCCAGCAGAGCATACAGCAGGCCCAGCAGAGCATGCAGCAGCAGCACCAGGAGACGACCAAACTGTTGCTTCAACAGATCCAGTTGCAGCAAAAGTCGCAGCAGCAGCACCAGCAGGAGGCGCAACAGCAGATACAGCTTTTGGCAGAAGCCATCCAGAGCCGGGCGGCCACCCCAACCCCAGGGCCGACGGATGATTCTCACGTCAGGAAGGCGGTAAGGCGGGCCATACAGAAGATGACCCCTGGGATGATGTAGAAGCATTTCTGACTGTTTTTGAGAGGGTGGCTGATCGGGAGAGACTTCCACCAGCACAGTGGGCAGAGGTTCTGGCGCCATATTTATCGGGTGAACCCCAAAAAGCGTATTTTGACTTGGCGCTGCAAGATGCTAAGGAGTATCCCAAACTAAAGACAGAGATCTTAGCACGTCTGGGAGTAAATATGGCAGTAAGAGCCCAGCGAGTTCATCACTAACCACCTTTTGGATGGTGGCCGTCCTGTGTGTGGTAGTGCTCCCTGTGGTCGCTGTGTCGCCTGCCCGAATATTGATCGCACTGATATATTTTTTAATTCAGAGGGCACTAGGACCTACAAAATCAGGAGACACATTTCATGTGTCTCTAGATATGTAGTTTACTTTGCCCTATGTCCCTGTGGACTTATATATGTTGGCATGACAACACGCCAACTAAAAGTACGGATACGTGAACATGTGCTGGGCATTCAGGCGGCCGCCGACCACGAGGATCTATCCACACTTAGGACGTTACCACGCCATTTCAAGATCCACCATGATAGTGACAGTTCCCTTCTAAGAGTTAGGGGATTGATATCATTGATCCCGGTGCACGTGGTGGGAATATGACACAAAAAATTGTCTCAATGTGAGACGAAATGGATATGGACGTTGGATTCTGTCCATCCCAAGGGTCTTAACGAAGCCATTAGCTTTGTTCCTTTCTTATAAATAGGTTCACCTGGGCTGTCCTGGGTTGGTTCCAGTCTTTGCACATGACGTGTTTCATTTATTGATTTTAAGTTCTTTTTAAATAATTTTTTCAGCTTAGCTTCTGCATCAATCCTACGCATGGCAACAAGTTTATACATTCCTAGATGTTCTTCCTGTGTGACCAGTCTTGCCTACTATTGTCATTGGAGTGATTGACTTTTGGCCTGGGAGATTTCTTCAATCAAGTGTCTAATTTCAAGTCATCATATTTATCTAATTCATACTTATTATTGTATATATCTTTGCATGTCTGTTATATGTATTATTATTTCTATATTCGCATGTGATTGATATTGCTGATTATTGATGGCTGATAATTATATTGGTTTACCTTGGCTGTATATTTATATATCATCTGTATGCCACAGTTCATCTCACTTGCCCCGTCTGCCTGTTTGCACGCGCATGCGCTGTGGCGCCGGTTACGAGCAGCCGCTTTCGGCATCTAGGTTGGCATGGTGATTAGTCGCCTCTTTGTGACGTCACCGGCCATTTGATGCCGACGCGGCCGTGCGTCCTGGGTTTCCACGGTGGCGTGCGCGTCATCACACGGGCGGGTGTGACGGCAAGTGGGTTTTCTAATTTCACTTTCTGGCTGTCTCCAAGACCAATCACTGACACATTATTGGGCTGATGACGATTGGTCTTTTTGAGCACATGATTCCAATAATCCATGCGATTGGTTGAAGCAGCGTTTTTATACCCCTGTTTTCCTACTTCCCCCACCCCTTGAAAAAGGCACATATCGCCGAAACGCGCGTCGGGGAGGGCACGCTGTGGAGGTCCTTATTCCAGGCTATTGCAGGTATATCTTCTGCTCATTACATTCAGCCTTGATATCACTAAGATATAACATTGGACCCTGTGGGAGCATTTGTGTGTGTCATTATATACAGGCTAATTATAGTGAACTCTTTGTGTGTCATGATATGTCTGACTATTCACATTAATGTTATTTCAACGACATGTCATGACATATTGTGTTATATTATTTACAAACACTTGTCTGTATTGACACATGTATTTTATCAATTTTGTCATACATATATGTAAATTACTTTGTTACATCTTTAAGCTCCCCATTCCACCTTGTTGCCCCTCATCTTCTTGTGCATTGTTTGGCATCAGCCCCTGTCCCTTCCTTTTACCTTGTATCCTGATAATTGTAATAAAATATATATTTTTGTACCATTGGCAAACTCTCCTTGGAATTTATGATCGCAATTTTTCGTTTGTATGTTTCTATTTTTGGCGATTTTTTCCTTAAACATGTCCCTTACTTTGCCCATATTATCCAATATTTGACATATATCTTATTGGTTGTTATTTGTATTGGGTTTTTTCCATGAAGTATTTATGTTATTTGAGTTCATCACTGGGCATATGCTAGCAACAAACCCCCTCGTTCGCAGATGTATGACCTATTGCATCTTGTTCAGAAGTGGCTACAACCGGAGTCCTCCACTCCGGCCCAGATGGTTGAGCAGGTGGTGATTGATAGATTCATGCATTCCCTTCCCAAGTCGGTACAGACCTGGGTTGCCCAGGGTGATCCCCAGAACGCAGATGACTTTATCGGCCTGGTAGAGAGGTACCAGGTAGTTGAGAGATCTCTTGGGAAACCGGATGCAGTCATTTCTACCTACTGGGATACCCAAAAGGGGGTGGGTTCACCACGGAAGGGGTCTAGAGCCACCACTGGGGGGCGTCCCACTCCTATTGAAGGGGCCTTTAGAACAGTTGGGAAAGATATAGTTTGCTGGCGATGTCACAACCCTGGACATGTAGCCGCCAAGTGTCAAATATCCCCTGAGCCCATGGACTGCAGCCTAGGCAGACGGGTCTCCTATTATGCCTATCCAGCCTGTAGCGTGGACTGTCGACCCGGCAAGGGACCGCAGGCGTGTGCAGTATCCATTAATGGAATAAAAGTGCTTGGGCTGTTGGACTCCGGGAGTCTGGTGACCTTGATCAGAGCATCCCTTCCCCACCAGTTGATCCCTTCCAAAGCTCTGGGTGTTCGGTGCATCCATGGTGACGCCAAGGACTATCCCGTGGCCACAGTAACAGTGGGGACAGACTGTGGTGCCCAGTCCCATGAAGTCGGGGTGGTAAAGGACCTGATACATCCCGTCATATTGGGCCGTGATTTTTCCTTATTCTGGGACTTATGGGGGAAGGGAACTGGACTAAGTAGCATGGGGAAAAGCGAGATCCTTGAAGAAGAACCCCCGACAGAGTCTCAGAGAGAGGAGTTCCCACTGTGCGTCCTTGTCGGTGATGAGGGTGAGACGGTGACCGAGGAGGCTGACCTACCTGCGTTCGATATGTCCAGAGAGAACTTTGGGACTGCTCAAGTTCGAGACCTGACCTTAAAAGGGCGTTCGACCAGGTTACTGTATGTAATGGGGTTGCCCAAGAGCCGGGGGCCGACACCAGATTCCCCCACTTTGCAGTACAGGGGGAGTTGCTATATCAGGTGGCCAAACTGAGGGGCGGTGAGATAGTGGAACAGCTGTTAGTGCCGGGGCCATACAGACGGCGGGTGCTAGACATGGCCCATTCACATGTTCTGGGGGGACACCTAGGGGTCGAGAAAACTCAGGAGAGGATACTGAGGAGGTTTTATTGGCCAGGGTGTTATCGAGAAATTCAAAACTTTTGTAGGTCCTGCCCCACCTGCCAAATAACCGCTCCCTCCTCCCACTTCCGTAGCCCCTTAGTTCCACTACCTGTGATAGAGGTTCCCTTTGAGAGGATTGCCATGGACCTCGTGGGCCCCATAGTCAAATCAGCTCGGGGCCACCAATATATCCTGGTCGTCATGGACTATGCGACTCGGTATCCAGAAGCGGTTCCCCTAAGGAACATGTCCAGTAAAAGTATAGCCCGAGAGTTGGTCCATATTTTTGCTCGGACAGGTCTACCAAAAGAGATTCTAACAGACCAAGGAGCCCCCTTCATGAGCAAGGTGATGAAGGAGCTTTGCAGAGTCCTTCAGATAACTCAGCTGCGGACCTCGGTTTATCATCCACAAATGGACGGCCTAGTGGAACGCTTCAACAAGACCTTAAAGGCGATGCTCAAGAAGGTCGTTGAAAAGGATGGGAGAGACTGGGACTACCTGCTCCCATGTTTGCTTTTCTCGGTCAGAGAAGTTCCTCAAGCCTCCACGGGCTTCTCTCCATTTGAGCTCCTATATGGGCGGCATCCAAGAGGTCTCCTAGACACGTCAAGGAAACTTGGGAGGCTGAAGTCACGCCACACCGGAGTATCATCGAACATGTCGCCCAGTTACAGGAAGAATGTCAAAGGTGATGCCCATCGTAAAGGAACATCTCCTCCAGGCGCAGGAAGCCCAGGCGAGAGTCTATAACCGGTCGGCGAGACTAAGACAGTTCCAGCCCGGAGACCTTGTTTTGGTGCTGATCCCTACCGTCGAGAGCAAGTTCCTCGCCAAATGGCAAGGTCCATACGAGGTGGTGGAGAAAATCAGCGAGGTTAATTATAAAGTCCACCAGCCTGGCCGAAGGAAGGCACATCAAATATATCATATAAACTTGCTCAAGCCGTGGCGGGACCGTGAACCTGTGGAGGCTCCTTGCCTGGGAGCCGCCCCAGAAGGCAAGGTGGAGGAGGTCACTATTGCAGAGACTCTATCACCGGCCCAGAAGCAACAGTGTCGAGAGTTACTACAACGGAATAGGGACCTGTTCTCAGAGTTGCCAGGGCATACACAAGTGATAGAGCATGACGTGCTGACAGAACGCATGTACGAGTGAATTTGAAGCCGTATCGGATTCCGGAAGCACGCCGGGAGGTGATCTCGGCTGAGGTGAAGAGGATGTTAGACCTCGGGGTAATAGAGGAGTCGAAGAGTGGGTGGTCGAGCCCAATCGTCCTCGTGCCGAAACCCAATGGAGAGTGGAGGTTTTGTAATGACTACCATCGGCTAAATGAGGTATCCAAGTGTGACGCGTACCCGATGCCCCCGCGTCGACAAACTCATCGAGAGGCTTGGACCGGCGAGGTACATCACCACTCTTGACCTGACGAAGGGCTACTGGCAGATCCCCATGTCCCAGATGGCTAAAGAGAAGACGGCTTTCTCAACACCGGATGGCTGTTTTCAATACACGCGGATGCCGTTCAGACTACAGGGGGCCCCAGCCACTTTCCAGAGGGCTATGGATCGGATCCTAGTCCCACATAAGAAGTATGCCGCAGCCTACCTCGACGACATTGTGGTCTTTAGCTCAGACTGGGCTAGTCACCTACCTAAACTACAGGCCGTTTTGGACGCGCTAAGGAAAGCAGGATTTACCATAAATCCGAGAAAGTGTGCCATCGGAAAAGAGGAGGCCAAGTACCTGGGCTATGTTGTTGGGAGAGGCAAAATAAAGCCGCAGATCAAGAAAGTGGAGGCAATTCAAACCTGGCCGCAACCGCTCTCAAAGAAGCAGGTGAAAGCATTCCTGGGAATGTGGGATACTACCGGCGGTTTATTCCCGAATTTCGCCACGATTGCCGCCCCACTAACAGATCTTCTAAAAGGCACCAAATCAACCATGGTGAAATGGACGGAAGAAACGGAGACCGCGTTTCAAAAGCTGAAGCTAACACTGTGCAAGCAGCCTGTCCTGGTCGCGCCAGACTTTAAGAAAGAATTTGTGGTCCAGACTGACGCATCAGAGGTTGGTTTAGGAGCCGTACTCTCCCAAGAAATAAATGGGGAAGAACATCCCATTCTCTATCTAAGCTGAAAGCTGTCCTCCTGCGAGAAGAACTACGCCATAGTAGAGAAAGAGTGTTTAGCCATAAAATGGGCCGTGGATACAATGAAATATTACCTACTAGGCCGGAAGTTTAAATTAGTATCAGACCATGCCCCGTTGAGATGGTTGAGGGAAAAGAGGGAAAAAATGCTAGGGTAACTAGATGGTTCCTAGAGCTTCAAGAATTTAACTTTCACGTGGAGCATAGGCCAGGGAAGTTACATGGGAATGCAGATGCCCTCTCTAGGATTCCCTGTCTGGTGTCAGAAGGTGCCCAAACCCCGGCTTTGGGCAGAGGGGGGGAATATGTGACAGTGTCACTGGTTTTATATGTGAGGGGAGGTATGTGTCACACAGGATGCTCTCCTGTGTGAACTAAGACCTGCTTTATTTATCTGCCAGCATGTTATATGCTGGTAGGTTTACTCTGTTAAAGGGTGTGGCTAAGCAATGTATAAAAGCTCAGTCCTTTTTTTTTTCTCTGGTGTGGTCTGGAGAGGAAAGTCTCCAGACAGGATAGTGGAAGCTGCAGAGCTTTCCACAAGGACTTTAGCAGTGCAGTTTATGCTACCGAGAGCGGGCGGAACCCACTCATCTATGGACTGAGTTATTGTTTTTTTTTTTTTTATGTTTTCCCGTTTAAACCCAGAGGGGTCATGTTTACTATTCCTGCGAAACCTGCATGAGTTTATGGCTGATAATAAACCAGCAGAAAGAAAACCCAGAGAACGTGTGTCCTGAGTCTGCCTTCAGGAGAGCCGAGCGAGTCGTCTTGCCACAGTGTGTATAACGAAAATATGTATAATTGCGATAATTTTCTGGGAGAAATACTTTATTTTCTGGAACAATTTAAAGGATGTTCACACTTTTGGCCATGACTGTGTCTATATATACAGTGGCATGTAAAAGTTTAGGCACCGCTGGTCAAAATTACTTTTATTCAAAACAGTTAAACAAGTTGAAAATTAAATGATCTCTAATAGGCCTAAAGTTAAATTTGACACATTTCTTTTGCATTTAAGGCCATATATATATATATATATATATATTATATATATATATATATATTTATATTGTTATAGTTTACATTTTAAAAATGACAAAAAGGAAAATGGACCGATGCAAAAGTTTGGGCACCCTGCATGGTTAGTAGCTAGTAGCACACAGTTTTGAAAGTATTACAGCTTGTAAACACTTTTTGTAGCCAGCAAAGAATCTTTCAATTTTTGCTTAACCGATTTTCATCCATTCTTACTTGGAAAATTCTTTAAGTTCAGTGAGATTCCCGGGTTGTCTTGCATGCACTGTTATTTTGAAGTCTAGCCACAGATTTTCAATGATGTTCAGATCAGGGGATTGTGAGGTCCATTGTAAAACCTTCAGCCAGCGATTTTGAGGTCTATTGTATATTTTGTAGTCTGTTTAGGATCATTATGCTTTTGTAGAAGCCATCCTCATTTCAACTTCAGCTTTCTACTGGTGTGTTATGTTTGCATGAATAATTTGTTGAAATGTCATTGAATCCATTCTTCCCTCTACCCATGATATGTTCCCCATGCCATTTGCTGCAACACAACCCAAAGCATGTTTGATCCACCCCCATGCTTATTGGTTGATGAGAAGTTCTTTTCCTGAAATTCTGTGCCTTTTTTCTCCATACATACCTTTGACCATTGTGGCACAAGAGTTTTATTTTATCCACATCGGTCCACAGAACTTGTTTCCAAAATGCACCAGGCTTGTTTAGATGTTCTATTGCATTCTTCTGATGCTGAATTTTATGGTGAGGACGCAGGAGAGGATTTTTTCTGATGGCTCTTCCATGAATGCCATATTTGTACTTGTGTCTCTGAACAGTAGAAAAATGTACCACAAATCCAGAGTCTGATAAATCTGTCTGAAGGTCTTTTGCAGTCAAGGGGGTTTCTGATTTGCCTCTCTAGCAATCCTACAAGAAGCACTCACTGAAATTTTGCTTGGTCTGCGAGACCTTATCTTGACCTCCACTGTTGTTTTTTGGCACATGATTAGAGGAGGCTGGGTTTCATAGAATCATAGAATGGTAGAGTTGGAAGGGACCTCCTGGGCATCTGGTCCAACCCCCTGCTCAAATCAGGATTTTCTAAATCATCCCAGACAGATGTCTGTCCAGCCTCTGTTTGAAGACTTACATTGAAGGAGAACTCACCACCTCTCGTGGCAAGCCTGTTCCACTCATTGATCACCCTAACTGTCAAAAAGTTTTTTCTAATATCTAATCTGTGTCTCCTCCCATTCAGTTTCATCCCATTGCTTCTAGCCTTTCCTTGTGCAAATGAGAATAAAGATGATCCTTCTACAATGTGACAGCCCTTGAGATATTGGTTTTTATAAAGATGGGAAATTTGAATCGTATGGCCTTCCCAAATAATGATAATGAACAAGCCAATAACCTTAACAGGCTAATTAAGATCTGAAACCTTGGTAAAAGTTATCTGAGCACACAAGTCTTCAAGGGTGCCCACATTTTTGCATTGGCCCATTTTCCTTTTTGTAATTTTTAGAATGTAAAAAATAACATTTTTTTGCCTATAATGCAAAGGAGATGTCATCTTTAACTTTAGCAATTAGTAAGTTTCACCAAGGGTGCCAAACTTTTCTATAAACGAAAAAAAAATTGGTTTGGTACAAAGGTATCATACCCACAAGATTCCTATTTTGCTTCTCCCACTGAAAGCACTCTATAAACTTTTCTATGCCACTGAATGTGGAGCCATAATATGGACATCTGCATAAGGCTTAAAGTAGGGATGAGAGAACATGCTCGGTGATACTTGGTTCTCTCGAGTATCACGGTCCTCGATATGCTCGTTACTCGGTGAGTAATGGGCGGTGTTCAATGTAAAACTTAAATCCCTGCCCCTCATCTTTGGTGCCTGTTATGCAGCCACTAACCATGCAAGGTTTGTCTGTGAGTCACTGTAATGCCGTAACCATATTGGTTGAGGCAGTACTGTGATTGGCTGGCCGTCTGACATTTTCAGGGATTATAAAAGGACACGTGCCAGAATCGGCACACTGGCACCATTGCACACCACTGTGACACTTCGTATTGGAGGGAGATAGTTCTTTTCTAGGCCTGTATGCTCTGTATAACAAATCAGAGGCCTATAGTGTTGATGCTGGGGCAGAAGCTGAGCCATCACACTAACAGCCCTTCTAAGGGCTAAACATTTGTAGCACATACAATCTAAATTTAGCCTAGGGAGGGAGAGTGAGTCACAGGACCAGGGAGAGTGACAAAATTCACTCTGTAGACAGGGATTAGGCCTGTGCAGTCCATTGACAAATACATAGCTGAAGTGATTTTGCGGGGGCTGAATAAATTGAATAAATTTTGATCCATCAAGTATTGTATTATTATTTCGGTCCTTTTTTGTGTTACAGTGCCTACAAGTAGTATTCAACCCCCTGCAGATTTAGCTGGTTTGATAAGATGCAAATAAGTTAGAGCCTTCAAACTGCAAACGATAGTAGGATTTATTAACAGAAGCAAAAATCTTACAAAACAAAAAGTTATGTTGCTCAGTTGAATTTTAATAAATTTTAAACATAAAAGTGTGGGTCAATTATTATACAGCCCCTATGTTTAATATTTCGTGGAATAACCCTTGTTTGCAATTACAGCTAATAATCGTCTTTTATAAGACCTGATCAGGCCGGCACAGGTCTGTGGAGTTATCTTGGCCCACTCCTCCATGCAGATCTTCTCCAAGTTATCTAGGTTCTTTGGGTGTCTCATGTGGACTTTAATCTTGAGCTCCTTCCACAAGTTTTCAATTGGGTTAAGGTCAGGAGACTGACTAGGTCACTCCAGCACCTTGACTTTTTCCCTCTTGAACCAGGCCTTGGTTTTCTTGGCTGTGTGCTTTGGGTCGTTGTCTTGTTGGAAGATGAAATTACGACCCATCTTAAGATCCTTGATGGAGGAGCGGAGGTTCTTGGCCAAAATCTCCAGGTAGGCCGTGCTATCCATCCTCCCATGGATGCGGACCAGATGGCCAGGCCCCTTGGCTGAGAAACAGTCCCACAGCATGATGCTGCCACCACCATGCTTGACTGTAGGGATGGTATTCTTGGGGTCCTATGCAGTGCCATCCAGTCTCCAAACGTCACGTGTGTGGTTGGCACCAAAGATCTCGATCTTGGTCTCATCAGACCATAGAACCTTGAACCAGTCTGTCTCAGAGTCCTCCAAGTGATCATGAGCAAACTGTAGACGAGCCTTGACATGACGCTTTGAAAGTAAAGGTACCTTACGGGCTCATCTGGAACGGAGACCATTGCGGTGGAGTACGTTACTTATGGTATTGACTGAAACCAATGTCCCCACTGCCATGAGATCTTCCGGAGCTCCTTCCTTGTTGTCCTTGGGTTAGCCTTGACTCTTCGGACAAGCCTGGCCTCGGCACGGGAGGAAACTTTCAAAGGCTGTCCAGGCCGTGGAAGGCTAACAGTAGTTCCATAAGCCTTCCACTTACGGATGATGCTCCCAACAGTGGAGACAGGTAGGGCCAACTCCTTGGAAAGGGTTTTGTACCCCTTCCAGCCTTGTGACCCTCCACGATCTTGTCTCTGAGGGCCCTTGGAATGCCCTTTGTCTTTCCCATGTTGACCATGTATGAGTGCTGTTCACAATTTTTGGGGAGGGTCTTAAATAGTCAGAAAAGGCTGGCAAAAGAGATCATTAATCCACACATGTGAAGCTCATTATTCTTGGGTGCCTGAACTACTTCTTAATACTTTAGGGGGACCAAACAGAATTCTTGTGGTTTGAGGGGTTGAATAATAAATGACACTCTGAATTAACTTTTAACTTTTTTAAAAAAAAAAAAAAAAAAATTACAACAAAATTTTTGCTGCAGTGCTTTTCCCACTTCCAGGCTGATCTACAGTACAAATGTCACAATGCCAAGTTAATTCCGCATGTGTCAACCAATAAATCTGCAGGGGGTTGAATACTACTTGTAGGCACATGTATATAACACACTCAAAAATCATTGAACTTTTTCCTGGGCTACATTTCTCAGCCATACACAAATTTCTGTAGTGTGGAGTAAATTCATCTGATCTCTGAAACTGTTAAAAAGCTTTTAAAAGTTTTGTAGGCTTCCATTACTCAGACATACAGTGTTACATGTGTGTGAACATTTCTGTGGTCTCTAAAACTAAAAAAAAGGCATTGAAAATTTCTAAAAGGCTTTTAATAATGTTGTCGGCTTCCATTTCTCAGATATTCAGTGTTATGTGCTCTGTGAACATTTCTGTGGTCTCTAAAACTGATAAAAAGTTTTAAAAATTGTTTTAGGGTTCCATTTCTCATCCATACAGTGTTATGTTTTCTGTGAACATTTCTGTGATCTCTAAAACTAAAAAAATGCATTGAAATATTTTTTCTGGATTGAATTTAATTTAATCCATACACTTTTGCCTTCTTTCTGTTACATTACAATGGATTAAACTCTCCAAAACAGCTTGATTGCTGCACAGGACCAATTTTTTTCTTTTATTAAAAACAAATTTGGCTTAAGAGAACTAGTAATTACAAAATGTGTCAGGCATGCGTTAAGGGACAGGGAATGGAAGTGCTGATGATAGTGCATGCAGATGCCGAGGACATGATGCAGTTGTTACTATGCCTATTGCTGAAGCACAAGAATCATGCCCATACATGACACATAGGTTCCTCTCCCACTTTGCCATGGAGGCATGGTACACCACTTTTGAAGTCAGAGCATAAAACCATTGGTCGGTTGGATAGCAGATAATGCTACCAGCAGGCTTGGCAGAACCACACAGTCTTCCACAAGGTCCATTTTCACCAGCCTAAAGTCTGGATCACCTAATTCTGACCCTAATCTTCCTTTCTCCCATCATGTTGAGTCCCCGGAGACTAGTGATCCAATACTAAGACACTTCGAGAAGCTGTTTACCACAACATTTCTTGATTGTGGCCTCTCAACCTGCATGCTCCAAGAGGGACAGGACGACAGGCTGCTTAGTGGGCAAAAAAACTTAAAGCAGCCACTGCCACAAGAACATATGGTGGGGACGGAAAACTTGGGATAAGGAGGAGGGAGATGATGATGAGACACAGTTGCCGCTAAGTCAAAAAGTCAGAAGAACACAGTGTAGGGTGGAAGACGAGGTGGTGGATGACGAAGTCCCCCGACCCAACCTGGGGAAGCTGACATGCAGAGCAAAGGGCCCCGTAGTGCTGAGGGGGAGAGATCGGCAGCACCAAAACAGACAGGAAGAGGCAGTGGGGTAACTGGAAGGAGAAGGCGGGCAACTGTTCCACAGAGCACTGACATTCCTGAATTTCTCTGCTAAGGAAATAGGTGTTCCCCAGTATGGGACTTTTAAAGAAAGTTCTAAGACAAACAAAATGGTAATTTACAACTGTGCCACACCAAGATCAGCCGGGGATGGACCACTAAGAACCAACCACCACCAGCATGATCAGGCACATGTCATTTAAGCAGCCGACTCGGTGGGCCAAGCACCTGGGTTCATGATTAGTGCCACCAGATGACATGATTTGCTCTTCCCCTGTGCTAGAAGCTTCCCAATCCTATGTCCAAAACACTGGGCGTAGATGCACCTGCCCTGTACCTGTCCTTGAACATCTGATGCACCATTATTGAGCAATTCCATATCTTTGTCGCAGCACAGTGTTCAACTGTCCCTAACCCAAGATCTAGGAAAAAGAAAAAGTTTGCAGCCAACCACCCACAGGCCCAAAGGCTAAACGAGTAAAAGGACACATTTCCAGGCTGCTTGACTTGAAATGTTCATTTTAGCTTGTTGACAAGGAGGACTTCATCCGATTCATGTACAAAATAAGGTTGCACTCTGTCATGCTAAAGCATGTCAAAGTTTAATATGTGAAATTTAAATAGCAATACGGCTTTGGAGTATTAGGAAAAATTTGAGACGCTTAGCATAAAATTTGGCCAAATATTATCTGCCCACCACAAACATCAAGGTGGTCTCAGTCTGATGGGTCCCTGACCTGTGTTGAATACCTCTCTAAGGCTGAATGTATGAATTCCTGGGGTGAATGTTGACCTTCAGTCAGCATGCCTGCATCTTTGGGTAAGTAGGGACCTGCAGCAATTAAAATCACCACCTGGTGGGGCAGAGTCTTGGTCAGTAAGCTAACATGCAAAAGACTGACTGGCACATCAGACTAGTGTGAATAGGGCATACCAGAAGGAGCTACTCCCATATACAATATACAAAAAAAGGTTGCACTCTATCATGCTAAAGCATGTCAATGGAAATATGTGAAATTTGAATAGCAATAGGCTTTGGAGTATTAGAAAAATTATCCGATTCATGGCAGCAGCCGGCCCTCGGTAACTCAGTCTCCAGCCGCTATTTACCCCAGTGGGGTCCATGCCTTGTCCAGATTGTCCATGACATCACCGGGCCTTACCAATTCTCTTACGGAATTGCCTTAAAGACCAACACGTGGACAAGCGCTTGTGGCCAGGGATGAACATTTCCCTTCTGCCATTGGGTAAAATGGTGGGGGTGGGGCTAGTCCCTTGCATGGTGCATTGCCCAGATGCCGAAGAATGCTGCCCTACTTAACAGGGGTTTCCTTCATCTTAACAGCAATCCGACCCCCCTTCTCCCCTTCCTTGTGCTCCACCCAATGGGTATCTCAGAGCACTTGTCCACATCAGAAGAAGCAAACTTCAGCACCTGCCCAGCAAAGCGTAAAGGCTTACTGAAACTAATTTACAGGGTTGGGTTGGCTATATGAGGTTGGGACTTGCCCCTACCCTTGACACACCTTGCTGCCCCATGGAGAAGAAGGGATGTTCGAAAGAGGCAGAACAAGCCCCCGGGCAGCAGCCCTCACACGACTGACCCCAGCTGACTACTTCCCTGGGAATGCCAATCTATGACCGATTGTGTTTTCTCAACCAAGGGGGCCCCTAAAACAAGGGTATTGGCATACCCTCAAAGGTAGCATGACAGGGACTCTTCAGACGAGTCCCTATACGCAGGATAATCTGCACACCTGGGTCCACTCCCCGGCTGAGTTTGACAGGTCAATTGTCTGGACGCCAGATTTTTTGTAGGGTCCTACACATCACCATTGGTCCGCACAAAGTAACACCCCCAAATTGACTCCTGGCCACGCCACAAGCACCGTATTCCCTTAGATCCCCATCCAATCACCACTCTCGCATCAGGTACACTGAGGGGAAGAAATGGAGGAAATACAGTTAATGAAAATTTGGGCACCCCTTTAATCTTAAGCTTAATTTTGATAAAAATTGGTTTTTTTTTTTGCAACAGCTATTCAGTTTGATTATCCTAACTATTACACAAATGTTTCTGCCTTGAAATGGGTTTATTGTACTAACAAAAATGTGCAATCTGCTCCAAACAAAATTGACAGGTGCATAAGATGGGCACCTACAAGAAAAGGACATTAATATTTATAGACCCCTTTGCAAAATAACAGCCTCTATCGCTCCCTTACTTTTAATGATTTTCCCTGGATCCTGGATGAAGGATTTTTGACCATTCCTCTTTAAAAACAATTCCAGTTTAGTTAAGTTTGATGGTGCCGAGCATGGACACCCCTTCAAATGACCCACAGATTTCAATGAATTCAGTTTGGGGACTGGATGGCCATTCAGAAATTGTAATTGTTCCTCTATAATGCCTGGTAGATTTGGGCGGTGTTTTGGGCATTCTCTTGCTGAAAGATCCATCCCTGCGTAATTCAACTTTGTCACTGATTCTTAACTTTTATTGTCAAGAATCTGCTGATGTTGGGTGGAATCAGTCCCTCAACTTTAAACAAGATTCCCGGTGCCGGCTTGGCCCCCCGCCCCAAGCATGAGGAACCCCACCAAATTTCTGTGGGTAGCAATGTTTTTTTGGAATGCGTTTTTTTGACGCCGATAACGCCTTTTTGTGTGACCAAACAACTCAATCTTGGTTTCATCAGTCCACAGACCTTCTTCCAAAAAGAAAATTGGCTTCTCCAAAGTGCTTTTGCATACTCAGACCTGTTTGTGGCGTCTTCAGAACCCCGCACATTCCCATAAGATTCTCCTTTCAAATGTGTTGATAGTTGACCGATGCACAGGACACCATCTGCGCAAGTTGAGCGAGCTCTCGGAGGTGGTCTGAGGATTGTCCTTGACGTCTCACCATTCTTCTTCTCTCCTTTTGTTTTTTCTTGGTGCCACTTCTGGCTTTTAAAAAGAACTTCACTGTGTTCTTCCATTTCCTTACTATGTTCCTCACAGGAAACGACAGGATAAATCTCTGAGACAGCTTTTTGTATCCTTCCCTGAACAATTTGTTGAATAACTTTTGTTTTTAACATTTGACAGTTGTTTTGGGGCCCATGATGCCACTCTTCAGGGAAATTTAAACAGGAGAACAACTTGCAAGTGGCCACTTTAATAGCTTTTCCTCTATTCATACACCGGCTATGAAGTTCATAGCTCAATGAGGTTAAAAAGCAAAAAAATGCTTTGTAATTTAAAAAGAAGGTGGAGATTTTAAAACAAGAAAATGATAAGGGTGGCCATACTTTGCCCTTCAAAAATTTTTTTTGAATGCGATTGCACATGTTCTTGTAGTACATTTAAACCTCATTTTTAAGGCAGAAACATTACTGTGTCCAATAGTTTATTAATATATCAAACTGAAACAGCTGTTGCAAAAACACCAATTTTTATCAAACATTAATTAAATTTAATAGGGGTGCCCAAACTTTTTCATATAATTTACACCCCCTGGTCACCTCCCCACACACAGGGAATGCAGCTTTTAGATGGCACAGGTTTTTTGCATGCTGGGCACCCCAACGAAAGACCACTGCCCACAGTAAAAACATGCCCCCACAGATGCCGAACCGCAGGAACTCCATTTGGGCCCAAACTGTCCACCGTATTGTTCGTCGACTGCTTAACTTTTTCCTCCCCCCCTATTGAACAACAGGGGGCATTTTGGTGTTGTCTCTCCCTACTCTATCCACCCGGATTGCAAGGGACATGGCGGCTCCATTGTCCGGGGGTGCATATGCACCAAGTTCCTGCTACCTTGGGGATAGACCCTCACAAATAATTCCTATGGGCAGGTCATTCCCTTTTGTCAGTGGCCCACCTCAATCGAACAGTGCTCCTCACCGGGCCGGTCCCCTCTGCTAGTCTTATGGGCGAGAGACGCCTCAGGATCTCTATACACCAGAAGCCCAAAAAACCCGTCCACCGACCGTAAAGATGGTGAACGGTCGGCAAGGAGAAGGCCCAGATTGGGGATCACCCATAAAAAGGAGACAATAATCCCCCAAAATTGTTTCCACCCCCAATAAGGGGGGGCCTGAATATAATTTACGGCCCAAAAAAATTACCAATTTACCTCCCCCAAAAAACCCGTCGGGGAAAGAAAACTTGGGTTTGGTAAGCCTGCAACGGCCGAGGCCCGAACCCCAACCAACGCTTTTAGCTGCACCACCTCCCCCCCAGCCCCTTAAAGCTCATCTGGGGGGGGTTTGAAGCATTTGGGCAAGGGCCTGAAATTGGGGCCATGGCTCACCAAGGAAAAAAAAAGTGCATTGTTTTAAATGTCACAGGAAGTTTGTGGGAAGCAAGGGACAGAACCCTGGCCCCTAACTCCCCCCTAAAGAAGGGGGGGCCCGTCTTTCCTTAACGGGGTAACTTGAAGGTAGTGGGCCCAAGCCACTGACCTGTCCCTCTCCTTTTTAGCCATAGCAAAAACCCCCAACCCCCTCCCCAGGAGGGGGGACAGGGGAAAAAAGGAACTACCCAAAAAAAACAAAAGGAAGGAAAAAACAAACTTAGGGGGTTAAAAAATTTTAAAAAAAAAAAAATTTGCTTTCTTGCGCAATACACCCCCAAAACAGAGTAGCCCCCAGAGGGGGGGTAGAAAGAAACCCTGTGTCCAAGCCCGACGCCCTGGGGGTCCCAAAAATAAAATTTTCCAAGTAGCTACCTCAGAATTTTTTGGAGGGGAGGCCCGCCCCTAAAATGAAAATAAATTCCGCGGCCCGGGGGCGGTACATTAACCCCCTATTTCTAAAAGAAAAAGGTTTTTTAGGAAACTAAACCCCTATTCAAAAGGGACTAAAAGGGGAGGAGCAACATTGTGATTTCCCCCCGACTTTGAACCCAAAAGGGTGAGCGGTGAAAACCCAAAACAGTCAATATCCCCTTCGGCCCCTTAAAAAAATTTCTGCCCCAAAAAAACAAGATGGGTTTTCATCATACCCGGGGGGGATGGTAAGACATAAAAAAAGAGAGATTTAGTCACCCAGCCTCCCTTTGCTCAGTGCAGTTGGATAAAAGGGGGGGTGGACGTGAGGGGGGGAACAGGACCCAGTGACTATGCGCGAGGGGTATACCACCAACCTTGGCCCACTCTTTTCAAGGATGGGGTTGGATGGGATTTGAGGAGGAAGAGAGGGGGAGAGGAATGGAAGTCGTTTTGGTGGAGACAGGAAATATTG
>JARQOD010000004.1:259988265-260060919 GCA_033576555.1 Oophaga sylvatica | reverse complement strand
GGTTGGGCACTGAGGATGTATGCAGCGCCCAACCCGCAGCGTTTACTGACCGTGGGAACATACCTTAACACTCGTATATTAAGTAGGTGTCACAAAATCAGGTTCTTAACATGTCAGTTAAAATAATAAAAAAAAAATTGTGGTCAACCTTTAATTAAAATAAAAATAAATGTTACATGATAATTCTGCTGTGTTTAAACAAAAATAAACATATGAACATAATACGCACATAGAGTTTCCCCCAGATGGTTGCTATTAGAATAGTGTATAAAAGCTGCCATGACTAAGTGCTACACTGTTCAAAATGCATAGTTTTTTATGCCGCTGTGCATTGTCACTGTGGTCCGTTTACCTTTGATGTATTTAATATTTGAATAAAGAAGAATTTTAGACTTACAAGTGCTTAATCAAGTGTATGAGAGACTCTGGGACTCACAGATTTCTATAGAAACTGTTACAATGCCCTTCTTTTAAGAAGTCCATATCTAAACAATTTGAAAGCGGGAATGCTGCTTTAAGAGAGCAAGCCACATTTGTAATAGCAGATGAAATTTCTACAGTTTTAAAAAAATCACTATTTTGTTCTTTATAAAATCAGAGGTGCAAAGAGGTACTGTATTGCTTTAGCATATCCATACAATATGCTTTGTAAAACCAATGGCCTGTATGGTCCTGCTCAGAGAAGAACCTGACATGCCTCCTGCCTGTGTCTAATTGACAGCCCTAATACCTTGTAATTAGTGATAAGCGAGTATGCTCATTGCTCGGATTTTCCCGAGCATGCTCAGGTGGTCTCCAAGTATTTGGAAGTGCTCGGAGATTTTGTTTCTGTCGCCACAACTGCATGATTTGCAGCTACTAGACAGCCTGAACAGATGTGGGGATTGCCTGTTTGTTAGGGAATCCTCACATGTACAGTCATGGCCAAAAGTTTTGAGAATGACACAAATATTATATTTTCACTTTATCTGCTGCCTCTGGTTTTTATGTGTTTTTGACAGATGTTTTTATCACAGACAGAAATATTATTGCAAACATATGAGTAACAAAAGCTTATATTGACAGTTAGAATGAGTTAATGCAGCAAGTCAATATTTGCAGTGTTGACCCTTCTTCTTCAGGATCTCTGCAATTCTCCCTGGCATGCTCTCAATCAACTTCTGGACCAAATCATGACTGATAGCAGTCCATTCTTGCTCAATCAATGCTTTCATTTTGTCAGAATTTTTAGGCTTTTCTTTGTCCACCCGTCTCTTGATGATTGACCACAAGTTCTCAATGGGATGAAGATCTGGGGAGTTTCCAGGCCATGGACCCCAAATCTCTGTTTTGTTCCCTGAGCCATTTAGTTATCACCTTTGCTTTATGGCAAGGTGCTCCATCATGCTGGAAAAGGCATTGTTGATCGCCAAACTGCTCTTGGAGGGTTGGGAGAAGTTGCTCTTGGAGGACATTCTGGTACCATTCTTTATTCATGGCTGTGTTTTTAGGCAAGACTGTGAGAGAGCCAATTCCCTTGGCTGAGAAGCAACCCCACACATGAATGGTTTCAGGATGCTTAACAGTTGGCATGAGATAAGACTGGTGGTAGCGCTCACCTTGTCTTCTCCGAATGAGGCGTTTTCCTGATGTCCCAAACAATCGAAAAGGGGATTCATCAGAGAAAATAATTTTACCCCAGTCCTCAGCAGTCCACTGCCTGTACCTTTTGCAGAATATCAGTCTGTCCATGATGTTTTTCCTGGAGAGAAGTGGCTTCTTTGCTGCCCTCCTTGAGACCAGGCCTTGCTCCAAGAGTCTCCACCTCACAGTGCGTGCAGATGCACTCACACCTGCCTGCTGCCATTCCTGAGCAAGTGCTGCACTGCTGGTAGCCCGATCCCGCAGCTGAAACACTTTTAAGAGACGGTCCGGGCGCTTGCTGGTCTTTCTTGGGCACTCTGGAGCCTTTTTGGCAACAATGGAACCTCTCTCTTGAAGTTCTTGATGATGCGATAGATTGTTGACTGAGGTGCAATCTTTCTAGCTGCGATACTCTTCCCTGTTAGGCTATTTTTGTGCATTGCAATTATGACTGCACATGTTTCTTTAGAGATAACCATGGTTAACAGAAGAGAAACAATGATGCCAAGCACCAGCCTCCTTTTAAAGTGTCCAGTGGTGTCATTCTTACTTAATCATGACAGATTGATCTCCAGCCATGTCCTCATCAACACCCACACCTGTGTTAATGGAGCAATCACTGAAAAGAGGTTAGCTGGTCCTTTTAAGGCAGGGCTGCAATGATGTTGAAATGTGTTTTGGGGGATAAAGTTCATTTTCTAGCCAAATATTGACTTTGCAAGTAATTGCTGTTAAGCTGATCACTCTTTATAACATTCTGGAGTATATGCAAATTGCCATTAGAAAAAGTGAAGCAGTAGACTTTGTAAAAATTAATATTTGTGTCATTCTCAAAACTTTTGGCCATGACTGTATTCAGGCTGTCTAGTAGCCACAAATCATGCAGCTGCGGCAACATAACCTAGCTCTCCAAGCACTTCCAAATACTCGGAGAGCACCCGAGCATGCTCGGGAAAACCTGAGCAATGAGCATACTCGCTCATCACTACCTGTAATGCAACAACATTACAGAGTATTGAACCAGCGACTAGGGAAAGTTGATGTCCCATACTGGGATTAAGTAAAAAAGTTAAAAAAGGGAAATAAAGTTTGGCAAACTGTGAAAAAATAAAGAGGAAAGGCCGGAAAAAAAGAAAAAATGTTTTGCAAGTAAAAACACTATTTTTCAGTAAAAACAAAAGGAAAGGAAAAAACGTACACATATTTGGTATTGCTATATCTGGAGCAAACCATTCTCTAAAACTGACATATTATTTAACCCATTTCAACGTAAAAAGAAAATAAAAAACACAGCAATAATACAGCTTTTTCGTCATACTGACACACAAAACATGGAATAAAAAGTGATAAAAAAGTCACATGCAACAATAAATGGAAACGTCATCTTCTTGCACAAAAAACAAGCCCTTATATATAGTAGCTCCATCGACAAACAAGTAAAAAATACAGCTATCAAAGTATGATGCTATAAAAACAAATAATTGTTTGTAAAAAATAGTTTTTAGTGTGCAGATGTAGCAAAACACAAAAAAAACTATATAAATCCAGTATCACAGCGATCATAAAGACTTGAAGAACAAAATTGCTTGATCACTTTTACCGCACATCAACTCATCCCACAGAAAACAAGTCCAACACAGCACTTTCAACGGAAAAATAAAAAACTTACAGCTCTCAGAATATGGAGATAATAAACACTCTTTTTTGTAAATCAGTATTTTACCGGGCAAATTATGAAATTAAGTTATAACTCTGGCATCACTGTAATTGTTCTGAACCAAAGAATAAAGTCGCCTAGTTGTAACGTTTACTGCATTTAAATGGTGCAAAAAGAATTGAAGCAATTCCTGAATGGCTTTTTATTTGTTCATTTTGCTCAAAAAAATGTAATAAAAAAAAATAAATTATGTACTCCCAAATGGCACCAATAAAAATGTCCTCTCATCTTGCATAAAACAAGCTCCTATTCAGATCTGTTACCCGTCAGTGGACAAATAGTAGTGTTCATAGTAGTTCAGAGGCATTGAAAAAGCGACAAGGCTCCCCCCCCAAAAAAAACAGTAAAATCCATGCTCGGAAAGTCAAATGGACCCCTGAGCCCCATAGGGTGCCCAAACCACACTTAACATTAACATGTATGGCACTGGGGCTAAAACAACATTGTTAGGGAAAAAATGCAAATTTTAATATTCACGGTCTGATGTTTTAAAATTCAATGAAGCACCTGTGGGTTCAAGATGCTCACCACAGCCCTATATAAATTATTTGAGGGTGTGTACCGTAGTTTCCAAAAAAGGGTTACTTGTGGGGGAATTTTTCTGCTTTGGCACCTTGGGGGCTCTTCAAATGTGACATGGTGTCCCCAGTCTATTCCGGCCAAATCTACACTCAAAAGTCAAATAGGGCTACTTCCATTCCAAGCCCTTATGTGTGCCCAAACAGTGGTTTTCTCTCACATGTAGGGCATCGACGTACTCAGAAGAAATTGCACAGCAAATTTGGTAGTTTATTTTCTGCTATTACCCTTGTGAAAACTTTGAAAATTTGGGGAATAAACAACATTTAGTGAAAAATACGTAGTTTTTCATTATTTTCTTCCACTTTCCTATTATTTTTGTTATGCGCTTGAAGAGTTGCCAAACTTCCTGAATGTGGTTTTAAAAACTATGAGTGGTGCCGTTTTTACAATAGGGGTTTTATGACATAAAAGTCAAGTGGTCCCTAAAAAAATAAGATTAGTAACTTTCTAACAATAAAATATGTTTCACGATTGATGCTGACATAAAATAGGCATGTGCTAAATATTATTTATTCATTATTTTTTATGGTATGACCTTTTTTTAAGACATAATTCAAAGTTCAAACATTTAGCCTTTTCCACAATTTTTGTCAAATTTTTTATATTTTCAAAAAAAAAAATCATATTGACCTAAATTTACTATTATCATGAAAGACAATGTGTCACAAAAAATAATTCAGAATCACTGGGATATATTAAAGCATTGTTGAGTTATTACAATATAAAATGGCACTGGTCAGAATTGAAAAATTTGGCCTTGTCAGGAAGCTGAAAACATGTGCAGTTCTGTTTAAAAAATGTAAATGTCGCGGTGCTTAGATCTTCATTATACTACTTTTGTGATACATGTTTTCATTCCTTTAGTAGCGCTAATGCCTTTACTGTAACAGTCAGTATAAAAAAAATCAACCAGATGGAAAAAAGCCTTCCCAGAGAAAATGCTTATAAAGAACCAGTTGTTGCTTTCTGGATAGGACTGTCTTAGCTTAATTGCTTAAGTACTAAGCTTAAATGAGTGAAATCACATAATAACAATTAGTTCCAAGCCGTGGAGCATTTCTTATAAATGTCACATCTTAGTATATCTCATATAGGCATATAATCCAGAGTATAGACGTGCCTGTTGCTAAGAAATTAAAATGGCAGGGAAAGCACTGGACTTTCTAAAGAAAACAACAGTTGGAATGGAGTCAACCATACTTATTCGCTTGGTATTCTACTGCTAAGTACGCTTAACTGTTTGTTTCTGTGCGGTCTTTCTGCCAAGAACAAATCTGTAAAAGGAGCTCTGATCCAGCTTGAAAGGTGCATTTTGTTCTTGGCTCTCTCTTTGATAGCCCTAGTCTGGACTTTTGTGCTCTTAAATAAAGCATATAAGCAGACAAAGTTACTCTTTAAATGGGATTTTAAAAGATAATAGTCGATGCAAATAATGGCATGAGAATAGCGCGTCAGCGCTGCTCTTTACAGCATGAAATAAGGGAATACCTTCGGATATAAATACAAAAATATGGCACAGATCAGAATGAAATGAATCTAGATAAAAACAAGAAGAAATGTTTATATTATTCAGCAATACTTAAATTTCTTTACTTCAGCTTTTCCATTATTGTGATGTGTCCTGAATCCCTAGTTATTGTTAGGGCTGTCTAGGTTTCATGCAGCAGTTAATCCTTGTATTATTCTCTTTAATACTAAGTGTTACAGAATATTACTTAAAGGACATTTATTCAGTTGATACAATTAAATATAATAAAATAAAGCAAAGTAACTTACTGATTAAAAATTAATTGTAAGGGTTTTCAGCTATTTTATGAAATGTGCCTAAAATGTGAAAACATAGTAAAATAACTGTAATTTGCCTTTCAAATCATCTCTGCTCCAATGTCGCAATTCCAATGGTCCTCAAGTGTCCTGTAGCATTGATGTCATGTGAAGGCAGCAACCAATCTCTGTCCCTAGCTGTGAAACTGGCAGGTACATGAAGTGACTGCAGCAATCATGTGACTGATGAAAAGGTGACCAGCTGGAGGAATGGTGTGGATCATTGTAGTGGCAGCATGGAATTTAAAAAGTGAGTCATGGTTATTGTACTATATTGTCATATTACCTGCCATATGGCAAATGTTATTAAAATCTTTGTAACCCCTTTAAGAGTTTTCATTCAATTGGGAGACGGTTGCATTATTGTACAAGTATTTTACTATTAGACAAGGCAAGCATACATTACCTGTTAGGCCATGTTCACATGTTCAGTATTTGATTAGTATTTTACACCAGTATATGTTCGCTAAAATCATGAGTGGAACAATCAAAGAAACACGTCACCACTTCTGCATTTTTCACTCACTCCTGGTTTTGACTTAAAAAATCTGATGTAGAATGCTGGACAAATACTGAACGTGTGAACATGGCCTAACAGGTAATGTATGCTTGCCTTGCCTAATAGTAAAATACTTGTACAATAATGCTGAGCATTAGGCCGGCGTCACACTAAGGCTGGGGTCACACACAACGTCTAAAAAATCAGACTGTTTTAGTCGGTCGATTATCGCACAAAAATTTCATGAACATTGATCCGTCTGTCATCCGATTTTCCGGGGACGATGCGATTTAGTCACATCTGAGCGTACGTTTAACATCCCATTTACATGCGACTTGCGATTTTTTGTGGCAGCTTACCAAAATGGACAAATAACGGTTTTGAGGCCTGAAACTAATTTAAATAATCAGCCATACCCATATTTAAGGTGTCTCCAACAGGTGTGACCCTCCCACCTTTGCACTGGTCTCATTTGGTTATTTGTGCTTAGTGCTTTCTTGAAGCTTTGTCACAAACATGAGCGACAGACTGATCTTTAATACCACTGAGCGTGTGCTGTACAATTGGGTTATATCCCGGCGGTTTGGGGAGCCATATCCTGTGATTGCAGATCCCAGAAGCCGCAGAAGAATGTGGGTCCATCCACTTTTGAGGCGAAGGATAAGTAGAGGGCATTTCCACCGTCTATATTCGTCGCTGCGTAGCCATCCCAACAAGTTTTTCCAATATTGTCGAATGAGCCTTGCTACCTTCGATAAGTTGCTGGAGATTGTGCGCCCTGAGATCACATTTCAGGACACCAGGATGCGACCAGCTATTTCTGCTGAGGAACGGCTTATCCTAACATTACGGTATGTGTATCAATGATATGTTGATGACGTTTTCCACAACATAGCTACTTTCCTAGTGTTGTACCAGACTTATTGTTAACATATTGTCAGGAATGTTTTTATGACGCTTACCCATCTTAATTATTTGCTTGTGTGTAACCAGGGTCGCCATTAGAGCATGACAACCCTTAAACCAGTGTGGTGCCCGGTGATTAGGGGTGCCCGCAGCCCGAGAACGCCGGTCCACGCTCGGGCCCGGGGGCCCCCAACATTTTGAGGCTCCCCCTGCTCTCCAAGGGTCAGCCAGCTAGCGGCACATCATGCAGCTGCTATGGGGGCCCCTGTAAGGCAGGGGGGCCCGCCTGCCCCCAACGCCGACTCCCCCCGCTGCTGCTTTGAACTATACCGGCGTCTGCCGGTACAGTTCAAAGCAATGATAGAGAGAGCGTCAGCTGACGCTCCCTCTCCCATCATTCCCCGCTCTGTCTCTGACACAGCGAGTGCGCGATGACGTCATTGCGCACTCACTGTGTACCAGGCAGCGCAGAGACAGGAGCCGGGAGCAGCGCTGGCACGAGGAGAAGGTGAGGAGTGTTTTTTTTTTTATTCCTAGGGGGAGGAGAGATGAGGGCTGTACAATGTGGGCCCTGCTATATACTATGTGGGCCCTGCTATAAACTGTGTTCCAAATTATTATGCAAATTGGTTTTAAGTGTCATAGCGGTTTTTTTTTGTAAATGAAACCCATTGATGGTATTCTGTCTCAGGGTTCTTTGGATCACTGAAATCAATCTCAGATACCTGTGATAATTAATTTGCCATGTGAGCCCAATAAAAGGAAAACTGGATGTTCCACACTATTAAGCAGGCCAGAGTTTTCAAGTAAAATGGGAAAGAAAAAGGATCTCTCTGCTGCTGAAAAGCATCAAATAGTGCAATACCTTGGTCAAGGGATGAAAACATTACATATTTCCCAAAAACTTAAGCGTGATCATCGTACTGTTAAGAGATTTGTGGCTGATTCTGAGCACAGATGTGTTCGTGCTGATAAAGGCAGAATGAGGAAGGTTTCTGCCAGGCAAGTTCATCGGATTAAGAGAGCAGCTGCTAAAAAGCCATTACAAACCAGCAAACAGATATTTGAAGCTGCTGGTGCCTCTAGAGTCCCTTGAACCACAAGGTGTGGGATCCTTCAAAGGCTTGCTGTGGTGCATAAACCTATGATTCGGCCACCCCTAAACAGTGCTCACAAGCAGAAACGGTTGCAGTGGGCCCAGACATACATGAAGACTAATTTTCAAACAGTCTTGTTTACTGATGAGTGTTGAGCAACCCTGGATGGTCCAGATGGATGGAGTAGTGGATGGTTGGTGGATGGCCACCATGTCCCAACAAGGCTGCGACGTAATCAAGGAGGTGGAGGAGTCATGTTTTGGGCCGGAATCATAGGGAAACAGCTGGTAGGGTCCTGTAAGGTTCCTGAAGGTGTGAAAATGACCTCTGCAAAGTATGTAGAGTTTCTGACTGACAACTTTCTTCCATGGTATAAAAAGCAGAAACGTGCCTTCAGGAGCAAAATCATCTTCATGCATGACAATGCACCATCTCATGCTGCAAAGAATACCTCTGAGTCATTGGCTTCTATGGGCATAAAAGGAGATAAACTCATGGTGTGGCCAGCATCTTCCCCTGACCTCAATCCTATAGAGAACCTTTGGAGTATCATCAAGCAAAATATCTATAAGGGTGGGAGGCAGTTCACTTCAAAACAGCAGCTCTGGGAGGCTTCATGCAAAGAAATACAAGAAGAAACTCCAAAAACTCACAAGTTCAATGGATGAAAGAATTGTGAAGGTGATATCAAAGAAGGTTAACATGTTACTTGGCCTGTTAGGATGTTTTGAAGTTAAGTAGCTTTTTTGTTCAGTGAATGTGACCTCCTAATGCTGCAAATTCCACAAATGAGCTTTTTTAGTTCTTTAAAACAGGTCAAATGTTCACGGTACGAAGATACACATCTTTCCTATGTCAAATGTTCAGAAATTCTACTGTGCCTAATAATTTGGAACAGTGCATTTTGAGTTTTTTTCCATTTTGGAGATTATACTGTTATCATTAGGAGGTTTCTTCAATAAAATTTGATGTATACTCTAACGGGTGATGACTTTTATTAGACTGACTGTCATTTGCACCGACCACTTAGGAAAATCAGAGAAAAATATCATTTGCATAATAATTTGGAACATAGTGTATACTATGTGGGCCCTGCTGAATACTATGTGGGCCCTGCTATATACTATTTGGGCCCTGCTGTATACTATGTGGGCCCTGCTGTACAATATGGGCCCTGCTATATACTATGTAGGCCCTGCTATGTACTATGTGGGCCCTGATATATACTATGTGAGCCACGCTCTACACTATGTGGGCCCTGCTATATACTATGTGGGCCCTGCTATACACTATGTGGGCCCTGCTATACACTATGTGGGCCCTGCTATACACTATGTGGGCCCTGCTATATACTATGTGGACCCTGCAATATACTATGTGGGCCCTGCTATATACTATGTGGGCCCTGCAATATACTATTTGGGCCCTGCTATATACTATGTGGGCCCTGCAGTATATTACTTGGGCCCTGCTGTATACTATGTGGGCCCTGCAATATACTATTTGGGCCATGCTATATACTATGCGGGCCGCGCTATCTACTATGCGGGCCACGCTATATACTATGTGGGCCTCGCTATACACTATGTATGCCCTGCTATATACTATGTGGGTTATGCTATATGCTATGTGGGCCCTGCTATATACTATGTGGGCCCTGCTGTATACTATGTGGGCCGCGCTATATACTTTGTGAGCCCTGCAATATACTATTTGGGCCATGCTATATACTATGCGGGCCGCTCTATTTACTATGCAGGTGCGCTATATACTATGTGGGCCGCGCTATACACTATGTGGGTCCTGCTATATACTATGTGGGCCCTGCTATTTACTATGTGGGCCCTGTAAATACTATGTGGGCCCTGCTATATACTATGTGGGTCCTGCTGAATACTATGTGGGCCGCGCTATATAATATGTGGGCTGCGCTATATACTATGTGGGCCCTTCTATATACTATGTGGGCTGTGATATATACTATGTGGGCTGTGATATATACTATGTGGGCCGTGCTATATACTATGTGGGCCCTGCTGTATACTATGTGGGCCGCGCTATATACTATGTGGACCCTGCTTTATACTATGTGGGCTGCGCTATACACTATGTGGGCTGTGTTTTATACTATTGGGGATATATTATATTTTATAGGGTGGCTGTGTTATATACTTTGTGGCTGTGTTATATACTATGGTGGGCTACGTTATATTCCTTTGGGGAGGCAGGCTGTATGATATTCTATTCGGGGATACAATATATTCTATGAGGGGGCTGTATTATATTTATTATATTCTATGAGGGATGATTGCATCATATTCTATGAGGGGGCTACATTATACTGTATGAGGTGGCTACATTGTATTCTATGGGGGGCTAGATTATATTGTATGGGGGCTTCATTATACTTTATGAGGGAGCTACATTATATTCTATGGGGCTGCATTATACTATATGAGGAGGGCTACATTGTATTTTATGGAGGGGCTACATTATACTATATAAGGGGGCTCAATTATATTCTATGGGGGTTTACATTATACTCTGTGGGGTGGTTGCATTATACTCTGTGGGGTGGCTGCATTATGCTCTGTGGGGTGGCTGCATTATACTGTACCGAGGACTATGGGGAATACATTATACCATATGAAGAACTATTGGGTGCATTATACTATGGGAAGTGAATTGTACTACATGGATGATTATGGCGTGCATTATACTATATGGAGCACTATGACGAGTGTATTATACTTTATGGATGACTGAGTGTATTTTAATATATGGAGGGCTATTAGGAGTGTATTATACTATATCGAGGACTATGGATACATTATATTATATGGAGGACTATGGGGTGTGCACTTTGCAATATGGAGGACTGTGGTGCACATTATAATATATGGAGGACAATGGGGTGTATTATACTAAACAAGCAAAATGCTGCATATTCATCAAGTGATTGGTGTTAATGTGTCATTGTGAGGGCATGGTGCAGAAGTGAAGTTTTTCCATGAAAGGGCGGAGAGATTTTGAAAGGTTTGCGTGGTAGAGGAGGAGCTAGGGTGGATGCGGAACTGGGGGGGTGGAGCATGGGCAGAGTCTCAAGGGGGGCCCCATAAATTTTGCCAGTAGCGGGCCCCGAAATTCCTAGTGGCAGCCCTGTGTGTAACCCACATAAGGCATGGCATGTAATTGCATTTAGTGCATGCATGCTTTTAGAAACTGACCCATTGTAAGTGTTGGGAATGCTGTGCTTGGTGTTTGCTGTGCTGATGTGTACATGTTTTTTCTTCTTTGTGTATTGCAGGTTCATTTCCACTGGCCTGTCATACGCTGCTCTGCACTTAGAGTTCTTAATTGGGAAATCCACCATTTCAGGCATTGTCCGCTTTGGCCCAGACTACATAAAGAGGTCATACCTGAGCCCAAAATGTCTGACTGGTTGAGGATTGCACATGGATTTAAAGAAACGTGCCAGTTTCCACACTGTATTGGAGCCCTGGACGGGAAGCACATTCGTGTGCGTAAGCCGCCGAACTCTGGCTCCCAATTCTGCAATTATAAACAATTTTTTTCTGTAGTCTTGTTGGCCTTGGTCGACAGTCAGTACAGGTTTGTAATTGTAGACATTGGGGCCTATGGAAGGACTGGAGACTTCAATTCTTCCATTATGGGTATGGCAGCTACGCAATAACCAATTGGACCTACCACCACCACGTCAACTTCCAGACTCCAATCTGGAACCAGTGCCTTATGTTCTTGTAGCGGATGAGGCGTTTCAATTGACACGTCATGTTATGAGGCCATATCCCCGTCGCAATCTGAACCATCGGCGGAGAATCTTTAATTTTCGCCTTTCACGTGCACGACGCCTGGTGGAGTGCACCTTTGGTATTCTTTGTGCTAAATGGCAGGTACTCCAATCAGCCATTCAGCTGAGTGAAGCTAATGTAAATGTGGTAGTAAAAGCATGTGTGGTCCTACATAACTTCACTAGATTGCATGAATGCTCCTCACCTGATGTGGCTGAGCTTGGGTCTGGTAATGTGTCTATGCCTATGAGACCACTCATCCATCCCCGTCGTCCCCCTTTTGGCCTAAAAGTATGTGATGTGTTCACTAATTATTTTGTGTCCCCTGAGGGTGCTACTCCCTGGCAAGAGGAGGCCTTATCTATGTAGTGTGCTTGTTTAGTTGTACCATAAACAAATTTTTCTTTACCTCCTTGTTGTTGTAATGGTGTTCTTACTCTCCTGTTGGTTATACGTTACACAGGACATCACAAATAATAATAATAACATACAACCAAAGCGACTTAACGCTTTTAATAATTTGTGTCTATTTTTGTCGCTATCAAATAAAGCGTACTGGACAAATATGTCCAAAGGTTAAATTCACCTTTGTGATATAAATTTTACAACAGTAAACATTATAAACGAAATTACAAAAGTACTCCAACAATGAGTCAATATGTCATGTATAGTGTACAGTTCCTATAGCGTCTTGTGCTTGGGTGCGAGGAAAACACAGGAGACATAGGTTGAAATGAAATGACTTGTATTACTTCATACAAGCATGCTGAAAAGTTCACACAGTTTGCAGGAACAGCGACAGGAGACACAGCAGGCCAGAGTAACTTCAAGCACTACAATAAATCTCCAAAGCAGGTTCAGGATCTCTTCTCTGTACCGTAATTCCTCTGCAAACATGGATTCACCAAACAGCAGGTTTCCAGAGTCCAAAGTGTTCCAAGGTTCCTCAGTAGGGAATAGCTGGAGTACAAGTCCAAGGTTTCAGGAGTCAGGTCACAGACTGACTGAGGCTTGATTCAGGAGCACTGATTGTTCAGCTGAGGCTGCTTAAGAAGCAAGAGGGAAGAATCAGGGCGGGAACATGAAAACTGGAAACTCCATATTAACTGAGGGCAAGAGCTGCAGAAAGACAGAAAGCAAAATGGCCGACGGAAAACTGAGTTTCAAAGAACATGTCAACAGAGACAAAGAACCTTACATTACTCCCCCCTTAGGGACAACCTCTGGATGACCTCAGACCAGGCTTGTCAGGGTACCTCTGATGAAACTGGCGGAGCAGGCGAGGAGCATTTACATTATTGACTGGTTCCCATGAGTTGTCCTCCACTGGGTAGCCCTGCCATTTAATCAAATATTGCAACTGATTTCTGTACAACCTGGAATCTAGAATCCTTTCCACCATAAATTCTTCCTGACCATCGACCAGCACTGGGTCAGGGCAAGGAGAAGAACGTCCAGGAAACGTATTGGGTGCTGCAGCTTTAGTAGGGATACATGAAAGACAGGGTGGATTCTCATAGTTCTGGGCAGTTGAAGACGACAAGCAACAGCACTTATAATCTTATTGATCTTATAAGGTCCAATGTACTTATGTCCCAATTTAGACAATGGAATCTTTAATTTAAGATTTCTGGTTGACAGCCAGACCAAATCTCCTACCTTGAAAGCTGGTGCAGGTTTACGAAATTTATCTGCTGCTTTCTTGTACCTTTCCTGAGCCAATTCTAGATTTTCCTTTAGAAGATCCATATTCTTTTGTAAAGAGTCCACCTGCATGGGTTCAGGTTCTGGTTCCCTTGTGATCCTACTCAAAGGTTCCTTAGCTGAGGAGGGAGGTAGTAAAAGGTTAGTGCAATTATTTTCGAACCATCTCTCTTGTCTGCGTTCAGTCAGACGAGCATCAATACGGATACAATAGTTAATAAAGTCACCTAACGCAGTGGGAGGGTCGGCACGAGCAAGTTCATCCTTAATCAGTGGAGACAACCCTTTCAGAAAAATAGATTTTTTAGCGGAAGTGTCCCAAGTGGTATCAAGAGCCCATCTCCTGAAATCCAGGGCATATTCGGCTACTGAACGCTTACCTTGGCGCAAAGTTAACATGGCTGCTTCAGCTGTTGCACCTCGATTGGGGTCATCAAACACCTGCCCCATGGCTGAAATAAAAGCATCAAGGTGATTCAAACAATCATCCTCAGTCTCAATCAGAGGGTTTGCCCACATCAAAGCCTTATTGGTAAGCAACATGATTATAGTAAGCACTTCGGATCGTTCAGTGGGAAATTGTGAAGCATGTGCAGAGAAAAATAAATTGCATTGATTAATAAATCCCCTGAATTTCTCACGTTCACCGCCAAAATGAAAAGGAGGTAATTTGGGGATCCCAGAACTCGGGGTTATGGCAGGAGCCTGGGCTCGTTCCTCTAGAGCCTCAATCCTGGCTCGCAATTCCTGGGTAGTCTGTCCAAACACTTGCAAATTATGATTAGTGAGGTCCTGTAGGCTTGCAAAACGGGTTTTTAAAGTCTGTACATCTGAAAGGATTGTATCAGTCACTCCGCAAAGTTCCTTTATGCGGACCTCCATCTTCCAGATCTTTTAAGGCAGAAGTGCTGGAAGAGGAAAGGAAAAAAAAAAAAAAAACAATAGTGTTTACCTGTGGTAACACTCCAGAGTAAAATTTTAAGTGAATGCGCTCACCTGGAATGGTTGTGAGAAGTCACAACCACTGTCATCACATAAGGTATTAAACGGACATCTGATATCCACAGTCACAGCAGACACGGCTTTCCCAGACCCAGCAGACACTAAACATTGGCTCCTGAATCTTGTCATGTATAGTGTACAGTTCCTATAGCGTCTTGTGCTTGGGTGCGAGGAAAACACAGGAGACAGGTTGAAATGAAATGACTTGTATTACTTCATACAAGCATGCTGAAAAGTTCACACAGTTTGCAGGAACAGCGACAGGAGACACAGCAGGCCAGAGTAACTTCAAGCACTACAATAAATCTCCAAAGCAGGTTCAGGATCTCTTCTCTGTACCGTAATTCCTCTGCAAACATGGATTCACCAAACAGCAGGTTTCCAGAGTCCAAAAGTGTTCCAATGTTCCTCAGTAGGGAATAGCTGGAGTACAAGTCCAAGGTTTCAGGAGTCAGGTCACAGACTGACTGAGGCTTGATTCAGGAGCACTGATTGTTCAGCTGAGGCTGCTTAAGAAGCAAGAGGGAAGAATCAGGGCGGGAACATGAAAACTGGAAACTCCATATTAACTGAGGGCAAGAGCTGCAGAAAGACAGAAAGCAAAATGGCCGACGGAAAACTGAGTTTCAAAGAACATGTCAACAGAGACAAAGAACCTTACACAATAAATATGACCTACAAGTTATGGTAGGTGGGGGGTGGTGAAGGTGGAGGGCCAGGTTGTGTGGGTTGGGTTGCCTGAGCAACAGCCAGTGTGTCACCCTGAGTGGTGGCAGAATACCCTGTGTGTTGTGTGTTTCTGGCTTGATCCTGATGGGGGTTTGAGTAGGGGTACATGAGAAACTGGTGTTGGTAGTCATAACTATAGGGCTGCCCACTTTGAGTATACCCCTCAATATGCCCATGTTGACCATAGCCCATGTTGTGGCCAGCCTACAACATTGGGTATGTTCAAGTGGGCATATTGGGAATGGCCATTCTGTCCCATCTGTTGTACCTGGTGAGGTACATGTTGGTAGGAAGGAGCTTGTGGAGGAGGAGTTGGTATCTGTGGGACACAAGGAGGAGGTGGAGGAGGAGGATGATGATGAGGAGGAGGTTGAGAGGCTGAAGCAGACTCTCTTCGCTGCCTTCCCAACAACTGTAGTTGATTTTCTGATTAAAGCTGAGCCTTTCCAGAAAATCAAATATAGTGTCGGGATCATTTGGTGGGGTGCCAGAGCCCAGAAAAATTTGTAGAGCACCTCTGGTCCGCAGTCTGTGCTCACGTGGAATACCCCTGAGGTAGCGGGCAAGACTACGTCCAAATTCTCCTCCCCATCATCATGTGCTGCATTGGACAAATAGTCCAGAACTCCTCGTCCACCTGCCTCCTTGTGCCAGAACCAATTCCTTCTCTTCTGCGCCTGGCTCGCCGTGGAATCACAGAAGGTGGAGGAGACCCATCTTGAGGCCTAGTAGGGCTGCTGCTCATGGGATTGTCTTCTTGCTGTGGAGCCTGGCTTTTGGAATCCTCTGCTGGTGTTGCTGGTGGTGGTGGTGGTGCTGCTTGGATGGATGAGGTAGCTGCAGAGAAAGGGCCAGCTTCCTCAGCAACATCACCCACGGGGTCTATTACTGCCTCCGAGTCCGAAGCAGTCTCCCTCTCGGTAAGGTTAGACTCGGTGCTATAGAGGAAACCAAAGAAGAAAATTAATATTTTATATCAAAACCAGTAATAGCCTTTCTACAGACAAGCACTTACGCTCCCAGATCCATCACCGGCGCAAGAAAATGAGGCGATCAAAGTACAAATATTTCCTTTTGGTGCTTCCTGAGGCCCCACTATGCGCTCTCAGCTGCCTCTCTCTGCGGTAGCAATCCCGACAGCTGCGCCACCGCCTTGTCACATCTGTCACTGCAAAATTACACAAAAAAATAACAATAACATTAGTTATATGGCATTGTAAAAAACTTCATAAATCTGTAGTTATCACCATCAACATTATATTTGTTTGTGGTGTTATGTCTACGCAACAACACCACAAAAGTTGTATGGCATTCAGGGTGGCAAACTACCATGATCATAGTAGAAGGATACATGCATAGAAACATAGGTGTATGAGGTATGTGTAAGAACAAGTAGCATAACTTTGGACCAAAGCTTTTCCCTTAACAGAAGGGAGACAGATGAAGTACATGACCTACACATTTCATGTGTGCTCAAGGTGGCTACAACCATTTTACACCCTAAGTAGGCGACCATTAGTGATGGATGTGAATCTTTGGATGTTGTTTGTGTACACACATAACAAAGTGGCATTAACATTGTAAAGCGTTTCATACTAATTTTTGTTTGGGACAATATAAGGGCAGAAAAAAATTATATCACATTGTTGTTGCCACATACAGAGCAATAACAAAATGTTTTTAGGGTTGTAATTATTGTATTTACTAATGTGCTCTTGGTCCTCAATAGATCTCTCCGCAAAATCCGGGAACATTTGGCCACTAGTGTTGAGCGATACGATACTGCAAATATCGGGTATCGGCCGATATTAGCTGTATCGGGCTTTCGATTCCGAGTACCGATATTTTCGTCATATCGGATACCGGAATCGGATTTGTCACTGTCACTGTGAGTGTCCGTCGGTCGGGTCTGTCAGGAGTCAGCGGCACTTACCTGGCAGAAGATCTCCGGCGGTCACGTCCTGGACTGCTTGATGGCCGCCATTATCTTCTCCCTGGCGGTCACATGCAGTTTTTCGCGATAACTGCAGTGACTGCAGGGTAATCCCGGCCGTAAACCAGTCCGATGACGTCACCGCCGGGGAAGCAGGTAATCAGCTGTGCTGCGCCGGGATGACAGGCTCTGCCTGTCATTCTGATGTAGCAGAGCTGGATCGTCGTGGGACACTCGTTACTATGGACTGCGTTGGACAGGTGGTATACTGCTGTGTTTTTTTTTCATTTTTTTACAGGAGATCGATGGCGTCGCAGGATGAGACTGTAATAAAAGTAATGAAAACTGTGTTGTGTTTTTTATTAAATTAAAAAAATTTTTTATGAACATTCACCCGTCCGGGTACATCAACAATTTAACTATTTACATACAGGGACCCTGTCCGGGTTATTTATAATTCTTTGGCAGGGGTGTTCCAGGTACCACCTGGTACTCTTCTGATGCTTGCCAAACATCCGAGACACCAAGGACCACCAGGACCTGATGACGTTGTGTGGCCTGTACAGTCAAGTCGTGACCCGCTATCTGTGTCTGTGTGGCCACCTCTTTCATCTCCCTCCGGGTCTGGAGCCCTATGTCCCGGACTGAACGAACCCCAGGGGGCCTAACAGGCGCCGGGTACGGGCCAGCTATAGTTATCATGTCCATAGCTGGGACTGCTGAGGAGACCACTGAGGGAGGCTGGGGAGATTTACGGCGTGGGGTGGGCACTTGTGCAGAGGCCTGGATGTGGGAGGCTGAAGGCTCCGAGGGTCTCACAGGTTCCTGACACTCTGGGGAGTAGGGGTCGCACCTGGTAACATTTAGGGCGTACCATCCATTGTAACCCCAGTGTCGGGTGTAAGTCACCAAGTCTCCTGGCAACAGGTCCCTCCCCGGGTGTCCTTCTGGGAGGTGAGTCTCCACGTCCCGCCGGGTCACAAACACTTCTAAATAAAGTCCAGGCTCCTGGATGAAGCCCCAACCACCTTTCAATTTAAAGCTCCGTACTGCACCCTTACGCCGCGGCTCCCACAGGGTTCCTTTATCTTTTCTCATCCGGTCCTTATCTGCCCGGTCCTTCTCCAGGTGACGTTGCTGAAGCTTTTGGGATTCTCGCTGCTCCCTTTGTCGCTCTGCTTCCCTCTCCCAACGTCTCCACTCTTCCTCCTGACGCCGGTTGTAATTCTCCTCCACCAGCATCTCCATGTCTCCACCATCAAACTGCAGCTTACGATGTCTGGTTTGCGGCAGCTCTCCTGGCGCCCCCCAGTCCTGGCGGCGCTCACCTGCGGAGGAAGCAGCCGGCTCTGGAACAGATGACAGTCGGGGCTCCGGTACAGACAGGTAGACTTCTGGTGCCTGCGCGGCCTCCTCCATGAGGACGGGTGTCGCTTCTTCTGTCTCAGCGACGGGGGCAGACAGCGGGATCTGGGGTGCTGCCGGTGCAGAGCTTTTTGCAGGAACGGGTGCCTCCACTGCGACAACGTCAACCGGATCACATTACAAGGGCTGGGATGCCCGCACGGACTCCTCTACTAGAACGGGTGCCTCACCTTCCGGTACAGACACTTCAGGTAAGAGGGATTGGCGCCGCTCCAAGTTTAGTTTTAGGGCACGCCAGCTGGCTTCCATCCTGGCGACCTCCTCCCGGTGCCGGGCCAGGCCTCTTAGGGTATCCTCCGCTTCTTGCAGCGTAGGAGGGTTTCCAGGCCGGGTGCCCAACGGTGGTTCCGTGGCGATCGGGTCGCTTCCGTGGGGGAGAGCTCTGACTGCTCCATCCCTTCACACTTCTGCTCGTGTCCATTAGCCATCTCTGCCAAGTCACATGTGTCATTAGCATCTGGAGAGGGCCCCTCTTTTGTAGGGAGGCGGGACCTTCGCATTAGTTTCCGCACACTGAGGAGGATGAGGAGGCGGAACTCAAGAGCTGTGGGGCACGATCTTACATTGCAGTACCATTTAGAGTGGGCGGCCATCGTTTTCGAGCCACTGAGTGAGTGTACACCCACGAAGAGCACGCCCTTCTTCTTCACCAGTGCCTCGTCGTGACGCAGATATGGCGGAAAAATGGCAAATACATTCTCTGATGATTTTAGCAATTCTCAAGCACAAAACCAGTTCAATTCAGGCACACAGGACTCGCTTATAGCGAGCTACAGAATCCTGTTCGTGACGCCCAAGTTGAGTCGCACAGAGCCAGAGGTTTTGGGGGTACTCGACACCGAGCCCGTCGACTTCTATGGGGTATGTCACGGCTTTACCCGGCAATTGAATCAGAGTCTATTTTACTATGTAGAAGTGTATAAACTATAAATATATGTATATATATATAATGTCACAATGACATGTATATATATATATATATATATATATATATATATATGTATTCTATGTGTGTATATTTTGTGTTTACAACGAAAGAAAGGGTTTTTTTTGTTGCGATATTTTGTTCCCATAGACTTACATGGGACTTCCGGTATCAGAATCGGATATTGACGATATTTAGTGATATCGGCGATACCATTCCGATACGATATTTTTAGGTATCGAGCAGTATCGCTCAACACTATTGGCCACATATTCTCCTCCAAGCCGCCTCCTTGCGCGACCTGTCTGTGTAATGGGCATCTCGCTGGTCCCAAAGTTCTGGCCTCTCCTGGACCAGAACTATCAGCATTTCCACGTTAATATGGGTAGCCATGGTTCTGGACTTCGTGGAGGCGTTTTCCTGTATTGATTTGATATCTGCAGGCCTAATAAGCATGTGAAGCCTTCCTGACAATTCCTGATGCAATTTCCTGTCACCTGGAGGAGTCTTGCGATTTAATCGCAAGTCACACGTGTGGTCCGTTTGTAATCCAATTTTTCATCGCACCCATAGACTTGCATTGGCAATTGTCGACCCACAATCGGTGACAATCGCAGCATGCTGCGATTGCATCACACGTATAAAACGGACCACAAAAAATCGGATGGTGGGAGCTGCTCCATAGATTAACATTGGTCCGACTGCAATGCATCGCTTTGCAGTCGTCCGATTTTGTTGCCAGTGTGACTCCGGCCTAAGGAGGAATACGGACGAGTGAGAGGTATGAAAATCACGCATTACACTCGGACCAATATTTCTCTATGGGCAGCTCTGATCTTGCGTATTTTTCTCGGCCGTATGTTACGGTGCTAGACACCCGCAGCATGCTGCGATTCTCAGCGTATTACGCCCGTTGTACGCCAATGAAAGTCTATGGGTGCGAGAAAACTACGGATTACACACAAACCACACGTGTGACTTGCGAGAAATACGCACCGATGTCCTTTAGAAAAGCCGGCAATTCATCCCAGGCTATACTGTAAAATCACACTGACAGGTTTAATAAAGAATTGAAAGAAAAGATATATACACATAGAATACATATACAGCTGAATAAATTAAGTTGTGATCGACGTGATTATACCAACAATGCTGTGTATAGATGGAGGAAAACCACTTCACAGGGTCGGCAGCCAGGACGTAACCCGTCACAGGCTTCTATTTCTTCATTAAGTGACGCGTCAGAGGCATCTTGTTCATCCAATGCCACAGGTTTTACATCCAGTAGACGAAACCATAATGAACGTACATATCACCCATACAGACGACATGACTACTCTCCTGTGTCTACCAGATATGGCAATAAGGTAATTAATTTGAGTACTTATAAACTGACTGATATTGATTTGAAAATCCTTGAAAGAGGTTTTTCCTTTTCATCTGCCGCACCATTTGATGCATTTTTGGCGGTTAAGGATCTTCACCTGTTTGCCCGTTCATTAATGTTCAAAAAACATTTTTTTGATGGTAACCTTGCCCAATTGTTCCCTGCAGAAGAAGAACAAGTAGCCCTTCGGGCACTGGAGGAATTGTCAGTGGAACATAACATCACTGAAGGAGGTAAGGTCCCTCCATCTATACGTTCAAAATCTAAAAAATTCCCCCCTTTGTCATCCTGCCCTAGTGTGGATCTTTTTGTTCAAATTGTGAGCAAAGAATTTTTAAAGATCCCACACTATGTGCATAATAATAATTTGACAAAAGAGGAGCGAAGACGTCTGCGGGTCCTTCAGAACTTACCTGATGTGGTGTTCAAGCCGGTGGACAAGGGGGGAAATGTTGTTATATGGCCTAAGACATTGTATGAGGCTGAAGCCTTTCGTCAATTAAACAACAAAATATGCTATAGGAAGCTTACATTTAACCCCTTGTCCGCCTATACAACACAGCTTCAGGCCATCATTAATAGGGTCAAAGAGGCCGGGATTATTTCAAAAGAGTTGGCGACGGTATTGATTGTGCCCGAGCCTACCATTCCCACCTTCTATCTACTGCCCAAAGTTCACAAGGACCCGCAGACACCCCCTGGTCGCCCCATTATATCAGGAAGGGGAAATTACCTTGAAAACGTTAATAGATGGATCGACTCGAAACTCCAACCACTCGTGGAAGGTTTGCCATCTTTTCTGAAGGACACAGGAGAGTTATTGAAACGGGTGGATGGTTTGCATCTTGATGATGATATGATATTAGTGACTGGGGACGTTGAATCCCTATACACGAGTATTAGGCATGTAGATGGTCTTAGAGCCACAGCTTTTTTTCTAGGTATGTCTAATATTCCTGAGGACATTAGGGCTCTGATCATTGAATTATTGAATTTCACACTTACCCACAATTTCTATATTTTTAAGGGGTCTTTCTTCCTGCAGCTCCAGGGAACGGCTATGGGGGCTACTTTTGCACCGTCCTACGCCAATTTGTTCCGGGGGCTGTGGGAGAGAGACCTCTCCCTGCCGGATCAGGTGTCCCCGATGTGCCATGTCCTCACATGGACGCGGTACATCGATGACATATTACTGATCTGGCAGGGACCAGTGACAGACTTCATGCCTTTATGTCATCCTTAAATGTAAATGATCAAAATATTCGCATTACGTACAAATGTGATGCACATCCACTGAATTCTTGGATGTATTTTTGAAAAAAGATGCACAGGGTGAATTGCAGACCAATATATATCATAAGCCAACTTCAACCAACATGCTATTGCATGCATCGTCCTCCCATCCGAATCACATGATCCAGTCAGTTCCAACGGGACAGTTTCTGCGATTGCGCAGATTATGCTCCACGGAGGAAGATTTTTTTGTACAGGCTAATGACCTTAAATCACGTTTACGTGAACGAGGTTTTAGTAACCGTATGATAAAGAAAGCTTTCAATCGAGCCAAACATTCATCTAGGGATACACTCCTATATGGTACAAGACCCAATCAAATGTCTGACCAGATAAGATTTGTCACTAATTTCCATTCGCATTTCCCATGGATGAGAAAAATATTAGACAGATCATGGCACATTTTGAAAGTTGATCCGGTCATATCGAGGTTCCTCCCTGAGAGGGTGTCCATCGCGGCAAGAAGGTCGAGAAACCTATGTGATCGGCTGGTCCGCAGCCACTATACTGGTATTCCAGGTACGACCTTTTTAGACCAAGTGGCTGATCGTTGTGGTAGCGTGTCGTGCGGTCGTTGCATCGCTTGCCCAAACATTGATAAAATCGACACTTTTGCGAATCAGGACGGTACACGTGAATTTAAGATCAAAAAACTGATTACCTGTTCTAGTAGAAATGTTATATACTATGCAGTATGCCCATGTGGAATGATCTACGTGGGCATGACTACTAGACAGTTAAAGGTTCGTGTACGCGAACATGTATTGGGCATAGTGGCAGCAGCGACCGTTGAGGAAGTAGCTACACTTAAGACAATTCCACGCCACTTTAAGAGGTTTCACGGCTGCGATGGAACACTTCTTAGAGTGAGAGGCATCGATATGTTACAAGTGGGCATTCGTGGGGGGGTTGTTACTAAACGCCTAGCACAGCTTGAGTCCAGGTGGATATGGACACTTGGTACGGTCCATCCATCTGGACTCAATGAGAACATTAGCTATGCGCCGTTCCTTTGAAATCTCCGTTCTGTACAGGGATTTATTTCTGCTACATGCATTTTTTAAGTGATTTTAACTTATATTCTTTTTAGTTCCAGTTTTCCCCTATTTTGCATGATATGTGGAGTATGGCCAAAATCCACTGATGTCTCTGAAAAAATAGGATCTCAGCGGCGGATACATACATTATGACTGAAGAATCAACATCAATCAGCTGTTGTCATCCTCCTTTCATATGCACATATATTATGCAATTTTCTTCACGTTTTGTTGTTGTCATTCCCTTGTTCTTTTCATTCTATTGTGTTTTCACACTCTTTTGTGCGTGCGGTGTACAGTTTATTCCTAATACTTGCACATTTTCATACTCGTGTGCTCTCACCTTGCACGCGTCCCTCCCCCTGGCACCGTCGCTCCTGTCGATTCTCGGCGTCTCTACATGGTGGACGAGCCCGCCCCGGCTCCTCCCATCGTGTGACGCTGGGATCGGCTGGCGTTGCGGTGTCATGGTGATGGTGCGCGTCACTTCCGTGTGGAGCACCCGACTTCCGGTCGCGCGCATTACAGCGCAGCGACCACATACTATTTAAACAAGGGTATTACGGCTGTGTATTAGAACCCCTGAAGAAGGCAGGTCCGAAACGCGCGTCGGGGCGGACGTGCTCACCCAGGCCGGGTCTGTTGCCTCCTTTTTGCCTGTTCTGACGCATTCACTGGTAATTATACCTCTTTGGGCTATGTCCATTACTACTTTGGTTTGCTAATTGTGGGTAGTGTCAGGCGGCAGTTTAAGTGTTTGTTCACCAGATGCACCTTAGCTGTGTGACAGGTAATTTATACCTCACTAGTGACATGTATGTCCCATTTTGTATCTATGGTCATCTATAGCGGTTGGGCAGTGATATTGTTTTTGTACATAATGTGGGCTGATATACCTATTTAGGTGCCACATTCTCTGCCCTATAGCAATTTTGCTAAAAATACCAGCTCCCCCTTTAATGATGTTGGGCTCTAAGTGACAGTTGTACATGTCTGCATTTGGTATTCATTTTCACCTATATATAACATCTACAACAGCGTATTGACATTCATTCCTGCTGGGCAGCAGTATTACATGCTACATTTTGTATTGTATATTGTTAGCATAAAACCCTATACCTGTGTGAGCGTTGCTTCACGATTTGCACTGTACAGTTTTATTTTCCCTTGTCTCATTTCCCCTTTAAAAACTTGGTGTATGTTGTTTTATGATATTTTCAATAAATATGTTGTTTTTATAGCTTTTTTGATCATCGTGTTTCATGATTTGGTTCAATATTATATTGGATGATAAGCTGCAATATCCATATTGACACATGGAAAATTCTGTTGCTCTATTATAATCATGTGTCTTGGTCATACTGTGTATATCATATATATATATATATATATATATATATATATTATATATAGATATACACTCCCTGACAGAAGTTATGTCGCTTATCCATGTTATGTAAATCAAAGCTTTTAACCTGACGTTAAATTCATCCATTGGTTTTATAAATTACTCTTTTGAAAGCTGAAACCCTCCCAAATTTGGTTTAGGTTAAGAAAATAAATTGGCATCAATGCTGAAATATTGATCATTTAATGAACATAGAATGGTCAGATTTTGGCAAGACAAAAGTTTTGTCGCCCAGAGAAAGTAATGTGATATTCAAACAAATAATTAACTTAAAATACAAATATATGTTGCATACCATTGGTGAATGAAGTTTTGGTGCTATTAGAGTTATATTTAATATTTTGTGTGACTTCCATGAGCTTGAAGGACTGCATCCATGCGGTTCAACAATGATTCATACAATTTATTAATGAAGTCATCAGGAATAGCAAATTAGTCAAACAGTCAAATTAGTACAGCGTGCAAGCCCTGAAAATTTATACCATAGTAGGAAGAGTGCAGTGTGGCACTTTTTTGAACAAAATCCTATTGATGAGGCAAAGGTTATCTGTAAGAAGTGTGGAAGGACCTTTAGCCAAGGGAAAAATCTCCGAAATTTGAATACCAGTTGCATGCTTAGACATTTAAACACCATGCACTTGCTAGCATGGACGGACTACAAAACCTCAGGCAGCACATGTGCACCTGCTCCGACTGAAGGTAGCCAGCAATGCTCCATCGCTTCCCCCCCTGTAAGCCCACCGGTTAGCACACCAACCAAAGAAATGTTGAGGTGTCATCGCAAGGCCAAAGCAGTCAGTGAATCACAATGTTTTTCCAACGAAAGACTGAATCTAGGCCATCACCACCACCACCACCATCACCATCTCCCTCTCAGTCCGCCATGTCCACTGCTAGTTCCTCCATATGCAGATCTCAAGTCCAGCTCCCCCTAGCAGACACTCTGAGTAGGACAAGAAAGTACTCATTCTCTCATCCGCGTACACTGGTTTTAAACGCCTACATTGCCAAACTGATCTCATTAGAGATGATGCCCTTCCGTTTGGTTGAAAGCGCAGCATTCCGAGAGCTCATAGCCTACGCTGTCCCACGCTATGACCTACCCAGTCGGCACTTCTTTTCTAGAAAAGCCATCCCTGCCCTCCACCTGCATGTGAAAGACCACATTGTCCAGGCACTCAAGCAATCAGTGAGTGGAAAGGTGCACCTCACAACAGATGCATGGGCCAGTAGGCATGGCCAGGGCCGTTACAGTCTACATATTGAGCCAGGCAATGTAGTTAGTGATAATGGCCATAATTTTGTGGTGGCCATAGCCCTGGCAAAACTCAGACACATACCTTGCCTAGCTCACACCTTGAATCTGGTTGTGCAGTGCTCCATAAATAATTATCCGAGTTACCAGCCCTGCTCCATAAGTTGCGAAGACTGTGCTCACACATCCGTCGCTCGCCCGTAGACTCCAGTCGTATGCAGAGGCTGCAGCGATGGCTCCAACTCCCCAAACACCGCCTACTCATAGATGTTGCAACAAGGTGGAACTCCACCATGCACATGGTTGAGAGGCTGTGGGAACAGAGGCAGGCTGTAATGCATTTGTGGGAAAATACACGGGCAGGCAGCTTGAGGGCAGACATGGAGTTGTCGGGTGTGCAGTGGTCAAAGCTGAAAGACCTCTGTAAAGTCCTTCAGTGTTTTGAGGAATGCACATGGCTGGTAAGCGCAGACATGCCATCATAAGCATGAGCATCCCACTTATGCGTCTGCTCATGCAAACTTTGACGCACATTAAGGATCAGGCATCTGCAGCGGAGGAGGAAAAGGAGGAGGAGGGAAGCCTTGATGACAGTCAGCCATTGTCTGCTCAGGGAACTCTCCTGGACGAGGTGGAGGAAGAAGAGGAAGAGGAGGAGGTTGAGGGGATGATTATTTTGGGGAGGAGGATGCTTCTCAGGGAGCAAGAGAAAATGTTGGCTCAACAAGGTCAGGTACAGGGTTTGTGTGTGACTGGAGGAATGTGGTTTTGGCAGAAAGTGCTCCTCCACCCACCACTGTCAGTGTATCATTGACACCTGGAACATTGGTCCACATGTGTGATTATGTCTTGCGGATCCTAAAAAGGGACCCCCACATTGTCAAAATTATGAAGGATAACGACTACTGGTTGGCCAGCATCCTTGATCCACACTATAAAGGCAAATTACAGAACATCATGCCACAGAAGAACCTAGAGCTAATATTGGCAAACAAACAAGCAACTCTGGTAATCCGTTTGTTAAAGGCATTCAAAGCACACAGCAGCGGTGCAGGTTCTACCACAAGCCGTACTGGGCCAAATGGAAGAGGTGTTCATGGTGCATACAGTGGCGTTGGAGACAGGGGTTTCATGATCATGTTGTGGACTGATTTCTCGTGTACCGCTCACACGACTGTTAATACTGAATCGATTGCAAGAGACAGGAGACAGCAGTTGTCAACTATGGTTCAAAATTACCTCTCCTCCCCTATCGATGTTCTCCCTCACAGTTTCTTCCCCTTTGACTACTGGGCCTGTACACTGGACACCTGGCCTGAATTGGCACAATATGCTTTACAGGAGCTCGCTTGCCCTGCTGGTAGTGTGCTATCAGAAAGAGTCTTCAGTGCTGCTGGATCAATCCTGACAGTATAATATTACAGGCTATATTCACTAGTTTCACTAGTTTCCTAGATACTGCGTTGATCCAGGGAGCTAGTCTAATTGCCGTATGTGGAGTCGGGAAGGAATTTTTTTCCCCAATGTGAAGCTTACTGTTTGCCACTTGGATTTTTTTTTGCCTTCCTCTGGATCAACATGTTAGGGCAGGTTAGGATAGGATATGGATTGAACTAGATGGACTTCCTTCAACCTTAATAACTATGTTACATGTAGAAAGAAGGACCCGACTGTTGACCCAAAATGTTGGGCATCTCACCTTCATTAAAATGAACCATGCCTGGGTTTCAAAGGATTTTGTACCACCTTCCCCTGATGACGCATAGGTTGCCAGCAAAATCGCTTGCTTTGTCCTCCTCTTTCTCTGACTTCTCCAATTCCTCCATTTGCAGCTGCTGAATGTCCAGCCTACACCTCAACATATGCCACTTTTTCCACCTTCCTAACTGGGCTGTGACCCCCCCAGGGCCGGCGTCAGCACCTGGCGCACCCAGGCAAGTTCCGGGGCCCTGAGCAGGTGGGGCGCCCACTCGCCGTCAGAGACACCGGCGTACTATGAAGGGCCCTGTGCCAGTGCCGACACCCACGAGTGGGCCCCCCGCTTGCTTAGGGCCCCACCACTTGCAATACTTACCTCTCCCTGCTCCACGGCTGTGACGTCTTCCGAGTTTCCTGACAGTGACATTCAGGTCAGAGAGCGCGATGATGTCACATCTGTGCGCCCTCTGCCTGAACAATCACAGTGCAGAGAGGTGGAAGATCGCAATGCTGAGAAGTCCAGAGTAGAGCAGTGCCCAGCCAGGAGAGGTATTTTATTTTTCTAATGTTTGGAGCAATATATGGGAAGCATTATACACTGGAGAGTTATATATGGGGCCCATCATACACTTGAGCATCATAGATAGGGCCCATTATACACTGCAGCATTATATATGGGGCACATCATACACTGGAGCATCACATAAGGGGCCCATTATACACTGGAGTATTATATGGGGCCCATTATACACTGGAGCATTATAAATGGGGCCCATCATACACTGGAGCATCACATAAGGGGCCCATTATACACTGGAGCATCATATGGGGCCCATTATATATGGAGCATTTTATAGGCCCATCAAACACTGGAGCATCATCCATGGGGCCCATCATATACTGGAGCATCATATGGGGCCCATTATATATGGAGCATTATATAGGCCCATCATACACTGGAGTATCATTCATGGGGCCCATCATACACTGGAGCATCATATGGGGCCCATTATATATAGAGCATTATATAGGCCCATCATACACTGGAGCATCATCCATGGGGCCCATCATTTACTGGAGCATCATATGGGGCCCATTATATATGGAGCATTATATAGGCCTATCATACACTGGAGCATCATCCATGGGGCCCATCGTACACTGGAGCATCATATGGGGCCAATTTTATATGGAGCATTATATAGGCCCATCATGTACTGGAACATCATCCATGGGGCCCATCATAAATTGGAGCATCATATGGGGCCCATTATATATGAAGCCTTATATAGGCCCATCATACACTGGAACATCATCCATGGGGCCCATCATACACTGGAGCATTATATATGGGGCACATCATACACTGGAGCATTATAAATGGGGGCCCATCATACACTGGAGCATCACATAAGGGGCCAATTATACACTGGAGCATCATATGGGGCCCATTATATATGGAGCATTATATAGGCCCATCATACACTGGAGCATCATCCATGGGGCCCATCATACACTGGAGCATCATATGGGGCCCATTATGTATGGAGCATTATATAGGCCCATCATACACTTGAGCATCATCCATGGGGCCCATCATATACTGGAGCATCATATGGGGCCCATTATATATGGAGCATTATATAGGCCCATCATACACTGGAACATCATTCATGGGCCCATCATACACTGGAGCATCATATGGGGCCCATTATATATGGAGCATTATATAGGCCCATCATACACTGGAGCATAATCCATGGGGCCCATCATTTACTGGAGCATCATATGGGGCCCATTATATATGGAGCATTATATAGGTCCATCATAGACTGGAGCATCATCCATGGGGCCCATCATACACTGGAGCATCATATGGGGCCTATTATATATGGAGCATTATATAGGCCCATCATACACTGGAACATCATCCATGGGGCCCATCATATACTGGAGCATCATATGGGGCCCATTATATATGGAGCATTATATAGGCCCATCATACACTGGAGCGTCATCAATGGGGCCCATCATACACTGGAGCATCATCTATGGGGCCCATCATACACTGGAGCATCATATGGGGCCCATTATATATGGAGCATTAGATAGGTCCATCACACACTGGAGCATCATCCATGGGCCAATCATATACTGGAGCATCATATGGGGTTCATTATTTATGGGGCATCATATAGGGTATGGAGCATCATATGGAGCACAGATGGGGCCTATTCTGTATGGAGCATTATATGGAGCCCATTCTGTATGGAGCAATATATGGGGCCCATCATATACTGTATGGAGCTTTATATGCGACTCATTATACTGTATGGAGCAATATGTGGGGCTCATTATACTCTATGGGGACCGTCCTATACTGTATAGCACATTATATGGGGACCATCATATACTGGAACTTTATGTGGAGCTCATCATATACTGTATGGAACATTATATGGGACCAATTATGTATGGAGCAATATATGGGGCTCATTATTCTGTATGGCGCTGTATGTGGTGCTCATAATACTGTATGGAGGACTATACTGTCCTGTTTTTGAGCTATTGTAGAATTTACAATAGATATCACTCATGTATTGTAAGAAGTAAAGTATTTGGCATTGTACTATACCTATATTTCTGTGCCGTATTGGAGCATCATGAATTGTGGTATGTGTTAAAGGGGCCCACTGAGACTCTTTGGCCGGGGGCCCACGAAAACCTGGAGCCAGCCCTGCCCCCCCCCACAATTTTAGCCAAATAACTACAAGTTTTCAATGCGTTACTATTTTAAAGTAAGGTTGACGAGCTTAAGTAATAAGAATTGATGTCGTTGGCATTGAAATGGGCACTGTAGGTGTGTTTACTGTTCTCCACTCCCTGCCGACTTTTCTTCCCCATTGATTTGCATTGGTGTCGGGTCGAGTTTCAGTCGGACCTTCGACTTTTTCCGATAGTCGGCCGATTTCATTCGACTCGACTTTTGGGAAAGTCGGTTGGTTCGAAACCCGACTCGGCCCTCCGGAGGCAAAGTCGCTCATCTCTACTCCTCCTCCATGCTTCACGGTGGGAACCAGGCATGTAGAGTCCATCCGTTCACCTTTTCTGCGTCACACAAAGACACTGTGGTTGGAACCAAAGATCTCAAATTTGGTCTCATGAGTCCAAAGCACAGATTTCCACTGGTCTAATGTCCATTCCTTGTGTTCTTTAGACCAAACAAGTCTCTTCTGCTTGTTGCCTGTCCTTAGCAGTGGTTTCCTAGCAGCTATTTTACCATGAAGGCCTGCTGCACAAAGTCTCCTCTTAACAGTTGTTGTAGAGATGTGTCTGCTGCTAGAACTCTGTGTGGCATTGACCTGGTCTCTAATCTGAGCTGCTGCTAACCTGCGATTCCTGAGGCTGATGACTCGGATAAACTTATCCTCAGAAGCAGAGGTGACTCTTGGTCTTCCTTTCCTGGGACGGTCCTCATGTGAGACAGTTTCTTTGTAGCGCTTTATGGTTTTTGCAACTGCACTTGGGGACACTTTCAAAGTTTTCCCAATTTTTCGGACTGACTGAACTTCATTTCTTAAAGTAATGATGGCCACTCGTTTTTCTTTACTGCTGCTTTTTTCTTGCCATAATACACATTCTAACAGTCTATTCAGTAGGACTATCAGCTGTGTATCCACCAGACTTCTGCACAACACAACTGATGGTCCCAACCCCATTTATAAGGCAAGAAATCCCACTTATTAAACCTGACAGAGCACACCTCATCAAGAGAATGCCAAGAGTGTGCAAAGCAGTCAAAGCAAAAGGTGGCTACTTTGAAGAACCTAGAATATAAGACATATTTTCAGTTGTTTCACACTTTTTTTGTTAAGTATATAATTCCACATGTGTTAATTCATAATATTAATGCCTTCAGTTTGAATGCACAATTTTCATAGTCATGAAAATACAGAAAAATCTTTGAATGAGTTGTGTCCAAACTTTTGGTCTGTACTGTATATATATACTGTATATATACATATGTATGTATGTGTATATATATGTATGTATATATATTGTAAGCTTTTCAGGGGATATAGCTCTGGGATTGCCGTCCGGGTAGACAGAGTGGCACGGAAACAGTTCATTCACAGCAGTACTGGTGCAACTGGCCGCAACCAGTTTTATTTAAAGTCAAAAGCAAACAAGACATAAAACAAATCATAAACAGAAGAGCTGGGCTTGTCTAGCCACTTACTACACTTAGATAGATTTCCCTATCTATCCGGGTCCCGACTCTAACAGCCGAGGCCAAAACAACACATATGTTCAGCATTTACCAGCATGAAGTTTCACAGAGTCTCCTCCTTGTGTCTGAAGGCACCTTCAACGTCCAGACTTGAGAGAGCTCCCTCCTATTCAGCAGCTATCCGCATGGATTCTCACAGAGACTACTCCTGTGTCCGGGGTACATCGAGCACCCAGACTGAGATAGCTCAAACTCCTGGAGACACCTTCTGTAATGTATGTAGTACAGTTCATATAGCGTCTTGTGCTTGGGTGCGATGAAAACACAGGAGTCACAGGTTTGATATAGAAAAGTCCTGTATACTTCATACAAGTTGGCAGAAATAGTCACACAGTTTGCAGACACAGAAACAGGAGACACAGCAGGCCAGAGTAATCCAAGCTCAGCAATCACTCTCCAATACAGATTCAGGATCTTCTTCTCTGTTACCGTAAGTCCATGCAAACGTGGGTCTTTTAAAGAGCAGGGTTCAGAGTCCACAAGTGCTTCAGAGTTCCTCAGTAGGAATAGCTGGAGTACAAGGTCCAAGGCTTACAGGAGTCAAGTCACAGGTTCACTGCAGGCTAGATTCTGAAGCACTGATTGCTCAGCTGTGGCTGCTTAAGAAGCAAAGGAGAGAATCAGGGCGGGAACATGCAAGCTGGAAACTCCATTTTGACTGAGGGCAAGATAGCTGCAGCAAGACAGAAAGTAAAATGGCTGACGAACAAACTGAGTTTCAGGAATATATACATAGAACCTTACATTACTCCCCCCTTAAGGACAACCTCCGGATGACCTCAGACCAGGCTTGTGTGGGTACCTCTGATGAAACTGACGGAGCAAGCGAGGAGCATTAACGTTATTGACCGGTTCCCATGAGTTGTCCTCCACTGGGTAGCCCTGCCATTTAATCAGATATTGTAACTGATTTCTATACAACCTGGAATCTAAAATCCTTTCCACCACAAATTCTTCCTGACCATCGACTAGCACTGGGTCAGGGCAAGGAGAGGAACGTCCAGGAAACGTATTGGGTGTCGCAGCCTTTAGTAGGGATACATGAAAGACAGGGTGGATTCTCATAGTTCTGGGCAGTTGAAGACGACAAGCAACGGCACTTATAATTTTACTGATTTTATAGGGTCCAATGTACTTATGTCCCAACTTAGACGATGGAATCCTTAACTTAAGATTTCTGGTTGACAGCCAGACCAAGTCTCCTACCTTGAAAGCTGGTGCAGGTTTACGAAATTTATCTGCTGCTTTCTTGTACCTTTCTTGAGCCGATTCCAGATTTTCCTTTAGAAGATCCATATTCTTCTGTAAAGACGTGATTCTTTCAGCCACTGCTGGTAAAGGCGTTTCTATGGGAAATCGTGGTAGAATGTTAGGATGATAACCTAGATTAGAGTAAAAAGGAGACTGTTTAGTGGAGGCACTCTGAGAGTTGTTATACGAGAACTCAGCTAATGGAAGTAGATCCACCCAATCATCCTGTAGGTGGCAGATAAAGCAGCGGAGATACTGCTCCAGGGTTTGATTGGTTCGTTCGGTCTGTCCATTAGTCTGGGGATGAAAAGCAGAAGAAAGGTTTACTTTAATGTCCAATGCTGCACAGAAATTTTGCCAAAACCTAGAAGTGAATTGCACCCCTCGATCCGAAATAACCTCATCCGGTACTCCATGTAAGCAAAACACATCTTTAATCATCAAATCTGATGTCTGTTTTGCAGTGGGTAAGCCGACACAAGGGATAAAATGAGCTGCCTTTGTTAGACGGTCAACCACCACTAGAATGGTGTTCTTCCCCTGAGAGGTTGGTAACTCCACAATGAAGTCCATAGAAATGGATCCCCACGGGCGGGACGGGGTGGGAAGAGGCTGTAACAGACCAGTTGGTGAGGAGCGAGGTGTTTTGCATCTTGCACAGACCTCACATGAAGTGACATAATTCAAAACATCCTTCCTGCAAGTGGGCCACCAAAAGAAACGAGAAAGAAATTCCTGTGTCTTTAGAATTCCTCTATGCCCAGCTATCTTGGAATCGTGAATGAGTTGCAATACTCTTAATCTGACTGTTTCAGGAATATACAGACGTTGTCCCTGAATCCACACACCATTCTTAAAGACAAGACTTACGTCCCTTGGGGGTTGTGCCAAAAAGGAATCCGCATGGTATGCTTCCTTGATGTCCTTAAGTAGGTCTTGATTATGAATTACTCCTAGGAATCTAGAGTCAGGAAGAATAGTCTTAGGAGGAGTAATTGGACGTGTCTCTGCTGAGTAAATCCTAGAGAGTGCATCAGCCTTTCCATTGCGCGATCCTGGTCTATAAGAGATGATAAAATTAAATTGGTTTAAGAAAAGATTCCAGCGAGCCTGGCGAGGAGTCAGGCACTTAGCCGACCTGATAAACTCAAGGTTACGATGGTCTGTCAGGACGACTATTTGCTGTGCAGCTCCCTGAAGAAGATGTCTCCATTCTTTGAAGGCGGCAATAATGGCCAACAACTCTCTATTGCCCACATCGTAGTTCCTCTCAGCCGAAGACAACTGCTGGGAAAAGAAGGCACAGGGATGCAAGACATTCTTCTCACCTGTTCTCTGAGAGAGTATAGCTCCAACGGCACAGTCTGAAGCATCCATCTCTATTATGAAGGCAAGCTCGGGGTTGGGATGTACTAGGATAGGTGCAGTGGTAAATTTATCTTTTAGACGGGAAAATGCTTCCTGGGCTTGGGGAGTCCAGGAAAACCTAGACTCTTTCTGGGTAAGTTGAGTGATAGGTGACACTACCTCAGAGAAATTTCTAATGAAACGTCTATAGAAGTTGGCAAACCCGATGAAGCGCTGTACCTCCTTCACATTTCTAGGACTTGGCCAATCCTTGATGGCTTGGGTTTTGCTTCCATCCATACTAATTCCTTGTGTAGACAGTACATACCCCAGAAATTGAATTTCGGTCCTATGGAATTCACACTTTTCAAGTTTGATGTAAAGATGATTTTGTCTTAGACGTTCCAAGACCATTCTCACATGTCCATGATGTTCCTCTGTGGAGTTAGAAAAAATTAGAATATCATCCAAATAAATTACCACGAATGTATCTAGGAGATCCCTGAAGATGTCATTCACCAAGTGTTGGAAAGTGGCTGGGGCGGTACTCAGACCAAAAGGCATAACTAGATATTCAAAGTGTCCATAGCGTGACCTGAATGCAGTCTTCCATTCATCCCCAGGTCTAATACGGACTAAGTTATAGGCCCCACGAAGATCTAGTTTAGAAAAAATTTTGGCATGTCGCACTCTCTCCAATAACTCAGGGATTAAAGGCAATGGATAACGGTTTCTAATAGTAACCTTATTGAGTTCCCTATAGTCTACGCATGGTCTCAGAGATCCATCTTTCTTCTTTACAAAGAAGATGGGTGCACCTGCAGGAGATGAAGAGGGGCGTATGAAGCCCTTGGCTAGATTTTCATCTATGTAATCCTTTAAAGCCTTTAGCTCGGGCCCCGCCAGGGGGTAGATCTTACCAAAAGGTATCTCTGCTCCAGGCAATAATTCAATTGGACAATCATATGGACGGTGAGGAGGAAGCTGGTCAGCGTTCTTCTTGTCACATAAATCCACATAGTCCTGGTATACAGCTGGTAGTTCAGGGACTGACATGATTCCTTTGGAACAGAGCAAGCTGAAACTTTTGGACTATCTGTTTCTCTGGAAAGTGTAATTCCTTGGTCTCCCAGTTAATGGTAGGATTCTGAGCCTGCAGCCATGGTAGCCCTAGAATAATGGGAAAGTGGGGAGAAGAGATAAGCATAAAGGACAGTTTCTCTTGATGATCTTTACCCATAAGAACCCTCAAAGGCTCTGTTTCCTGATCCACTGGTCCAGAGGTCAGCAGGGAGCCATCCACAGTTTCCATCTGTACTGGAGTAGCCTTCTTCACTGAACGTATTCCCTGTTTCAGAGCAAAGGAGACATCCATAAAATTTCCACTTGCCCCTGAGTCGATCATAGCAGAGCTAGACACCCAAGCTGAGTCAACCCAGAGTTTGATGGAAAGAAAGCAATGAGAATTGTTTTTCTTACAACTCAGCTGGGACACCGCTGAGGAAACTTGAAAAATGGCAGCGTTTACACAGTCAACGTCCTCAGAGGTAACGGAGTTTAAGTCCGAGAAATCAAGATCTGTTGCTGCAGATCTCTCTTTAGCCTGAGGCTCGGACCTGACAGATCCCCTCTCGCAACACTCACAATGAATGAGTGCTGCAGTAGTCTTACGAGAACGGCTGGGGCAGTTTATAATGAAGTGCCCTGACTTACCACAATAGAAACATAGATTCTCCTTAAAACGATGTTCCTTGCGTGCATCACTAACCCGTCGTTGTAAAGAGTCTACCTGCATGGGTTCAGGTTCAGGTTCCCGTGTAATCCTACTCAAAGGTTCCTTAGCTGGAGAGGAAGGTAGGAAAAGGTTAGTACGATTGCTTTCGAACCATCTCTCTTGCCTGCGTTCAGTCAGACGAGTATCAATACGGATGCAGTAGTTAATAAAGTCACCTAACGCAGTGGGAGGGTCGGCACGAGCAAGTTCATCCTTAATCAGTGGAGATAACCCCTTTCGAAAAATAGATTTTTTGGCGGAACTGTCCCAGGTGGTATCAAGGGCCCATCTCCTGAAATCCAAGGCATATTCAGCTACCGAGTGCTTACCTTGGCGCAAAGCTAACATGGCTGCTTCAGCTGTTGCACCTCGATTGGGGTCATCAAACACCTGCCCCATGGCTGAAATAAAATCATCAAGGTGATTCAAACAATCATCCTCAGTCTCAATCAGAGGGTTTGCCCACATTAAAGCCTTGTTGGTAAGCAACATAATTATAGTAAGCACCTTAGATTGTTCAGTGGGAAATTGTGAAGCATGTGCAGAAAAAAAAAGATTGCATTGATTAATAAATCCCCTGAATTTCTCACGTTCACCGCCAAAACGAAAAGGGGGCAACTTGGGAATCCCAGCACTCGGGGCTACGGCAGGAGCCTGGACTCGCCCCTCTAGAACCTCAATCCTGGCTCGCAAATCCTGGGTAGTCTGTCCAACCACTTGCAAATTGTGATTATTGAGGTCCTGTAGATTTGTAAAACGGGTCTTTATATTCTGCAAATCTGCAAGGATATTATCAGTCACTCCGCAAAGTTCCTTTATGCGGGCCTCCATTTTCCAGATCTTTTAAGACAGGATTACTGGAAGAAGAGGAGAGAAAAAAAACAATAGTGTTCACCTGTGGCAACACTGCAGAGAGGAAAAAAAAAATTAAGGGAACTGCTCACCTGGAATGGTTGTGAGAAGTCACAACCACTATCATCACAGAAAGTTTCAACCAGACATCTGATATCCAGAGTTACAGCAGACAAAAAAGAGAAAAGAAAGGAAAAAAACAAAACAATAGTGTTTACCTGTGGTAACACTGCAAAAAGAAAAAACTTAAGGGAATTGCTCACCTGGAATGGTTGTGAGAAGTCACAACCACTGTCATCACAGAAAGTACAACCGGACGTCTGATATCCACAGTACAGCAGACACAGCCTTCCAGACCCAGCAGACACTAACGTTTTGCTTCAGAATCTTGTAATGTATGTAGTACAGTTCATATAGCGTCTTGTGCTTGGGTGCGATGAAAACACAGGAGTCACAGGTTTGATATAGAAAAGTCCTGTATACTTCATACAAGTTGGCAGAAATAGTCACACAGTTTGCAGACACAGAAACAGGAGACACAGCAGGCCAGAGTAATCCAAGCTCAGCAATCACTCTCCAATACAGATTCAGGATCTTCTTCTCTGTTACCGTAAGTCCATGCAAACGTGGGTCTTTTAAAGAGCAGGGTTCAGAGTCCACAAGTGCTTCAGAGTTCCTCAGTAGGAATAGCTGGAGTACAAGGTCCAAGGCTTACAGGAGTCAAGTCACAGGTTCACTGCAGGCTAGATTCTGAAGCACTGATTGCTCAGCTGTGGCTGCTTAAGAAGCAAAGGAGAGAATCAGGGCGGGAACATGCAAGCTGGAAACTCCATTTTGACTGAGGGCAAGATAGCTGCAGCAAGACAGAAAGTAAAATGGCTGACGAACAAACTGAGTTTCAGGAATATATACATAGAACCTTACACCTTCTGTGCCTGGACCCCTCCTGTGTCCAGACTAAGCGAGCTCCCCTCCTATTCAGCAGCGATCCGCATGGATTCTCACAGAGACTACTCCTGTTTCCGGGGTACATCGAGCACCCAGACTGAGATAGCTCAAACTCCTGGAGACACCTTCTGTGCCTGGACCCCTCCTGTGTCCAGACTAAGCGAGCTCCCTGTCTGTCTTCTCAGACACCTACTTCTGGTCTCCTAATTAATACCTGAGTAGTTTCAGGCCTGAGCTGCAAGTGTGCAATGAATGTAAGGTGTAGTGACCTTTCTCTACCACTAGGCTTACAAAGCCATACATTCCCCCATACCCGTCAGCAAAGTACCTAGGTGAAATGTACACCCATTCAACACACATACCCTCACTGTCTCACAATATATATATATATATATATATATATATATATTATATATATTTATTTTTGCAAAAATACCAAGGAGATGTGTCATCTTTAACTTTAACTTGCCTAACTGTTCACACTAACAGTAATTTTAACCTGGGTGCTCTAACTTTTACATGTTAAGTCTTTTTTGCATTGTTTTATTACATTCATTACATTGAAGAGTCACCAAACTTTTGTGCAACTTGGAGTTGCACAAAAACATTCTGAATTTTGGCCTTTCCACACCAGATCTTAGTGGTTAGAGCATGGGTCAAATGGAGAATGGCAAAGCCAGCCTGACAATTTTTTCACAAGTGTTATCATTTTAGTGGTGTAAATGACCCAAAAAGAAACTCCAGTCCTGGAATAACATTTCTGTTGAGGCACACAACAGTGATGTATACATCTAAATCATTAGGCACCTATTAATGATTTAGGCATATCTTACTCTTGCATGCCCATTACTAAGACTGGCATGCAATGGCAAGCAGACATAATGGTGCTCTGTGGTCCTAAGCATACAAAAATATTACTGGGCTGCTCATTTGAGGAGAATTCTGGCTTGGTTTACTCTACCTGTATTCTTCTAAGTGAATGGAAATAGAAAAACTCCGGTTAGCTCCAGTTCATCCTAATTAATTACTTTTGTCTACTATGCATGTTAAACTATCTACCCCTTTACTAGAAACTGTCATGGTCCAGTCAGGAGTTTATGCTCTGCTGTCCTCTCTCAGGACTGGTCATGCGGGGGTTAATTTCCTCGGCCTCGTTCTGGGACTAGCTGGACTATTTCAGTCCGTCATAGCCTGCTGACCAGTGTTAGTGATAGCTCAGGCTTCCAGTTTAGAGCCTATGACCCTTGTACCTTAGTGATCCTCCTGCCTTTGACTTGTTTTCTCGTTTATGACCCGGACTGACTCTGACCCCGTCTCTTGGTATCTGTCTCTGCTGCTACGTTCTCTGTCTGGCTTTTGATTCCCTGGCTTGTACCCCGACCACGTCTCCCATCTCACGTTTTTGGACCCCGCGCTCATGTTTGGCTTTTTGACCCTCGGCTTGGTATTTTGACTACGTGTATTTCTGCTCCTTCTGGTACTTCTGCCTCTGTACGGTTTTGACTCGACTTGCCTGACCACACTCCCACCACTTGGTGGTGCCTGTGCTTCTGCTTTGTAGAGCTACTCTGTGTACGCAGTCTCACGTCCCTCCCTAGCTCCCTCTGGGGGAGGTTGCGCTACACTGCAGTAGCCTGACAGCTCCCATCTGGTTTTGACCTATTGGCTTGTTTCTGACCACCGGCTTGCTGAGACCTCTGGTATTTCTCCATTTTTCTGCAACTATGAGTTTCACCCTCATTTTGGTGAGTTTTCCTGGCTGGATTCGGGATGTCCAGGAGCTGATTCGGCCTTTCTGCGGTTGGGGGAGGTCTGGAGGGAGGTTCAGAGAAACATTGGGGAGGCTCAGGGCAAATATAAATTTTTTGAAGATAAACGACGTTCTGTGGGGCCGGCTTATCAGGTTGGGGATAAGGTATGGTTATCCACCAAAAATATAAGGCTGAGAATTCTCTCGATTAAGTTGGGTCCAAAGTATATTGGTCCGTATGAAATTTTAGAGGTGATTAATCCTACATCGCCTTTCGCCTGCGCTTGCCTCTGTCGTTGCGGATCCCCAATGTGTTCCATAAGGCGCTTCTGAAGCCGTCGGTGCCTTCCTCTGGTGAGTCTCCCTCACACCCGCCACCTGTTGTGGTAGATGGACAGACCGAGTACGAGGTGGAACAGGTGGTGGAATCTCGTATGCTCCGCCGTTCACTTCAGTACTTGGTCCATTGGAAAGGGTACGGTCCTGAGGACCGGTCATGGGTGCCGGCGCGTTCGGTCCATGCTGATCGGATGGTCCGAGCCTTTCACGCTCGTCATCCAGGGAAGCCTGGGGTCCGGTGGCCTCCCATTGAGAGGGGGGTACTGTCATCGTCCAGTCCGGAGTTTATGCTCTGCTGTCCTCTCTCAGGACTGGTCATGCGGTATGTTAATTTCCTCGGCCTCGTTCTGGAGCTAGCTGGGCTATTTCAGTCCGTCACAGCCGCTGACCTTGGTGATCCTCCTGCCTTTGACTTGTTTTCTCGTGTATGACCCGGACTGACTCTGACCCCGTCTCTTGGTATCCGTCTCTGCTGCTACGTTCTCTGTCTGGCTTTTGATTCCCTGGCTTGTACCCTGACTACGTCTCCCGTCTCACGTATTTGGACCCCGCACTCATGTTTGGCTTTTTGACCCTTGGCTTGGTATTTTGACTACGTGTATTTCTGCTCCTTCTGGTACTTCTGCCTCTGTACGGTTTTGACTCTGCTTGCCTGACCATGCTCCCACCACTTGGTGGCGCCTGTGCTTCTGCTTTGTAGAGCTACTCTGTGTACGCAGTCTCACCTCCCTCCCTAGCTCCCTCTGGGGGAGGTTGCGCTACACTGCAGTAGCCTGACAGCTCCCATCTAGTTTTGACCAATTGGCTTGTTTCTGACCACAGGCTTATTGAGACCTCTGGTACTTCGTATGACTGATTATTCCTAACCCAGCTTTGGATGTTTTTGCTGCCACCTGGTGGTGGTTTTGGCTGCTGCAGTGCAGGCCTGCCCTGGGAGTGTGTAATCCCTTCTTCCCTCTGTTGCCTACAGGGGGAGCACACACTAGCCTGCATAGCAGCTGCATTACAGAAACATTTGGAGAAAATGTGCCGGCAAATTCTCCCTTACATCCTCTTACTCCTATGACTTCTTTCCATTTCAGCTCAATTCTTCAAGACATTGATTATTCCATATAGTTGATCAGAAGACTATGGAACTACTACCCTTCTTCACCTTACAAAGAAATTTTATACTTTTAGTTTTGATTCCCATGCCTTTAAGCTACTTGGAAGATATATATATAATTATAAGCTGGGTAATTCAAATACATGAATATCTTTTGATCTAAACCATTCTATTGTACCCTTGCATTTAGTCCAAAAAGTTCTACTTTTGTCTCATCTGACCAGAGCACCTTAATCCACATACTAGCTGTATCCCCTACATGGCTTGTGGAAAAAGCTGTTCTGGTGCTATGTGTGACAGAAAGCTAACATCAAACATGGTGGTGGCCCCACTGTCAAACATGGTGGTGGCAAGATCATGCTGTAGAAAACCTTTAATTCAGAAGGGACAAAGAAACTGGTCAGAGTTGATAGGAAGATGGATGAAGCTAAAAACTGGACAATCCTGGCAGAAAACCTGTTAGAAGCTGCAAAGCACTTATATATACTGTATCAAATAATATTGATTATCTTGTCACTAGCACACCTATCAAAGAGTAGGATATATAAGACATAAGCAGTCAGTGAGTAGTCTGCTCATGAAGAATCTCAGCAGCTACAAAAGTAGTGACCAAATCATGTAGGCTGGACAACTGGGTCAGAGAATTTTCTTAACGGTAGGTCTTGTGGGGAACTAAAAACAAGGTTTTAGGCCCCTAAGGCTTATTGATGAATGTTACGGGTGAAAGCTGTCATGTCTTGTCTGATTCTACAAAAGAACTACTGTAGCAAAAATAGTTAAAAACTTAATCATTGCTATCACAAAAATGTGCAAGGATAAAACTTGTTGCATATGGGGATGTGTACTGGAAGACAGATCAGAGTGCCTATGCTAACCTCTGCCCACCACTAAGAGTGCATGCAATGGGCAAGTAAAAATCAGAAGATAGCCCATGGAACAATAGAAGAAGATGGCTTGGTTTGACGAATAATTGTTAGAAACATGTTACCTGCTGAAACTCGGCTCCTCTTGTTATTTATACTATAGCATAGGGCCTCTATGGCAATATACAAACCTACCCAAGGGCCTCTTTACATTTCGTCTGGGCAGGTGGACTTTTTCAGAGTTACTCGTGAATGCAAAATATAATATGACTTAAATAATATATTTCTGGATGGTATGTGTGTTATACATAGTACAGAAGCAGTAAGCACATGTAGAATGTGTATGCTTGTGTTCCAATTGTTGTTCTGAGTATATTTGTATATTTTCAGTCAACAGGTGTCAGCCTTGCAGTGCAAGTTAATTTTGCAAATTTAATAACTGTACTACAATTCGTTTTTCTGTCTGTCTGTGAAGATTAATAATAAAGCGGATTTAATTAAAAAGTATTCAACCTCTCATATTTCGTTTTTCGACATCTTAAACATATTTAGTAGACTGTGATGAATTAAAATATTATATTCTGTAATCCCAAATGTAGTGCTAAGCAAGAAATAAAATAAGAAAGATGCCTAATAATTAATTACCTAATGAATTTTCAGTAAGATTAAAAACATTGAAAGGTCAAATTTTACATAGTCACCCTATATTAGAATGTTTGAGAAAGCTCCCGTGGCACTAAGATACTTGTGTTAACCTCTCTGACATTGCAGATTAATGGTAGCGTACTACAAGATTACATATGATGTAGCCATTAAATATGATATATTATTCTCATAAAAGAGATATATTTACAGATCCACATTCTCTATTTGTCTAAACAAAACAAACTTACAAAGTAGATCACAAGGCAGCTGTCAGCACGCTTTGCTTATGAAAGTGGTGGTATGACGATATAGATTTTTGTACCCCAATAAGTCGTGTCAAATCCAACATAGAAGCCATATGCATATCAGTTTGGAAGTCCATTGGTGTCGTGTCAATGCACTTTGACAGGTTCTTTCAAGCCTGTTGATGCACCACTATTTTTTATATGATTTCTGCACTAAATTTCTCATGACAAGTTCACATTGGATCTCAATCAAAAAAGTTTCTTTTTTTTTAGGGGGAAAGCCCTTACAAAGCCAATGCTTCCATAAGAACCAAATATTCTGACTAGATTTGAGCGAAACAGGTCGGTCAGATTAAAAAATCACCGACTTTCGCCAAAGTTGGGTTTCGCCGAGCGAAACCCAACATAGCGTTAGGTCAGCCATGCAGTTGTCAACCCGAGCGCCAAAGTCGGTTTTCCCATAATGCTTGCAGGCGCCTTTTCTCAGCCAATGAGCAAGGACACACACTGTAGGCAACGAGATGACATGTGCAGCGGCCACCACCATCTTAGAGAAGGGCATTGCAGTGATTGGCTTGCTTAGTGTGGCGTCACAGTGGCTATAAAAGCCCTGAGCGCCGACCGCCATTTTACTTCTGATGATCTTAGCATAGGGACAGGTTGCTGCCGCTGTTTCTCAGTAGGGAGAGAGTTAGGCAGGAAAAAAAAAGTTATTCTGTGCTTGTGCTGATAGCGATTGTGCTGTACAGTTAGTGTGCAGTGACAGGTGAGGATTTTGCTGTGTTCAGCAGCGCTGGTTATTAGGCTGCCTGCCAGTGACAGGGGAGGAATTTCTTGTGCGCAGCAGCAGAGCTGATTATTAGGCTGCCTGCCAGTGACAGGGAGGAATTTCTTGTGTACAGCAGCAGAGCTGATTATTAGGCTGTCTGTTAGCTGTATTGCTGTGTGTACACTGCTTTTTACACAGCACCTACACAGCACTAATATTTTTATTCTTTCTTTCTGCACAGTTACCGAGCTGTAAGGTTCTTTGTCTCTGTTGACATGTTCCTTGAAACTCAGTTTTCCGTCGGCCATTTTGCTTTCTGTTTTTCTGCAGCTCTTGCCCTCAGTTAATATGGAGCTCCAGTTTTCATGTTCCCGCCCTGATTCTTCCCTCTTGCTTCTTAAGCAGCCTCAGCTGAACAATCAGTGCTCCTGAATCAAGCCTCAGTCAGTCTGTGACCTGACTCCTGGAAACCTTGAACTTGTACTCCAGCTATTCCCTACTGAGGAACCTTTGAACACTTTTGGACTCTGGAAACCTGCTGTTTGGTGAATCCATGTTTGCAGAGGAATTACGGTACAGAGAAGAGATCCTGAACCTGCTTTGGAGATTTATTGTAGTGCTTGAAATTACTCTGGCCTGCTGTGTCTCCTGACTCTGTTCCTGCAAACTGTGTGAACTTTTCAGCATGCTTGTATGAAGTAATACAAGTCATTTCATTTCAACCTATGTCTCCTGTGTTTTCCTCGCACCAAGCACAAGACGCTATAGGAACTGCACACTATACATGACAAGATTCAGGAGCCAATGTTTAGTGTCTGCTGGGTCTGGGAAAGCCGTGTCTGCTGTGACTGTGGATATCAGATGTCCGTTTAAATACCTTATGTGATGACAGTGGTTGTGACTTCTCACAACCATTCCAGGTGAGCGCATTCCCTTAAAATTTTACTCTGCAGTGTTACCACAGGTAAACACTATTGTTTTTTTTTTTTTTTTCCTTTCCTCTTCTCCTTCCAGCACTTCTGCCTTAAAAGATCTGGAAGATGGAGGCCCGCATAAAGGAACTTTGCGGAGTGACTGATACAATCCTTTCAGATGTACAGACTTTAAAAACCCGTTTTGCAAGCCTACGGGACCTCACTAATCATAATTTGCAAGTGTTTGGACAGACTACCCAGGAATTGCGAGCCAGGATTGAGGCTCTAGAGGAACGAGCCCAGGCTCCTGCCATAACCCCGAGTTCTGGGATCCCCAAATTACCTCCTTTTCGTTTTGGCGGTGAACGTGAGAAATTCAGGGGATTTATTAATCAATGTAATTTATTTTTCTCTGCACATGCTTCACAATTTCCCACTGAACGATCCAAAGTGCTTACTATAATCATGTTGCTTACCAATAAGGCTTTGATGTGGGCAAACCCTCTGATTGAGACTGAGGATGATTGTTTGAATCACCTTGATGCTTTTATTTCAGCCATGGGGCAGGTGTTTGATGACCCCAATCGAGGTGCAACAGCTGAAGCAGCCATGTTAACTTTGCGCCAAGGTAAGCGTTCAGTAGCCGAATATGCCCTGGATTTCAGGAGATGGGCTCTTGATACCACTTGGGACACTTCCGCTAAGAAATCTATTTTTCGGAAAGGGTTGTCTCCACTGATTAAGGATGAACTTGCTCGTGCCGACCCTCCCACTGCGTTAGGTGACTTTATTAACTATTGTATTCGTATTGATGCTCGTCTGACTGAACGCAGACAAGAGAGATGGTTCGAAAATAATCGCACTAACCTTTTACTACCTCCCTCCTCAGCTAAGGAACCTTTGAGTAGGATCACAAGGGAACCAGAACCTGAACCCATGCAGGTGGACTCTTTACAAAGACGGGTTAGTGATGCACGCAAGGAACATCGTATAAAGGAAAATCTATGTTTCTACTGTGGTAAGTCAGGGCACTTCATTATAAACTGCCCCAGCCGTTCTCGTAAGACTACTGCAGCAGTCATTCACTGTGAGTGTTGCGAGAGGAGCTCTGTCATGTCGAACCTCAGGCTCCAGAGAGATCTGCTGCAAGAGATCTTGATTTCTCTGACTTAAACTCTGTTAGTTCTGGGGACGATGACGGTATAAACGCTGCAATTTTTCAAGTTTCCTCAGCGATGTCCCAGCTGAGTTGTAAAAGAAACAATTCTCATTGCTTCCTTTCCATCAAACTCTGGGTTGACTCAGTCTGGGTGTCTAGCTCTGCTATGATCGACTCAGGAGCAAGTGGAAATTTTATGGATATCTCCTTTGCTCTGAAACAGGGGATACGTTCAGTGAAGAAGGCTACTCCAGTACAGATGGAGACTGTGGATGGCTCTCTACTGACTTCTGGACTAGTGGATCAAGAAACAGAGCCTTTGAGGGTCCTTATGGGTAAAGATCATCATGAGAAAATGTCTTTTATGCTTATCTCTTCTCCCCACTTTCCCATTATTCTAGGGCTACCATGGCTGCAGGCGCAGAATCCTACGATTAACTGGGAGACCAAGGAATTACACTTTCCGGAGAAACAGATGAGTCAAGGATTTTCAGCTTGCTCTGTTCCTAAAGGAACCATGTCAGTCCCTGAACTACCAGCTGTATACCAGGACTATGTGGATTTATGTGACAAGAAGAACGCTGATCAGCTTCCTCCTCACCGTCCATATGATTGTCCAATTGAATTATTGCTTGGAGCCGAGATACCTTTTGGTAAGATCTACCCCTTAGCGGGGCCCGAGCTAAAAGCTTTGAAGGATTATATAGACGAAAATTTAGCCAAGGGCTTCATACGCCCCTCTTCATCTCCCGCAGGTGCACCCATCTTCTTTGTGAAGAAGAAAGATGGATCTCTGAGACCCTGCATAGACTATAGGGAACTCAATAAGGTTACTATTAGAAACCGTTATCCATTGCCTTTAATCCCTGAGTTGTTGGAGAGAGTGCGGCATGCCAAAATTTTCTCTAAACTGGATCTCCGTGGGGCCTATAACTTGGTTCGTATTAGACCTGGGGATGAATGGAAGACTGCTTTCAGGTCACGCTATGGACACTTTGAATATCTAGTTATGCCTTTTGGTCTGAGTACCGCCCCAGCCACTTTCCAACACTTCGTGAATGATATCTTCAGGGATCTCCTAGATACATTTGTGGTGATTTATCTGGATGATATTCTAATTTTTTCTAACTCCACAGAGGAACATCATGGACATGTGAGAATGGTCTTAGAACGCCTAAGACAAAACCATCTCTACATCAAACTTGAAAAGTGTGAATTCCATAGGACCGAAATTCAATTTCTGGGGTATGTACTATCTACGCAAGGGATTAGTATGGATGGAAGCAAGACCCAAGCCATCAAGGATTGGCCAATTCCTAGAAATGTGAAGGAGGTGCAGCGCTTCATCGGGTTTGCCAACTTCTAGACGTTTCATTAAAAAATTTTCTGAGGTAGTGTCACCTATCACCCAACTTACCTGGAAACAGTCTAGGTTCTCCTGGACCCTGCAAGCTCAGGAAGCATTTTCCTGTTTAAAGGATAAATTTACCACCGCACGTATCTTAGTACATCCCAACCCCGAGCTTGCCTTCATAATAGAGGTGGATGCTTCAGACTGTGCCGTTGGAGCTATACTCTCTCAGAGAACAGGTGAGAAGAATGTCTTGCATCCCTGTGCCTTCTTTTCCCAGCAGTTGTCTTCGGCTGAGAGGAACTACGATGTGGGCAATAGAGAATTGTTGGCCATTATTGCCGCCTTCAAGGAATGGAGACACCTTCTTCAGGGAGCTGCACAGCAAATAGTCGTCCTGACAGACCATCGTAACCTTGAATTTATCAGGTCGGCTAAGTGCCTGACTCCTCGCCAGGCTCGCTGGAATCTTTTCCTAAACCAATTTAATTTTGTCATTTCTTATAGACCAGGATCGCGCAATGGAAAGGCTGATGCACTCTCTAGGATTCATTCAGCAGAGACACGTCCACTTACTCCTCCTAAGACTATTCTTCCTGACTCTAGATTCCTGGGAGTGATTCATAATCAAGACCTACTTAAGGACATCAAGGAAGCATACCATGCGGATTCTTTGTTGGCTCAACCCCCAAGGGACGTAAGTCTTGTCTTTAAGAATGGTGTGTGGATTCAGGGACAACGTCTGTATATACCTGAAACAGTCAGATTGAGAGTATTGCAACTCATCCACGATTCCAAGATAGCCGGGCATAGGGGAATTCTAAAGACACAAGAATTTCTTTCTCGTTTCTTTTGGTGGCCCACTTACAGGAAAGATGTTTTAAACTATGTCACTTCATGTGAAGTCTGTGCAAGATGCAAAACACCTCGCTCCTCACCAACTGGTCTGTTGCAACCTCTTCCCACCCCGTCCGCCCGTGGGGATCCATTTCTATGGACTTCATTGTGGAGTTACCAACCTCTCAAGGGAAGAACACCATTCTAGTGGTGGTTGACCGTCTAACAAAGGCAGCTCATTTTATCCCTTGTGTCGGCTTACCCACTGCAAAACAGACATCAGACTTGATGAAAGAATGTGTTTCGCTTACATGGAGTACCGGATGAGGTCATTTCGGATCGAGGGGTGCAATTCACTTCAAGGTTTTGGCAAAATTTCTGTGCAGCATTGGACATTAAAGTAAACCTTTCTTCTGCTTTTCATCCTCAGACTAATGGACAGACAGAACGAACCAATCAGACCCTGGAGCAGTATCTCCGCTGCTTTATCTGCCACCTACAAGATGATTGGGTGGATCTACTTCCACTGGCTGAGTTCTCTTATAACAACTCTCAGAGCGCCTCCACTAAGCAGTCTCCTTTTTAATCCAATCTAGGTTATCATCCTAACATTCTTCCTCGATTTCCCATAGATACGCCCTTGCCGGCAGTGGCTGAAAGAATCACTTCTTTACAAAAGAATATGGATCTTCTAAAGGAAAATCTACAATTGGCTCAGGAAAGGTACAAGAAAGCAGCAGATAAATTTTGTAAACCTGCACCAGCTTTCAAGGTAGGAGATTTGGTCTGGCTGTCAACCAGAAATCTTAAATTAAAGATTCCATCGTCTAAATTGGGACACAAGTACATTGGACCTTATAAGATCAGTAAGATTATAAGTGCTGTTGCTTGTCGTCTTCAACTGCCCAGAACTATGAGAATCCACCCTGTCTTTCATGTATCCCTACTAAAGGCTGCAACACCCAATACGTTTCCTGGACGTTCTTCTCCTTGCCCTGACCCAGTGCTGGTCGATGGTCAGGAAGAATTTATGGTGGAAAGGATTCTAGATTCCAGGTTGTACAGAAATCAGTTGCAATATTTGATTAAATGGCAGGGCTACCCAGTGGAGGACAACTCATGGGAACCAGTCAACAATGTAAATGCTCCTCGCCTGCTCTGCCAGTTTCATCAGAGGTACCCTGACAAGCCTGGTCTGAGGTCATCCGGAGGTTGTCCCTAAGGGGGGAGTAATGTAAGGTTCTTTGTCTCTGTTGACATGTTCCTTGAAACTCAGTTTTCCGTCGGCCATTTTGCTTTCTGTTTTTCTGCAGCTCTTGCCCTCAGTTAATATGGAGCTCCAGTTTTCATGTTCCCGCCCTGATTCTTCCCTCTTGCTTCTTAAGCAGCCTCAGCTGAACAATCAGTGCTCCTGAATCAAGCCTCAGTCAGTCTGTGACCTAACTCCTGGAAACCTTGAACTTGTACTCCAGCTATTCCCTACTGAGGAACCTTTGAACACTTTTGGACTCTGGAAACCTGCTGTTTGGTGAATCCATGTTTGCAGAGGAATTACGGTACAGAGAAGAGATCCTGAACCTGCTTTGGAGATTTATTGTAGTGCTTGAAATTACTCTGGCCTGCTGTGTCTCCTGACTCTGTTCCTGCAAACTGTGTGAACTTTTCAGCATGCTTGTATGAAGTAATACAAGTCATTTCATTTCAACCTATGTCTCCTGTGTTTTCCTCGCACCCAAGCACAAGACGCTATAGGAACTGTACACTATACATGACACGAGCGTTCATTTTTTCCCACACCGTATAGAGCTGTACGCTCCTCACACACTACCGTGTAACGGCTAGTATCACAGACAAATACATGCTGACTATCTGTGTGTGACTCCGGAAATATATACGGAGACTTCAATTTTCCTCAAAACCGTATACAGCTGGTATCTTCTGATACAGTACCGTTTTTCTGCTTTCTGTATTACGGTCAAATCCATACAGAGAGAGCGTCTGTGTGTTACTCCGGAAATATATACGAGATTTACAATTACCCCTACACTGTATACGCCTGGCATCTTCGGATACATTAGCCTTTTTTGCTTTTTAGATTCTGGGCTACTCGATACTGAGCCTGTGAGCGTCTGTGTGTTACTCCGGAAATATATACCGAGATTTAAAATTACCCCAACACTGTATACAGCTGTACGCTTCTGATACATTACCCTTTCTCTACTTTTCATATTCTGGTCTAATCCATACTGAGCCTGTGAGCATCTGTGTGTTACTCCGGAAATATATACAGAGATTTGCAATTACCCCAACAATGTATACAGCTGTACGCTTCTGATACAGTACAATTGTTCTGCTTTTCATACTCTGGTCCAATCCATACTGAGCCTGTGAGCGTCTGTGTCTGACTCCGGAAATACATTCAGAGATTTACAATTACCCCAACACTGTATACAGCTGTATGCTTCTGATACATTACCCTTTTTCTACTTTTTATATTCTGGTGTGATCCATACTGAGCCTGTGAGAGTCTGTGTCTGACTCCTGAAATATATACGGAGATTTAAAATATTTTCACTATACTATATATACCTGGTATCTGGTGATACAGTACCGCTTTTTCTGCTTTTTATTTTCTGGTCTAATCCATACTGATCCTGAGAGCATCTGTGTGTTACTCCTGAAATATATACAGAGATTTACAATATTTTTACTATACTATATACACCTGGTATTTGGTGATACAGTACCCTTTTTCAGCTTTTTATATTCTTGTCTAATCCATACTGAGCCTGTGAGCGTCTGTTTGTTACTCCGTAAATATATGCTGAGATTTACAATTACCCCTAGACTGTATACAGCTGTACCTTCTGATACAGTACCATATATCTGCTGGTATTTTGGTTACATTTTCCCAAAAATGAGGAAGTATGGTGGAAAAGGCAATGGATGTGGGCGTGGGGGGCCAGCTGGTACTGATGGTGGTGGTGGTGCATCTGCTGGTAGTGCCAAAAGCACAATAGCACCTAAGGCAGGAGGTGTTGAGCCTGCGTCATCATCTGGCTCCAAAAGGCCTGGAAGGCTCCCTTTTCTGGGAGTAGGTAAACAGCTTTTAAAGCCGGAGCATCAGGAACAGGTTTTGGCTTACATTACCGAAACAGCCTCCAGCTCTATTGCCTCCTCTTCTGAAGTTTCCAAAATTGCAAGCACTGAGTCGTCAGTGCAGTCTCCTGGTCAGGAACAACATTTTTCCTTGTGTCCTTCACCCCCACCAAAAGTGAAGGATGCGGCAGCCACACTTCAGATTACTCCTTGGAACTCTTTCACATACCATGCCTGGGTTATCAAGTCAAATCCTGAATTCCCCAGTCCAACATGAATCAGAGATGGAGTGCATTGATGCACAGCCACTGCTAGATGATTCTGCTGGTACATTCACACCAGAGCACTACATTGCCCTCGCAGTCTTCTGAGCCAGAATCTGACCCTGATGAAACTCAGGTGCCCCTTCCCGCATACTATACCACTTTACACGGTGACACAGAGGAAGGTGCAGATGAAATTGAAGAGGAGGTGATGGATGACCCAGTTGTTGACCCGGATTGGCATCCATTGGGGGAAGAGGATGCAGCTGGCAATAGCTCAGAAGAGAAGGATCCGCAGCAGGCATCGACATCGTAGCAGCGGTTATCTGGCAGGCCCGTAGCAGTCGTGTTAAACGTGTTAAAAAAACAAAAAGAGTTGCAGGACAGCTTGGTCAGATGGTCAAATTAGCACAGCGTGCAAGCCCCGAAATTTATACCATAGTAGGAAGAGTGCAGTGTGGCACTTTTTTGACCAAAATCCTATTGATGAGGCAAAGGTTATCTGTAAGAAATGCGGAAGGACCTTTAGCCGAGGGAAAAATATCCGAAATTTGAATACCAGTTGCATGCTTAGACATTTAATCAACATGAACTTGCAAGCGTGGACGGACTACAAAACCTCAGGTAGCATATGTGCACCTGCTCCGACTGAAGGTAGCCAGCAATGCTCAATTGCTTCCCCCACTGTAAGCCTGGTACACTCGGTCCCAGCGCTGGCTCTGCACTCCGTTCTGCTCACTCACCTGTCCCATCTGCTCCTCGGCGTCCTGTGTCCTCCTCCACTTCCTGGCACGCTGCTGGCAGGCCTCCAGATAGTCTGCTTAGGACGCGAGGCCGCGCCCACTGTCTCTGTTAAAGGGGCAGCGTGCATTTTTTGAAATAGCCAATTAACCAATGGCTGCGCACTCAGTACTATATCTGGTCACTTCACCATTAGGGGAGTGCCGGAGCAACGTGTTCTATCATTGCTACATCCGGTTCTGTTCCTGATCTGTCTGCGCTGCGTCTGCAGTCTCTGTGCTTCGCTGATACTGTTTGTCTCCTCAGATCATTGCTAACCCGTATCTGGCTAACCTGGACAATCTCGGCTATTACTGGCGCAAGTGTCATCCCGTTCCGCCATCAGCCATCCGTACCCGTGGACCGTGACAAGGTCACTGGAGCCAGCCTACTACCATCCGTTCTGGACCAGGACCTTACCCTTCTCCGTCAAGAACCCTCCACGGACTCTGTAAATACCTGTTACCCTTTTGGTCCCTCTGGGACAGCTGCCACGTGTCTGGGGTCTAACTGGAGGTAGCACCTGTGTCCTCCGGGTATTCCATTCTGGTCCTGTTCGAGGGGCCTTACTACGGGTACCTGGGGCTCACTAGTTACGCCCCCTTCGGAGCCCCCTGGACCGCGGTCTCGAGGTTCCACATTAAAAAATAAAAACGAATGTGAACTTCACCACCTCTGCCTCCGCTTCCATTCGTTACAAAGCCTACCGGTTAGCACACCAGCAAGAAATGTTGAGGTGTCGTCGCAAGGCCAAAGCAGTCAGGGAATCACAATGTTTTTGGAACGAAAGATTGAATCTAAGCCATCACCACCACCACCACCATCACCATCACCAACCCCCTCTCAGTCCGTCATGTCCACCCCTAGTTCACCCATGTGCAGCTCTCAAGTCCAGCTCACCCTTGCAGACACTCTGATTAGGACAAGAAAGTACTCATCCTCTCAACCGCGTACACTGGCTTTGAATGCCTACATTGCCAAACTGATCTCATTAGAGATGATGCCCTTCCGTTTGGTTGAAAGTGCAGCGTTCCGAGAGCTCATGGCCTACGATGTCCGACGCTATGACCTACCCAGTCAGCACTTCTTTTCTAGAAAAGCCATCCCTGCCCTCCACCTGCATGTGAAAGACCACATTGTCGAGGCACTCAAACAATCAGTGAGTGGAAAGGTGCACCTCACAACAGATGCATGGCCCAGTAGGCATGGCCAGGGCCGTTACGTGTCCATCACTGCACACAGGGTTAATGTTGTGGACAGCGGTGGTGGGACAGTGCTGCCTAAACCACGGTATAGGCAACAGTTGGCTGTAGGCGTTCGACCATCCTCCTCCTCCAGAAGCGAAAGCTCGTAGACAGGGGCAATCGCACGAGCACTCCATCAGCAGCTGCCAGTGTTGCACACGAGGTGTCCCACTATCGAATAGCTAGTGGTAAGTGTCAGCAGGCTGTTTTAAAGATGATGTCATTGGGCCGACAACAGACACACCGCGGAGGTACTGGCCGACTACTTGCAGCGAGAAACTGAGTCATGACTGGGCAGTCTACATCTTGCGCCAGGCAAGGTAGTCAGTGATAACGGCCGTAATTTTGTGGCGGCCATAGCCCTGGCAAAACCCAGACACATTCCTTGCCTGGCTCACACCTTGAACCTGGTGGTGCAGTGTTTCCTAAATAATTATCCGGAGTTAACAGCCCTGCTCCATAAGGTGCGAAGACTGTGCTCGCACATCCGTTGCTCGCCCGTAGACTCCAGTCGTATGCAGAGGCTGCAGCGATCTCTCCACCTCCCCAAGTACCGCCTAATCATAGACGTTGCAACAAGGTGGAACTCCATCATGCACATGGTTGAGAGGCAGTGCGAACAGAGGCAGGCTGTAATGCATTTGTGGGAGAATACACGGGCAGGCAGTTTGAGGGCAGACATGGAGCTGAAAGACCTCTGTAAAGTCCGTCAATGTTTTGAGGAATGCACAAGGCTGGTAAGCGCAGACGACGCCATCATAAGCATGAGCATCCCACTTATGAGTCTGCTCATGCAAACTTTGACTCACATTAAGGATCAGACGTCTGCAGCGGAGGAGGAAGAGGAGGAGGAGGGAAGCCTTGATGACAGTCAGGCATTGTCTGCTCAGGGAACTGTCCTGGACGAGGTGGAGGAAGAAGAGGAAGAGGAGGAGGAGGATGAGGGGGATGATTATTTTGGGGAGGAGGATGCTTCTCAGGGGGCAAGAGAAAATGTTGGCTTGCCAAGGTCAGGTACAGGGTTTGTGCGTGACTGGAGGGATGTTGTTTTGGCAGAAAGTGCTCCTCCACCCACCACTGGCAGTGCATCATTGACACTTGGAACATTGGCCCACATATGTGATTATGTCTTACGGATCCTAAAAAGGGACCCCCGCATTGCCAAAATTATGAAGGATGACGACTACTGGTTGGCCAGCATCCTTCGATCCATTCTATAAAGGCAAATTACAGAGCATCATGCCACAAGAGAACATAGAGCTAATATTGGCGAACAAACAAGCTGGGAGTGTGCTATCAGAAAGAGTTTTTAGTACAGTTGGATCTATCCTGACAGAAAGAAGGATCTGGCTGTCAACCCAAAACGTTAGTGATCTCACCTTCATAAAAATGAACCATGCATGGGTTTCAAAGGATTTTGTACCACCTTCCCCTTATGACACATAGGTTGCCAGCAAAATGGCTCGCTTTGTCCTCCTCTTACTCCAACTTCTCCAATTCCTCCATTTGCAGCTGCTGAACATCCAGCCTACACCTCAACGTATGCCAGTTTTTCCACCTCCCTAACTGGTCTGTACCACCCCAGGGCCGGCGTCAGTGCCTGGTGCACCCGAGCAAGTGCCGGTTCCCTGAGCAGGTGGGGGGGACAACTCGTGGGCGACGGCACTGACACAGGGCCCCTCATAGTACGCAAAATTGTCTCTGATGGTGGAGGGGCCCACTCGCCGTCAGACACACCGGCGTACTATGATGGGTCCTGTGCCAGTGCCATCGCCCATGAGTGGGCCCCCCGCTTGCTCAGGGCCACAGCACTTGCAATACTTACCTCTCCCTGCTCCACTGGTGTGACGTCTTCCGCGTTTCCTGACAGTGACATTCAGGTCAGAGAGCGCGATGACGTCACGTCTGTACGCCCTCTGCCTAAACAGTCCAAGTGCAGAGAGCTGGAAGATGGCAATGCTGAGGAGTCCAGAGTAGAGCAGTGCCCAGCGAGGAGAGGTATTTCATTTTTTTAATGTTTGGAGCAATATATGGGGAGCATTATACAATGGAGAATGATATACGGGGCCCATTATATATGGAGCATTATATTGGCCCATCATACACTGGAGCATCATCCATGGGGCCCATCATATACTGGAGCATTCTAAATGGGGGACATCAGACACTGGAGCAACATTTACGGGGCCCATTAAACACTGGAGCATTATAAATGGGGCCCATTATTTATGGAGCATTATTTTGGCCAATCATTCACTGAAGCATCATCCATGGGGCCCATCATATACTGGAGCATTCTAAATGGGGGATATCAGACACTGGAGCAGCATTTACGGGGCCCATTATACACTGGAGCATTATAAATGGCGCCCAATATATATGGAGCATTGTATTGGCCCATCATACACTGGAGCATCATCCACGGGGCCCATCATATACTGGAGCATTCTAAATGGGGGACATCACACACTGGAGCAGCATGTACAGCGCCCATTATACACTGGAGCATTATAAATGGGGCCCATTAAATATGGAGCATTATATTGGCCCATCATACACTGGAGCATCATCCATGGGGCCCATCATATACTGGAGCATTCTAAATGGGGGACATCAGACACTGGAGCAGCATCTATGGGGCCCATTATACACTGGAGCATTATAAATGGGGCCCATTATATATGGAGCATTATATTGGCCCATCATACACTGGAGCATCATCCATGTGGCCCATCATATACTGGAGCTTTCTAAATAGGGGACATCAGACACTGGAGCAGAATTTATGGGGCCCATAATACACTGGAGCATCATCCATGGGGCCCATCAAATACTAGAGCATCATATGGGGTTCATTATTTATGGGGCATCATATAGGGTATGGAGCATCATATGGAGCACATATGGGACCTATTCTGTATGGAGCATTATATGGAGCCCATTCTGTATGGAGCAATATATGGGGCCCATCATATACTGTATGGACCTTTATATGCGACTCATTATACTGTATGGAGCAATATGTGGGGCTCATTCTACTTTATGGGGACCATCCTATACTGTATGGCACATTATATGGGGACCATCATATACTGGAGCATTATGTGGAGCTCATAATATACTGTATGGAACATTATATGGGACCAATTATTCTGTATGGAGCAATATATGGGGCTCATTATTCTGTATGGCGCACTATGTGGTGGCCATAATGCTGTATGGAGTAATATACTGTCCGCTTTTTGAGCTATTGTAGAATTTAAAATAGATTTCAGTCATGTAATGTATGAAGTGAAGTATTTGTCATTGTACTATACCTATATTTCTGTGCCGTATCGGAGCATCATGAATTGTGGTATGTGTTAAAGGGGCCCACTGACACTCTTTTGCCCGGGGCACACGAAAACCTGGAGCCAGCCTTACCCCCCCACACAACTTTGGAAGTTGGAAGTTTTGCCCCCAGCAGTTCGCCCCCAGCAGTTCACCCCCAGGTACACTTCGCCCCCAGGTACACTTCGCCCCCAGCATTTTACCCCCAGGATGTTTCGCCCCCGCACATTTCGCCCCCAGGAGTGTTTCGCCCCCGGCAGTTCGCCCCGGACATTTCGCCCCCGAACATTTCGCCCCCGAACATTTCACCCCCGAACATTTCGCCCTGGCAGTTCGCTCCCGGACATTTCGCCCCCGGCAGCTCGCCCCCGAACATTTCGCCCCCGGCAGTTCGCCCCCGAACATTTCGCACCCGGCAGTTCGCCCCCGAACATTTCGCCCCCGGCATTTCACCCCTGAACATTTTGCCCCGGCAGTTCGCCCCCGAACATTTCGCCCCCGAACATTTCGCCCCGGGCAGTTCGCCCCCGAACATTTCGCCCCCGGCAGTTCACCCCCGAACATTTTGCCCCAGCATTTCGCCCCCAGGATGTTTCGCCTCTGAACATTTCGCCCCCGGCAGTTCGTCCCCGAACATTTCCCCCGGCAGTTCGCCCCCGAACATTTTCGCCCCCGAACATTTCGCCCCGAACATTTCTCCCCCGGCAGTGCGCCCATGAACATTTCGCCCCCGGCAGTTCGCCCCTGAACATTTCGCCCTCGGCAGTTCGCGCCTGAACATTTCGCCCCCAGCATTTCGCCCCTAGGATGTTTTGCCCATGAACATTTCGCCCCTAGCAGTTCGTCCCCGAATGTTTCGCCCCCAGATTTTTTCCCCCCAGATGTTTCGGCCCCAAATTAGGCAGGGAATTTCGGCCTTGTGTTTTAGCCCTACGACCTCTTTCACAGTAGGCACTTTCCCACTGGAAAATCGCTAAGAAGATTGCCAATGTTGAATATATAAGTCAATGGCTGGCAAAGCGAGGTGTTGTTTCGGCCAGCTCTTTATATTTTATTACAGGAGCTATTTTTGAGCACTTAGCGTTCATCAATAGCCTGTATCTTATGGGTCATTACCAAGAGCGCTCACAAAAGCGCTCCCAAAAATGCTAGTAAAGCATGTGCTTTGGCGTTCTAAAACAGTGGCAGCATAAGGGTGCTTTCACACTTCCGCTACATATGCACTACAGGCCGCCCGTTCGCTTCTGTAATGCCGCCGTTCCGCTAACCTGCAGCGGAACGAAAAGAAGAAAATGTTTTTCTTTTTGTTCTGACACTGATAGCGGAATGCGGTATTACGAAAGCGAATGGGTGGCTGCAGATCACGGAACCCAGCCGTTCACTTCTATGGGCAATGCAAGCAAAATGCCAGCATTCCCCCGGGGTCAGCTGGATGTCAGATCCAGAGCGGATCGACCTCTGGCGGCCCCAAACACAAGTGTGAAAGCACTTTTAAAATTACAGTGTGCAAGAGGCCTAAAATCAAAACAATTTTGAACTTTTACCTGACCCAGCACTGACCAGCTTTGATGCAAGTGAGTCGCACGTACCAGGGCTTTGGGGTATTCGGCACCGAGCCCGTTCACTTCACTGGGGGATGTCACGGGTAGCACAGCTCAGTCCGTTGCCCTGGGCGCTCACTAAAAAGAGGATATTTACAGGGGATGATAGAAAATGTTCATGAAGCCACCTGTGGTTCCTGGTCAGGGTGACCAGCGCTGCAGTGTAGATCCTCTGAGGGTTTGGGGCAGCAAGGTGTTAAGTCTCCCACAGGCGAGACTAATCCCTCGGAGTATATGGCGGTGTAGAGGTGCAGGTTCAATAAGGCAGACACACACAAAGAGTCTCTTTCGGTACCTTGGTAGATTCAGGCATGTCCCGGGAGGCCGTCAGAGTGGAGGATGCACGTCCAGTAATCACTGAGTAGGTGTAAGGCCTCCTTACGTCTATATGTGTGTGAGTTTCTAACTTGCATGAAACAAAGTTTAACTCCGTTCTCTTTGCTACGCCCGGCTGATCTTGAGGTGGAGCCTTCTTTTAGACAGAACTAAGTCTCCAATGGTTGCGCTGACCAGACTCCTGTTCTTCCTGACCCCGGTTACGTATCAGCACTGTTGGGCCCCTCTGTGACCTGAAGTCCAGCAGGATCTCCAGTTTTTCCCACTAGCCGTGAAGGTTCTAGCAAGCTCGGACCCGGTGTCCGGTAGTGCAGAGTGGAGGTAAGCCATCATTGCTATTCATCCTCAGTCACTCTCTCTTTCTCTTTTCCACTTGCCTGTCGTCCTACTCACACCTTTAACATAAGCACAAGCAGCAGTAGATGTCAGCTTCCTTCTCTTCACCGCTCTCCAAGCGTCGGCACGCTCGCTCTCTAACAATACTTCAGTTGACTCGGTCTTACAAATACTGCAGTTCCCTTTCCTTCACTTCCTTCTTAGGCTCTGTCCGAAGTAGCTATCAGGACCTTCCGTCAGACTGATCTATGCTCACTTCGAGAGTCACTTTCCACTTCCCTAGGGAACTATCAGTCCGCACGTTCTGAGGTAACTTTCCTCTCGGCTCGTCTCTCTGAGGTACAACCAACGACTAGCTAACTCTCAGCTAGACTGCCTTCATCTCATCCCTGCTCTATCTCTCCACACCCTTATATACCTGCGTATTCTAAAGGGCTCCCTCTGGTGGTACCAGGAAAATGTGAAGTGTGAATGAATATCAGGTGATTGTGAATTACCTTTCATGCATCCTCCAGGGTAACATGTGGCACCAAGCGCAGCTGGGCTACACACAAGTTTTGTTGCAGATGTATGTCCTGCAATTTACATTAGACTAGCTTTTATTCCATCTGTACATCAGAATATAGCAGTGTCTGAAATCTCCACAAAGAGAGGTGTACTGCCACAAAAAATCAGTCAGCTTGCACAGCAATTCACTTTCTACAACTATGCATTCAGTTCTGTCCAAACGTGGAAGGAGGAAGTTGGTCCATGAGAATCACATTTACTTATTTTCCAAACGAACAGCTGATGATGTCCATTCCATCTGGGTATGTGAAAAGCTGCAAGACCTGAAGCAATCCGACTTGTTAATGAGGCAGTCACCAAGGTAAGGACAACACAGGAGACACCACAACAGATTCTCACAGACGCGTCATTTCAGGACCCCATTCTAATGTTGTAGCACTTCTCCCAAGGAAAGCATCACTGAAGAGAACAATACGATTAGCAAGGCAACTTGGCAATATCCCAAGGTTACCTCAAACCCTTGATCAACTTGTTATCCCCCAGGAGTTTCAGGAGATCAGTATTGATGGTGTCCAGCAGCAGTTCCTTCTGCATGACTCTGGTAAGCTACTTAACTATTTAACATTGTATTAAAACAATTCCATTATGTATAATTTTTTTTTTAAACAAAAATATATCATTTTCCACTGGGACAATATATCTTGTAAAAAAGTATTGGTTGGCCCCTTTACACTAGATTTTGCTTCAGTTTTTTTTATTATGAAATCAGAAAATCTGGAACAAAATGTGAGTTTTTAATGTGAGATATGAACAGAGGCTTCTGATAAGGATATTTTTTTTTAAATTCATCCCAAAATTATCTGTCTGATGCTTGTTACACTTTTTCTGTTATTTCCTCTACTAATACTTTCATTTTAAATTAGGAAATGGACACAGCGTATGTTGATATTTGGAACAAGAGACAATCTCCATCTACTGGCACAAAGTAAAGAGTAGTTTGCTGATGGCATGTTTTTCACTACACCAGCCTTGTTTAAGCAACTTTACACAATCCATGTAGTCCATAGCGGCCTTGTTGTTCCGCTAGTGTACACCTTGCTGACAGACAAGAGCCGTTCTACATACCAGAGGTTGCTGCAAGAGCTGAAGAACTTGCAGCCTGGACTGCAGCCAGACAACCTGATGTTGTATTTTGAACTAGCTGCAATACAGGCATTTGAAAGTGAATTCCCCAATCTTGAGAAGACTGGTTGCTTTTTCCACCTATCACAGTCGGTTTGGCGTAAAGTTCAAAATGAAGGACTCAAGATGCAATACCAAGGTGACCATTTATTTGCCCATTGGATATGCATGATACCTGCCCTGGCCTTTATACCACCACAGAATGTTGTGCAATCATTTAAAGAATTGGTGGAAGATCCTGACTTTCCACAAGAAGCAATACCTATTGCCAACTATTTTGAAGACAGCTATATCGGTCGAATGAATCGCAGAGGGCGTCAAGCACCTTTGTTTCCAGCTCAACTCTGGAATGTGTATGAACGAACATTGAATGATCAACAGCGAACAAATAATGATGTCGAAGGATGGCACCGTAGCTTTCGAGAAACGTGGTAATCTTTTCCAAAATATATACCGATTTATTAACTGTCTGAAACATCAGCAAGAGCTTCATAGTTTTGAAATTATTCAGATAATAGAAGGAAATCCCATCGCTGCAAGAGACAAAAAGTATGCTGCAATTTCAGCAAGGGTTAAACGTATCGTGCAAGATTTCAATAATAGAAGCTTGATGGATTATCTGAGAGGCATTGCCTACAGCTTTGAATTTTAGTTCATGGTCACATATTGTATGTTTTGAGAGCAGTGTTTTTAGCTGTAAAATCATTCAAGCATTATAACCTGTAATTTGTCTTTTCTCTTTTTCTCTAATCCTTCCCCTCTATACCTTTTTATGTTTCTTGTTACAACAGTTTTGATATATACAGTTAAAGCATAACTCTACAAAAAACATAAGTTATGTTATAGCACCTGTGCCCATGATATTCATTTCCAAAGGAGACCTTCCAGCAGCTTCTCTTCTGTGTGAAAAGTCTCATTCAAGTTAAAGCTCCATGTGCTGCAGGATTTCAGTGGTTGCTAAGGAGGTTGTTTCTCCTTAGTAGCAGTACTTGTGGATGGATTCTAGAGGCCGTGGCTGCACAGGAGCATGCAACTACCGTAACAATATATTCCCTATGATGTATAAAGGGCTGCTGGTTTACAGCCTTCTGCAAAGCCCCCCCTATGTGGTCTGTCCTGTAACGGCTTTACACAGGCGGGGGGGAGCCCTCCTCTTGTCCAGGACAGAGCACATGAGTGGAGGGTGAAGGGGAGCTTTGCAGAGGGCTGTGAACAAGCAGCCCTAAATGTATCACAGGGAGCCAGGATCCGTTCTGCTACCAAGGGGGCACGACCTCCTTAGTAACCAATGAAATCCTACTATTTTCCTGTCTGTTTGTAAAATGACTTATCTAGAAAACAATGTTTTAGAATTAAAAAAACTCATTTGATCAGAATTGTATATCTTAGACTCATATGGTGTATTATTAGTGATAAGCGAACGTTCAGTTAAGGCAGGTCTTTAATTGCTAGAGGCAAAACATCCTTGGGGCGAAACTGCGGGGCGAAATGTTCGGGGGCAACTGCCGGGGGCGAAATGTTCGGGGCGAAATCCTGGGGGAAATGTGCTGGGGCAAAACATCCGGGATGCGAAAATGCTGGGGAGGCGAAATGTGGGGGCGAATGTTTGGGGCGACTGTATCTGGGGCGAACTGCTAAGGGCGAAATGCTGGGGCGAACTGCTGGGGGTGAAACTTCCTAGAACCATTCTTGCTTAGGGATGGTGGTTCCAAGCAAAGAAACCCCTTCTAAGATGCTGTTATTATCTAATAAGCCTTTAAGGGAAATTCCTAAATCGCAGTACCCAACATGGCACTGTCATTTTGTGGATCACCTAGATATTATGATGGTCAATATGGATGCTTCTTCTTACTTACGTAACCCAGATTCCTGAATAAGTTCTCAGTTTATTTTTATGGGCAAATGGGGTGGGGACAATCTCATGGCTTATTAGTCTTATAGTAAATATAGTCACAGAGATTAAGAGGTGTGTCCAATTACTTTTTACATACAGCTCTGGCAAAAATTAAGAGACCACTGCAAAACTTTCAGTTTGTCAGATTTTTTTCTTTATAGGTATATTTGTGAGTAAAATGTAAATTGCTCATTTATTCTATAAACTATTAACAACATGTCTCTGATTTTCCAAGCAATACATTTTGTATTCATTTTCAGAAAATGAGAAATGGTCAAAATAAAAAATGCAATGCTTGCAGACCTCGAATAATGCTAAGAAAACAAGTTCATAATCATTTAGAAACAACAATACTAATTTTTAACTCAGGAAGAGTTCAGAAATCAATATTTTGTGGAATAACAATGATTTTTAATCACAGCTTTCATGCGTCTTGGCATGCTTTCCACCAGTTTTCACACTGCTTTTGAGTGACCTTATGCCACTCCAGGTACAAAAATGTAAGCAGTTATTTTTTTGTTTGATGGCTTGTGACTATCCATCTTCCTCTTGATTACATTCCAGAGGTTTTCAATGGGGTTCAGGTCTGGAGATTGGGCTGGCCATGACAGGGATTTTATGTGGTGGTCCTTCATCCACACATTGATTGACCTAGCTGTGTGGCATGGTGCATTGTCCTGCTGGATAAACCAGTCCTCAGATTTGGGGAACATTGCCTGAGCAGAAGGAATCAACTGTTTTTCCAGGATAACCTTGTATGCGACTTGATTCATACATCCTTCGCAAAGATTAACCTGCCCAATTCCAGCCTTGCTGAAGCATCCCCAGATCATCACCGATCCTCCACCAAATTTCACAGTGGATGCAAGACACTGTGGCTTGTACGCCTCTCCAGGTCTCCATCTAACCATTAGACGACCAGGTGTTGGGCAAAGCTGAACATTAGACTCATCAGAGAAGATTAACTTACTCCAATCCACTATGGTCCAATCCTTATGGTCTTTGGCAAACTTCAGCCTGGCTCTCCTTTGCTTCTCATTGATGAAAGGCTTTTTTCTAGCTTTAAATGACTTGAGCCCTGCCTCTAGGAGCCTGTTATGAACTGTTCTTGCCATGCACTTCACCCCAGCTGTCATTTGCCATTTTCTTTTGTAGGTCACTTGATGTCATCCTGCGGTTGCTGAGTGACATTTCAATAAGATGACAGTCATCTCGGTCAGTGGAGAGTTGTTTTCGCCCTCTGCCGGTCTGTAGCTTTGTTGTCCCCAATGTCTGCTGCGTGACCTTGTTGTAATGGACTGCCATCTTAGAAATTTTAAGGATGGAGGCAACATGACGCTCACTGTATCCCTGTGCTAGTAAAGCAAGAATTGAGTCCTTCTTTTCCTCACTTAAAACTTTTCTTTTCAACTCTTTTGGCATGGTTAAAAGTTATTTTTTCATTCCTATTACTTTTGGGATATTACTAGCACTTGTTTTGCCATCCAGCTTGTCCTATTGCAAGAGGATTGTGAACACCACAGCTGTGATTTTTATACTTTCCTTCGTTAAATAAGATTTGGTTCAGGTGATCATCTAATCAGAAGCACATTAAGTAGAATGAGGTGGACTCTGGTTGAAATTCAACTGACACTGGAATGGAATGGCTGTCAGACATGTAGAGAAGCTGATTTTTATAAAACTGTGCAGTGGTTTCATGTTGTCAGTACACCAACAAAACTGTTGCACAAGTTACAGCATGGTGTGATGACCTACTTGTTAAATATTACTATGCTTTCTGAAATGTTGAAGTTAATTGCATTCATGACATCTGTAAATGGTTTTTCCTACTAATTGATCAGTTATCCACAGAAGTGTATGTCCTGGACATTTTTTTGATCGCTGGTCTCCCGCTGGCCAGCACGGATCGCTGCGTGTGACAGGCGGGAGACCAGCGATCCGCTGGTAACCAAGGTACACAGCGGGTTTCCAGGCGGGGGCTGTGCCTTGATACCCGCTGTGTACCTTGGATACCAGCGCCCTGATGCAGGGAGCTGGTAACCAAGGTACACAGCGGGTTTCCAGGCACCGCGCAGCGACTGGAAACCCGACGTGTACCTTGGTTACCAGCTCCCTGCATCAGGGCGCTGGTATCCAACATACACTGCGGGTAACTAAGCGACGTTACCCGCAGTGTCGCTGTGCTGATCGCTGCCTGAGCTGCCTGTTTGGCAGCTCAGCAGCGATCATGTAGCGACACACCAGCGATCCTCATCGTTGTCGGGATTGCTGGTGTATCGCTATGTGAGACGGGGGCTTAGGATTGTCTTATCAGTGGGGTATCTTGGTTCCCTAACTTATTCCTTGAGTGGGGATTTTAAAGGCATAACAACTATTGTATTAATTTCTTTAGGGCTGTCTGAGATAGATATCAGAGATAGCTGAAAACAGGGGAGTCATACACATGCTCTACAACTCCTTTCACACAGAGGGCTTTGTTACTATGATTCTCAGGATCGGTGATGGTCGCCATTGTCAAACCTTCAGATATCATATATTTCTCCCTTATCTTTTGGGAAAGCCCATTGAATGAATTGGGTACAATATCATTATCTTCTGACATTGGAGCATTACTAATGATAAATTAATATGTCACATCTATAGCACAGTTATTGATAATGAAAGAGCGTGTGCCATAGGATAAAGTATAACTTCACAAACGCTCTGGGTCTGACTGCTGAGACCTGTCTCCAATCCAGAGGATAAAAGCCCTGTCTTAATGGAACAGCAGTAATGCATGTGCAACTCCAGTCCATTCATTATGCATGGAACAGCCAAAGATTAGTGATGGGTGGACCCATGAATGTTCAGGTCGGTTGGGTTCAGCCGAACATCTAAAAAAAGTTTGATTCAAGTACCCGAACCCAGACCCAATTCAAATTAATAGGCGCCCCAAAAAGCCAGCATTTCCTGAGTTGTTATCTGCATGACAGCATGAGAAACACAGACTATGAGAAAAAGTTACCACCAGACACAGGCGTCAGCTGATGAGAGTTCTACTGTGCAAAAAATAAATAAATAAAAAAATAGTGTGGAGCCCAGCTGTGACTGGATCCATATCTTCCAGAAGGATGCACTAACGGACGATCCCACTAGAGGTCACTATACGCACACACAATGCAGCTTTCCTAAAAAGACCATTAGAGGGAGCTGTGTTTAGGCATAGAAAAAGCCAGTTTAGTTTCACTTTGCCTCAGAACTCAGAACTGAGAGAGCAGACGGTCTGAGAACAAGACAGCCTCAGATCAGAGAGAGCAGCCAGAGAAGAGATCAGACAGAGACAGATCTCAGATTTCCTCAAGACACCAGAGGAGAGAAGTGCAGAGCTGTTCAGACAAGTTCAACCTGAAGTGGAGGTTGGTACAAGTGAAGAGTGAATCACTTTAGCCTAGCCAGAGCTGAATCTGAATTGTAGCTCATTAAGAAGCGTGCCGACGCTTAGAGAGCGGCGAAGAGGCAGCACATCAACTGCCAGTGTGTGTGATCTTAATAGGACCCAGATAGATCGAAGGCAAGTGGAAGTAGAAGGATCAGTGAGCATTAATAGCTCCCCTCAGCAACGAGTACCGGATGCCGGGTTCCGAGCCTATAAGGATCTCCACGACCTATTGGGAGAACCCCGGAGTTCCTGGAGGACTACAAGTCCCAGGAGTACCACAGTGTTGACATGTAACAGGATCATGGAGAACGGAGTCGGCCTGATCAGCCATAAAAAGACCCTGTTCTGCCAGATAGAAGGTCCACCACCAAGTCAGCCAGGTACAGGACAGAGACTAAGTTAGACCTAGCTACACGCAGGTCAGGACTTGATTATACAACGACAGAGGACAGGAGGCCATATACCTATCAGTGGAGGAGTCCGGATGTGCATCCTTCGCCCTGCCGTGCTCCGGGGAGTACCTGCCATTGCTACAGTAAAGGTACCAAACTGACTTCTGTGTGTGTCTCCCTTATTGTCCCTGGCGGAGGGATCCCCATCTGTCCTGCAACCACATATTCCTATCTACCCTGGAAGGACACTGTCTTACTTGTAGAAGACCCACCATCTAGCTGCCAATACCATCCCTTCCAGAGTATGTACAGAGCAGCGCTGGTTCCCCCTGACCAGATACTACAAGTGGCGTCACGATAAACCATTATAAACATTCCATCATCCCCTGTAAATATCCCACATTACGGTGAGCGCCCAGGGCACGGACCGAGCTGTGCTACCCGTGATATCCCCCATAGACTTCCATGGGCTCTGTGCCGAGTACCCCTAAGCCCTGGTGCTGTGCGGCTCATCTAACTTGGCGTCACGAACAGGATTTCGTGCCTGCAGCAACGGAGTAACTTGTGCCCGTTGCCACCGGGTACTGTGTGCCTTGCAAAAAGACTTTTGTATATAGTGGTGAAGATTTCCCGCCATTTGCCGCCATTTACAGCGTCCCGGCGCGAAAACTAGTGGGCGTACCTGCAAAAGAGCGCTGAGTCCTGGACACGCCCCCAATGCTGACCCGCGGCAGGTCCTGTGGAGAGCTCCAGTGAACGCTCTGACGTCAGAGCGCCAGCGACACAGGTCCTGTCTCCACCGCTGTGCCTGCAGAGCTGCAGCCTTCAGAGAAGGTAGGCTCCGATTAACTAGGGGGGCGCAGACATGTCGCAGCAGCCAGCCGACAGCGCGACCCGGCCGGCGGCCCAATGACTTACCAATTGGCGCTGCAGCACAGGATGGAAATGTGGGCCGGCCCCTCACCTGGTCCTGTGGTCCCAATAGTACCGCTAACGCTGCCATACATGCCTGGAGCAAAGTGGCTCCCTCAGTACAGCGGCAAGCCAGACACCCTGCCCGGGTTCAAGCGAAAAATATGCAGCATAATGGACATGTACCCTATGACAGAAAAGCAAAGAGCTGCAGTGGTAATAGGGCAATTAACTGGTGCTGCTGAGAGAGAGGTAGAGACTTGGACAGCTGCAGACCAGGAGTCAGTGCATGCAATTTTCTTAAAGCTACAGTCTATCTTTGAAGACCTTACTGAAACAGATCTCCGGATGATGTTTTATCAATGCTCCCAGAAACCAGATGACAGCATTAGGGACTATGCTTGCCGGCTACAAGGGGCCCTGCGAGCTCTTAAACAAGTTAACCCTATAAGTGTCACAGACGAAAATAAAATGTTAAAGGAACAATTTGTACGGGGACTGAGGTCCCAAGCAGAAGGCAGGACTGTGCACTGGTGGTCCTTGGATCATCCTGATGCTACCTTTGATGCCCTTAAGGATATGGCTATAAAAGGACTGCGACCTCTGGAAACACCCCAGATGGCAACCCAGTGTCACCCGAGTGAAACCACCCTAAAGCCAACAGCATCCACCTTTTCCCCGCTGGTTGCGGAAGCCAAAACGCAGGTGGCGCCCCTACTGAGCTGGACTGTCTGCGCTCAGAAGTGCGCCAGCTGACCAAAAACCTGGCCACTGTAATGAGTGCCCTGCAATTGACGACGAAGGAGGAAGGAAAGATCTTGCTTGCTGACTGCCCGGAGGATGTCCCTTGGATGCGCCGGAGGAGAGGGAGGACGTCGCCCCACCGGAGGAGGACAACGCCACCCCCAGGAAGGACCCGCGACCAGCATCATCCTCGCCGAGAGATCATCTGCTACCGCTGCCACAGGGAAGGTCACCCAGCACGTCTGTGTCCTTTAAACGAGCAAGTCCTGGGTCCGAGGGCCAAACCCCAGGAATAGACCCCTCCGGCCCCTCAGACTGGAACCCAGGTTTGTGGGAGGAAGACCATACCTGTCCATCATACTGGACGGGATCGCAATCCTGCCCTGCTGGATACTGGATCCCAGGTAACCATTATACCTGATGTTCTCTACAATAAGTACTGGTCCAGTGACAGTCTCCAACCCCCAAACCCTGACTTTGCCGTATACGCCTCTAATGGTCTCCCTCTTGAACTACGGGGGGCTAAAGATGTAGACGTGAAAGTGGGAAGAGTGGAGCTAAAGAATCAGGGACTTCTTGTAGTAAAGACTGTTAATGAAGAAAATGGGTTGAATGTGGTCTTAGGCACTAACATTATTAGTAACTGTTTGGAGGAGGTTGTGTTTTTACTCCAACAGCTTGCTGAAATCGCCAGACCAAAGCAAAGGGGAGAGATCCGGAAGGAGATTCGGACCCTGATGTGCCAGCAGCAAGTGAAACTGACCGGTGGTGAGATTGGTAATGTACGGGTAACAGACCCGAACCCCATTGTGATACCCCCCATGAGTGAAATGCTTATATGGTGTAGAGCAGCAATAGGTCTAAGAGGACGGGACTACCAAGCAGTAGTAGAGCCCCATTGTTCAGAGCACAGACCTACACTCTTAACTGCCAGAGGGGTAGTGGAGGTACATAATGGGAGGGTGCCAGTGCGTCTTCTCAACTGGGGAGAAAATGAAGTCAAATTACCACGTTATGCCACTGTTGCTAAGTTACATGCTGTGGATAATAACTCCATTCACCCAGCGGAGCCCTTAACCTCCCCACAACTAGTGGAGGATAACGGTCCGACCACCCAGGTGGAGGATTGGTGTCGGCAGCTCCATGTTGGGACAGACACCACTCCAGCCCACCAGAAACAAGGAGTATACAGAGTAGTTCAGGAGTATGCTCAGGTATTCAGCAAACACCCACTCGACTTTGGGACAATTAAAGGGGTTCAACATCACATCCCCACAGGCAATCATCCTCCCATCAAAGAACGGTACAGGCCTATACCACCAGCACATTACCAGAAAGCCAAGGAAATGTTGCGTGATATGAAAGAAGCAGGGGTGATAAGGGATAGTTGCAGTCCCTGGGCAGCACCTCTAGTCCTAGTTAGGAAAAAGGATGGAAGCATGCGAATGTGTGTAGATTACAGACAAGTAAATCGCATTACACATAAAGATGCATACCCTTTACCACGCATTGAGGAATCTTTAGCTGCACTAAAAACTGCTAACTGTTTCTCCACCCTTGACCTCACTAGTGGGTACTGGCAGGTAGCTGTGGCTGAGGAGGATCGGGAGAAGACGGCTTTCACAACCCCGATGGGACTCTGTGAGTTTGACAGAATGCCGTATGGACTCAGCAGTGCCCCTGGCACGTTCCAGAGAGTGATGGAGAGCTGCCTGGGACATCTTAACTTTGAAACTGTGTTGCTGTACCTGGACGACGTCATAGTGTACTCCAAAACGTATGAAGATCACTTGAAGCACCTGGCGGAGGTATTTGAGTCACTGTGCAAATATGGGATGAAACTGAAGCCTTCAAAATGCCATCTGCTCAAACAGAAGGTACAGTATCTGGGACATATTGTCAGCTCAGAAGGAGTAGCGCCAGACCCTGAGAAGATCACCGCCATCCAGAAATGGCCGGAGCCGAAAAATCTCAAGGAGGTGCGACAGTTCCTGGGACTGACAGGATGCTACCGGAGGTTTGTGAAGGATTACACCAAGAAAGCAGCGCCTCTGCAAGACCTCCTGGTGGGACAGTCCCTCAAGAGCAGAAATTCTCCATTTCATTGGGGTAAAGAACAGGCAGAAGCATTCAAGGAAATGAAGGAGATCCTGACAGGCGATGAGATCCTAGCTTACCCTGACTACAGCCAGCCGTTCCTGCTGTATACAGATGCCAGCAATGAAGGATTGGGAGCAGTCCTCAGTCAGAAGCAAAATGGCCTGGAGAAAGTCATCGCCTATGCTAGCAGGAAGCTCCGCCCGACCGAAAGGAACCCAGAGAACTATAGCAGCTTCAAGCTGGAGTTCCTGGCACTGGTCTGGGCCATCACGGAGAGGTTTAAACACTACTTGGCCTCCAGCAAGTTCACTGCCTACACAGACAACAACCCCTTGACGCATCTTGAAACAGCTAAGCTGGGAGCCATGGAACAACGATGGATGGCTCGACTGTCAAATTATCAATTCACAATTAAGTACCGGGCAGGCCGCAAGAATGCCAATGCCGATGCCCTGTCCAGGATGCCTCATGAATCAGACACTGAAGAGGAAGTGGATGATCTGGAAGAGATTGAACTACCTGCCTTTCACCGGAATGGGATGATCTATGAACAACAGGCCAGCAGGAGATCGCCTGGTAAGACGTAAAATCCTTTACCTCACCACAGCTGGAAGGAGACTCAGGACAGCGATCCAGTGGTCAGCCGTATCAAGGAGCTGATAAAACAGGAAGGTTCCTCCTTGGAGAAAGACGCACCTATACCAGCAAGGCTGCTGTGGAACGAGAGAAGCCGGTTGTTCATCTACCGTGAGAAGCTGTGCAGGAGATACGTCGACCCAAGGACCCATGAAATGGTTTGGCAGATAGTAGTTCCCAGAGCAGACATCCAGATGGTGTTAGAAGCCTACCACGATCAAGCGGGACACTTTGGCTGGAAAAAGCTGGAGACCCTGTTGAAGTGTCGGTTCTACTGGGTAGGGATGCGCAGCTCCATCGAGAAGTGGTGCCGGAACTGTGGACCCTGTGGCCTCAGACGAAAAGACTACAGCAGTCAGAAGGCACCCCTGCAGCCCATCCAGACGACCCGTCCTTTGGAAATCGTGGCCCTGGACCATGTTAAGTTGTCACCCAGCCGGTCAGGATATTCCTATGCCCTGACTATGGTGGATCACTACTCCAAATTCCTGGTGGTCGCCCCTGTCAAAGATCTGACAGCAGAGACAGCAGCAAAGACCTTCCAAGCAAGTTTCTGCAGACCACACGGTTATCCTGAGCAGGTGCTAACTGATCAAGGCCCAGCCTTCGAGGCCGAATTATTCAAAGAGTTCTGCTACTTGTACGGGTGTAAGAAGATAAGAACAACACCGTACCACCCCCAAACCAATGGACTTTGTGAAAAGATGAATCACATCGTCATTGACTTACTGAAATCTGTACCACTGGAGGAAAGAAATCGGTGGCCAGACTTGTTACCTGACCTGATAGACATGTACAACCATATACCGGTGAGATCCACCAACTGCACCCCAGCCTATCTCATGCGGGCAAGACCAGGAAAGCTGCCCATGGATCTAGAGCTTGGAGTTGTAGAACCAGAAGTGGATGTAACTACTGGAGACTGGAACACAAACAGACAGGAACAGTACAGAAAAGTACAGGCCTGTGTTGATGAAAGTCTCAAACGATTCAGGGATAAACAAGCAGATCATTACAATAAAAGTGCGCCAGCTGAACCTTTCGCACCTGGTGAAATCGTACTAAAAAGAAAGAGAAGATTACACAAACTCGACGATCAGTGGGAAAGAGAGCCTTACATCATACAGAGTTCGAGGTTTGATAACAAGAAGACGTGCATAATAAGCAAGGATGGAGGAAAAACGACTGCAACTGTGTCTAGAGACCATCTAAAGTTGTGTCCGGACCCATTAAAGCTTCGTGAGGAAGAACCTGTTGTCAATCAAGAAGAGAGTGATGAAGCAGTCATACATACAGATTTGGGAGATTTACCCGCAGATTGGCCCAGAATTGGAGAAGCTGTAATCATTCCTGTGCTTCAATTTTATCAACCGCAACAAGAATCTCTAAATCCAATTGTACCAATTGTGCCAGTAGAGTCAGTTCCAGAAGGACCTGTTCCGACGGAACCTCAACCAGTGGAACCCCAAGAAGCGGCACCACAAGAAGCAGCACCACAGGAAGCGGAATCCCAAGAAATTGAATCTCAGGAAGAAGAGTCCCCTGGCGAAACGGCACCGCATCGCCCAGTCGCTGACATGCTTG
>JARQOD010000004.1:259958872-259988165 GCA_033576555.1 Oophaga sylvatica | reverse complement strand
CCTCACCACAGCTGGAAGGAGACTCAGGACAGCGATCCAGTGGTCAGCCGTATCAAGGAGCTGATAAAACAGGAAGGTTCCTCCTTGGAGAAAGACGCACCTATACCAGCAAGGCTGCTGTGGAACGAGAGAAGCCGGTTGTTCATCTACCGTGAGAAGCTGTGCAGAGATACGTCGACCCAAGGACCCATGAAATGGTTTGGCAGATAGTAGTTCCCAGAGCAGACATCCAGATGGTGTTAGAAGCCTACCACGATCAAGCGGGACACTTTGGCTGGAAAAAGCTGGAGACCCTGTTGAAGTGTCGGTTCTACTGGGTAGGGATGCGCAGCTCCATCGAGAAGTGGTGCCGGAACTGTGGACCCTGTGGCCTCAGACGAAAAGACTACAGCAGTCAGAAGGCACCCCTGCAGCCCATCCAGACGACCCGTCCTTTGGAAATCGTGGCCCTGGACCATGTTAAGTTGTCACCCAGCCGGTCAGGATATTCCTATGCCCTGACTATGGTGGATCACTACTCCAAATTCCTGGTGGTCGCCCCTGTCAAAGATCTGACAGCAGAGACAGCAGCAAAGACCTTCCAAGCAAGTTTCTGCAGACCACACGGTTATCCTGAGCAGGTGCTAACTGATCAAGGCCCAGCCTTCGAGGCCGAATTATTCAAAGAGTTCTGCTACTTGTACGGGTGTAAGAAGATAAGAACAACACCGTACCACCCCCAAACCAATGGACTTTGTGAAAAGATGAATCACATCGTCATTGACTTACTGAAATCTGTACCACTGGAGGAAAGAAATCGGTGGCCAGACTTGTTACCTGACCTGATAGACATGTACAACCATATACCGGTGAGATCCACCAACTGCACCCCAGCCTATCTCATGCGGGCAAGACCAGGAAAGCTGCCCATGGATCTAGAGCTTGGAGTTGTAGAACCAGAAGTGGATGTAACTACTGGAGACTGGAACACAAACAGACAGGAACAGTACAGAAAAGTACAGGCCTGTGTTGATGAAAGTCTCAATCGATTCAGGGATAAACAAGCAGATCATTACAATAAAAGTGCGCCAGCTGAACCTTTCGCACCTGGTGAAATCGTACTAAAAAGAAAGAGAAGATTACACAAACTCGACGATCAGTGGGAAAGAGAGCCTTACATCATACAGAGTTCGAGGTTTGATAACAAGAAGACGTGCATAATAAGCAAGGATGGAGGAAAAACGACTGCAACTGTGTCTAGAGACCATCTAAAGTTGTGTCCGGACCCATTAAAGCTTCGTGAGGAAGAACCTGTTGTCAATCAAGAAGAGAGTGATGAAGCAGTCATACATACAGATTTGGGAGATTTACCCGCAGATTGGCCCAGAATTGGAGAAGCTGTAATCATTCCTGTGCTTCAATTTTATCAACCGCAAGAAGAATCTCTAAATCCAATTGTACCAATTGTGCCAGTAGAGTCAGTTCCAGAAGGACCTGTTCCGACGGAACCTCAACCAGTGGAACCCCAAGAAGCGGCACCACAAGAAGCAGCACCACAGGAAGCGGAATCCCAAGAAATTGAATCTCAGGAAGAAGAGTCCCCTGGCGAAACGGCACCGCATCGCCCAGTCGCTGACATGCTTGCCAGATCCCTAGAGAGGTGGAGGCAGATTTATAGTTTGCCAGTACGCAGAACAGATAGGCTAGAGGCTACTATACCTGACACCACACCACGTAGGTCAGTACGTATGACAAAGGGGCAATTACCTGTTAGGTATAGAGAGTAAAACCTAACTCATGTAAATAACTATCTATGACCACTGTATATAAAGGAATAATGTATATATTTTTTGCTAATAATATGTTGTATCATACCATTATTTATTAACCTGTTTTTCCCTTATAATCTTGGAACAAGAGGAATGGACATTATTTCTACTTGTTTCCTCACCCTTATTTGAGCACCCTTTCCAAAAGAGACTGGGACTTTTATGGTTGCTCAATTCCTCAAGCCCTCATTGTATATAATTGTTCAGTTACCGTTTATGCAACAGTTCAAGAGTGCCTTACCTCCTGTAAAGGAAGAATTGTTTTGATATGTTATTGTTCTGTTACCTGTTTTTGTATTTCAGTCCCGGAGTGCTGAGTTCAACTAGGGGGGAATGTGGAGCCCAGCTGTGACTGGATCCATATCTTCCAGAAGGATGCACTAACGGACGATCCCACTAGAGGTCACTATACGCACACACAATGCAGTTTTCCTAAAAAGACCATTAGAGGGAGCTGTGTTTAGGCATAGAAAAAGCCAGTTTAGTTTCACTTTGCCTCAGAACTCAGAACTGAGAGAGCAGACGGTCTGAGAACAAGACAGCCTCAGATCAGAGAGAGCAGACAGAGAAGAGATCAGAAAGAGACAGATCTCAGATTTCCTCAAGACACCAGAGGAGAGAAGTGCAGAGCTGTTCAGACAAGTTCAACCTGAAGTGGAGGTTGGTACAAGTGAAGAGTGAATCACTTTAGCCTAGCCAGAGCTGAATCTGAATTGTAGCTCATTAAGAAGCGTGCCGACGCTTAGAGAGCGGCGAAGAGGCAGCACATCAACTGCCAGTGAGTGTGATCTTAATAGGACCCAGATAGATCGAATGTAATGTATGTAGTACAGTTCATATAGCGTCTTGTGCTTGGGTGCGATGAAAATACATGAGACACAGGTTTGATATAGAAAGTCTTGTATTACTTCATACAAGTTGGCAAAAATAGTCACACAGTTTGCAGACACAGAAGCAGGAGACACAGCAGGCCAGAGTAATCTAAGCTCAGCAATCACTCTCCACAACAGGTTCAGGATCTTCTTCTCTGTTACCGTAAGTCCATGCAAACGTGGGTCTTTCAAAGAGCAGGGTTCAGAGTCCACAAGTGCTTCAGAGTTCCTCAGTAGGAATAGCTGGAGTACAAGGTCCAAGGCTTTAGGAGTCAGGTCACAGGTTCACTGCAGGCTAGATTCTGAAGCACTGATTGCTCAGCTGTGGCTGCTTAAGAAGCAAAAGGAGAGAATCAGGGCGGGAACATGCAAGCTGGAAACTCCATTTTGACTGAGGGCAAGATAGCTGCAGCAAGACAGAAAGTAAAATGGCTGACGAACAAACTGAGTTTCAGGAACATGTACACAGAACCTTACATCAAAGGCAAGTGGAAGTAGAAGGATCAGTGAGCATTAATAGCTCCCTCAGCAACGAGTACCGGATGCCGGGTTCCGAGCCTATAAGGATCTCCACGACCTATTGGGAGAACCCCGGAGTTCCTGGAGGACTACAAGTCCCAGGAGTACCACAGTGTTGACATGTAACAGGATCAGGGAGAACGGAGTCGGCCTGATCAGCCATAAAAAGACCCTGTTCTGCCAGATAGAAGGTCCACCACCAAGTCAGCCAGGTACAGGACAGAGACTAAGTTAGACCTAGCTACACACAGGTCAGGACTTGATTATACAACGACAGAGGACAGGAGGCCATATACCTATCAGTGGAGGAGTCCGGATGTGCATCCTTCGCCCTGCCGTGCTCCGGGGAGTACCTGCCATTGCTACAGTAAAGGTACCAAACTGACTTCTGTGTGTGTCTCCCTTATTGTCCCTGGCGGAGGGATCCCCATCTGTCCTGCAACCACATATTCCTATCTACCCTGGAAGGACACTGTCTTACTTGTAGAAGACCCACCATCTAGCTGCCAATACCATCCCTTCCAGAGTATGTACAGAGCAGCGCTGGTTCCCCCTGACCAGATACTACAAGTGGCGTCACAATAAACCATATAAACATTCCATCATCCCCTGTAAATATCCCACATTACGGTGAGCGCCCAGGGCACGGACCAAGCTGTGCTACCCGTGACATCCCCCATAGACTTCCATGGGCTCGGTGCCGAGTACCCCTAAGCCCTGGTGCTGTGCGGCTCAATAGCGTGGAACCGCTCCATTTTTGCTAACCAGCGCAGCTGTCAGCTATATATTAGCTGGTTACCAAAAATAGAGGGGTCCCACAACGTTTTTTAAAAGTATTTAAATAAATAATTTAAAATAATGTTGTGGGGTGAGGGGTCCCCCTATTTTGACAACTAGCCAAGCTAAAGCAGACAGCTGTGAGCTGGTGTTCTCAGACTGTGAAGGTGCCATGGATATTGACCCTTCCCACCCTAAAAATAGCAGTCCACAGTCACCCCCAAAAAGGCGCATCTATTAGATGCACAAATTCTGGTGCGTTGCCTTGCTCTTCCTACTTGCACTGGTGTGGTGGCTAGTGGAGTAATATTTGTGGAGTTCATGTCAGCTTTGTAATGTCAGCTGACATCAAGCCCAGGGGGTTAGTAAGGCATCTATAAGGCCTCTTTCACACATCCGTTTTTTGACTTCAGGCACGATCCGGCGTAAACGGATCCGGTACCGGATGCGTTTTTTTAGCATTGACTTTCATTAGCGCCGGATCGTGCCTGATGTCATTGCATTGCATCCGTTTTTGTCCGGATCAGGCGGACATGTACATTCCGGCGGCCGGACAAAAGGGTGCCTGCAACGTTTTTTTTTTTTTTCCGGAGCCACCTGATAGTGCCTGAAGCGGCGCTTCAGGCGGCCGGAAACAATGCAAGTCTATGGAACCGGACCAGTCTTTTGTGTAATCCGTCAAAAGACTGATCCGGAAAACCAAGGTCTCTCTCTCTCTCTCTCTCTCTCTCTCCCCTCGGTCCGGACATGCGTACCTGCATTTTCTGGCTACAAACCTTGTAAATCCGGGTTCAAAAGTTCGGGACAGATCCAGCAAAAAAACTGATCCGTTGCATCAGATTTTTCATTTCAGCGCCGGATCTGTCCCTTCAGGCATTCGACGGATTATGCCTGACAGAAAAAAAACGGATGTGTGAAAGAGGCCTAAGATGCTCCCATTACTAACATCGTAGTGAAAATTAAAGACACATACAGAAAAAAGTCCTATAATGAAATAAATACACAAAAACTCCTATATTTGAAATAAACATTCCCCACCCTCTTTTACCCATTTATTAATGTAAAATCAAAAATAATAAAACACAATATTCCTCATCAGTTTGATGACAATCCATTTATCCCACACAGAGGCTGACTCTGCTTCACTGCATGGCTGAGCCGTGGTATGATGCGATCGTTCAGCCATGAATTCAGGAGATACTGAGGTGAGCCTGAGAACCGCTGCCTGTGACCAGTGATAATCCTAATGATGTCATCACAGGTCACTGAAGCTACGCTCTTGAAGCAATATTTTAGTGGAAAAAATGGTCATTTTCAATTTACTCAGCCCAATGTTATACAATTATGTGAATTGCCTGAGGGTTAAAAATGCTCACTACACCCTACATGGATTCCGCAAGAGGTGTAGTTTCCAAAATGGGGTCATTTGTTTGAGTTCGTGCTGTTTTGGCATGTCAGGGATTCTTCAATAAAAATTTTGCTCCAGAATTCAATTGGCGCTCCTTCCCTTCCAAGTTCTGCCATGTGCCCAAACAGTAGTTTTCACCACATATGGGGCATCATTGCATTCAGGAGAAACTGCATAACAAAATTTATGGCCCATTTTCTTTTGTTACCCTTGCAAAAATTAAAAATTGGGGGCTAAAGCATCCTTTTTGTGGGAAAAATGTATTTTTTTCATTTTCACCCCTCAATTTTTTAAAATTCTGTGAAGCACCTGTGGATTCAAGGTGCTCTCCACACCTCTAAATAAATTCCTTGAGGTGTGTAGTTTCTAAAATGGGTCACTTGTAGGGGTTTCCACTTTCTATGCACAACAGGGGCTCTGCAAATGCGGCATGGCGTCAAGTATCTATTCCAGCCAATTTTGCACTCCAAAAGTTAAATGGTACTCCTTGTCTTCCAAGCCTTTTTTTATGCCAAACAGAAGTTTTCCACCACATATGGGGTATCCTTGTATACAGAAGAAATTGCGCAAGAAATTGTAAGGTCCATTTTCAACTGTTACCCTGTGAAAATGAAAAATTTTGGGCATTTTGTGGGGAAAAATAATAAAATGTTCATTTTTTCCTTCCACATTGCTTTAATTGCTGTGAAGCACCTAAAGGATTAATAAACTTCTTGAATGTGGCTTTGAGCACGTTGAAGGGTGCAGTTTTTGAATTATTGTCAGTTTGGGGTATTTTCTGTCACATAGACCACTCAAAGTCACTTCAAATGTGTTTCTAAATTGTATTAGAAAATGAAAAATTGCTGATATTCTTTTACCCCATTTAACTTCCTAATAAATAAAGTTATTTAAAAATTATGCTTATGTAAAGTAGACATGTGGTAAATGGTATTTATTATCTATTTTATTTGGTATAATTGTCTGGTGTAAGGGCATGAAAATTCAAAGTTGGAAAATTACAAAATGTTAACTTTTTTGTCAAATGTTTGATATTTTCATAAATAAACTCAAATCATATCGACCACAATTTACCACTAACATGAAGAACAATGTGTCACGAAATAACAGTCTCAGAATCACAGGCAGATGTTAACGCGTTCCAGAGTTCTTACCTAATAAAGTGACACTGGTAAGAATTGTATACTGTTATGATTTGGTAGCTGAGGAGAGCAGGCAAAAAAGGAAATACACCAGAGAGGTTGGAATCTATGGGATTGCAGTACCCTGACTAACCACCACAACTAAAGGCAGCCGTGGAGCGTACCTACGTTGGTCCTAGACGCCTCGTCACAGCCTGAGAAGCTAACTACACCTAAAGACATAAAGAGGAAAACTATCTGCCCCGGAGCAGATCCCCAAAGAACATAGAAAGCCCCCAAACATGTAATGGCGGTTAGACAAGAGTTAATACAGACACAGACAGAAAATAGTATGAGCAAACGTTGGGGCCCAAACTTCCTAAATAGAAAAGGATAGGAAGGACACTTACTGCAATCCCAAAAAACCCTGAAAAGTACCAACTCTACTAATTACAAAAACACCTGAGATCACACGACCTATACCACCTAAATTAGTTCTCTGGTGTAACAAAACTAAACAGCAGCCACTGAAAAAACTGGAAAAGGCAAATGAACAAACAGTGGCTGAACTAAACTGAGAGGAGCACAAGCCCCGGAGGGGACCCGGCAGACCCCCACAGAAGTGCAGGACAAAATGCAAAAAGCAAGCACAAAAAACTAAAAGAAGAAAATGTCTTATCTGTTAGCAGAAGATGCAGGCACGAAACAGCAAGCTACAAAGTGAACAGGAATCAAAGATGAGACCAGAACAATTGATCACCGGCAACCCTGATGGGAGGGAACCTCCCTTATATAAGACCAGTCAGTAACACCTGATCGCCAATCTTCACAATCTTCATTGGATAGTTCAGTACTGTTTGTAACCACCAGAGGGAGCTTCTGCTCAGAATTCATTTCTAGCACATTCACAACAGTATACCATAATTTGGCTTGGTCAGGAAGATGGAAACATGCTTGGGAATGAAGGGGTTAATTAACGGATTAACATTTGGCTATAAAATAGTACATATATAAAAAGAAAATAATATTGCATATCATGCTACTTGCTTCTACGGTATCAGGTCAATGGGTGATCTGTATAGTAATGCAGCATATAGATATATAGCAAAGTAAACAAGGTCAGGAAAATTCCAAGACCGAGGGTGGAAAAAGCATCAGTATACAACAACCCCTCTTGACCTCATTATCCCAATGTTGCACTTCTCCTTTTCCGGTATGTTCTTATGATCATCAGTGAGTGACAGCTTCTTATTCACAGACAAATATTGTAAACCTGACTTCCTCTCTCTAGCGACCAAAAGTCAGTGCATTGACTGCTCTTTCTATGTAACACTATAGAGCAAATCAGCAATGGTATTGTTTATAATTGGTAACCTGCTAGGTAGATTTTTTTTCTACTGGAGTTGTGCACATTTTATTTTTATTTAACACGATATCATCTGTATACTGAGTACCCTGTTATAAATGTATTGGATGGTATGATGCATTTCTGATATATGAATGCATAATCTCATTTTGCTTTAATGTTTGACACTTTTTTTTTACATTTTAGAATATGTAGAATGATCATGTCATTCTCATGCAAGTGTTAACTTTCTGACATTAGATTATGCTTGTCTTTTCAGTTTAAAATTGCTTTTTATCCTTAACCTTTCCTTTTAATGAATAAGTCCTTGGGGCCAAGCAGGGAACGCAGAATGGCAGCAGAATGGCAGTAAATCATTTAGAAAAAAGGAAACGGAGCTAAAATATAAGGTAAAGTTTTAATATTGGAACCATGTAAATAATGTATACACGGTAGGCTGTAAATCTTTTAGACTGGCACTTACTTACTTTATAGTTATAGAAAATCAAAAATGATTCTACTGATTTTGTCCTTTGTTAACCTGATTAAAAACTTTAATAAAAATGACCATTGAATTCAATTTGCAGAAAAAATCAATTCTTTAGGAACAGTTCACCCCAAATTCTTTTATATAATACTAGCTGTAGTACCCGGCTTCGCCCGGGTTAATTAATAACTGCTGTTAGCTGTAACAAAATAGACTATGTTAACAAAAATTTATTCTGCACATAAAAAACACACCAAAACGTGCGGGGGTTAAAATTTCCATTCAACACATAGCCTATGATGCTCCTGGGGTTGAGATGTGCGGGCATGCAAAATTTCATGCCCGTAAGTACAACGGTGCAGATTCCTATCCCGGGCCAAAATTATTTGCCGATTTGGAATGCGCGGGGTTAAAATTTCGACCCAAAACCTAGCCTATGACGCTCCCGGGGTCGAGACGTGCGGGTGTGCAAAATTTCATGCCCGTAAATGCAGATTCCTATGCCGGACATACACACAAGCATTCAGCTTTCTCCCCATTATGTAGATAGGGCCAAAATTGTTTGGCGATTTGGAACGTGCGGGGGTTAAAATTTCCATTCAACACATAGCCTATGATGCTCCTGGGGTTGAGATGTGCGGGCATGCAAAATTTCATGCCCGTAAGTACAACGGTGCAGATTCCTATCCCGGGCCAAAATTATTTGCCGATTTGGAATGCGCGGGGTTAAAATTTCGACTCAAAACCTAGCCTATGACGCTCCCGGGGTCGAGACGTGCGGGTGTGCAAAATTTCATGCCCGTAAATGCAGATTCCTATGCCGGACATACACACAAGCATTCAGCTTTCTCCCCATTATGTAGATAGGGCCAAAATTGTTTGGCGATTTGGAACGCGCGGGGTTAAAATTTCGTTCAAAACATAGTAACATAGTAACATAGTAACATAGTTATTAAGGTTGAAGGAAGACTTTAAGTCCATCTAGTTCAACCCATATCCTATCCTAACCTGCCCTAACATGTTGATCCAGAGGAAGGCAAAAAAAAACCCAAGTGGCAAACAGTAAGCTTCACATTGGGGAAAAAAATTCCTTCCCGACTCCACATATGGCAATCAGACTAGCTCCCTGGATCAACGCTGTATCTAGGAAACTAGTGAATATAGCCTGTAATATTATACTTTTCAAGAAAGGCATCCAGTCCCCTCTTAAATTTTAGTAAGGAATCACTCATTACAACATTAGACGGCAGAGAGTTCCATAGTCTCACTGCTCTTACAGTAAAGAATCTGCATCTGTGATTATGGCTAAACCTTCTTTCCTCCAGACGTAGAGGATGCCCCCTCGTCCCCGTCACAGGTCTAAGAGTAAAAAGATCATTAGAAAGGTCTTTGTACTGTCCCCTCATATATTTGTACATTGTAATAAGATCACCCTAAGCCTTCGTTTTTCCAAACTAAATAACCCCAAGTGTAATAACCTGTCTTGGTATTGCAGACCCCCCAGTTCTCTAATAACCTTGGTCGCTCTTCTCTGCACCCGCTCCAGTTCAGCTATGTCTTTCTTATACACCGGAGACCAGAACTGCACACAGTATTCTAAGTGTGGTCGCACCAGTGACTTGTATAGAGGTAAAATTATGTTCTCCTCATGAGCATCTATGCCTCGTCTAATGCATCCCATTATTTTATTTGCCTTGGCAGCAGCTGCCTGACATTGGCCACTAAATGTGAGTTTGTCGTCCACCCATACACCCAAGTCTTTTTCAGTGACAGTTTTGCCCAGTGTTTTACAATTAAGCACATAATTATACATCTTATTTGTTCTACCCAAGTGCATGACCTTACATTTATCCCCATTAAAGCTCATTTGCCATTTATCAGCCCAAGCTTCTAGTTTACATAAATCCTCCTGTAATATAAAATTATCCTCCTCTGTATTTATTACCCTGCAGAGTTTAGTGTCATCTGCAAATATTGAAATACTACTCTGTAGCCTAGGACGCTTTCGGGGTCGAGACGTGCGGGCGTGCAAAATTTCATGCCCGTAAGTGCGACGGTGCGGATTCCAATCCCGGACAAACATACCCACATACATACACACATACATACATTCAGCTTTATATATTAGATTTGTAAAGCATAGAATGTAAGTCCGCAAGAACAGGGTCCTCTCCCCTCTGTACAAGTCTGTCATTGTAAATTTGTTTACTGTAAACGATATCTATAACTTTGTATGTAACCCCTTCTCATGTACAGCACCATGGAATTAATGGCTCTATATAAATAATAATAATAATAAAGCAGGTAAAAGTATGCAGCAACATAGAGGCGCAGAGCAAGGGTTAACAAGGGTAAGGTTTAATTAACACAGGAGGTTTTAAAGGTCTTAAATTGTTCCACTATTTTTTAAAGAAAAAATCTCTAGTGACTGCTCTTATATTGCTACAAAAAGTAACAGAACTTCATATAGATCATTAGATCATAAATGTGAAACATATTATATTAGACAGAGACCTCACTTACAAAGAATATACCGTTAGTTACCAACTTTATTAAAAATATGGAGCCAAATTTCTGCATCTACAGCTCATCAATATAAATTCAATGATAGATATTTTTGGGTTGTAATATAAATCAAACCTCTGCTAAATATTCAGCTATTTTAGTAATTATTCCCCAAAGAAGAAATTGTTGGTAATGAACAAACAGCTGTAAATATATGTTGAATCGTTCTAACTTATTTTCTAACTTATTTTCTCTGTTAAACAAACATTGATTAATTAGCTCCCTATTTTGCGATCTCTTTTATTTCTTTCTTTGTGTTTACAAAATTGCTATTAAATAAGTCTCAGAATGCCAGGAACAACACTACCTATATAGACGATATGTGTCCAGCCAATCGTAATCACTGATGAAGCATAACATTTCCTTTTGAAACACGTTGGTTTATCTTTGACTAGTAAGACACTGCATAACTTATGACATCACCACAACCAGTGATCAGCATTTCAACTGGTACTCAGTTGAATGCCATCAGCTGGGGTGTGGCAAATAGCTGTAGTACAACTATTTAATGGAACTCAGCCTCAGAATACCTCTATTAAGTTTTGATCTCCATCTGGCTTCCAATACGAGAATATCTTTATAACGAGAAATGTGATGGACTTCCTCCACCCTAGATATACTGAACAGTATATCACAGGTGTGTCATAGGCTCCAGACAGTTGCACTGCATCTGGCTGCAGAAGGTCTCAGCGGTTAGCTTTGCAGATATCTTCCTAATCCTTCTGACTCTTGGACCCAGTGGCAACCTCCCACTGGCACTAATTGACACACCTGGACTGAGTGTTTATAGACTTCCTGTCTGCTTCTGGGAATCGCCGGTGATATTTCCTTTTTCCCATGTTGAAGCTTGGAGCTATAGTAGTCGGCTATCTTCCTCTTTGGTGATTGGAGGACATCTGTGTTACCTCTCTGAGTCTCAAGATAAGTGTTCCCCTTGTTTGTCTATCCCAGCTGTCTTTAGTTGTAGTGGGGATCGACTCATGCTAACTCATCCTTCCCTAAGCAGGGCTTTTTTCAGGGTCAGACTGGGAACGTATATAGGGAAGTTTAGGGCACACAGGGTGACTTTACATCTGTCTAGGGGTCTCTACACCCCTCTTCCCTAGTGTTAGGCTCCCTTCGTGTTGCACTTAGTCTTCCCACACTGTGCGTGACACAGTAAGAAATACTGTATAACATTATAACATTCCTACATTAAGATTTGTTCACTTTAAAGGGAATATGTCAGATCATTTTTGTATGGCATACTAATGGTATCCTGAAATAGGGCTTGAGCAGCCCTTTCAGGATAAGTAACTTATTTCTCTATGCGGCTCCATTGTCTTGCTGTAAGCGCTGGCTAAATTTATTTTCTCGTGCAGGCAAGCAAAGCATATGTAAATGGAAAATGAATATTCACCCTTTTCCCCACCCATAATTCTGCCCACTAGAGATGAGCGACTTTTTTAGGGTCGAGTGGGGTTTCGTGAAACACGACTTTCTCAAAAGTCGAGTCGAACGAAGTCGGCCGACTAACGGAAACAGTCAGGTCGGAGTCAAAAATCCGACCCCAAAGCAAGTCAATGGGGAATAAAAGTCGGCAGCGAGTGGAGGACAGTAAACACACCAACAGTGCCCATTTCAATGCCAACGACATCAATTCTTATTGCTTAAGCTTGTCAACCTTAATTAACGTTACAATAATAGTAACGCATTCAAAACTGGGGGTTATTTGGCTAAAGTTGTGGGGGGGCAGTGCTGGCTCCAGGTTTTCGTGGGCCCCAGGCCAAAGAGTCTCAGTGGGCCCCTTTAACACATACCACAATTCATGATGCTCCGATGCGGCAGAGAAATATAGGTATAGTACAATGCCAAATACTTCACTTATTACATTACATGAGTGATATCTATTTCAAATTCTACAATAGCTCAAAAACGGACAGTATAGTCCTCCATACAGTATTATGGGCACCACATAGTGCGCCATGCAGGATAATGAGCCCCATTTATTGCTCCATACAGAATGGGCTCCATATAATGCTCCATACAGAATAGGCCCCATATGTGCTCCATATGATGCTCCATATATAAAGGGCCCTATATTATGCCCCATAAATAATGAACCACATATGATGCTCTAGTATATGATGGGCCCCATATATGTTGCTCCAGTGTATGATGAACCCCATATAATGCTCCAAATATATTGGTCCCCATATATAATGCTCCATATATAATGGTCTCCATGTGATGCTTCATATATAATGTGCCCCATATGATGCGCCATATATAATGGGCCCCATATGGTGCTCCAGTATATGATGTGCCCCATGGATGATGCTCCAGTGTATAATGGGCCCTATCTATGATGCTCCAGTGTATGATGAACCCCATATAATGCTCCAAATATAATGGGCCCCATATGATTCTCCAGTGTATAATGGGCCCCGTATATAATGCTCCAGTGTATGATGGGACCCATATATAAAATTCTCCAGTGTATAATGCTCCCCATATATTGCTCCAAACATTTAAAATAAATGAAATACCTCTCCTCGCTGGGCACTGCTCTACTCTGGACTCCTCAGCGTACCCATCTTCCAGCTCTCTGCACTATGACTGTTCAGGCAGAGGGCGCACAGACGTGACGTCATCGCGCTCTCAGACCTGAAAGTCACTGTCAGGAAACGCGGAAGATTCACAGAGGTGGAGCAGGGAGAGGTAAGTATTGCAAGTGCTGGGGCCCTGAGCAAGCAGGGGGGGCACACTCATGGGTGCCGGGAACTGGCACAGGGCCCCTCATAGTACGCCGGTGTCTCTGACAGCCAGTGGGCCCCCCCACCTGCTCAGGGCCCCGGCACTTGCCCGGGCGTGCCACGTGCTGACGCCGGCCCTGGGGGGGTACAGCCCAGTTAGGGAGGTGGAAAAACTGGCATATGTTGAGGTGTAGGTTGGACGTTCAGCAGCTGCAAATGGAGTAATTGGAGAAGTCGGAGGAAGAAGACAAAGCGAGCCATTTTGCTGGCAACCTATGTGTCATCAGGGGAAGGTGGTACAAAATCCTATGAAACCCAGGCATGGTTCATTTTAATGAAGGTGAGATCACCTACATTTTGGGTCGACAGCCAGGTCCTTCTTTCTGTCAGGATTGATCCAGCAGCACTGAAGACTCTTTCTGATAGCACACTCCCAGCAGGGCAAGCGAGCTCCTGTAAGGCATATTGTGCCAATTCAGGCCAGGTGTCCAGTTTACAAGCCCAGTAGTCAAAGGGGAATGAAGTGTGAGGCAAAACATCGATAGGGGAGGAGAGGAAATTTTGAACCATAGTTGACAACTGCTGTCTCCTGTCTCTTGCAATCGATTCAGTATTACCAGTCGTGTGAGCGTTACTCGAGAAATCAGTCCACAACATGGTCATGAAATCCCTGTCTCCAATGCCACTTCGGCTGTGTGCACCATGAACACCTCTTCTATTTGACCCAGTACGGCTCATGGTAGAAACTGCACCGCTGTTGTGTGCTGTGAAAGCCTCTAACAAACGGTTTACCAGAGCTGCTTGTTTGTGCGCCAAAATTAGCTCTAGGTTCTCCTGTGGCATGATGTTCTGTAATTTGCCTTTATAGCGTGGATCGAGGATGCTGGCCAACCAGTAGTCGTCATCCTTCATAATTTTGGCTATGCGGGGGTCCCTTTTTAGGATCCGCAAGACATAATCACATATGTGGGCCAATGTTCCAGGTGTCAATGATGCACTGCTATTGGTAGGTGGAGGAGCATTTTCTGCCAAATCCACATCCCTCCAGTCACGCACAAACCCTGTACCTGACCTTGCCAAGCAAACATTTTCTCTTGCCCACTGAGAAGCATCATCCTCCCTAAAATAATCATCCCCCTTATCCTCATTCCCCTCCTCCTCCTCTTCTTCCTCCACCTCGTCCAGGACAGTTCTCTGAGCAGAAAATGCCTAACTGTCATGAAGGCTTCCCTCCTTCTCCTCCTCTGCAGACGCCTGATCCTTAATGTGTTTCAAAGTTTGCATGAGCAGACGCATAAGTGGGATGCTCATGCTTATGATGGCGTCATCTGCGCTTACCAGCCGTGTGCATTCCTCAAAACACTGAAGGACTTTACAGAGGTCTTTCAGTTTTGACCACTGCACACGTGACAACTCCATGTCCGCACTCAAATTGCCTGCCCGTGTATCCTCCCACAAATGCATTACAGCCTGCCTCTGTTCGCACAGCCTCTCAACCATGTGCATGATGGAGTTCCACCTTGTTGCAACGTCTATGATTAGGCGGTGCTTGGGGAGGTTGAGTGATTGCTGCAGCCTCTGCATATACGACTGGAGTCTACAGAGAGTGACAGATGTGCGAGCACAGTCTTCGCACCTTATAGAGCAGGGCTGGTAACTCCGGATAATTATTTATGAAGCACTGCACCACCAGGTTCAAGGTGTGAGCCAGTCAAGGTATGTGTCTGAGTTTTGCCAGGGCTATGGCCGCCACAAAATTACGGCCGTTATCACTGACTATCTTGCCTGGCTCAAGATGTACACTGCTCAGTCATGACTCAGTTTCTCGCTGCAAGTAGTCGGCCAGTACCTCCGCGGTGTGTCTGTTGTCACCCAAAGACATCATCTTTAAAACAGGCTGCTGACGCTTACCACTAGTTGATCGATAGTGGGACACCTCGTGTGCAACACTGGCAGCTGCGGATGGAGTGCTCGTGCGACTGAGCTCTGTCGACAAGCTTTTGTTTCTGGAGGAGGAGGAGGGGGGTCAAACACATACAGCCAACTGTTGCCTATACCGTGGGCTAGGCAGCACTGTCCCACCGCCGCTGTCCCCTGTGGACCCTGCATCCACCACATTAACCCAGTGTGCAGTGATGGACACATAATGGCCCTGGCCATGCCTACTGGCCCATGCATCTGTTGTGAGGTGCACCTTTCCACTCACTGATTGTTTGAGTGTATGGACAATGTGGTCTTTCACATGCAGATGGAGGGCAGGGATGGCTTTTCTAGAAAAGAAGTGCCGACTGGGTAGGTCATAGTGTGGGACAGCGTAGGCCATGAGCTCTAGGAATGCTGTGCTTTCAACCAAATGGAAGGGCATCATCTCTAATGAGATCAGTTTGGCAATGTAGATGTTCAAAGCCAGTGAGGTTTTGTAGTCCTTCCACGCTTGCAATTGCATGGAATTTAAATGTCTAAGCATGCAACTGTATTCAATTTTCGGAGATGTTTCCCTCGGCTAAAGGTCCTTCCGCCACTTCTTACAGATAAACTTTGCCTCATCAATAGAATTTTGGTCAAAAAAAGTGCCACATGACACTCTTCCTACTATGGGATAAATTTTCAGGGCTTGCACTTTGTGCTAATTTGACCATCTGACCAAGCTGCCCTGCAACTCTTTTTCTTTTTTGACATATTTTTGGACTGCTACGGGCCTGCCAGATAACCGCAGCTGCGATGTCGATGTCTGCTGCAGATCCTCTTCCTCTTCTGAGCTATTGCCAGTGGCACCCTCTTCCCCCAATGGAATCCAATCTGGGTCAACAACTGGGTCATCCATTACCTCCTCTTCAGTTTCATCTGCACCTTCCTCTGTGTCACCGTGTAAAGTGGTATAGTATGCAGGAAGGGGCACCTGAGTTTCATCAGGGTCAGAATCTGGATCAGTAGACTGCGAGGGCAATGCAGTGCTCTGGGTGAATGTACCAGCAGAATCAGATAGCAGTGACTGTGCATCAGTGCACTCCATTTCATATTCATCTTGGACTGGGGAATTCAGGATTTGACTTGATAACCCAGGCATGGTATGTGAAAAGAGCTCCATGGAGTAATCTGAAGTGTGGCCTGCCACATCCTTCACTTTTGGTGGGGGTGAAGGACACAAGGAAAGGTGTTGTTCCTGACCAGGAGCCTGCACTGACGACTCAGTGCTTGCATTTTTTGAAACTTCAGAAGAGGAGGCGATAGAGCTGGAGGCTGTTTCGGCACTGTAAGCCAAAACCTGTTCCTGATGCTCCGGCTTTAAAAGCAGTTTACCTACTCCCAGAAAAGGGAGACTTCCAGGCCTTCTGGAGCCAGACGATGACTCAGGCTCAACAACTCCTGCCTTAGGTGCTATTGGGCTTTTGGCACTCTATATGGTACTGCATGAGGAGCGTACAGCTGTATATGGCGTAGGGGAAAATTTAAATCTCCGTATATATTTCCGAAGTCACACACAGACGCTCACTCAGTATGGATTTGACCGTAATACAAAGAGCAGATATACAGCACTGTATCAGAAGCGGACAGCTGTATACGGTTTTGGGGAAAATTTAAATCTCCATATATATTTCCGGAGTAACACACAGACGCTCACTCAGTATGGATTTGACCATAATACAAAGAGCAGATATACGGTACTGTATCAGAAGCGTACAGCTGTATACGGTGTAGGGGAAGATTGCAATCTCCGTATATATTTCCGGAGTCACACACAGACAATTACTCAGTATGGATTTGACCGTAATACAAAGAGCAGATATACAGTACTGTCTCAGAAGCGTACAGCTATATACGGTGTAGGGGAAAATTGCAATCTCCGTATATATTTTCGGAGTCACACTCAGATAGTCAGCATGTGTTTGTCTGTGATACCAGGCGGTACACGGTAGTGTGTGAGGAGCGTACAGCTCTATACGGTGTGGGAAAAAATGAATGGTCGGTAAGTGTGCAGAAAAAAAAGAATAAAAGTATTACTGCTGTGTAAAAAGCAGTCTGCACAGCAGTGTACACACACAAATACAGCTAGCAGGCAGACTAATTACCAGCGCTGCTGCACACAAGAAAATCCTCCACTGTTACTGCACACTAACTGTACAACACAATTGCTATCAGCACAAGCATAGAAGAACTTCTCTTCCTGCCTAACTCTCTCCCTACTGATAAACAACGTCAGCAACCTCTCCCTACTGTTAATATCGGCAGAAATAAAATGGAGGTCAGAGCTCAGGGCTTTTATAGACACTATGACGCCCCCCAAAGCAAGCCAATCACTGCAATGCCCTTCTCTAAGATGGTGGTGGACGCTGCACATGTCATCTCGTTGCCCACAGTGTATGTCCGTGCTCATTGGCTGAAAAAAGGCACCTGCAAGCATTCTGGGAAAACCGACTTGGGCACTGGGGTCGAAGACGGCATGGCCGACCTCATGCTATGGTCGGGTTTCGGCCAACGAAATCCGACTTTGGCGAAAATCGGCGACTTTTGAATTTGACCGACCTGTTTCGCTCAACTCTATTGCCCACCCCTCTGCACTGGCTTCCCTGATTCAGTCAGTCTGCCGTATGCTCGAGGATAGCATTGCAAACCTTGGACTGGCCTTCTGGTCTCCTGACCTGAGTGTGACAGCTTGATAGGAATACATGCTGTCATGCTGTTAAATATTAATTATTGGTTATGGATTTATACTGTACACTCAATTCTGTATCGAGCACATTAACGTTCGCTGACATTACACATGCTATTTCTGTATGGTAAAGTGGCATCCCCATATATAGAGACCACGTGATTTAAGGGACATATATATAATGACTACACGGAGGGAGGGGGGGCTCTCTCGCTCTCTACAGACACATGGGACATCTTACAAGAACACTAAGGTGAATGGACAGCTGCTGTGTAACTACGTGTTGCTTCCTTAGACCAGCGTTGCTGACAGAGACACATGTCATTTACCATTCAGGACACCAAGGAAGAAGTGTACAAGCTTTGCTATGGACAAATGGACAATCTCTTCGTACCTATTTCACTTATTTTATGTTTTTCTGAAATGATATTTTTTGATGGACAGTCCAATAAACCACTACATTTTTTTTATAAGAAACATTGTGATATTTTCCTTAGAGTATCGCATCTGGTAACAAGTCCTGGTAAAAATATACGAAATTAAGAATTTTTAACATTTTGGAGAGCCAGCCAGTCACACTTGATTTTAAGAGTGTGAATTTCTGAAAACTTGCAAGGGGAGGAATAGAAGCAAAAGAACGTCAGATGTGCAAGTTGTCAGGAAATCCACTACGATATTTCAGGATCAGAAAAGAACCTATGAATGAGGACTAAGAGTTGCCAGACGTACTACAGGAATCAGACGTGCTGACATGCTGATGACAAGAGGCCAGCGTTGTCCAAGAAAGGAACTACAAGTTGAGATATTTCAAGGTAAGAAACAATGGATGAAATTACTGTATTTTTCGGACCAAAAGACGCACTTTTTTCCCCCAAAATCGGGGGAAAATGAGGGTGCGTCTTATGATCGGAACGTACCTGTAAATGGGGTCCAGCGGCATCGCAGGAACTCGGAGTCGGCGTCCGTGGAGCGGTAGTGCAGGAGCTGGGAGCCGCTGGCGGTGGAGCGGCACTGCGGGAGTCTCCAGCATGGCGGGAGCCGTTGGCGGTGGAGCAGGAGCCGCCGGCGATGAAGGACTGCAGGAGCCGCCGGCGGTGGAGCAGGAGCCGCCGGCGGTGAAGCGGAAGCCGCCGGCGGTGACGCTGAAGCCGCCGGCGGTGAAGAAGGCCTGCAGGAGCCGCCGGCGGTGGAGCAGGAGCCGCCGGCGGTGAAGCGGAAGCCGCCGGCGGTGACGCTGAAGCCGCCGGCGGTGAAGAAGGCCTGCAGGAGCCGCCGGCGGTGGAGCAGGAGCCGCCGGCGGTGAAGCGGAAGCCACCGGCGGTGACGCTGAAGCCGCCGGCGGTGAAGAAGGCCTGCAGGAGCCGCCAGCGGTGGAGCAGGTGCCGCCGGCGGTGAAGCGGAAGCCGCCGGCGGGGACGCTGATGCCGCCGGCGGTGGAGCAGGAGCCGCCGGCGGTGAAGGGGAAGCCGCCGGCGGTGACCCTGATGCCGCCGGCGGTGAAGAAGGCCTGTGTGAGCCGCCGGCGGTGGAGCAGGAGACGCCGGCGGTGAAGTTGCACCTCCACTGTGTGAGCCGCCGCGCTGTTAATATAGTGCGGCCAGACTAGACAAGAGGTACAGGAGGAAGTTCTCCCAGCTGGTACTTCCTGTCTAGCGTGGCCACAGAAGTGAGTGTAATCTGGATTAAAAGTTTAAAAACGGTGTCACCCCATTTTTGCTCTATGACACCGCCATCAGGGGCTTATCTACAGCATTCTGGAATGCTGTAGATAAGCCCCCAATGTCACCTGAAAGAAAAGAAAAATGAGTTACCGTATATTATACTCACGCAGGGCGTTCCGCCGTCCGGTCCGGAGGGAGTCGCGGTCCGGTTCGGCGCCTCCCATCTTGTAGCGAAGCCGGCCTCTTCTTTCCGTCCCATCGCGGCTCCTGCGCAGGCACACTGATCTGCCCTGATGAGGGCAGAGCAGAGTACTGCAGTGCACAGGCGCCAGGAAAGGTCAGAGAGGTCCAGCGCCTGCGCACTGTAGTATTCTGCGCTGCCCTCACCAGGGCAGATCAGTGCGCCTGCGCAGGAGCCGCGATGGGACGGAAAGAAGAGGCCGGCTTCACTACAAGATGGGAGGCCCCAGACCACGACGCCCATCGGACCAGACGGCAGACCGCCCCTGGGTGAGTATAATATACGGTAACTCGTTTTTCTTCTCTTTCAGGTGACATCGGGGGCTTATCTACAACATTACAGAATGTAAGATAAGCCCCTGATGGCGATGGCCGTATCTCGTAGTCCAAAAATGGGGTGACAGACTCCCTTTAAATATTTTACCACATTTTTTTGCTTCAAATATATTTTTTCCCTATTTTCCACCTCTAAAACCTGGGTGTGTCTTATAGTCCGGTGCGTCTTATAGTCCGAAAAATACGGTACTTATTTTTCTAAGCAAAGTAGACTTAAATTTATGTCTGTAGATCAGTCTAATTTAGAAGTTTTATGGCTCAACTTATATGCAGAATGTGAAATGGAAAATCTAAAGCTAGAATCTAAGCTGGTGCCCTTTAATAGAGAAAGAAATTGAAAAATATTTTACAGTTGGTTGACGTATTTCACAAGTTTGTGTCAGAGAAATCCAAAAATGACTGTGTAGAAATAGTGTCAGATGATACTAGTGATGTTCCCGAGATTGACTGTAATGAGGAAATTGAGCAAGATGTGGGACATGTGTCTGTAATGGCTACTCAAGGTGACCTTGTCTCTGATGATGTAAAAAAAGATGGTGGAAACATGGGAGGAGACTTCAGAACTAATGTAGGAGGAAACATGGGAGGAGACTTCAGAGCTAATGTAGGAGGAAACATGGGAGGAGACTTCAGAACTAATGTAGGAGGAAACATGGGAGGAGACATCAGAACTGATGCAGATGACGTACGAGGGACGGATGTACAAAGGCCACCAAAAATAGAAGACAATTCAGAGGCCCAACTCCAAATTAAAGTTAGGAAAAATTTGTTAAAACTATGCAAAATCATTCCTGCATATGATAACAAAATCCATGTGTGCAGAAATTCTGAAATATTTGAAAGTTTTGTTGATAAGCTTGATTTAAGTAATGACGAGAAAAATCAATTATTTAAATTGTGGCTTCCTGCAACCTTTTCCAGACGCTTAACATTAAAATTGTCTTGTGATAATGGCTTACATGGAGATCTAAATGATAAAGACAGATTGAAAATTCTGATTTTCTGTGCATTAAATGAAAATTGTCCAGATATTGATATTCTTCAAAAATTATGGATTGGTCGGAAAGAATGTACTTTTACATTCATGTCCATATTTGAAAGGTTGTACAAAACTCTAATTACCAATGTCAAAACAAAATCAATGATAAAATATTTTGTAGACAAATTTGGATTCCTAAATTCTGTATCTCGTGTTATTGCGTCACAAAAAGATACTTTATTTGAATGTGCGCAATCCCTTGATTTGCCAGAAAACATCAGAATCGTGAAAGGAAAATAAATCATAATAATTTTGTAAAATCAGAGTAAAATCTTTTCAAAAGCCAGTGTCAAAATCTCCTAAACTGAGTCATCTCCATAATGAAATCTATGACGTACGAAGAAAATTACATATTTGTTATAAACCCTACCAAATGATCCAAGAGTCCGCTTTGCAGAAAGAGTTAAAAATTCAAAGTTCAGACTCTGTAAAGAGACAAATGGCGGACATTGACAGACAGGAACAGGTGACTTCTCAGAGTGACTTAACTGAGTCTTCAGTTTACAATTCATTATCGGAGCTGCTCAAACAATCATTAAAAAAGGAATGATAAAAAGAGCTTTTCAGGACATTTTTGACAAAGAAATAAGATTTGGTTTAGGAATTGACTGAAAATGAAATTATATGTTGTGTAAAAGTGCAAAAAGACGCAGCAGTTGGCATCTGTGTTTCATCATCAGAGACGTGCTTCAGTGGTCTGTTGGCCGTGTGCACTAACCCTCCCTGAACAAGTGGTTGGGCATCAGTGCACTCAATCTCTTTCACTTGTGGGGTAGGGCCAGGTGGATAGCACAAAGAACCCCAGCCATCAGAGTGTCACGCGGTCTTATGATATGTGTACGATGTCAGTAAACTATTCTTAAAAGAACAACACTCTATACAACATATAGATTAGCAACATCAGCATGTAAATATAGAATAGATTTACCTGACACGATATCCGTTGAACTCAGGATTAATCTTGAGGACTTGATACACTGTCACAGGAAAGAAGAGGACCGGGGTCTAACCTGACCCTAAACTGGGGTCCTAACTAATCCCTCACCTTGGAGGTACTGATAATGGTTCAGAGGTCCAAGTCTCCAGCCTAACCCTGTCTCCTATCAGTCCCTGAACCCTGTAATCAGTCCTAAGAAGGATTCTGATTACCACCAAAGGGATATGGGCTGATCTCTGCTAAATACACAGATTAGACATATAGGACAGACTGGAGAAAACACAGACTTGCATACACACTCAAACACAGAAGGAACATAAATGATCTGGGATATTAAACTCTAAGCAAGGTGAGCTTAAAACAACTAAGGAGCTCTTTAACTTAAGTCTATACAGATATAATCCTATCTGTGGTCTGCATGAAGAATTTCACTGGCAACTCCCAAACAGACAACCAGAGATTTAAAGGAAACCAATCAACAAATAATTAATTGCAGCCGGGAGAAACTGCACCCATTCCCAGAACTGAGCACAGACAGAATTAACTCCCTAACTGCCAAACACAAAGAAACAGCAACTCAGCTGTGAGAAGTCAGAATGTGCAACCGCGACGATCTTCGTGGCGATGCACACATGACACAGAGTCTTCAAAAAGCAGAAGTGACTGCTGCATGACTTGGGGCTCAGACTGCTTGACTGGTTTGCAAGAGGGTGAGGTGTAAGCCAGATTACCATGGTCCACAGGTACCAACTCTGCGCTTTCAGCATGGGACCAGGTGGAAAATAATACAAAAGAACTGGAGGCATGCTCATTCATCCAATCTAAAACTACCTTAACATGTTCGGCCCTCATCATTCATCGAGTGGTACTCGAGACTTTTAAATTACACAGAACATCCTGTTGCCTGCGTGCTCCAGAGAAAGGTGTTTCATTTGGGAATGTAGTAGGCACAGAACAACCACGTCCTCTCCCTGCAGCAGCTAAACCACCACCAGCAGCCAGGGCCGGCGTCAGCACCCGGCATACCCGGGCAAGTGCCAGGGCCCTGAGCAGGCGGGGGGCCCACTCGCCGTCGGGCACCCCGGAGCCCGTTAGCGGTGCCAGCGCCGCCACTGTGCCACCCCCGCTTGCTCAGGGCCCCGGCAGCAGCCAGCGCAATACTCACCTCTCCCCGTTCCTCCGCTGCCGCAGCTCCAGGCTCCAGGGGGCGCCTGCGCCGGCACTTCTTCTCTCATGTCATTATTCAGCGGCCGTCTGTGGCAGAGAGGGCGCGGACGCCGGACAGGTGAAATGTGTGTGTGTGTGTGTTGCGGTGCTGTATGTGTGATGGTGGTGATGATGATGGGGAGGCACTGATGATGGGGAGATGATGATGATATTAATGGGGAGGCAATGATATTAATGGGGAGGCAATGATGATGATGATGATGATGGGGAGATGATGATGATGATATTAATGGGGAGGCAATGATGATGATGATGATGATGGTGAGGCAATGATAATGGGAGGCGATGATGATGATATTAATGGGGAGGCAATGATGATGATGGGGAGGCAATGATGATGGGGAGATGATGATGATGTTATAAATGGAGAGGCAATGATGATGATGATGATGATGGGGAGGCAATGATAATGGGGAGGCAATGATGATGATGATATTAATGGGGAGGCAATGATGATGATGATGATGATGATGGGGAGGCAATGATGATGAGGAGGACATGATGATGGGGAGGCAATGATGATGATGGGGAGGCAATGATGATGATTTGCAAGTGCATTTGAGCAGCAGGGTGATTTGCTGTTGAAGGAGAAAAAGAAAAAAAAAATCTCTTTAAATCTTCTGCTTCAGCGAGTGTGAACGAGCTGAGTGTGACCGGTGCGCAAGTGCGAACGGTGGTAAGTGTGACTTGAGATTCAGTGACTTTGGATTCAGGGAGTTTCCAAGGGAGGATTTACTGAATTGCTGTTTTATTTTATTAATACTTTTTATTTATTTTTACTTATCTTTGCTGTCTGGTAAAATCCCCATTAGAAATGTGCTCCACTATTGCCAATGCCATCCAGTGTACATCTTGCCACATGTATGCAGTCCTTGAACAGCCGGTCGAGGGTGCATACTGCTGTGTGAGATGTAAGCACGTTGTGCATTTGGAAGCCCAAATCCTGGATCTAAATGTGCAGCTGGCAACACTGAGATCCATAGACTATATGGAAAGGAGTCTTCTGCTCACTGAGCAGATGCTCAATGGGATAGATGAGGGGGGATGCTAGGGTGGAGCTGCAGGACACTGAAGTAGGAAGCTGGGTGACAGTTAGAAAGCGGGGTAGAGGGAAGAGCGCCAGGAAGGCTAGTCCTGATCTGGCACACCCCAATAAGTTTGCAAAGTTGGCAGATGAGGGGGTTGTCAGTACAGGGGTAGCACTGCTGCATCCAGGCATGTCCTCTGAAAGCCAGAGGAGTGTCTGCTCCAGTAAGGGGGAATTAGGAGAGCAGGGCAGGCCAGACAGGTGCTGGTAGTGGGGGACTCAATTATTAGGGGAACAGATAGGGCAATCTGTCACAAAGACAGGGATCGTCGAACAGTGTGCTGCCTATCTGGCGCTCCAGTCCGACACATCGCTGATCGGGTTGACAGATTACTGGGAGGGGCTGGTGAGGACCCAGCGGTCATGGTGCACATTGGCACAAATGACAAAGTTAGAGGTAGGTGGAAGGTCCTTAAAGACGATTTCAGGGAATTAGGCTGCAAGCTTAAAGCAAGGACCTCCAACGTGGTATTTTCTGAAATACTGCCTGTACCACGTGCCACACCAGAGAGGCAACGGGAGATTAGGGAGGTTAATAAGTGGCTCAAGAATTGATGTAGGAAGGAGGGGTTTGGGTTCCTGGAGAACTGGGCTGACTTCTCAGTTGGCTACAGGTTCTATGCTAGGGAAGGGCTGCACCTCAATGGGGAGGGTGCAGCTGTGCTGGGGAGAAAATGGCTAGAAAGTTGGAGGAGTCTTTAAACTAGGGACTAGGGGGAGGGTATTCATTTTATAGGAGGGGAAGGCAGTGCAGATAGAGACCTGGGCACAAATAATGAAATTGGGGGTGGGGTTAGAACAGTTAATAGTTTAAGAAAGAACAGATGTTCAGAGAGATACACAAAGTGCATGTATACTAATGCTAGAAGCCTCACCAACAAAATGGCGGAATTAGAATTAATTTTGTTGGAACATAATTATGACATGGTGGGGATATCTGAGACTTGGCTGGATGAGAGCCACAACTGGGCTGTTAATTTACAGGGCTATAGTGTGTTTAGAAATTACCGTAAAAATAAGCGAGGTGGGGGTGTGTGTTTATATGTAAAATCATCCTTAACCCCTCTCTGCCATCAGACGTACTATTCCGTCCATGTGACCCTGGACCCAATTCCCATGGACGGAATAGTACGTAAATGGGCGATCAGCTGCGCTCCCGGGGGGAGTGCAGCTGATCGCCGCCGGGTGTCAGCTGATTATCACAGCTGACACCCGTGACTGTGTGTCAGGAGCGGTCACGGACCGCTCCCGGCACATTAACCCTTGGCACACCGCGATCAAACATGATCGCGGTGTACCCGGGTCACAGGGGAGGATCGCGCAGGCAGGGGCTCCCTGCGCGCTCCCCTGAGACCCTCAGAGCAGCGCGATGTGTTGCGCTGTTCCGAGGGTCCGTCCTCCCTCCAGGTCCCCGGATCCAAGATGGCGCCGGGTTCCTGCAGGGAGGCGGCTTCCTCAGTGCCTGCTGAGAGCAGGCGCTGGGGAAGCCTGCAGCGATGCCAGAGCGATCGCTGGTGTGACAGAGTGCTGTGCACACTGTCACACCAGCGATCTGATAAAATACTGTGATGTCCCACCCTGGGACAAAGTAAAAAAGTAAAAAAAGTAAAAATAAAAAGTGTAAAAAAAAATCATAAAAAAAAAAAAAAATATTCCCCAATAAATTCATTTTTTCCTGTAAATAAAAAAAACAAAACAATAAAAGTACACATATTTTGTATCGCCACGTCCGTAACGACCCCCCCTATAAAACTGTCCCACTAGTTAACCCCTTTAGTGAACCCCTTAAAAAAAAAAAAAACGAAGCAAAAAATCAATGCTTTATCATCATACCGCCGAACAAAAAGTGAAATAACACGCGATCAACAAGACCGATATAAATAAACATGGTACAACTGAAAACGTCATCTTGTCCCGCAAAAAACGAACCATCACACAGCATCATGAGCGGAAAAATAAAAAAGTTATAGCTCGCAGAATACAGCGATGCAAAAATAATGATTTTTTATATAAAATTGTTTTCATTCTATAAAAGCGCCAAACCTAAAAAAATGATATAAATGAGGTATCGCCATAATCGTACTGACCCGAAGAATAAAACTGCTTTATCAATTTTACCACACGCGGAATGGTATAAACGCCTCCCCCAAAAGAAATTCATGAATTGCTGATTTTTGTTCATTCTAACCACCCAAAAATCGAAATAAAAAGCGATCAAAAAATGTCACGTGCTCAAAAATGGTACAAATAAAAACGTCAACTCGTCCCACAAAAAATAAGACCTCACATGACTCTGTGGGCCAAAATATGCAAAAATTATAGCTCTCAAAATGTGGTGATGCAAAAAACTATTTTTGCAATAAAAAGCGTCTTTTAGCGTGACAGCTGCCAATCACAAAAACCCGCTATAAGTAGTAAATCAAACCCCCTTTATCACCCCCTTAGTTAGGGAAAAATAATAAAATTAAAAAAATGTATTTATTTCCATTTTCCCGTTAGGGTTAGGGTTGCGGCTAAAGTTAGGGTTAGGGTTGGCGCTAACGTTAGTATTAGGGTTAGGGTTGGCGCTAACGTTAGGATTAGGGTTGGGATTAGGGTTATGGGTGTGTTAGGGTTAGGTTTGTGGTTAGGGTTGGGACTAGGGTTATTGGTGTTTGGGGTTAGGGTTGAAGTTAGAATTGGGGGTTCCAGCTGTTTAGGCACATCAGGAGCTCTCGAAATGTGACATGGCGTCTGATCTCAATTCCAGCCAATTCTGCGTTGAAAAAGTCAAATGGTGCTCCTTCACTTCTGAGCTCTGCCATGCGCCCAAACAGTAGTTTACCCCACATATGGGGTATCAGCATACTCTGGACCCCAAGAGTTATTGTGCAATTTGGCCTATTTCTCCTGTTACCCTTGGGAAAATAAAAAACTGGGGGCGACAAAATCATTTTTGTAAAGAAAAAAAATGATTTTTTTGTTTTACGGCTGTATGTTATAAAACTTCTGTGAAGTACTTGGGGCTTCATAGCGCTCACCACACTTCTAGATAAGTTCCTTGTGGGGTCTATTTTCCAAAATGGGGTCACTTGTGGGGGGTTTCCACTGTTTAGGCGCATCAGGGGTTCTCCAAATGCGACATGACGCCCCCAGACCATTCCATCAAAGTCTGCAATCCAAAACGTCACTACTTCCCTTCCGAGCCCCGACGTGTGCCCATACAGTAGTTTTCTCCCACATATTGGGTATCAGCGTACTCAGGACAAATTGGACAACAACTTTTGGGGTCCAATTTCTCCTGTTACCCTTGTAAAATAAAAATGGGGGCGAAAAAAACATTTTTGTAAAAAAAAAAAAAGGTTTTTTATTTTTTGGTGTACTTTTTAAAATTCTTGGGAAACACTTCGGGGGGTTTAAATGCCCCCACACATCTAGATAAATTCCCTTGTGGGTCATTTCCAAAAAAGGGGGCACTTTGGGGGGGGGTTTCCCCTTTTTAGGGCATCAGGGGCTCCCAAATGGACTGACTCCCCCAACCATTCCATCAAAGTCTGCAACCAAACGTCCTACTTCCCTTCCAGGGCCCCGACGTCGCCCATACAGTAGTTTACTCCCACATTGGGTATACGTACCAAAAACAAATTTTGGGCAACAACTTTTGGGGGGCCAAATTTTCCCCGTTTCCCTTGTGAAAATAAAAAATTGGGGGGGAAAAAATCATTTTTTTAAAAAAAAAAGGATTTTTTATTTTTTTCGGTGTCGTTATAAACTTCTTGAAACACTTCGGGGTTCAAAGTGCTCAACCCCCACATCTGATAAGTTTCCCTTTTGGGGGATTTTTCCCAAAAGGGGTCATTGTGGGGTTTCCACTGTTTAGGGCCAAGGGGGTTCCCCAAATGCGACGACCCCCAACCATTCCCTCAAATCTGCAAACCCAAAAAGTCACTACTTCCCTTTGAGCCCCGACTTTCCCCTGAGTTTACTCCGACACATTGGGGTTCACATACCCGGACAAAATGGACAACAACTTTTGGGGGGCCAATTTTTCCTGTACCCCTTTTAAAATAAAAAAATATTGAGGGCAAAAAATCATTTTTGTAAAAAAAAAAAAAATTTTTTTATTTTACGGCTGTACGTTTAAACTTCTGTGAAACACTTTGGGGTTCAAAGTGTCACCACACATCTAGATAAGTTCCAGGAGGGGTCCATTTCCAAAATGGTGGCATTTGTGGGGGGTTTCCACTTTTAGGCAGATCGGAGCTCTCCAAAAACGACATGGATCCAGCCCTTTTTGCGTTTAAAAAGCAAACGGCGCTCCCTTTCCCCCTTTCCCAAAATTGCCATGCACCCAAACAGTGGTTTACCCCCCCATTTGGGGGGATCAGCGCACTCAGGGCAAATTGCACAATAACTTTTGGGGGCTTATTACCCTTTGGGGAAAAAAAAAATTGGGGTGAAAAAATAATTTGGGAAAAAATAAATTTTTTAATTTTAAC
>JARQOD010000004.1:259878568-259958772 GCA_033576555.1 Oophaga sylvatica | reverse complement strand
CTAGGATTGAGTCGCTTGGCAGATTCCAGATAGACCAGATTCTTATGGTCCGTAAGGACCACCACCTGATGTTTGGCTCCCTCCAGCCAATGTCTCCACTCTTCAAAAGCCCACTTCATGGCCAATAACTCCCGATTACCCACGTCATAATTACGTTCAGTAGGAGAAAATTTTCGAGAGAAAAAGGCACAAGGGTTACTTTTAGAGGTCTCTGGATCTTTTTGGGACAAAACGGCACCTGCCCCAATTTCAGAGGCATCAACCTCCACCTGAAATGGCAGAGAAACATCAGGCTGCCGTAGAACAGGAGCAGAAGTGAATCTCTGCTTAAGTTCCTGAAATGCAGAGACTGCCTCAGGAGGCCAATTCACCACATCAGAACCCTTTCTGGTCAAATCAGTTAATGGTTTAACAATAACCGAGAAATTACCAATAAATTTACGATAAAAATTGGCAAAACCCAAAAATCTCTGAAGAGCCTTTAATGAAGTAGGTTGGACCCAATCACAGATGGCCTGAACCTTGACCGGGTCCATTTCAATAACAGATGGGGACAAAATGAATCCCAGAAATGAGATCTTCTGTACGCCAAAAAGACACTTTGATCCCTTCACATACAGAGCATATCCCTCAAAATCTGGAACAGTCCGAACATGTTTCACATGAGAGTCCCAGTCATTAGAAAAAATCAAGATATCATCCAAATAAACAATCAGAAATTTGTCCACAAAATCCCTGAAAATGTCATTCATGAAGGACTGGAAGACGGAAGGGCATTAGTGAGCCCAAAGGGCATCACTAGGTACTCAAAATGCCCTTCAGGGGTATTGAATGCCGTCTTCCATTCATCCCCGTGCTTAATGCGAATAAGGTTATACGCCCCCCTGAGGTCAAGCTTGGTAAACCAAGTAGCGTTTTTCACCCTGGAAAACAGGTCAGAAATCAAGGGTAACGGGTATTGATATTTCACAGTAATATTGTTCAAGAGACGATAATCAATACACGGCCTTAATGAACCATCTTTTTTGGCCACAAAGAAAAAAACCGGCACCTAAGGGTGAAGAGGATGGTCTGATATGACCCTTCTCCAATGATTCCTTGATATAAGACCGCATAGCGTCATGTTCAGGTACAGACAAGTTAAAAAGGTGACCTTTAGGGAATTTACTACCCGGCACTAATTCAATAGCGCAGTCATAGCTCCTATGGGGAGGTAAGGATGCAGATTTACTTTCGCTAAATACATCAGAAAAATCAACAAAAAGTCAGGAACATCCTGAGCCTTGGGGGAGGCAGAAAAAACAGGAGTGTTGGTATTAACACATTGGCAGCCCCAACTGGTTACAGACACAGATTTCCCAATCCAAAACAGGATTATGAGACTGTAACCAAGGGAAACCCAGCACGATAATTCATGCAGATTATATAGAACCAAAAATTTGCAGCACTCCTGGTGATCAGGTTCAACCCTCATTATCACCTGAGTAGAAAACTGGGGTTTATTCTCAGCCAAAGGGGTAGAATCGATCCCCAGTAGGGGAATAGACTTCTGTAGGGGTATCAAGGGAAACCCACAACGTTTAGCAAAATCATAATCCATCAGGTTAATAGCTGCTCCAGAATCAACGAAAGCCTGAGCAGAAAATGAGGACAGAGAGCATATCAGAGTGACAGTTAATAAAAACTTAGTCTGAACACTACCCAAGACAACTGAGCGTGCAAAACGTCTTCCCCGCTTAGGGCAGACTGAAATAGCATGAGAGGCATCACCACAGTAGAAACATAACCTATTGCGCTTTCGAACTCATGACGCTGTGCCCCAGACACCACTCCATCACACTGCATGGGCTCAGAAGCTGGCTCACAAGGCAACACCACTCCACGCATACTTCTCCGCTCACGCAAACGTCTGTCAATTTGAATCGCTAATGACATAGAATCATTGAGACCAGAGGGGACAGGGAATCCCACCATAACATCCTTTACATTATCCGAACAGACCCTTCCGGAAAAGGGCCGCCAAAGCGTCGTCATTCCATTTGGTCAGGACTGCCCACCTACGGAATCTCTGACAGTATAACTCAGCGTCATCAAGCCCCTGATTTAATGCCAACAAGGCTTTTTCAGCTTGATCAGTGACATTAGGCTCATCGTACAATAACCCAAAGCCTGAAAAAACGCATCAACATCACTCAAAACAGGATCCCCAGGTATCAGGGAAAAAGCCCAATCCTGAGGATCGCCGCGCAGGAGAGAGATGATAATTTGAACCTGCTGCGCTGCGTTTCCTGAGGACTTAGATTTTAAGGCAAAAAACAATTTACAATTATTTTTGAAATTCTGAAACTTAGCTCGATCCCCTAAAAACAAATCTGGCATGGGGATCCTAGGTTCCACAACAGGCAACCAGCAAGATAGAAGCAATACTCCGAACCTCAGTGGCAAGCTGATCCACACGGCCAGACAACTGTGCAAACTCCATTGGGAGAAAAGATTCTCCCCAGCACCCAGAGATACAGAGGGAAAAAAAAAAAAATGCAACAAACAGAAAAATATCTCTGACAACTCTGACAACCTTTTTTCTATCACAATATTTTTTCCCTTCTGTGAGTACCATACAATTTTCAATTTTTCGGCCGGTGATACTGTTATGTTTCGGTAGCTGAGGAGTGCAGGTAAAAAAGGCAATACACCAGAGCAGTTGGAATCTATGGATTGCAGTACCCTGACTAACCACCACAACTAGAGGCAGCCTTGGAGCGTTCCTACGTTGGTCCTAGACGCCTCGTCACAGCCTGAGAAACTAACTACACCTAAAGATAGAAATAGGAAAGCTATCTGCCCCGGAGCAGAACCCCAAAGATAATAGAAAGCCCCCAAACATGTAATGGCGGTTAGACAAGAGGAAATACTGACACAGAAAGAAAATAGAATGAGCAAATGCTGGGGCCCAAACTATCTAAATAGAAAAGGACAGGAAGGGTACTTACTGCAATCCCAGAAAACCCTGAAAAACACCAACTCTACTAATTTCAAAATCACCTGAGATCACACGACCTCTACCACCTAAATTAGCTCTCTGGTGTAACAAAATCAAAACAGCAGCCACTGAAAAAACTGGAAAAAGCAAAAGAAAAAAACTCAGTGGCTGAACAAACTGAGAAGGGCAAAAGCCCCCGGAGGGGACCCGAAGGCCCCCAAGAAGTCAGGACAAAATGCAAAAATATAGCAACAAACACAAAAGAAGAAAAATTCTTATCTGTAGCAGGAGATGCAGACACGAACAGCAGGCTACAAGGGAAACTGGAATGAAGGATTCAGACCAGAACAATTGATCACCGGCAACCCTGATGGGAAAATGACTCCCTTATATAAGACCAGTCAGTAACACCTGATTCCCAGTCCTCACAATCTTCACTAGTACCGCTTGTAACCACCAGAGGGAGCCTCTGCTCAGAACTCATCTCAAACCCATTCACAACACTGTCTCTCTGTTCTTTCTTTCCCCTCTTTCTTTCTCCGTCTCTGTTCTTTCTTTCCCCTCTTTCTTTTTTTCTCTCTCTCTGTTCTTTCTTTCCCCTTTCTTTGTTTATTTCTTTCTCTCTCTACTCTGTTCTTTCTTGCTTTCCCCTCTTTCTTTCTCTGTTCTTTCTTTCTCTCTCTCCTTTCTTTCTCTCTTTTTTTTTCTCTCTCTGTTCTTTCTTTCTTTTACTCAGTACCAGTGTGCCCATAGTACCAGTCACTGTGCCCTCAGTACCACTCAGTGTGATCACCAGTGCTAAATAGGTGTGGTTGGGGCGTGGACATGGGTGTGACTAGTTGTGAAATGGGTGTGGTAGGGGCGTGGCCTAAAATTTACCTCTTTCCCGTCTTCAAAAGTTGGGAGGTATGCATACAGTGCATGCAGGCCTCGCACTGATGTGTATAGAGCGACATACACTACTCTGCCTACCTAACACTGGAACCTATATACTCTGGAATTAGTCCTTAGGACTTTTGGTTTAGCTGGATTTCAGTAGTTTAGGATGGTAGACCCCACACTAACTAATAAATCCCCAATTCTGACCCTATATCAGCAGCAGCTCTCCCAACACTATCTCAATCCGGAGCTGAATGCGCCGAGCAGGGCGGCGTCCGGTCTCTTATACCCCTGATGATGCTGTGCGGCCAGCCAATCACTGCACGACCACAACAAAGATGGCTGCAGCGTTTCATTGCCTGGCAGACAATCCCTTCATCGTGATTGGGTCTGTAAAGTCAAACCAAGAAAGCTGGGTGAAGAGCCGAGTTCCCGACGAGTAATCCTGGAAATGCTCGGTGCTCGCCGAGTACATCGAGTACAGTGATACTCGGGAGAGTAACGAGTAGTGGCGAGCACGTTCGCTCATCACTATTGGTAAGTCATCGAGATCCAAATAACAAGAATCACATAGTGGGAATTTTCTACATAGGAGAACGTACAGGGAGAACTACTGGAAGGCTACAGTACTAACCACTGAGCCACCATGCTCTTCTTACCACATAAAGTTCATTTCAATAAAAGGCCACCTCGAAAAAATAAAAACCACATAAATTACAAAGCTTTCTTGTGTAAGCTATGTGCAAGTATAAGACCTATGTTTTTTCCATGTGGTCTTGTATTTTGGTGTTAAGTCTGGCCACAATATCGTCTATCAGCAGCTATATTGAGAACACGAGAGCTATACAGTGAGGAAGGCTTCACTAACAAGAGAAGGAGAACCTGTAATACTTATATGTTGGTAAGTGCCACATAATTGTGTCTCCAACACATTTGTTAAAACAGAGATAATGGGAACAACTCCTTTAAATTTGTGTGTTTTGGTGCATTTTTACATATACCGTATATACTCGTGTATAAGCCGAGATTTTCAGCACCTTTTTTTGTGCTGAAAATGCCCACTCGGCTTATACACGAGTCATTGGGCAGAAACCAGTGGGGGAGATGATGCCGCGGAAGGAGCCGGTGGCTGGGACATCATACTCACCCTCCCCGTGCCATCGCTGAACATCCCGGCAATCCTCCGTTGTAGCGGTGACGTAATACCGCTCATTAAGGCCATGAATATGGACGCGACTCCACTCCCATAGGCGTGGCGTCCATATTCATGGCCTTAATGAGTGGTATTACGTCAACGCTCAGCACAGGAGAGCTGCAGGAAGCCGGGTACAACGCAGGATTGCCAGGACGTTCAGCGATGGTACGGGGAGGGTGAGTATGATGGAGGAGGATGGGGGGAGCATGGAGGAGGACAAGGAGCACGGAGCAGGACGGGGGGAGGATGGAGAGCACAAAGCAGGACGAGGGGGAGGATGGAAAGCACAGAGGAGCACGGAGCAGGACGGGGGAAGGATGGAGAGCACGGAGCAGGAAGAGGGGGAGGATGGAAAGCACAGAGAGCACGGAGCAGGACGGGGGGAGGATGGAGAGCACGGAGCAGGACGAGGGGGAGGATGGAAAGCACAGAGGAGCACGGAGCAGGACGGGGGGCACAGGAGGATGGAGCAGGAAGGGGGGAGCACAGCGGAGGATGGAGCAGGGGGAGCACAGAGGAGAATGGGGAGCACAAGCTGGATGGGGGAGCACGGAGCAGGATGGGGGGAGCACAGCAGGATGGCGGTTTATACACCCGGCTTATACTCGAGTCAATAAGTTTACCCAGTTTTCCGTGGCAAAATTAGGGGCCTCGGCTTATACTCGGGTTGGCTTATACTCGAGATATACGGTACTTATGATTAACATTAATACATAGCAATAGCACAGAAGTCAGTATATTAAATCACTATTGTAGTTTTCCCAGTGACAATGGTTGCAATGGCTTTAGAAATTGTATAGACCATGGAGGCCTAGCAATGAAAACAGTGTTAATAACCCATAACTAATAATGTGCTTCAAGATGGTTGGCTTTTGAAAATCTTGCTATGGCAGATATATTTTAATAATCCACAACGATTGCCTATAAATGGCTTAGTCATACTGATTTCACTTTGTCACATTTTTCCAATCATTGGACTTCAAAAGCATCATTTTAGCTAAGAATAGCTGAGAAGATCATTTCACACAATATAGTACTCACAATGGAAAACAGAAGGATGGGGACAGTAAAGTATGATTCTCCCTAAGGGAACACACACTGCTCAATAGCGGCTCAGTGAGAAGCTGCTTCTGTGGAGAAATAAAAGTAACAGTATGAAGGAAATGAAATTAAGAAGAACTCCCTTTGACATTTGTCGTAGCTCCAAGACACAATTCTATATTGATTACCCAAAAAGGTTTCTCTCTTTCTAAAATGCAGAAATGTGAAACAAAGTTTTTACTAGACACAAGTAAAACATGGATTAGCATGTCTTTATTTAACTTCAAAGAGGAATGTCAGGTCTAACTGTAAAATATTTCAATAATAAAGTTATTAGTAGTATACTAGTAATTTAATAGTAATTTAAATATTAATATAACATACTTTATCAGACATACCTTTTTAATATATATATATATATATATTCAGTACTTATTTCAGCCACCGATATATATGGTGAAGGCAACAGTGATTCCAGTGGTGATAGGAGCACTTGGAGCAGTGACCCATAAGTTGGAAGAATGGCTACAACAGATCCCAGGACCACATCTGAGCTCTCTGTCCAGAAAATCGCAATGCTGGGAACAACTACCAACACGCGCAAAACCCACAAACTCCAGGGCCTCTGGTAGAGGACCCAAGAATGAGAAAGGACAACAAAGACACCCCCAGTGGGGGGTGAGAAGGAAGTTTTTTTTATCTTTAGAAATATCTTTACTTAGAAAATTGGTGATGTGTAGTGATGAGTGAGCACTAAAATGCTCGGTTACTCATTGCTCAAGTCGAGCAAATCGTAATGCTTGGCGGCTCGACTCGAGTAACACGTAAAATGGAAGTCAATGGGAAACTTGAGCATATTCCCGACAGCTCCTCCCCCCCGGAGGTCTGAAGGGGGATTAAAAATTGCTGAAAACGATGGAAACAGCACTGAAATGGCATGGAGAAGCATCTCTGAATCTCTGGAAGCATCTCTGAATCACAGATCACTGCTGGGAAAAATATAGTCATAGTATTGCGCTGACAATACTATGTATTTGGACTGACAATAAAATATACACAACCATAGTTAAAATAGATTTCACTAGAAAAAATGTTAAGAAACATGCTTTCCAAGATAATGACTTGTATATAAGACAAAATAAATAATAGAAAAAAAAATGCTTCTCCACACTTTGGACTGTGTTCACGTAGTGTTTTTGCTGCGTTTTTGCACATTTGCATTGCTTTCAAGTGAAAGAAACATTTTACAAGAAATGTAATTTTATCATTTTAACACCTTATCTGTCCATGTTGTGTGTGAAACATCATCAGACACATCCTGTTTAATTTATGAAGGCGGGATTCTGAAAGTCACTAATTTTAGATGGCCAGCAGCCAGCCCTCACTAAGCATTTTTGGAGGGCCACCAGACAGCTTTACTTTGCATAAAAATATAATGCTACTGCAATATAATTTATCCATCTGAGGTGGGCAAATTTTCTTTTTTGTATTAACCCTTACTGCCATCGGACGTACTATCCCGTCCATGGTACCTGGGCCCGTATGACCGGGGACGGGATAGTACGTCTCGTGCGATCGGACGCGCTCCCGGGGGGAGCGCAGCCGATCGCGGCCGGGTGTCAGCTGATTATCACAGCTGACACCCATGACTGTGTGTCAGGAGCGGTCACGGACCACTCCCGGAACATTAACCCCTTGCACACCGCGATCAAACATGATCGCGGTGTACTGGGGGAACAGGGGAGGATCGCGCAGGGTGGGGGCTCCCTGCGCGCCCCCCTGAGACCTCAGAGCAGCGCGATGTGATCGCGCTGTTCTGAGGGCTTCCTCCCTCCCAGGACCCGGATCCAAGATGGCGCCGGGGTCCTGGAGGGAGGCGGCTACCTCAGTGCCTGCCGAGAGCAGGCACTGAGAAGCCTGCTGCACTGCCTGAGCGATCGCTGGTGTGACAGAGTGCTGTGCACACTGTCACACCAGCGATCTGATAAAATACAGTGATGTCCCACCCTGGGACAAAGTAAAAAAGTTAAAAAAAATAAACATGTTTTAAAAAAAAATCCAAAATAAATAAAAAAAATATATATATATTCCCCAATAAATTCACTTCTTCCTGTAAATAAAAAAAAACAAAGCAATAAAAGTACACATATTTGGTATCGCCACGTCCGTAACGACCCCCCCTATAAAATTGTCCCACTAGTTAACCCCTTTAGTGAACCCCTTAAAAAAAAAAAAAAAAACAAAGCAAAAAATCAATGCTTTATCATCATACCGCCGAACAAAAAGTGGAATAACGCGCGATCATAAAGACCGATATAAATAAACATGGTACCGCTGAAAACGTCATCTTTCCCGCAAAAAACGAGCTGCCATACAGCATCATCAGCGAAAAAATAAAAAAGTTATAGCTCGCAGAATAAAGCGATGCAAAAATAATTATTTTTTATATAAAATTGTTTTTATTCTATAAAAGCGCCAAAACATGAAAAAATGATATAAATGAGGTATCGCCATAATCGTACTGACCCAAGAATAAAACTGCTTTATCAATTTTACCACACGCGGAACGGTATAAACGCCTCCCCAAAAGAAATTCATGAATTGCTGATTTTTGTTCATTCTAACCTCCCAAAAATCAAAATAAAAAGCGATCAAAAAGTCACGTGCTCAAAAATGGTACCAATAAAAAAGTAAACTCGTCCCGCAAAAAATAAGACCTCAAATGACTCTGTGGGCCAAAATATGCAAAAATTATAGCTCTCAAAATGTGATGATGCAAAAACTATTTTTGCAATAAAAAGCGTCTTTTAGCGTGACAGCTGCCAATCATAAAAACCCGCTATAAATAGTAAATCAAACCCCCCTTTATCACCCCCTTAGTAAGGGAAAAATAATAAAATAAAAAAAAAGTATTTATTTCCATTTTCCCATTAGGGTTAGGGTTAGGGTTGCGGCTAAAGTTAGGGTTAGGGTTGGCTCTAAAGTTAGGATTAGGGTTAGGGTTGGGATTAGGGGTGTGTTAGGGTTAGGTTTGTGGTTAGGGTTGGGACTAGGGTTAGGGTGTGTTGGGGTTAGGGTTGGAGTTAGAATTGGGGGGTTTCCGCTGTTTAGGCACATCAGGGGCTCTCCAAATGTGACATGGCGTCTGATCTCAATTCCAGCCAATTCTGCATTGAAAAAGTCAAACGGTGCTCCTTCACTTCTCAGCTCTGCCATGCGTCCAAACAGTAGTTTATCCCCACATATGGGGTATCAGCGTACTCTGGACCCCAAGAGTTATTGTGCAATTTGTCCTATTTCTTCTGTTACCCTTGGGAAAATAAAAAACTGGGGGCGAAAATATCATTTTTGTACAAAAAAAATTATTTTTTTGTTTTTACGGCTGTACATTATAAACTTCTGTGAAGCACTTGGGGCTTCATAGCACTCACCACACATCTAGATAAGTTCCTTGTGGGGTCTATTTTCCAAAATGGGGTCACTTGTTGGGGATTTCCACTGTTTAGGCGCATCAGGGGCTCTCCAAATGCGACATGACGCCCCTAGACCATTCCATCAAAGTCTGCAATCCAAAATGTCACTACTTCCCTTCCGAGCCCCAACGTGTACCCATACAGTAGTTTTCTCCCACATATTGGATATCAGCGTACTCAGGACAAATTGGACAACAACTTTTGGGGTCCAATTTCTCCTGTTACCCTTGTAAAAATAAAATATTGGGCAAAAAAATCATTTTTGCAAAAAAAAAAAGGATTTTTTATTTTTACGGCTGTGCGTTATAAACTTCTGTGAAGCACTTCGGGGTTCAAAGTGCTCACCACACATCTAGACAAGTTCCTTGTGGGGTCTATTTTACAAAATGGGTCACTTGTGGGGGGTTTCCACTGTTTAGGCGCATCAGGGGCTCTCCAAATGCGACATGACGCCCCCAGACCATTCCATCAAAGTCTGCAATCCAAAACGTCACTACTTCCCTTCCGAGCCCTGACGTGCGCCCATACAGTAGTTTTCTCCCACATATTGGGTATCAGCGTACTCAGGACAAATTGGACAACAACTTTTGGGGACAAATTTCTCCTGTTACCCTTGTGAAAATAAAATATTGGGGGCGAAAAAATCATTTTTGTAAAAAAAAAAGATTTTTTATTTTTACGGCTGTACGTTATAAACTTCTGTGAAGCACTTCGGGGTTCAAAGTGCTCACCACACATCTAGATAAGTTCCTTGTGGGGTCTATTTGCCAAAATGGGTCACTTGTGGGGGTTTCCACTGTATTGGCATCAGGGGCTTTCCAAATGTGACATGACGCCCCAGACCATTCCATCAAAGTCTGCAATCCAAAACGTCACTACTTCCCTTCCGAGCCCTGACGTGCGCCCAACAGTAGTTTTCTCCCACATATTGGGTATCAGCGTACTCAGGACAAATTGGACAACAACTTTTGGGTTCCAATTTCTTCTGTTACCCTTGTGAAAATAAAATATTGGGGGCGAAAAAATCATTTTTGTAAAAAAAAAAAAGATTTTTATTTACGGCTGTACGTTATAAACTTTAGTGAAACACCTGGGGTTAAAGTTCTCACCACACATCTAGATAAGTTCCTTGAGGGGTCTAGTTTCCAAAATGGTGTCATTTATGGGGGTTTCCACTGTTTAGGCAGATCAGGAGCTCTCCAAACACGACATGGCGTCCAGCCAATTCTGCGTTGAAAAAGTCAGACGGCGCTCCTTCCCTTCCAAACTCTGCCATGCACCCAAACAGTGGTTTACCCCACACATGGGGTATCAGCGCACTCAGGACAAATTGCACAATAACTTTTGGAGTCTTGTTACCCTTGGAAAAATAAAAATTGGGGTGAAAAGATCATTTTTGTGGAAAAAATATGATTTTTAAATTTTACGGCTCTACGTTATAAACTTGTGTGAAGCACTTGGGGTTCAAATTGCTCACCAAAGATCTAGATAAGTTCCTTAGGGGGTCTAGTTTCCCAAATGGGGTCATTTGTGGGGGGTTTCCACTGTTTAGGCACATCAGGGGCTCTCCAAATGCAACATGGCATCCAATCTCAATTCCAGCCAATTTTGGTTGGAAAAAGTCAAATGGTGCTCCTTCAATTCCGAGCTCTGCCGTGCGCCCAAACAGTGGTTCCCCCCCACATATGGGGTATCAGCGTACTCAGGACAAATTGGACAACAACTTATGTGGTCCAATTTCTCCTGTTACCCTTGGGAAAATAAAAAATTAGTGACTAAAAGATAATTTTTGTGGGAAAAAAATAGGATTTTTTATTTTCATGCCCGGGCATTATAAACTTGTGTGAAGCACTTGGGGGTTCAAAGTGCTCACCAAAGATCTAGATAAGTTCCTTAGGGGGTCTAGTTTCCAAAATGGGGTCACTTGTGGGGGGTTTCCACTGTTTAGGCTCATCTGGGGCACTGCAAACGGAACATGACCCCCATCAATGTCTGCATTCCAAAACGTTACTACTTCCTTTCCAAGCCCTGCCGTGCACCCAAACAGTTTCCCCCCCCCCACATATGGGGTATCAGCGTACTCAGGACAAGTTGGACAACAACTTTTGGGGTCCAATTTCCTTGGGAAATTCAAAAATTTGCGACTAAAAAATCATTTTTGTGGAAAATTGTTTTTTTTTTTTCACACCCAGACATTATAAGCTTTTGTGAAACACTTGGGGGTTCAAAGTGCTCACGACAGATCTAGATAAGTACCTTAGGGGTCTAGTTTCCAAAATGGTGTCACTTGTGGGGTTTCCACTGTTTAGGCGCATCAGGGGCTCTCCAAACACAACATGGCGTCCAATCTCAATTCCGCCAATTTTAGTTTGAAAAAGTCAAACGGCGCTCCTTCCCTTACGAGCTCTGCCGTGTGCCCAAACAGTGGTTTTCCCCACATATTGGGTATTGGCGTACTCAGGAGAAGTTGCATAACAACCTTATCTGTCCATTTTCTCCTTTTACCCTTGTGAAAATAAAAAAAAGTTTGTAAAAGATCATTTTTGTGGCTAAAAAGTTAAATATTCATTTTTTCCTTCCACGTTGCTTTAGTTCCTGTGAAGCACCTGAAGGGTTAATAATCTTCTTGAATGTGGTTTTGAGTACCTTGAGGGTGCAGTTTTTAGAATGGTGTCACTTTTGGGTATTTTCTGCCATATAGACCCCTCAAAGTGACTTCAAATGAGAGGTGGTCCCTAAAAAAAATGGCTTTGTAAATTTTGTTGTAAAAATGAGAAATCGCTGGTCAACTTTTAACCCCTATAACTTCCTAACAAAAAAAAAATTTGGTTCCAAAATTGTGCTGATGTAAAGTAGACATGTGGGAAATATTATTTATTAACTATTTTGTGTGATATATTTCTCTGTTTTAAGGGAATAAAAATTCAAAGTTTGAAAATTGCAAAATTTTAAAAATTTTCGCCATATTTGCGTTTTTTTTCAAAAATAAACGCAAGTTATATCGAAGAAATTTTACTTCTAACGTGAAGTACAATATGTCACGAGAAAACAATCTCAGAATAGCGAAGATCCGTTGAAGCGTTCCAGAGTTATAACCTCATAAAGAAACAGTGGTCAGAATTGTAAAAATTGGCCCGGTCATTAACGTGCAAACCACCCTTGAGGGTGAAGGGGTTAATACTGTAAAGTTTGAAACTTGGAAGGCCAGCAGGCGGCCCTCAGAATTTGTTGAGGGACAGTAGGCCGCTAGGACAGTATGGCTAGCAGATGTCTTATGCACAGATGAGACCAAGATAGAGTTTTTTGGTAAAGTACATCATTCTACTGTTTACTGGAAATGGAATAAGGCCTACAAATGAAAGAACACAGTAGTTACAGTCAAATATGGTGGAAGTTCAAGATATTTTGGGGTTGTTTTACTGCCTCTGAACCAGGGTGTGCAAGGCATCATGAAATGTGAAGATTCCCAAAGGATTTAGGGTTGCAATGTAGTGCCCAGGGTCTGAAAGCTGGGTTTGCATCCTAGGTCAGGGGTCTTCCAGGAGGAAAATGACTCCAACCATACTTAAAGAAGCACCCAGAAATAGATGAAAACAAAGCAATCGAGAGTTCAGAAGTAATAATTCCAGCTCCAGTAGTATAAAGTGTCCCACCTCTACCTCTTAGGCTACTTTCACACATTAGTTTTTTGCTGTCCGGCAGAATCCGTCCAAAATGTGAAAAGACGGATCCGGCGCAAATGGGGAAAAAAAACTGAAGCAACGGATCCGATTTTTCGTCGGATCCGGCCTGAACTTTTGAACCTGAAAATGCTGTCTGTGCGTGCCTGGAACGAGGAGAGAGAGAGAGACACACAAATGTTCTGGGCATGCTCACAGTAAAAAACGGAATGCGGTGGCTGGATCAGGCAAAAGACTGATCCGGTCGCCGGATTCTCCAATTGACTTTCATTGTAACCCAGAGCCGGTTGAGCCGCATCCGCTGCCGTCCGGCAGCCGGAAACAAAATTTTAGACGGATCTGGCAAATACCGGACACAACGAAGCACATGCGGCACGATCCAGCGCTAATGCAACTCAAATAATAAAAAACAGATCCGTCGGAAAAAAAAAACGTATCCGTTTTTTGTAAAACATGCCGGATCCCGCCGGACAGCAAAAACCTGATGTGTGAAAGAGGCCTTACGTACAAATGCTAGCGAGAAGATGTGAATGGACACATTAAACCAGTTAATTTTTTCCTTTTTTGGTAAATTTCTGAGTACAGTACACTGTAAAAAATATGAATCAGTGAATGAGTCCATGGAAAAAGCATCAGCAAGGCTTAGGAATTATAATCCAATAATCAATGACTAGATGCCTGTCATACATTATACTTAGTATAAGTGCACACGTTCAGGAATATTTGCGTTTTTTTCGCGTTTTTTCCGCGATTTTCCGAGGTAAAAACGCGAAAAAAACGCAAGCATTAAGCATCCTATACATGTTAATTGATTCCGCATGTTTGGCCACATGTTGCGTTTTTTTCCCAAAAAAAACGCTTCGCGGAAAAAATAGCAACATGTTCATTAATTTTGCGGAATGTAAGCGGTTCACGTGCGATGGTACCCAGGGTCTGGAGGAGAGGAGACTCTCCTCCAGGCCCTGGGTACCATATCCCTGGTAAAACAATAATTAAAATAAAAAATAATGATATTCTCACCTTCCGGCGGCCCCCGCAGCCTTCCCGCCTTCAGCGACGCTCCCGGTCCCAAGAGTCCTTTGCGAGAATCACCCAGATGGCGTAGCGGTCTCGCGTGATACTACGTCATCGGGGTGATTTGTCGCAAAGGACTCCTGGGAACGGGAGTTGCCGGGAGCGTCGCTGAAGGCGGGAAAGCTGCGGGGGCCGCCGGAAGGTGAGAAAATCATTATTTATTATTTTTTTTATTATTTTTACATTAGATCTTTTTACTATTGATGCGGCATAGGCGGCATCAATAGTAAAAAGTTGGTCACACGTGTCAAACACTATGTTTGACTCGTGTGACCAACCTGTCAATCAGTTTTCCAAGCGATGCTACAGATTGCTAGGAAAATGCTAGCATTCTGCAAGCTAATTACGCTAGTTTCTGGCGGGAATACGCATACAAAAAAAATGCGTATTACCCGCGGGAGAAGTGCGGGAAATTTCCGCGGCAATTCCGCAACGTGTGAACTTAGCCTTACTGCCACACCTCACACTACACGAATTGTAAATGAGAGCAATATTATTGTAAAATTTAGAAAGTATTTGAACCGACTTTGAAAAGATTTTTCTGTTGTATGGGGCAGCAACAAACTCTTGAGGAACGGAAGTAACACTCTCAGCTTTGATGAATTCTGAGGACAGATCCCCATAAAAAACATTACTCGGTCAATGAGTCCATGGAAAAAAGCAGCCCCAATGCTTCAAATTTGTAAGGCAATAATCCCTGACTAGATGCCTGTCATACGCTATACCTTCTGCAACACCTTACCGTAGACGATTTGCAGATAAGAGAGGTATTATTGTAGAATATATATTAGAACTATCCTCGACGGACAGAGCTGCACACAGGTGTACACCATCAAATATACTAGATCAGTGAAAGAAAGAGAAAAAGATATGTGCAACTAAAAATAAATATTAACTTTTATTCCATTATTTAAAATATGGATATTGTATAAAATTGTATACGTATATTGAGTGTATATTAGGTCAAATATGACCCACTAATTGGTAGATTAGAAAAAAGAAAAATTATTTAAAAAATGTAAGGGATTACGGCCATTGTCCCTTTAAATTGCAGGCCAAATATATTTCCTTTAGAATTATCACTATATGGCAGAAAAGATTATGTCACATATAGATGGATTAATGTGACATCTCACTATACCATCCCTAGCTAATATCAATTATATTTCCAAAAAGATATTGCACTTTTGCCATACATATATGGGCTAATATATTAAGTGGTGCAATTCAAATTACAGCAACCATAATATCCAGTCATCCATAAATTTCACCTGAATATTGCTTTTAATTAGTTGACCATTATTATATAGGGCAATTCTATCTTATATATATGGTACAGCAGAGTATTGGAACCTGCCCAGTATGAAATTGCATAGATTAAATTATGCTCTTTTAATATAGCTGATAATATTAGTGTGCCATTATATGGCCATTATATTGTATGGCAATTCTATTTGGTATATATAATGATTATGAAGTATTGCAGCCTGCCCAGTATGAGAATGCATGAATTAAATTATGCTCTTTGATGTGGCTGGTAGTACTACACAACAGTACTACCAGCCATATCAAAGAGCATAATTGGCTGTAATTGAGATTGGACGCCATGTTGCGTTTGGAGAGCCCCTGATGTGCATAAACAGTGGAAACCCCCAACAAGTGAAACCATTTTGGAAACTAGACCCCCTAAGGAACTTATCTATTGTGAGAACTTTGAACCCCCAAGTGTTTCACTAAACTTTATAATGCATGGGTGTGAAAAAAAAAAATTCCACAAAAATTATTTTTTAGTCCCCAATTTTTTATTTTTTCCAAGGAAATTGGACCCCAAAAGTTGTCCAATTTGTCCTAGTGAGTATGCTGATACCCCATATGTGGGGGGGAACTGTTTGGGCACACGGCAGGGCTCAGAAAGGAAGTAATGATGTTTTGGAATGCAGACTTTGATGGGTGTCATGTTCAGTTTGCAGAGCCCTGATGTGCCTAAACAGTGGAATCCCCCCACAAGTGACCCCATTTTGGAAACTAGACCCCCTAAGGAACTTATCTAGATGTGTGGTGAGCACTTTGAACCCCCAAGTGCTTCACTGAAGTTTATAACGCAGAGCCGTGAAAATAAAAAATCATTTGTTTTCCACAAAAATAATTTTTTAGCCCCAATTTTTAATTTTCCCAAAGGTAACAAGAGAAATTATACCCCAAAGTTGTTGTGCAATTTGTCCTGAGTATGCTGATGCATCATATGTTTGGGTAAACCACTGTTTGGCCACACATTGGGGCTTGGAAGGGAGGGAGCACTGTTTAAATTTTTGAACGCAAACTTGGATGGAATCCATGGTGGTGCCATGTCGTGTTTGGGGAGCCACTGATGTGCCTCAACAGTGGAAACCCCTCAATTCTAACTCCAACCCTAACCCCAAACTACAACCTTAACCCCAACACACCCCTAACCCTAACCCCAACACACCCCTAACCTTAATTTCAACCCTAACCATAACCCTAACCACAAGTCTAACCCTAATCCCAACCCCAACACACCCCTAACCCTAATCTTAACCCTAATCCCAACCCTAACCCTAATTCCAACCCTAACCCTAATTCCAATCCCAACCCTAATTTGCAACCCTAACCCTAATTGCAACCCTAACTCTAATTGCAACCCTAATTCTAACCCTAATTCTAACCCCCTACCCTAATGGAAAAATAAATATATTTTCTTTATTTTATTATTTGTCCCTACATATGGGGGTGATAAGGGGGGGTGATTTACTTATTTTTTATTTTCATCACTGTGATAGGCTCTATCACAGTGATCAAAATATACCTGCGATGAATGAATGAATCTGCCGGCTGGCAGATTCGGTGGGCGCACTGTGCATGCACCCACCATTTTGGAAGATGTCGGCACCCATGTAGGAAGATGGCGGGACAACGGGAGGGACAAAAGGCCTCAGAAAGTACCAAGGGGGTGATCGGAAGGCGGGGGGTGATCGGAAGGCGGGGGGAGCAGAGGGAAGAGGAGGGGGAGCAGATAATAAGTCGGCGGCAGATCGCCGCCGTCAGTCGGTGGCGGGGGCAGATCACCCCCATCAGTCGGTAGGGGGGTAGATTAGTGTCTCCAGCCATGGCCGATGTTATTTCAGCATCGGCCATGGCTGGATTGTAATATTTCACCAAGATTCATTAGTGAAATATTACCATCGCTCTGATTGACTGTTCCACTTTCAACAGCCAATCAGAGCAATCGTAGCCACGTGGGGGCAAAGCCACCCCCCTGGGATGAAGCTCAAAGCTTCCTGTGCCTGCGGGTCGGGTGACCTTTCAGTGACCCCGGTCACCCGACCCGCAGGAACGTGATTCCACCATGACGCATATGCTGCGTCACAGGTCATGATGGCACAGGATTTCATGACGCATGCGCTGCATCACAGGTCGGGAAGGGGTTAATGAGTGCATACAAAAAAGCAGCAGCAAAGATTGTGAATTCTAAGGCAATAATCCCTGACTGGATGCCTGTAATACACTATCTATACTTTGACAGCTCACCACAGATGAATTGCAGATAAGAGTGGTGTTGTTGTAGAATATAAAAGGGATTTGATCCGGCCCTAAAAATATTTTTTCTTGTATGTGGCATCAATAAACTCTGGAGGAACGCCAGAGCCACTGCCAGCTTTGATGAATTTCTGAATATAGATCACTGTAAAAAACATGAATCTGTCAATGAGTCCATGGAAAAAACAGCAACAAGGCTTAAAATTTGTAAGGCAATAATCCCTGACTAGATGCCTGTCATACGCTATCCAGACTGGCAAATCTCACCGTAGATGAAGTGCAGGTAAGAGAGATATTATTATAACAGAATAGAATCTATTTGAATTAACTCTGAATAAATTGATTATTTACTGTACAAAGTCTCCTGTCCCGGCTGTGAAATCTGTATGTATTGTGAGAATTCTCTATGTGACGGCCACCTTACAGCCCACAACAAGGCACTGGATCATATACTAATAGAACCCACTGGTTCTTTTGGTTTTCAAAAATTTCCCTCAATTAGAAGGAGTAGCCCCTAGAAAACCATTTCTGAGGAGTGAGTGCACTAAGTGCAAGGAATGCCAAATATTAGAAGGAGGCACTCCAATACCCCTTTGAAGAGATGTAGTGGAGGGACTCAGAAAACATTTTTTTTCTCATTATTAAGGATTGAGTATTAGAGATGAGCGACTTTGCCTCCGGGAGGGTTGAGTCGGGTTTCGGACCACCGACTTTATCAAAAGTCGAGTCGAACGAAATCGGCCGACTATCGGAAAAAGTCGGAGTTCCGACTAAAACCCGACCCGACCCCAATGTAAGTCAATGGGGAAGAAAAGTCGGCAGTGAGGGAGGACAGTAAACACACCTACAGTGCCCATTTCAATGCCAACGACATCAATTCTTATTACTAAAGCTTGTCAACCTTAATTTACTTTATAATAATAGTAACGCATTGAAAACTGGGGGTTATTTGGCTAAAGTTATGGGGGGACAAGGCTGGCTCCAGGTTTTCGTGGGCCCCGGGCGAAAGAGTCTCAGTGGGCCCCTTTAACACATACCACAATTCATGATGCTCCAATACTGCAGAGAAATATAGGTATAGTTCAATGCCAAATACTTCACTTCTTACATTACATGAGTGATATCTATTGTAAATTCTACAATAGCTCAAAAACCGGACAGTATAGTCCTCCATACAGTATTATGGGCACCACATAGTGCGCCATACAGAATAATGAGCCCCATATATTGCTCTATACAGGATAATGAGCCCCATATATTGCTCCATACAGAATGGGCTCCATATAATGCTCCATACAGAATAGGACCCATATGTGCTCCACATGATGTTCCATATATAAAGGGCTCTATATGATGCCCCATAAATAATGAACCCCATATGATGATCTAGTATATGATGGGCCCCATATATGATGGTCCAGTGTATGATGAGCCCCATATAATGCTCCAAATATAATGGTCCCCATATATAATGTTCCATATATAATGGGCTCCATGTGATGCTCCATATATAATGTGCCCCATATGATGCTCCAGTATATGATGTGCCCCATGGATGATGCTCCAGTGTATGATGGGCCTATATAATGCTCTATATATAATGGGCCCCATATGATACTCCAGTGTATAATGGGCCCCATATATGATGCTCCAGTGTATGATAGGCCCCATTTATAATGCTCCAGTGTATGATGTGCCCCATGTATAACGCGCTCTCTGACCTCAATGTCACTGTCAGGAAACGTGGAAGACATCAAAGCGGTGGAGCAGGGAGAGGTAAGTATTGCAAGTGCTGGGGTCCTGAGAAAGCAGGGGGGCACACTCGTGGGCACCGGCACTGGAACAGGGCCCCTCATAGTACGCCGGTGTCTCTGACGGCGAGTGGGCCCCCACACCTACTCAGGGCCCCGGAAATTGCCCGGGTGCGCCAGGTGCTGACGCCGGCCCTGGGGGTGTACAGCCCAGTTAGGGAGGTGGAAAAACTGGCAAATGTTGAGGTGTAGGCTGGATATTCAGCAGCTGCAAATGGAGGAATTGGAGAAGTCGGAGGAGGAGGACAAAGTGAGCCATTTTGCTGGCAACCTATGTGTCATCAGGGGAAGGTGGTACAAAATCCTTTGAAACCCAGGCATGGTTCATTTTAATGAAGGTGAGATCAACTACATTTTGTGTCAACAGCCGGGTCCTTCTTTCTGTCATGATTGATCCAGCAGTACTGAAGACTCTTTCTGATAGCACACTACCAGCAGGGCAAGCGAACTCCTGTAAGGCATATTGTGCCAATTCAGGCCAGGTGTCCAGTTTACAGGCCCAGTAGTCAAAGGGGAATGAACTGTGAGGGAGAACATCAATAGGGGAGGAGAGGTAATTTTGAACCATAGTTGACAAATGTTGTCTCCTGTCTGTTGCAATCGATTCAGTATTAACAGTCGTGTGAGCGGTACTCGAGAAATCAATCCACAACATGGTCATGAAACCCCAGTCTCCAACGACACTTTGGCTGTGTGCACCATGAACACCTCTTCCATGTTGCCCAGTAGGGCTTGTGGTAGAACCTGCACCGCTGCTGTGTGCTGGGAATGCCTCTAACAAACGGTTTACCAGAGTTGCTTGTTTGTTCGCCAATATTAGCTCTAGGTTCTCCTATGGCATGATGTTCTGCAATTTGCCTTTATAGCGTGGATCGAAGATGCTGGTCAACCAGTAGTCGTCATCCTTCATAATTTTGACAATACGGGGGTCCCTTTTTAGGATCTGCAAGACATAATCACACATGTGGGCCAATGTTCCAGGTGTCAATGATGCACTGCGAGTGGTGGGTGGAGGAGCACTTTCTGCCAAATCCACATCCCTCCAGTCACGCACAAACCCTGTACCTGACCTTGGCAAGCCAACATTTTCTCTTGCCCCCTGAGAAGCATCCTCCTCCCCAAAATAATCATCCCCCTCATCCTCCTCCTCCCGATCTTCCTCTTCTTCCTCCACCTCGTCCAGGACAGTTCCCTGAGCAGACAATGGCTGACTATCATCAAGGCTTCCCTTCTCCTCCTCCTCTTCCTCCTCCACTGCAGACGCCTTAATGTGCATCAAAGTTTGCATGAGCAGACGCATAAGTGGGATGCTCATGCTTATGATGGCATCTCCTGCGCTTACCAGCCGTGTGCATTCCTCAAAACACTGAAGGACTTTACAGAGGTCTTTCAGCTTTGACAACTGCACACCCAACAACTCCATGTCTGCCCTCAAACTGCCTGCCCATGTATCTTCCCACAAATGCATTACAGCCTGCCTATGTTTGCACAGCCTCTCAACCATGTGCATGGTGGAGTTCCACCTTGTTGCAACGTCTATGAATAGGCGGTGCTTGGGGAGGTGGAACGATCGCTGCAGCCTCTGCATACGACTGGAGTCTACGGGTGAGCGACGGATGTGCAAGCACAGTTTTCGCACCTTATGGAGCAGGGCTGGTAACTCCGGATAATTATTTATGAAGCACTGCACTACCAGGTTCAAGGTGTGAGCCAGGCAAGGTATGTTTCTGAGTTTTGCCAGGGCTATGGCCGCCACAAAATTACGGCCGTTATCACTGACTACCTTGCCTGGCTCAAGATGTAGACTGCCCAGCCATGACTCAGTTTCTCGCTGCAAGTAGTCGGCCAGTACCTCCACTGTGTGTCTGTTGTCGCCCAAAGACATCATCTTTAAAACAGCCTGCTGACGCTTACCACTAGCTGTTCGAGAGTGGGACACCTCGTGAGCAACACTGGCAGCTGCGGATGGAGTGCTCATGCCACTGTGCTCTGTCGACGAGCTTTCGCTTCTGGAGGAGGAGAAGGAGGGTCAAAAGCCTAAAGCCAACTGTTGCCTATACCGTGGGCTAGGCAGCACTGTCCCACCGCCACTGTCCCCTGTGGACCCTGCATCCACCACATTAACCCAGTGCGCAGTGATGGACATGTAACAGCCATGGCCATGCATCTGTTGTGAGGTGCACCTTTCCACTCACTGATTGTTTGAGTGCATAGACAATGCAGCCTTCACATGCAGGTGGAGGGCAGGGATGGCTTTTCTAGCAGCGAAGTGCCGACTGGGTAGGTCATAGCGTGGGACAGCGTAGGCCATGAGCTCTCGGAACGCTGCACTTTCAACCAAACGGAAGGGCATCATCTCTAATGAGATCAGTTTGGAAATGTAGACGTTCAAAGCCAGTGTACGCGGATGAGAGGATGAGTACTTTCTTGTCCTACTCAGGGTCTCTGCTACGGTGAGCTGGACTTGAGAGCTGCATTTGGTGGAACTAGCGGTGGACATCACGGACTGAGAGGGGGTTGGTGATGGTGATGTTGGTGGTGGTGGTGATGGCCTAGATGCAGTCTTTCATTGGAAAACCATTAGGATTCCCTGACGGCTTTGGCCTTGCGACAACACCTCAACATTTCTTTCTGGTGGTGTGCTAACCGGTGGGCTTATAGTGGGGGAAGCGATGGAGCGTTGCTGGCTACCTTAAGTTGGAGCAGATGCACGTGTGCTACCTGAAGTTTTGTAGTCCGTCCACGCTTGCAAGTGCATGGTGTTTACATGTCTAAGTCATCCGACTGGTATTCAAATTTTGGAGCTTTTTCCCTCGGCTAAAGGTCCTTCCGCTCTTCTTACAGATAACTTTTACCTCATCAATAGGATTTTGGTCAAAAAAGTGCCCACATGCACTCTACCTACTATGGGATACATTTTCAGGGCTTGCACGCTGTGCTAATTTGAACTTCTGGCCAAGCTGTCCTGCAACTCTTTTTGTTTTTTTAACATGTTTTTGGACTGCTACGGGCCTGCCAGATAACCGCAGCTGTGATGTCAATGCCTACTGTGGATCCTCAACCTCTTCTGATCTATTGCCAGCGGCACCCTCTTCCCCCAATGGATGCCAATCCGGGTCAACAACTGGGTCATCCATTACCTCCTCTTCAATTTCATCTGCACCTTCCTTTGTGTCACCGTATAAGGTGTTATAGTATGCGAGGAGGGGCACCTGAGTTTCATCAGGTTCAGATTCTGGCTCAGTAGACTGCGAGGGCAATGTAGTGCTCTGGGTGAATGTACCAGCAGAATCATCTAGCAGTGGCTGTGCATCAGTGCACTCCATCTCTGATTCATGTTGGACTGGGGAATTCAGGATTTGACTTGATAACCCAGGCATGGTATGTGAAAACAGCTCCATGGAGTAATCTGAAGTGTGGCTGCCGCATCCTTCACTTTTGGTGGGGGTGAAGGACACAAGGAAAAATGTTGTTCCTGACCAGGAGCCTGCACTGACGACTCAGTGCTTGCAATTTTGGAAACTTCAGAAGAGGAGGCAATAGAGCTGGAGGCTGTTTTGGTAATGTAAGCCAAAACCTGTTCCTGATGCTCCGGCTTTAAAAGCTGTTTACCTACTCCCAGAAAAGGGAGCCTTCCAGGCCTTCTGGAGCCAGATGATGACGCAGGCTCAACACCTCCTGCCTTAGGTGCTATTGTGCTTTTGGCACTACCAGCAGATGCACTACAACCACCATCAGTACCAGCTGCCCCCTGCCCACATCTGCAGCCTCTTCCACCGTACTGCCTCATGTTTGGGAAAATGTACCAAAAATGCCAGCAGATATATGGTACTTTATGACGAGCATACAGCTGTATACGGTGTAGGGGAAAATTTAAATCTCAGCATATATTTCCGGAGTCACACACAGACTCTCACTCAGTATGGATTTGACCGTAATACAAAAAGCAGAAAAACGGTACTGTATCAGAAGGTTACAGCTGTATACAGTGTAGGGTAAAATTGAAATCTCCGTGTATATTTCAGGAGTCACACACAGATGCTCACTCATTATGGATTTGACCGTAATACAAAAGGCAGAAAAACTATACTGTATCAGAAGCGTACAGCTGTATACGGTGAAGGGGAAAATTTAAATCTCAGCATATATTTCCGGAGTCACACACAGGCGCTCACTCAGTATGGATTTGACCGTAATACAAAAAGCAGAAAAACTGTACTGTATCAGAAGGTTACAGCTGTATACAGTGTGGGGTAAAATTGAAATCTCTGTGTATATTTCAGGAGTCACACACAGATGCTCACTCAGTATGTATTTGACCGTAATACAAACAGCAGATATACGGTACTCTATCAGAAGCGTACAGCTGTATACAGTGTAGGGGAAAATTTAAATCTCCGTATGTATTTCCAGAGTCACACACAGATAGTCAGCATGTATTTGTCCGTGATACCAGCCGGTACACGGTAGTGTGTGAGGAGCGTACAGCTCTATACGGTGTGGGAAAAAATGAACGGTCGGTAACTGTGCAGAAAAAAAGAATAAAAGTATTTAGTGCTGTGTAAAAAGCAGTCTGCACAGCAGTGTACACACAGCAATACAGCTAGCAGGCAGCCTAATAACCAGCACTGCTGCACACAACAAAATCCTCCCCTGTCAGTGAACACTAACTGTACAGCACAATTGCTATCAGCACAAGCACATAAGAACTTCTCTTTCCAGCCCTAACTCTCTCCCTACTGATAAACAGCAACCTCTCCCTACTGTTAAGATCGGCAGAAGTAAAATGGCGGTCGGCGGTCAGGGCTTTTATAGACACTATGACACCCCCCAAAGCAAGCCAATCACTACAATGCCCTTCTCTAAGATGGTGGTGGATGCTGCCCATGTCATCTCGTTGCCCACTGTTAGGGTCTGCGGAACGCACCAAATATATGTTGTGGAGAGGTGCGTTCGCAGCCCGGGGTCCACCGCAGTCTGTTATCCCGCAGAGTCGCCAAAATAAACGCCGTAACGCGCTGTGGCAATATGTGCGAACTCTGTTAAGCCACAGAGCCGCTAGAAGGAGTGCCGCAGCGCTATATGGCAATGTGTGCGAACTCACTAAACACAACTGAGTCGCAAAATAAACACGCTAGGGCGCTGTCTAGCGTTGAAAGCGAACCCTGTTACGTCACAGAGCCGCTGAGACAAACTTCTGTGTCCTGTCAGGCACCCAGGTACACAGTTAAGTGCTAAGCGAACATAGAACGTGATCATGCGCTAATGTCCTCACGGGAGTCACCCGCAATCTATGGCGTCTGAACGCCAGGCCCTGAATACGGCAATCAAACTCCTCACCGGTTATGCCGGTAATCTAGGGCATCTAGGACACCGACCCTGACCAGCTAGCATACCAAACTCCTCACCGATTAAGTCGGTATTCTAGGGACTTATTTCAGCCGGAGCCCTAACCACACACACGCATGACCACACTGGCGCATAGCATATAAAGATTGATATTAGCGCATGGCGGCCCAGCCATGCTACCCTTTTATAGCAACAGCTACAGGACTTTCCAGAAACAAAGGACCAATGGAACTTGTTCCAGAACACCAGTAGTCACAGGACCTTCCTGGCGGACCAATAGGAGCCGCTGCAATACCCGAGCATGTGACCCCTGATCTCCAATGAGAGATCTCACTCTGGGCATGCTCAGAAGGAGAAAACAAGGACTTTGTCCTAAAGACGTATGCTCGCCGCTAACCAGTACTGGCCACAATAGCAGAGCCAAGTGGAACAGCAGTAATCCTCTGCACACTGTTAGACTGGGCGAGACGCTGGGACCGACGTCTAAGTTGAACAGGCTCCACTGCGGACGGAGACGAATGGGGGACCGCAGTGGGACTGGTTTGAGACTCCCCCTGTGCAGAAGCGGGAACTCGAACCCTAACATTACCCCCCCTCCTAGGGCCCCCCCTTCTCTGGGCCTCGCTGCGTTCAAAGGCAGCGATGAGCTGCGGAGCGTGAACATGCTCGACAGGCTCCCAGACCTATCCTCAGGCCCAACCCTCCAATCCACCAAATAAAATTTTTGCCTCGTACCACTGTCACGACAAGTAAAAAATTTGTCCCGCCACCAGTGAACCTGTCGGAGAGCCACTTTAGGTTCATATCTGGTTTGCTCCCAGGTACAAAACCTTGACTTAACGTCCGTCAGCTCCATGACAAACTCTGCAACTGCTGAGCTAACTGGCTACTGATCCATGTAGCTGGGAGATCTTTTAGAGAGGCCGTAAATGTCACAACGTATAACAGATTATTCTATGATAGTAACATAAATCTAATGAGACAACATACTATATTTCATATTATAGAAAATATCAACTTGTATACGTAGAATCTGCCAGCAATGTCTTACCTGACATAATATCCAATGTATTGTGGGTCTATACTGTGCACGTGAAACGCTGTCTCAGGATAGAGGTGGACCGGGGTCTATGCTGACCCTGAACTGGGGTCCTGACTAGTCCCTCTACCTGGAGGTACTGTTAATGGTACAGAGGTCCAGGCCGCCAGCGTAAACCTGTCTCCTGTAGATCCCTGACCACTGTAATCTAGTCCTGAGAAGGACCCTGATTACCACCACAGGGAATGGGCAGGTAACAGCTTACACACAGTCAAATACAAACGAGACAGACAGGGGGTAAAGAAAACACTGCCTTGCATACAAAACTTCCACTACAGAGGAACACAAAAGGTTAAGAAGATAAACAATAAGCGAGGAGAGGAAAAACCACAACAGGCACTCTTAGCTTAAGTCTTCTCAGAAACGATCCGCTCTGCTGGTCTGAATGAATGCTTTCACCGGCAACTTCCCCAGCAGACCAGCAGGTATATGAAGGAAGCTAATTAACAAAACATCAATCGCAGCTGGGCGAGGCTGGTCTGTCCAGCATCGAGAGAGAAAGAATTAACTCCCTCAGTGCTGAAAAACACCCAGCACCAGAAACTCAGCTGTGCGAAGTCAGGGTGTGCAATCGCGACGATCTCCGCCGCGACACACCCGTGACAGTACCCCCCTTCTACGAGGGGCCTGTGGACCCTCAGGGCCTGGTCTATCTGGGTGAGTAGTGTGGAAGGCCCGAACCAATCGGTCTGCGTTAATATCCGACGCAGAAACCCACATCCTCTCCTCAGGACCATACCCCCTCCAATGAACAAGGTACTGAAGGGACCGGCGATTAAGACGTGAATCAATAATCTTCGATACCTGAAACTCCAAATTACCATTGACCACCACTGGAGGAGGAGGTAGAGGTGACGGTATAACTGGTGCCACGTACCTCTTAAGCAACAATTTGTGGAACACATTGTGGATTTTAAACATAGGAGGGAGGTCAAGACGAAAAGCCACCAAATTAATTATTGAACTGATCCTGTATGGCCCGATGAATCTGGGACCGAGTTTCCAGGAGGGAACCTTAAGTTTTATATTCTTGGTAGACAACCATACCAGATCGTTCACACTTAGGTCCGGACCAGACACTCTCCTCCTATCAGCCATACGTTTGTATCGGTTCCCATAGTGCTCAGATTATTAAGCACTCCTCTCCACACTGAAGCAAGTGACGACGAAAATCGTTCCTCCTCAGGAACCCCAGAAGAGCCCCCCCCATTGAAAGTACAAAACTGGGGGTGAAAACCATATGCCCCAAACAGGGACTTACCAGTGGACTCGCTCCGCCTATTGTTAAGAGTGAACTCTGCCAGAGGCAAGAAAGAAGACCAGTCCTCTTGGTTCTCTGAGACAAAACACTGGAGATATGTCTCTAAGCTCTGATTCAGACGCTCTGTCTGACCATTGGTCTGCGGATGAAAAGCCGAAGAAAATGACAACTGCATCCCCCGACGAGAACAAAGTGCCTTCCAGAATTTGGACACAAACTGAGACCCCCGATTCGACACCACATCGGAAGGCAACCCGTGAAGTCTCACAATCTCCCCAATGAACACCTGCGCCAGAGTTTTAGCATTAGGAAGAGCAGGAAGAGCAATAAAATGTGCCATTTTGCTGAACCTGTCAACTACAGCTAGTATGACAGTTTTACCTGAAGACGGAGGGAGGTCCGTAATGAAGTCCATAGACAGATGGGTCCATGGACGCTCCGGGATTTTCAACGGTAAAAGGGCCCAGATGGACGGGTATGTGGGTCTTAGAGCTCGCACATACCCCACAGGACGCGACAAAAGTTACCACTTCTTTATTTAAGTTAGGCCACCAAAACCGGCGAGAAACGAGATCCACAGTTGCTTTACTCCCTGGGTGTCCTGCCAAAGCAGAATTATGATGTGCCTCGATAACCTTTTGTCTTAACTGATCTGGAACAAACAGTCTCCCTGGAGGTCCTACAGGGGCGTCCCCCTGAGCCTCCAATATCTCCTCCTCAAGCTCAGAGCATACAGCCGACACCACAACTCCCTCCTGAAGAATAGGAACCGGGTCATCCGTCTTCCCGGCCCCCGGGAAACTACGAGACAAGGCATCAGCCTTTACATTTTTGACCCAGGACGATATGTGACGACAAAATTAAACCTGGTAAAAAACAACGACCATCTAGCTTGTCTGGAATTCAGACGTTTTGCAGACTCTAAATACAGCAGGTTCTTGTGATCAGTAATGACGGTGACCGGGTGGACTGCCCCCTCCAAAAAGTGACGCCACTCTTCAAAAGCCAACTTAATGGCCAAGAGTTCCCTATTGCCGACATCATAATTCCTCTCGGCGGACGACAATTTTTTAGAGAAGAAAGCGCACGGATGCCATTTACCAGGGGACGACCTTGAGATAATACCGCACCCACTCCTACGTCAGATGCGTCTACCTCCACAATGAACGGTTGTGATGCATCAGGTTGGATGAGTATGGGTGCTGAAGCAAAACATTTTTTCAAGGAGGAAAATGCTTGACAAGCTTTGTCAGACCACCTAGAAAAATCCGTCCCTTTTTTTGTCATGTCAGTGAGAGGTTTGACAACGGATGAGAAATTACGAATAAATTTCCGGTAGTAGTTAGCAAACCCCAGGAAACGCTGCAGTGCCTTAAGATCCTCTGGCCGATCCCATTCAAGCACTGCCTTCACTTTCCCAGGGTCCATACGGAAACCAGAAGCTGACACCAGGAATCCTAAAAACTGAAGTTCCTGTACAGCGAATACACACTTCTCCCATTTGGCGTACAGTTTATTGTCTCGCAAGATCTGCAACACCTGTCTCACATGCTCCTGATGAGACACAAGATCCGGCGAGTAAATTAAGATGTCATCTAGATAAATGACAACAAACTGTCCCACTAGGTGGCGAAAGATGTCATTAACAAAATGTTGAAACACCGCCGGGGCAGTAGTCAGACCGAAAGGCATGACAAGGTTCTCATAATGTCCCTCCGGAGTGTTAAACGCCGTCTTCCACTCATCCCCCTCCTTTATCCTAATCAGATTATACGCCCCCTGAGATCCAACTTAGAGAACCATTTGGCGCCCACAATCTGATTGAAGAGATCAGGAATAAGTGGGAGCGGATACGGATCTCGGACCGTAATCGATTAAGCTCACGGAAATCCAAGCAAGGGCGTAGGCCTCCATCTTTTTTCTTCACAAAGAAGAACCCCGCGGCCACTGGGGAAGATGAAGGTCTAATATGCCCCTTGGCTAGACTTTCCGAAATATAATCCTTCATAGCTTGCCTCTCAGGACCAGAAAGGTTATATAACCTAGATTTAGGTAACTTAGCATCAGGAAGCAATTTTATAGCACAGTCATACGCGCGATGAGGAGGTAATTCTTGACACCCCTCTTCTGAAAACACATCCTCAAAGTCCTCCAGAAAAGGAGGTAAGGTTCTAGGCACGACCGCACCGATGACCGTGTTCATGCAGTTACTATGGCAAAATTCACCCACTGGCTTATCTCTCTGGATTGCCAATTAATAACTGGGTTATGTTTAGTTAACCAAGGAAGTCCCAACACAATAGGAGTGGGAAGGCCTTCCAACACATAACAAGACAATAGTTCTTTATGTATTGCCCCCACTCGAAGGTCTATGTTATGCACGGCTTGCACAAAGCTACCTTGACCGAGAGGCCTGGCGTCAATAGAGAATATAGGGATAGGTTTGGCCAATACACTCAGTTGCATACCTTGCACCTGGGCAAACCGAGCGTCCACCAGATTAGCCGCGGCCCCACTATCCAGAAGAACAGAAATCCTCTCAGTTCTTGTACCTACCACCACCTCCGCTGGTACGAGAAACTGAGACGGACTTGGGGACGAAATACATACTCCCAGATTGTCGTCCACCACACAACCTGGGATCAACAGTTTTCCGGCGACTCCTTGCTCAGCAAAGTACGGGATGGACACCCCCCAACAAAATGTCCCTTTCTCCCGCAGAAGTAACACTTTCCTGTCTTGCGGCGACACAGCCAATCCCCTCCCTCGAAACGATGTCCCTCCTAACTGCATAGGCTCCTCAGAACAAACCAGGGGAACCTCAATATAAGGGACTATAGTAGAAGGTGGAGTCATCACAGGGGGCGGAGTTACCTCGCACCTCTCTCGAAGCCGTCTATCAATGCGAATCGCAAGGGCCATAGCGGCCTCCAGTGACGGGGGAAATCATACTGAGCCAACACATCTTTTAATTTGTCAGATAATCCTTGACAAACTGGCTCCTAAGAGCTGGGTCATTCCACTGAGTATCTGTGGCCCATCTACGGAACTCAGAAGAAAATTCCTCCGCCGGACGATCTCCCTGCTGTATCTTACGTAACTTCATTTCAGCAAGGGAGACCCGATCCGGGTCATCATATACCAGACCCAGGGCTGTAAAAAATCGATCTACTGACTGGAGAGCCGGGGAGCCCGGGGGGAGAGAGAACGCCCAGGATTGAGGGTCCCCTTGTAAGAGCGAGATGACAATTCCCACCCTCTGGTCTTCACTCCCCGAAGACCGAGGCCGTAGCCAAAAATATAATTTACATGCCTCCCGGAAGGTAAAAAATTTGTCCCGCCCACCAGTGAACCTGTCCGGGAGAGCCACTTTAGGTTCATATCTGGTTTGCTCCCAGGGGTACAAAACCTTGGACTTAACGTCCGTCAGCTCCATGGACAAACTCTGCAACTGCTGAGCTAACTGGGCTACTGGATCCATGGTAGCTGGGGAGATCTTTTAGAGAGGCCGGTAAAAATGTCACGACGTATAACAGATATATTCTATGATAGTAACATATATCTAATGAGACAACATACTATATTTCATATTATAGAAAATATCAACTTGTATACGTAGAATCTGCAGCAATGTCTTACCTGACATAATATCCAATGTATTGTGGTCTATACTGTGCACGTGAAACGCTGTCTCAGATAGAGGTGGACCGGGGTCTATGCTGACCCTGAAGGGTCCTGACTATCCTCTACCTGGAGGTACTGTTATGGTACAGAGGTCCAGGCCGCAGCGTAAACCTGTCTCCTGTAGATCCCCGACACTGTAATCTAGTCCTGAGAAGGACCTGATTACCACCACAGGGAATGGGCAGGTAACAGCTTACACACAGTCAAATACAAACGAGACAGACAGGGGGTAAAGAAAACACTGCCTTGCATACAAAACTTCCACTACAGAGGAACACAAAAGGTTAAGAAGATAAACAATAAGCGAGGAGAGGAAAAACCACAACAGGCACTCTTAGCTTAAGTCTTCTCAAACGATCCGCTTGTGGTCTGAATGAAGCTTTCACGGCACTTCCCGCAGACAGCAGTATATGAAGGAAGCTAATTAACAAATCATCAATCCGTAGTGGGCGAGCTGGTCTGTCAGCATCGAGAGAAAAAATACTCCTCAGTGCGAAAACACCAGCACCAGAATCAGCTGTGCGAATCAGGGTGTGCATCGCGACGTCTCCGACGCACCACCCGTGACAACCACCTGCCCACAATGGCGTTACCTATGATCGTCGGTGTGCACCCGAGTCCCGGCATAGACGTCGAAAACGGGAAATGGCGGGTTTCAGGACTATATCGCTAAATGTGGCCGCACTTAGCGATATAGAAACAATCCCGCTAGCGATCGCATTAGTATGCGTCGTTATCGTGATCGCTAGCGGGATTGTTTAGTGTGGCAGTACCTTAAGTCTTCTCAGAAACGATCCGCTCTGCTGGTCTGAATGAATGCTTTCACCGGCACTTCCCCAGCAGACAGCAGGTATATGAAGGAAGCTAATTAACAAAACATCAATCGCAGCTGGGCGAGGTGGTCTGTCCAGCATCGAGAGAGAAAGAATTAACTCCTCAGTGCTGAAAAAACACCAGCACCAGAAACTCAGCTGTGCGAAGTCAGGGTGTGCAATCGCGACGATCTCCGCCGCGACACACCCGTGACAACCACCTTGCACCCAACAATGGCGTTCACCTCATGATCGTCGGTAGATGAACCGACGTCCCGGCAGATGACTCGGAAAACGGGAAAAGGCCACGGGTTTCAGGAGGTACACGTGAAAGGTGTCAGTGATACCAAGGCGAGGCGGAAGGGTTAGGCGGTAAACCACCGGGTTCACCTGCTCAAGAACTTTAAAGGGGCCCAAAAAGCGAGGTGCCAACTTGGTGGACTCTACACGTAGCCTGATGTTTCGGGCAGAGAGCCACACTAGGTCACCCGGAGCAAATGTAGGAGCGGGGCGCCGATGGGCATCGGCCGAAGACCTCATCCTCTCTTTGGAGGCCTGAATGGCATCCTGGGTGCGGTCCCAAATGTCCCGTGCCTCCACAGCCCAGTCTGCCACCCTGGAATCGGCGGAAGACACGGGCATGGGCACGTGGTACCCGCGGATGCTGACCATAGTTCAGGAGGAATGGGGTCTGTCCGGTGGAGTCAGCCACAGCATTATTTAGAGCGAACTCAGCCCACGGTAGCAAGGATGCCCAGTCATCCTGTCTGGCAGAGACAAAATGTCGCAAATATGTGACCAAGGTCTGGTTGGCCCTCTCTACCAACCCATTCATCTCGGGATGGTATGCAGAGGAGAGATTCAACTCTATGCTGAGTAAACGACACAGCTCTCTCCAGAACCGAGACGCAAACTGGGGACCTCGATCACTGACAATTTTGTCTGGCATACCGTGTAGGCGGAAAATATGCCTAATGAACAATGCTGCCAAGGCCCGTGCAGACGGTAACCGTGGTAACGGCACTAAGTGCACCATTTTGGAGAAGTGGTCGGTTATCACCCAGATGATGGTGCAGCCCCGAGACTTGGGTAAGCCCACCACAAAATCCATCCCGACCATCTCCCAAGGCCTGTCTGCCACCGGTAAAGGGAAAAGTATCCCAGCAGGCCGTTGTCGAGGGGACTTATTCTTGGCACAGGAGACGCATGCCTGAACGTATTCTCTGACATCACGGACCATATGTGGCCACCAGTATGTCCTCGCCAGCAACTCAGATGTCCTTTTTGCCCCAAAATGTCCACCCACCCTGGACGAATGTGCCCAAGAGAGTACCTCCGGTCGCAAATTGGTGGGCACAAAAGTCTTGCCCGGAGGCACAGACTCAAGCGAAACCGGGGCCACAGTTCTTAGGCTCTCTGTGGGGACAATCACCGAGGCTCCTCCTCCACCCCTCAGAGGACACCACGGAGCGAGAAAGCGCATCGGCCCGAATGTTCTTCTCACCGGAGAGGAAATGGAGGGTGAAATGAAACCGGGAGAAAAACAGGGACCATCTGGCCTGACGAGAATTTAGCCGCTGGGCGGTCTGTAAATAGACCAAATTTTTGTGGTCAGTGAAAACTTGAAAGGGAAAGCGAGCCCCCTCCAGGAGATGTCTCCACTCGGAAAAGGCCAACTTCATGGCTAGCAACTCCCTATCCCCAATGGAATAATTCCTCTCCGCTGGTGTGAAGGTCTTGGAAAAGAAGAAACAAGGATGTTTCCGACCTTGGGCATCCTTTTGAAAAAGGACTGCTCCAGCACCAACGGACGAGGCATCGACCTCCAATAAAAAAGGCTTATCAACCTCGGGGCGATGTAAGATGGGAGCACTAGCAAAAATGGGACTTAATTGAAGTAAAGGCCTTGGAGACCTCCTCTGACCACAATTTGGGATTGGCTCCCTTCTTGGTGAGGGCTACCAAGGGAGCTACCAAAGTGGAGAAGTGGGGAATGAATTGGCGATAGTAATTAATGAACCCCATAAAGCGCTGCACCGCTTTAAGAGAATGGGGTTCTTGCCAATCCATCACAGCCTGTAGTTTGGCAGGATCCATAGCCAATCCCTGGGCGGAGATGATATAGCCCAGGAAAGGTAAAGACTCCTGCTCAAACATGCATTTCTCCAACTTTGCATAGAGGGAGTTCGCCCGTAACAGGTCGAAGACTTTGCAGACATCCCTCCGGTGAGAGTCAATATCTGGAGAAAAGATGAGAATATCATCCAGATAGACTACTACAGAGGTGGAAAGCATATCCCGGAAGATTCATTGACAAAGTCTTGGAAAACGGCTGGGGCATTACAGAGCCCGAAGGGCATCACCAGGTATTCATAATGCCCATCCCTGGTATTAAAAGCCGTCTTCCATTTGTCCCCTCACGGATGCGAATCAGGTTATTAGCACAACGCAGATCTAATTTAGTAAATACCCTTGCTCCCCGGAGCCTATCAAAGAGCTCAGAGATCAGGGGCAATGGGTACTTATTCTTAACGGTGATGGCGTTAAGACCTCTGTAATCTATACACGGACGTAATTCTCCACTCTTCTTCTGCACGAAGAAGAACCCCGCTCCTGCTGGTGACACCGACTTCCTAATGAACCCTCTTGCCAGATTCTCCTGGATACATTGAGACATAGCCTCCGTCTCAGGAAGAGAGAGGGGATAGACCCTTCCCCGAGGAGGTTCTGCTCCAGGCAAGAGGTCAATGGGACAGTCGTAGGGACGATGGGGCGGCAGAGTCTCCGCAGCCTTTTTAGAGAACACGTCTGCATATGACTGATAACACTTGGGAAGAGGAGAAAGATCTGCGGGTATCTCTGTAGTGGTAACCTGAATGCACTCCCTGACACATCTGTCCTTACATGACTCACTCCATCCCAGTATCCTACCGGAGGTCCACTCAATATGAGGGGAGTGGGAACGGAGCCAGGGTACTCCCAGTAGGATTTTGTCTATTCCCTCGGGAAGGACGAGAAGGGAAATAATTTCCTGATGGGAAGGGGGTACACACAAAGTAAGAGGGACAGTCTGATGTGTAATTGGCGAGGGCAATGTCAACCCATTCACTACCCGGACAGTCACTGGTTTGTCGAGCGCTACCAGATGTATTGCGTGGCGACGAGCAAAGGTGGATGACATGAAATTCCCCTCTGCTCCTGAGTCCACACAAAGCTCGACCGTAAGTGTGGAAGAGTCCACAGTGACTGTCCCTTTAAATGTCAACTTGGAGGAAAATGCCGCTGTCTCTAGTGAACCTCCTCCCAGGGCCACTAGACGCGATCGCTTCCCCGATCGCTTTGGACATTTGTTGGCATAGTGTCCTGTCTGCTGACAAAGGTTACAGACCACAGATACTCGGACGACTCGAGACTTAGGTCCTGCACGAGGAACCTCTGTGGCCTTTTGGGGTTCGGACGCTAGATCGGGGGATTCGAGAGGTGTGGCAAAGGTGGGAGCCAACCGAATCCTCTGCCTACACTGGGCCCGCTCCAACCTCCGCTCGTGAAAACGGAGGTCGATGCGGGTAGATATGGAGATAAGCTTCTCCAGTGTGGCGGGAATCTCCCTGGTAGCCAAAGCGTCTTTAACATGGTCAGCCAGTCCTCACCAGTAGACTGGAATGAGAACTTTATCCGACCAGTCTAGCTCTGAAGCCAGAGTCCGAAACTGGACGGAAAACTGACTGACCAAAGACGAACCCTGTGCCAATGCCAGCAGTTGTAGCGCCGTATCGTGGGTGACCTGAGGTCCTAAAAAGACCTTTTTAAGAGCCTCCAGGAAACGAGAAGCACTCCGCACCACACGATCGTCGCGCTCCCACAGCGGCGTTGCCCACTCCAACGCTCTGCCCGAGAGTAGAGACAGTACAAAACCCACTTGTGCCCGATCTGTGGGGAAACATGCAGCCAGAAGCTCGAGCTGTATAGAGCACTGACTCACGAATCCCCGACATTGCTTGCTGTCACCAGCAAACTTGTCAGGAAGCGGGAGGTGGGATAATGTAGGGGCAGAGGTGGCAGAGGACAAACTGGCTGCAGCCACGCTAGCAGCCTGAACAGCGACTGCGGTAACATCCACAGCTGAGGTTGTGCGCTCAAGAGCCGCCAACCTACCCTCCAGCTGCTGGATGTACTGCGGTAGACGCTGGTCATCCGCCATTTTACTAGCCAGACCCTGGCGCTAATATTATGTTAGGGTCTGCGGAACGCACCAAATATATGTTGTGGAGAGGTGCGTTCGCAGCCCGGGTCCACCGTGCAGGCGGAGCCTGCTGCTAGTAAAATGGCGCAAGAAGCGAACTCTGTTATCCCGCAGAGTTGCCAAAATAAACGCCGTAACGCGCTGTGGCAATATGTGCGAACTCTGTTAATCCACAGAGCCGCTAGAAGGAGTGCCGCAGCGCTATATGGCAATGTGTGCGAACTCACTAAACACAACTGAGTCGCAAAATAAACACGCTAGGGCGCTGTCTAGCGTTGAAAGCGAGCCCTGTTACGTCACAGAGCCGCTGAGGCAAACTTCTGTGTCCTGTCAGGCACCCAGGTACACAGTTAAGTGCTAAGCGAACATAGAACGTGATCATGCGCTAATGTCCTCGCGGGAGTCACCCGCAATCTATGGCGTCTGAACGCCAGGCCCTGAATACAGCAATCAAACTCCTCACCGGTTATGCCGGTAATCTAGGGCATCTAGGACACCGACCTGACCAGCTAGCATACCAAACTCCTCACCGATTAAGTCGGTATTCTAGGGGCTTATTTCAGCCGGGGCCCTAACCACACACACGCATGACCACACTGGCGCATAGCATATAAAGATTGATATTAGCGCATGGCGGCCCAGCCATGCTACCCTTTTATAGCAACAGCTACAGGACCTTCCAGAAACAAAGGACCAATGGAACTTGTTCCAGAACACCAGTAGTCACAGGACCTTCCTGGCGGACCAATAGGAGCCGCTGCAATACCCGAGCATGTGACCCCTGATCTCCAATGAGAGATCTCACTCTGGGCTTGCTCAGAAGGAGAAAACAAGGACTTTGTCCTAAAGACGTCTGCTCGCCGCTAACCAGTACTGGCCACAATAGCAGAGCCTGGTGGAACAGCAGTAATCCTCTGCACACTGTTAGACTGGGCGAGACGCTGGGACCGATGTCTAAGTTGAGCAGGCTCCACTGCGGATGGAGATGAATGGGGGACCGCAGCGGGACTGGTTTGAGACTCCCCTGTGCAGAAGCGGGAACTCGAACCCTAACACCCACAGTTTGCTTCCTTGCTCATTGACTCGAGACTTAGGTCCTGCACGAGGAACCTGAAAGCATTCTGGGAAAATCAACTTTGGCGCTCGGGTCGACGATCGCATGGCCAACTACACGCTATGGTCATGTTTCGGTCAACGAAACCTGACTTTGATGAAAGTCGGCTACTTTTGAATCTGACCAACCTGTTTCGCTCAACTCTAGACACCAGATGAAAGCTATCAATAATTAGAAAGGAATCCTACTACTTAATGAAAAATAATGTTAGCTGGTTCAATTAATGGCTTATAAAAAAAAGTATCTTATTACCAAGGTGCCACACAAAAAACATCTCATGATGGGTGTAACCTTTGAAAGTTGTGTCAAGACCTTTGTAAACTCATTGTTGCAAAACATACTGATGACATTAATTACAGAAGAATTTCTAAACTACTGACAGTTCCAGTAGTTTGGGTCATAATCTGAAAGTGGAAAGAACATCATCTATTTATATAAATGCCTTGTAATGTTTTCATTTCCTTTTCTGTCCAGATTTCACTGTATCCCAGAATTCCAAGCGGAGGAAGTTCACTGACTGCCATATTGCAACACCCAAGTGATGTGTGGCTCAATATGGAAACTGCTGCTGGTACCAACCTATTGTGCGGTACAACCAACGGAACACCGTCACACCACACACACTCTACATGCCGTACGCACCACACACACACTCACACAATCACACACACTCACACACTCTCACACACTCATACTCACACTCATACACTCACACACTGAGACTCACACTCACATACTCACACTCTCACACACTCACACTCTCATACTCTCACACTCTCACACTCTCTCACACTCACACTAGCACACTCACACTGACACACACACTCACATACTCACACTCACAATCTCACACACTCACACTCAAACCCTCACACACACTCACGAACACACTCTCACACTCACACACTCACACTCACACATTCACGCAGCCTCTTGCGAGGTACCAACAGCAGAACACCATTGCACTGCGGCTGTGCGAATTCCACGCAGGTGCAGTGAATCATTCGGCTGATTCTGGCGGCAGCTGTGTGACGTGTCTACAGGCAGAGGAAGCCGGTCACATTAAAGGGGTTTTTCCCACAAACGAAAATTCATTTTAAAAATTGTCTGTGTCTGACTGTGTACGGAGCATAACACATCTCCTGGGCAGGGGAGGAAGCAAAAGACAATACTGACATTACAGCAGGGGATCACAGAGGATTCATTTTGTGAGGTAAAATATTTCACTGACTGTTTTTAAACAATATTTTACATCACAGAATGTATCCTCTGCGATCTCCTGCTATAGTGTCAGCATTGTCTTTTGCTCCCTACCCTGCCCAAGTGCTGTGGTATGTTCTGTACACGGTCAGACATAGGGGTGAGAGAGACAGAGCACAGGGGGAAACAGCTCAAACGGGACAGCACATGAGGGGAGGACTCAGCACAGGAAGAAGAAAGACAGCAGACAAGGGGGATAGCACATGGGGTAGACAGGTCAAAAAAGAGAGCACAGACGGGAGAAGTCAGCACATGGGGAAAGAGAGGGTGGATAGGTGGGTGAGCACATGGGGGGAGAGATTCTCAACGCTGCAAAGCCTGCCCCCATTGTGATATTACTGCCCTCCCGATGCAATAACATCAGGCCTCATTTAGTTTCACCATAAAACGATTATGACAGGATGCTCCCCGCAAGATTTCAGACAGAGTTGTGAGAAGAAATATCAGAAGAGTTGTCCAAGAACCAAAGACCAACTGTGGAGAGCTACAGGAAGACCTGGAATCAGCAGGTATAATTATTTCAAAGAAAACTATAAATAATGTGCTCAATTTCTATGGCTGAACAAAAAGCATGTTTTAGTATGCTTAAAGTTTGCTCAATAACATTGAGACAAGTCATTGAAATACTGGGAGAATATAGTCTGGTCATATGAGAACAAAATGTAACTCTTTGAATGCCATAATATACACCATATTTGGAGAAGAAAGAGCACTGCATATCACCCCAAAAACACTATAAACACAGTGAAGTTTGGAGGTGCGGACATCATGGTGTGCGGCTTTCAGCATACAAATTTCATGTATTTAAAGGAAGGTTGAATGGAAAAATGTACAAAGACATTATTGGTAAAAATCTTCTGCTATCTAGCTGGATAATTAATATGAAACAAAAAGTGAACATTTTAGCAAGATAATGATTAGTGATGAACGAACGTGCTCGCCACTACTCGTTATTCGCCCGAGTATCGCTGTACTCGCTGTACTCGGCGAGCACCTAGAATTTCTGGCATTGCTCGGCGGGAGTTCTGGTTCATGCCCTACATTTTTGGCTTTCTTTAGAGCACCAATCAACATGCAGGGATTGTCTGCCTCGCACTGTAATGCTGAAGCCATCTTTGTTGTGGTATTACAGTGATTGGCTGGCCGCAGAGCATCATCAGATGTATAAGAGACCTGGCGCCGCCATGATCGGCTCAGTCTTCTCCAGAATTAGCAAGTGTAGGGAGAGCTGCTGCGGAGATAGGGTCACATTTGAGAGTTTAGAAGGTAGTGTAGGTATACCATCAAGAATACACAAATTCTGCTAAACCAAAAGTCCTTCTAAGGACTAATTACGCGGTATATAGATTGCAGTGCTAGGTAGGCAGGGAGTGTATGTGCATATATACATATCAGTGCAAGGCATGAACGCACTGTATGTGGGTATATAGATCTCAGTAGCAGACAGGCATTCTATGTGGCACACTTAATTGCATACATCAGGGTTCATTCTATTACAGTCTGCTGCTGCTGCCTATTACATATATTGACTGTATCTACACAGCCTCAGTGGGCAGCAAATCTTTTTTGACATCCTAATCCTGATTATTTTTTTCCAAAGCAATCAAGAAATCAAGAATCCCTTTTTTTTTCTCTAATTGGTTGTTGACACTGCTGAATACAGCCAGATCCTTTTCATAGTACAGCTTGAAAATACAGCTATTTTAAATGGGTTTGCCTGTCCCAGGCCTGACATCTGAGTGCGCATAAAAATCTGCCATTTTTTGTGGTACTGTAGAATTTTTTGGGAGTGTCTTATACAATTTTTTTACATCAGTTTGCTGCCCAAAAATATTTAGCTACAGGGCAGATATTTTACACTGGGTTTTGTCCGCCACAAGGATCGCATATCATTACATTCAAAATTTAGCCATTTCAGGCCTCCATAAAAAAAATGTTGTTGCGTCTTAGTCTACTTATTCACACAATTTTGCTGGCCAAAAAAAAATACAGGGCAGATATTTTCAAGTGGGCTCTCTTTGTCAGACGCCTGATCTATCATTGTGCTAAAAATTGTGGCATTTTAGGGCTACATTACACTGTATTTGCTGTCTGTTACCCTATTTGTATACACTATTTTGGGGGAAAAAATGTAAAAATATAGACAACATATTGAACAGTGTGGTATCTCCGTCAAACACCTGATCTATCAGTGTGCTAAAAATTGTGGCATTTCAAGGCTATATTACACTGTATTTGCTGTCTGTTACCCTATTTGCATACACTATTTTGGGGAGAAAATTTTAAAATACATTGCACCTATTGAACAGTGTGGTATCTTCGTCAGACACCTGATCTATCAGTGTTCTAAAAATTGTGGCATTTCAGGGCTACATTACACTGTATTTGTTGTCTGTTATCCTATTTGTATACACTATTTTAGGAAAAAATTTAAAAATACAGACCACATATTGAACAGTGTTGTATCTCCGTCAGACGCCAGATCTCTCAGTCTGCTTACAATTGTGGCATTTTAGCGCTACATTCCCTTTTTTGCTGTGTCTTACTCTATTTCTATACACTACTTTAGGGGAAAAAAATTAAAAATACAGACCAAATAGTGAACAGTGTGGTATCTCTGTCAGACGCCTGATCTATCTGGGCTAAAAATAGTGGTATTAAAGGACTACATTCCACTGTATTTGCTGTCTGTTACCCTATTTCTATATGAGTACACTATTTTGGGTAAAAAAATTTACAAATACAGGCCACATATTGAACAGTGTGGTATTTCTGTCAGACGCCTGATCTATCTGTGTGCTAAAAATTGTGGCATTTCAGGGCTACATTCCCCTTTTTTGCCGAGTCTTTCCCTATTTCTATACACTATTTCGGCGTGAATTTTTTTTTAATACTGGCCACATATTGAACAGTGTGGTATCTCTGTCTGCCTGTCCATCATTGTGCAAAAAATTGTGGCATTTCAGGGCTACATTTACACAGTATTTGCTGTCTGTTACCTATTTGTATACACTTTTAGGGTATAAAAATTTAATACTGGACATATTTACAGTGTGGATCTCTGTCTGCCTGTATCATGGCAAAAATGTGGCATTTCAGGCTACATTCACGTATTTGCTGTGTTACCCTATTTGTATACAATTTTGGGTAAAAATTTAAAAATAAGACAATATTGACAGTGTGGATCTCTGTCAGATGCCTGATCTATCTGTGGCTAAAAATCGTGGCATTTCAGGATACATTCCACTGTATTTCCTGTGTTACCCTATATGTATACAGACTTTTTTGGGTAAAAACTTTAAAAATACAGACCATATATTGAACAGTGTGGTATCTCTGTCAGATGCCTAATCTATCAGTGTGCTAAAAATTGTGGCATTTCAGGGATACATTCCACTTTTTTTGCTGTGTCTTAGCCTACTTCTATACATTATTTTTGTTGTAAAAAAATTTCAAATACAGGCCACATATTGAACAGTGTGGTATCTCTGTCAGACCCCTGATCTATTGTGTGCTAAAAATTGTGGCATTTCAGGGATACATTCCCTTTTTTGCTGTGTCTTACCTATTCTATACACTATTTTGGGTAAAATTTACAATACGGCCCTTGAGAGTGTGTTCTCTGTCAGATGCCTGATTATCTGTTGCTAAATTGTGGCATTCAGGTACATTACCTTTTTTTGCTTGTCTACCCTATTTGTATACACTATTTTGGGGTAAAAAAATTTACAAATACAGGCCACATATTGAATAGTGTTGTATCTCTGCCAGACACCTTATCTATTTGTGTGCTAAATTGCCCAATCTGTAAATCCATTTACTTTCTATTCTGGCTAGTGCCTTTCCCAAGTCACCTCCCCTCACCCCCAAATTAACTTGATCAATAGCTTTGATCTTAAGGCCTGAAGGATTACTACCGTGATGAATCTTAAAATGCTTAAGGTTTTTAACGTACTCACATCAACTGTGTTAATGAACTTCTCAATGTCTTTATATGTTCCTTGTTCGCACTTTAAATTTTCTTGTATTAAGGCCTATATAAATCTTGCCACAGGGGCACTGGGCATGGTAGATGTCCCCTTTGGAGGAGCAATTCAAAGTTTTTTGAATGTGAAATGTTCTAGTTTCATTGAAATTCCTAAAAGTTTTACTTTGTATTAGATTAGGATGGTCTTTACACATTCCACATGGGAAAAAAACATGTTGTAATTCTATTGATTTTTGTGGGCATGGGTCATAGTGACTGTGAACTATGGAATCTTGTAAATTTTTGGCACGTCTTGCCACAATAGAAGGTGATGTGGGCAAAATTTTATTCAGGATGGGGTCTGTGAGCAGTATATCCCAATGTTTATTAATCATACAGTTTAGTTCTTGCCATTGTTTATTAAAATCTCTTATAAAACGTACTTGTTTGGGATTATTTTCATTGGATGGATTGTTCTTTTTCCATACAATAGCTCCTCCCTGGGGATATTGAAGGCTTTCCTAAATCCTTTTTTGTTTTGTCTCCTGCTATATTCCAGTTCCTGAAAATGTCTAGAGAGATCGTCAGCCTGATCCACAAAGGTAGACTCTTCAGAGCAGATCTTTTTTATTCTCATGAATTGGCCTGTTGGAATTCCATTTATGCTAGATTTTTGATGAGACGATGAGGCGTGTAGCAAGGTATTGGTCGCAGTGGGTTTTCTATACACATTGGTGGTGATTCTTCCATCTGGAATGGTAGAAATGTGTAGATTTAAGAAATCAAGAGCTCTTCCTCATTTAAAAGTACGTTTTATATTTAAGTTGTTCTGATTTAAATGGTCCATGAATGTAGTAAGTTCTTCCAGTGATTCCTCCCACAGAAACGAAATATCATCAGTAAACCTCATCCACTCTTGTACAAATTTTTCCCCTTTTCCTTGTTCATTATAAAATATATCTCTCTCCCAGGCACCTAAAAAAAGATTTGCATAAGAGGGGGTACAATCAGCCCCCATTTCAGTGCCCTGTAATTGTGTATATGTTTTGCTCTGAAAGGTACAAACATTGTGTTTTAAAACAAACTCAAATAGGGTCATAAGAAGTTTGATCATAGAATTATCTAAATTACTCTCTTGCAAAACTAGAGAAACTGCCCGTAAACCATTGTGATCGCTGAACCAGCATTTATTCTTAGAGCTAGCATTTTTCTAAAGTTCAGAGGCCTTGTTTTCTTTTTTAAACCCGACAGGCTGACGTGTACCAGGAGACAAGATAAGATGTTCCTCATTTTAGTCAGTACAATACACCCCCCCACCTGAGAAGAGACGCTCTGTGCTAGGAGCTAAACAGGGCCAAAAGCCAAGAATGGAGTTTTTAAAGTGAAACTAGCATTTTATGTTTATGTTGTATTAACTGCCATATATGGTAATTCCGCTTCCTGCTTCAGGGGTGTATATAAATCCCTTTGTTAGCAATAAACCGCAGAGCTTATTGACGCATCCTTTGGTCTGTGTCTTATTCTCTCTGGTACCACATTCCGAGGAGGAAAGGGTTAACGAGATAACAGCGACGACACCAACTTTGTGTCTAATTGAGGAATATAATGCCTCTACATTGGCTGTAACCATTAGCATCCCCTCCTCTAGCTGGATGTGGTTTATTCTCTGAAGTGCCACCGATGTGTCTTGTATGTATGATGGTAAGGTATATACTAATGGTTTTAAGTAAAAATCAATAGTGGTGCATATCAATTCACAAAGTCCCTCATTTCCAGAGGCTATAAAAAGTTGGGAGCCTGGGGTGAACATTTTTGATATTTTCAAGCATTTTTTGGGGAATGATATTTTCCTCATAAGCCTGTTCCAAGATGTCAATTAGTTGGCTTTGGAAGTTGGTTAAGGGATTATATGAAAGTTTTCTATAACATGAACTGTCCCTAAGATCTTGCTAGCCTGAGTTTCATAAATGTCATTGGGCCATATAACTAGATTCCCCCCTTATCTGCTAGTTTTATTGTTATATTCGGGAGGTGTTAAAGTTCCACAAGTGCCACTCTTTCTTCTCTGTCGAGGTTAGCTTTCCATATAGGACTTTTAGGGAGGGCCTCTATGTCATTGGTGACCATTGTAATAAAAATTTCTACTGAGGAACATGTACTTATTGGTGGGAAATTTTTTGATTTATTCCAAAGGTGATCGGGAAACCTACCTTCTAGAAGGCTTTCCTCAGCCAACTCTTCATGATTTTTTAAGGCTTCCTTTTCAAGTTCCGTGGCGAAGAGGGTGTCTACATCTGATTTGTAATGGAGTTTCTTTAGGATAATTTTCTGGCAAATAGATGTAAATCTTTCACCACCGTGAACTTGTCTAAGTAGGAAGATGAAGAGAATGTTAGTCCTTTTTCTAATACTCTGATTTGGGGAGCTGAAAGACCATAATTAGATAAATTTATTACCTTCATTTTATCATAACTTTTCCTTGCTCTTTTTGAAAAGATGTCAAGGTATTTTTGGATGCGTCTATTACCAGTTCGAGTTCTCATGTATCTATCATTGGAGCCCTCAGTGTCACTGCAGGAGGAGTTGCTTTTCTCTTTATAATTCATAAGGAGATGTGTTATGCTCTTAATAAATGTGCCTTATTTTTCATCTGCCATGCACCACTGATAGAAATGTAGTTCATTAATGGATTGGAGTACATTTTTGTTGTAATTTACGCCATCAATTTTTTTTGCTGCTGAAATTATGATACATTTTTCAGCTGCACTCCCTCATCCAAAGCTTTGTACAATTTTCTAAATGTTGATACTGCTTGCATAAAAATGGCAAATTTGCGAAGATTTTCTGATTCAACCTGTTTTATTCCAGAATTATGTGGCAAATTGTTTGATGATTCAGCATCTCTGTGTCCAAGAAACATGGAGCTCAATATTAATTTATTTACTGGACTTTAAGGATTTCTCCAAATATTGTATTTTCTGTTCTTTGAATTAAAGACAAATCTTGTACTTGCTAAGATAAGATATTTTTAAATTTTCCTGTTTTGTGTCACAACATCCTTGCAGAGAGAATTAAGAGGCACACAAGGACATAAGGACAACAGGCTGCCAATGAAGAGAATTGAAAGTTGCTTCTTAAAGTCTCTGAGCAAGAACTTTTTAATCCCCTGCCTAGATAAAATCTGCTGTCATGAAGACCCAGCATGCCTTAGCTCTAAATCCCTCCATGAGCTTTGTAAAAAAAAAAATCACTAAACCACCATTAAGGCCTGAAATTCTAAACTCAATAATTGATTTGAATAAACAACTTTTTTTTTAAAAAAAAATGTACAAAGTAACTTAGAAAATAGCACTAATTAAATAAAATAAAACATTTAAAAACATCTCGTTACATAGGCTACATGATCAGGGTTATTTTAGAGCAGCTTATAATTATGATAAAACAGTTATATTTTATACTGGTCCAAAAGTGAACATTTGCTTTTCTTTTCTTTGAGTAAATAAAACAAGAGTCAGTCGTTTCCAATTAGTCAATGTATTTTAAATAAAATTAATTAAAAGTGATTATATTGTTAAAAGCTGTCACTCATCTAAGGAATGGGTGACATTACCTCATGGTTCGTGGGAGTCTGTCCGCTGGAACACTCACTGATTATAAGAAGGGGGCTCAGAAATGTCTCGTCGCAGTGGAGTGGTGTTATTATTAAAAACTATTGTAAGGTTTCATATAAACAACAAAAGAAAGAAAAAAGAGCTTGCACACTATTACTATTAAATTAATGTACAGATGCACAAATATTTTGTGACCAATATACAAACATATACATACACTGTGTGTCAGCACACTGCAATTAATGAATACATGAACTCTACTATTGCTATACACGTTAAAAACGTAAGGTACTTAGATGACTATTTTTGATCAAGAAATGGAAAAGCTATCCAATTATGTGTACCTTAATTTTGGATAGTCTCCAACCTAATTTTGGGGTGTTGCCTCCTACAAGGCTCAGTACCTTGATCCATCCATCTTTCCCAGAAAGGTTTTCTTTAAGAGCTAAGCCTGGGTTCCATCTCTGTTTGTACACATTGATAAGTGAGTCAATAGATTTAGAGACCACCCAAAATTAAGGTACACCTTGACTTGGTTGGGTGTTTTTTTCATTTCTTGCTACAGAAAAGTTCACTGGCACCATCACCCACAGGAGGTAATGTCATATGTTTTGCACTATATTGACCAGCCATACGGGATTGGTATTGATTGTTATTTAGATTTGTGTCTTATGGGCATTTTCTGGCAGCTATTTAGCTGTCTAGGAGTAATTATTGGGGACTTTTGTTATGTGTATCCTCTATTGTATAAACCGTAATTGTGGGTTGTGGTGCTTCTATTGGGTTTCCCACTTTTTAACCTTTGTGTGGAATTTTTATATTTTTTAGATGTTTAATAAAGATTTATACTTTTCTAATTATGATGTGAGTTCATATGTGCTTATCGGTACAAAAAAGTTCACTAAGTAGCTTAAGTATTTAACGTGTTTATCGATAGTGGAGTTTATGCATTTATGAATTGTTGTGTGCTGACACATTCTGTATGTATATTCGTAATAAGGAGAAAAGTCTACTGGACCTCTGTCCTTACTACTGAGGTTCCCTAGTGGCTACAGACTAGTGGTCAGGACATCATGTAGGTTGTAGTGGTTGAGTGGCAGTGGATTCTGTTGATAAGTGTGGTGTGTCTATTTCTTTTATAAGCACCCTTACACTCTGTAAATTGGAAATAAAATAAGAGTAGAAAGTCCCGTTAACATTTCTATAATCCTAAATTGTGACATTTGGGGGTTTAATTGCTGTCCTGTAAGAGTGGTGGACTGTACTGTTGCGTTCATACCCCTGAAGACACCAATCGTGTCATATATATAATGTCATGTGTTTTATACATATAAATTATGTTAAATGTGAAATAGGTGTTAAATGTGAACTGTGTTTTTATTCTATATTGTTAATAGAGTGTGATATGGTAGTGTAGAGCATAAGGTACAGATATAAATTAGGATCTATGACCTAAGATAAAGGCATTAGGCCTAGTACATACAGTAGGGACAGACTTAGTTAAAGGTTGGGATTAGTCCACAGTGGGAAGAGCCAGTCCTAGTAAAAAGGGACTGCTTTCTGGTAGTTACTGAGATAGGGAAGTACAGTAACCAAGGTCAAGTTATAGTGCAGTGATCTGCTAGCATCAGGAAGCAACTATCGCTCATAGTAGTGAGAGGCCTTACTAGAATCCCTTGCAAACATTCCTACAATGGCCAGAGCTCCTGGGTTGATATGATCAGGCCCGTATTTACCACTAGGCATTGGAGGTCCAGTGCCCAGGGTGGCAGGTTTCAGGGGGAGGCACCTTGGTATTTATTTCTATTCCTAAGGACGCAAATACAAATGAACCTCCTTGAGGTTCAGTCCGATGACTGTCTGTGGTCTTGAAGTGGCTCCTCCTCTCTTCTTACAATCATCTTCCTTCCTTGCTTCATGAGAATTACATGGCTTTACACACGTTGTGCACCATTGCACTCTTGTGCTGTTGTACGTCTCTCTGTCTTGCCGAGGGCAGAGCAAAGTTTGGTGGTGCGTATACACTAGATTTACCTATGTGTCATCAGTGCTCTTTTGCCTTTCCTGGCTCATGCACACTACAGTATTTTGTTCTGCCCTCGGCACGGCTGAGAAAAGTGTGCCTGTGCAGGAGCGAGACTGGGGGACGATGACATAGAAAGAGTCATCCTTATGAAGCAGGTAAGGAGGACGATGAGTGTAAGAAGAGAAGAGATGCCAGATAAAGACCAGAGATGACCATCGGACCAGACCACAACATCCATGAGTATGATAAAAGCTTTTTTTTGGGCCTTGCATAGTGGATTTTGGGTAAACTACCGCTGTATGAAAAAGTGTTTGCCCCCTTCCTGATCTCCTTTCTTTTGCATGTTTGTCACACTTAAATATTTCAGATCACCAAAAAAATTTAAATATTAGCAAAGAAAAGTAAACACAAAATGCAGTTTTTAAATTAAGGTCTTTATTATTAAGGGAAAAATAAATTCAAACCTACAGGGCCCTGTGTAAAAAAGTGATTGTCCCTCCCCTTTAAACATAAATTAAACAGCTGGCTGGACCTTGTCCTTCAGGATTTTTTAGTAGACAGCAGAATTTGTGGTACCATTTACGTCAGCAAGTCTTCGAGGTCCTAAAGCAGCAAAATAGCCTCGGACATCAAACTACCACGACCATATTTTACTGTTGGTATCATGTTCCTTTTCTGAAATGCTGTGTTACTTCTACGCCAGATGTAATGGGACATAAACCTTCAAAAATGTTCAACTTTTGTCTCGTCAGTTCACAGAGTATTCTCTCAAAATCTTAAGGATCCTCAAGATGTTTTCTGGCAAAACTGAGATGAGCCTTTATGTTCTTATTGCTCAGCAGTGGTTTTCATTTTAGAACTCTGCTATGTAGGCCATTTTTGCCAAGTCTCTTTTTATGGATGAGTCATGAACACTGACCTTATCTGAGGAAAGTGAGGCCTGCAGTTCTTTGGAAATGTCACGGGTGTGTCAGGTGTGACAGTCATTCTGGATCTCACCCTAGAAGCTCTTTGAGATTAGCTACACAAGCACCTTCGTGATTTTTGCACCTCTGCTATGGATTGATATTCTTCTCTATATAAGACCCAACAGTTACCTTCACCTACTGCTGCTAATTAGCACACCTTTGCTGAAGGTTTAAATACATTCAGTATCTTCAGCATGGTGCTGGTGTCAGATCAATTTCCCTTCTTTTCTTGTTGGAAGTACTAGCAGTCAGCTAGAGTCTTCTCGGAGTACTCTTTGAGGATTGCTTGTGAGATATCTCTGTGGTCTTCTCAAGCTAAGTGTATCCCCTCATTCATCCACCCTCTCTTTAGTTGTAGTGAGAGCTGATCAGCGCATACCCCGTCCCCTCCCTATCTCGGGCCTATCGCTAGGGTCAGGTAGGGAGTCGGTTCCTGCTCGACGATAGGTGCGGAACCTACTTAGGGACGTTTAGGGCAGACAAGGTGTTCAATCTGCCTAGGGGTCTCCACTCCCCTTCCCTCTACCTCTCCCCGTTGTTGTGCACCTTACTTCTCCCTCTTCCAGCGTGACAGGAGATTGTTGTGGGGTCGTTTGTGACATCGTTGATGAGTTGGAGTAACTTTCTCACTCATGGGAAGGATCATCAGTAGTGTTGAGCGATACGATACTGCAAATATCGAGTATCGGCCGATATTAGCTGTATCGGGCTTTCGATTCCGAGTACCGATATTTTCGTCATATCGGATACCGGAATCGGATTTGTCACTGTCACTGTGAGTGTCCGTCGGTCGGGTCTGTCAGGAGTCAGCGGCACTTACCTGGCAGAAGATCTCCGGCGGTCACGTCCTGGACTGCTTGATGGCCGCCATTATCTTCTCCCTGGCGGTCACATGCAGTTTTTCGCGATAACTGCAGTGACTGCAGGGTAATCCCGGCCGTAAACCAGTCCGATGACGTCACCGCCGGGGAAGCAGGTAATCAGCTGTGCTGCGCCGGGATGACAGGCTCTGCCTGTCATTCTGATGTAGCAGAGCTGGATCGTCGTGGGACACTCGTTACTATGGACTGCGTCGGACAGGTGGTATACTTTTTTTTTTTCATTTTTTTACAGGAGATCGATGGCGTCGCAGGATGAGACTGTAATAAAAGTAATGAAAACTGTGTTTTTTTTTTTTATTAAATTAAAAAACTTTTTTATGAACATTCACCCGTCCGGGTACATCAACAATTTAACTATTTACATACAGGGACCCTGTCCGGGTTATTAATAATTCTTTGGCAGGGGTGTTCCAGGTACCACCTGGTACTCTTCTGATGCTTGCCAAACATCCGAGACACCAAGGACCACCAGGACCTGATGACGTCGTGTGGCCTGTACAGTCAAGTTGTGACCCGCTATCTGTGTCTGTGTGGCCACCTCTTTCATCTCCCTCCGGGTCTGGAACCCTATGTCCCGGACTGAACGAACCCCAGGGGGCCTAACAGGCGCCGGGTATGGGCCAGCTATACTTATCATGTCCATAGCTGGGGCTGCTGAGGAGACCACTGAGGGAGGCTGGGGAGATTTACGGCGTGGGGTGGGCACTTGTGCAGAGGCCTGGATGTGGGAGGCTGAAGGCTCCGAGGGTCTCACAGGTTCCTGACACTCTGGGGAGTAGGGGTCGCACCTGGTAACATTTAGGGCGTACCATCCATTGTAACCCCAGTGTCGGGTGTAAGTCACCAAGTCTCCTGGCAACAGGTCCCTCCCCGGGTGTCCTTCTGGGAGGTGAGCCTCCACGTCCCGCCGGGTTACAAAAACTTCCAAATAAAGTCCAGGCTCCTGGATGAAGCCCCAACCACCTTTCAATTTAAAGCTCCGTACTGCACCCTTACGCCGCGGCTCCCACAGGGTTCCTTTATCTTTTCTCATCCGGTCCTTATCTGCCCGGTCCTTCTCCAGGTTACGTTGCCGAAGCTTTTGGGTTTCTCGCTGCTCCCTTTGTCGCTCTGCTTCCCGCTCCCAACGTCTCCACTCTTCCTCCTGACGCCGGTTGAAATTCTCCTCCACCAGCAGCTCCATGTCTCCACCATCAAACTGCAGCTTACAGTGTCCGGTTTGCGGCAGCTCTCCTGGCACCCCCCAGTCCTGGCGGCGCTCACCTGCGGAGGAAGCAGCCGGCTCTGGAACAGATGACAGTCGGGGCTCCGGTACAGACAGGTAGACCTCTGGTGCCTGCGCGGCCTCCTCCATGAGGACGGGTGTCGCTTCTTCTGTCTCAGCGACGGGGGCAGACAGCGGGATCTGGGGTGCTGCTGGTGCAGAGTTTTTTGCAGGAACGGGTGCCTCCACTGCGACAACGTCAACCGGATCACATTGCAAGGGCTGGGATGCCCACACGGACTCCTCTACTAGAACGGGTGCCTCACCTTCCGGTACAGACACTTCAGGTAAGAGGGATTGGCGCCGCTCCAAGTTTAGTTTTAGGGCACGCCAGCTGGCTTCCATCCTGGCGACCTCCTCCCGGTGCCGGGCCAGGCCTCTTAGGGTATCCTCCGCTTCTTGCAGCGTAGGAGGGTTTCCAGGCCGGGTGCCCAACGGTGGTTCCGTGGCGATCGGGTCGCTTCCGTGGGGGGAGAGCTCTGACTGCTCCATCCCTTCACACTTCTGCTCGTGTCCATTAGCCATCTCTGCCAAGTCACATGTGTCATTAGCATCTGGAGAGGGCCCCTCTTTTGTAGGGAGGCGGGACCTTCTTGTTAGTTTCCGCACACTGAGGAGGATGAGGAGGCGGAACTGAAGAGCTGTGGGGCACGATCTTACATTGCAGTACCATTTACAGTGGTCGGCCATCGTTTTCGCGCCACTGAGTGAGTGTACACCCACGAAGAGCACGCCCTTCTTCTTCACCAGTGCCTCGTCGTGACGCAGATATGGCTGAAAAATGGCAAATACATTCTCTGATGATTTTAGCAATTCTCAAGCACAAAACCAGTTCAATTCAGGCACACAGGACTCGCTTATAGCGAGCTACAGAATCCTGTTCGTGACGCCCAAGTTGAGTCGCACAGAGCCAGAGGTTTTGGGGGTACTCGGCACCGAACCCGTCGACTTCTATGGGGTATGTCACGGCTTTACCCGGCAATTGAATCAGAGTCTATTTTACTATGTAGAAGTTGTAGCATTTCCAGGGGATATAGCTCTAGGATCGCTGTCTGGGTAGACAGAATGGCACGAAAACAGTTCATTCAGACAGCAGTTCTGATGTAAAACTGGCCGCAACCAGCTTTATTAAAGTCCACAGCAAACAGATAAAAATAAAGCATAAACAGAAAACCTAGGCTTGTCTAGCCACTAATTACACATAGATCGATTGCCCTGTCTATCCGGGTCCCGGCTCTACCAGCCTGACCCAAAACAACACATATGATATATGTTACCAGTATGGAGTTTCACAGATACTCCTCCTTGTGTCTGAAGGCACCTTCCATGTCCAGACTTGAGAGAGATCCACTCCTATTCAGCCGCTATTCGCACGGATTCTCACTGCGACTACTCCTGTGTCCGGGGTACTTCCTGCACCCAGACTGAGATAGCTCACACTCCTGGAGACACCTTCTGTACCTGGACCCCTTGTCCAGATTAAGCGTGCTCCCACTCCTGGAGACCGCTTCTTGTGCCGGGACACCTTCCTGTGTCCAGACTAAGCGTCCTCTCTGACTGTGTTCCAACACACCTACTTCTGGTCTCCTAATTAACACCTGAGTGATTTCAGGCCTGAGCTGCAAGTGTGTACTGAATGTAAGGTGTAGTGACCTTTCTCTACCACTAGGTCTACAAAGCCACACACCTCCCTTATACCAGTCAGTAAAGTAGCTAGGTGAAATATACACCCCATTCAATACACATACTCTCACTGTCTCACATATCCCCCCCTCTTCTCCAGACCGGAGGGCTGGTCATCCAGACCGGAGGGCTGGTTAACAATCCAACAGAGACAGTGCACTCTGGACCAGTCATGGCCCTCATCAGCTTCATCTTCACCACTGTCATTTGTATCTTCACCTGAGTCATAGCCAACATCAGCTTTCTCTTCATCTGAAGCATCCGCACTACCCTGTACCCTCCCAGGCCTATGCTCTCTGCGGGCCTCGGGTATCCTGCACGGTTTCATCTTGACCTTAGGGCCGGGCTCAGTTTCGATATAGTGCCTGGCCAGAGAAGTACGACCCGGCACATCAGAACACTTCTGCTGACTCTTCCTCAGAAACTCACGTACCTCCTGTCCCTGGTGCACTGACCATGTGTCACCAACTATCACAGAAGGTTATAGGGGGTTTTTCACTTTTCTCCAGTTCCCCTCCTTCAGGCTCTTCTGGCAGGACATGCCCAGAAGCCCTACCGTCAGTCCTAGACTCTACTTCTTCAGTCACATCACTTTGGTCTCCAATATCTCCATTTATTCCAGCTTTCAAGTTCTCCTTGATAGCGGCATCTGTATACTCAGAACCGCCGGATTCTTCTCTTCCACCACGTTCTGCGTCCCATCTGGGCTCCCGTGTGTCTGTAGCGGCAACGGAGTGACACATCGCTTTTCCCATTTGTTGGGACGTGGCTCCGATGTAGCCTCCCTGAAAGTGCGCTTGAGCTCACCAATGCCAGCTACTGATCCGGACCGTAACCCGTCCACGCCGCTGTCTTCGGCAGAAACAGATTCCTGGACAGAGTCAGTCCCCATATCTTCAGTCTTGTTCCTCACAGCTTCACTTGAGACCTCAGCTTCTGATGAGGCATCTGGCTTGGTGACCACCACTTCCATGGCTTTTTCCACCTCTGCAGCATCACCTTCAGAGTCCTTGGCATGATGCAGATCCACACCACACACCGACAACTTCTCATCTTCAACAGCATCCACTTGTGCTGTGTTCAGTTTCAGAGTCCTGCCTTTAAAGCTCAGCTCTCCTCCTTTCACCTTAGTCTTCGCCAGGGAACCGGCCAACTGTAAAACATCTTCAGATGCCATCTTCTGTCTGGCTGTAAGGTCAGCATCAGCTTTCTTCTCAGGACTCTCAACCTCCTCTGCTACCATGCCTTCCTCATTTGCACTGGTTGCTTTATGGTCATCAGATAATTCACTATCACTATCTGACCCCTTTTTCTCAGCCACATCTGGCTCACTGTCAGGGCTATACACTTCATTTTCATTCACATCCTGCTCACTGTCAGGGTTATACAATTCATTTTCATTCATATCCTGCTCACTGTCAGGGTTATACAATTCATTTTCATTCACATCCTGCTCACTGTCAGGGTTATACAATTAATTTTCATTCACATCTTGATCTGGAACCTTAGTTAACATGTCATCCACAACATTAACTTCACCATCTGGTCCCTCAAGTATGTGACTATGTGACAACCCCAGCACTATACTTCTATATAGCTCAGGTACCAGGAGCTGACTCACGACCTCTCCCTGGACTTCAGTGTCCCTATACAATAGGCTATTGTCCATGGCAGCATGAGGAAACCTCTCCTCAGAGCCAGGCTCCTGGGAAACCTCATTTAGAACAATCATATTTTCCTGTGCTGTCCTAAGAGTGGGGTCTCGCCACTGCTCACTCTCAAAATTGTCACAGGACACAGGTAAGTCAGGGACACTCGGTTCCCGAGAACCACCATCCTCGTCTCCCAACATCACCTGCAAAGGAATTTCATCACTATCACAGTCATCATTATTATCAATATCATTATCATGACTATGATCAGTATCATCATCACTATCATGATCATCATCACTATCATTATCAGCATCAGCATCATTATCATGGTCATCATCATTATCATGATCATCATCATCATCATCATTATCATTATCATCATCATCATTATCATGGTCATCATCATTATCATGATCATCATCATTATCATTATCATCATCACATAAGTTTAACGGCCCACTAGCATTGTGTTCCGCCCCTCGGGACTGCGCACCCTCAGTAGGAGCTTCATCACACTGTCCATCAGAAACATTTTTCCCCCAGCGATCCTTAGACCGGGGAAAGTCATTACCCAATATAACGGGTTGCACCAGGTCCTTCACTACCCCCACTTCATATGAAACCTCCCGAGTTTGGGGACCAAGTCCACGGCAGTCTCTGGGTAGACTTTGGTGTCTCCATGGATACACACCATACTCAGGTGCTTATCAGGGATGAAGTCCCTATCAATCAGGCTGTCACATACGGAAGTCACTGGACTCTCTGAGTCCAAGAGGGCCTGTGCTGGGCAGTCATTTACAACCACCGGGGACCCCTGTGGTCCAGTCTCTTTGGCTGAGGTGGACACACACACAGGCTCTGCGCAGGGAGAGAGGGATCTGCCAACATCACAACACATAGGCTCCCCCTCTATTGGACAGTTGGCTGCAATTTCACGCCAGCTCCAACACTGTCCATCACACTCTCCCACCCACATGTCCCCTCGGGCCTGAACCCGCTTATCAGCATACCCCATGTCCCCAACAGCTGGAACGCTCTTACCGCGAGAGTTCAGCGTCCGGGAACTCCGAAGTGACGACCTCTCAGACGGCTGTACCTCAGGAGGACGTGCTTGGGTGTAGCGGTCCACTATCACCTTTTCAACTCCATAATCAAGCCTGCTGACTGCAGACTCCCAACTGTATCTCCAGTCATGAACTCCCTGGCACGGGCTGTCACCGTAACACCCAGCCGGGTAAGAATCTCCGCTTTCAGCTTGCCATAGTCTTGGCTGTCCTGCTCGCTCAGGTCAGCATATGCCCTTTGGGGCCCTCCAATCAGATAGGGTGCGACCATCATGGCCCATTCAGATAGGGGCAGATTCTCCTTCTCTGCCAATCTCTCAAACCTAGTGAGATATACCTCCACATCATCACGAGGTGTCATCTTTTTCAGGGACCGTCTTACCGCCTTCTTTACAGCGGATAATGCAGGTGACTTTGCAACATTACTTTGGGACGATGCGCCACAAGTCTTTTGTTGTGCTGCAACCTGCTCAAAAAACAACCGGTTATTCTCCTGCTGCTGCTGCAGGAATTGCTGCTGGGCCTGCTGCATGCGCTGCTGGTGCTGCAGGCGCTGCTGCTCCATGCTCTGCTGCATGCTTCGCTGGGCCTGGGCCAGGTACTCAATGAGCTCCTCCATACTGCCGGACTTATCTGTCTCAACCACGGCAGTCTTATGTTGCACATTAACTTGCGCCATTTGTTCAAACAGCGCCTCCATGCTGTCATCCATGCTGTCAGACTTCTCTGTCTCAACAACGGCAGTCTTCACTCAAGACATACACACTCCACAGTCTTTTCCACAGAAACTTCAGCTCTGCTGTGCAGACACACTTTTTTTTTTTTTTCTTTTGCAAACTCTATTAGGGCTACTGTCTCTTTAAGACTGCTCCAATCAGACGTTTCTCTTGACACACTTTTTTTTTCTCTGCTGCTATTTCAACAGACTTCACCTTTATTGCTGTCTCTAAGCCACCGTGCTGCATGCACACTCCAGCACTAACTGTATCAGCCACTGCGCTGCCCCAGCATTCTCCGCCAATTGTAGCATTTCCAGGGGATATAGCTCTAGGATCGCTGTCTGGGTAGACAGAATGGCACGAAAACAGTTCATTCAGACAGCAGTTCTGGTGTAAAACTGGCCGCAACCAGCTTTATTAAAGTCCACAGCAAACAGATAAAAATAAAGCATAAACAGAAAACCTAGGCTTGTCTAGCCACTAATTACACATAGATCGATTGCCCTGTCTATCCGGGTCCCGGCTCTACCAGCCTGACCCAAAACAACACATATGATATATGTTACCAGTATGGAGTTTCACAGATACTCCTCCTTGTGTCTGAAGGCACCTTCCATGTCCAGACTTGAGAGAGATCCACTCCTATTCAGCCGCTATTCGCACGGATTCTCACTGCGACTACTCCTGTGTCCGGGGTACTTCCTGCACCCAGACTGAGATAGCTCACACTCCTGGAGACACCTTCTGTACCTGGACCCCTTGTCCAGATTAAGCGTGCTCCCACTCCTGGAGACCGCTTCTTGTGCCGGGACACCTTCCTGTGTCCAGACTAAGCGTCCTCTCTGACTGTGTTCCAACACACCTACTTCTGGTCTCCTAATTAACACCTGAGTGATTTCAGGCCTGAGCTGCAAGTGTGTACTGAATGTAAGGTGTAGTGACCTTTCTCTACCACTAGGTCTACAAAGCCACACACCTCCCTTATACCAGTCAGTAAAGTAGCTAGGTGAAATATACACCCCATTCAATACACATACTCTCACTGTCTCACAAAGTGTATAAACTATAATATATGTATATATATGTCACAATGACATGTATATAATTATATATATATATATATATATATGTATTCTATGTGTGTATATTTTGTGTTTACAACGAAAGAAAGGGTTTTTTTTGTTGCATATTTTGTTCCCATAGACTTACATGGGACTTCCGGTATCAGAATCGGATATCGACGATATTTAGTGATATCGGCGATACCATTCCGATACGATATTTTTAGATATCGAGCAGTATCGCTCAACACTAATCATCACTGTTCCATTTTTCACCATTTGTTGATAATGACTCTCACTGTGGGTCGCTGGAGTCCCAAAGCTTGAAAAATGGCTTTATATCATTTTCCAGACTGATAGATGTAAAGATTCCGGATGTTCCTTGGAGCCTCTTTCGTACTTGTCCAAGATGGAGTCTGGTACTTCATCCTGCCCCTGAACTTCCTGTCTGTTCTGCTATTTTAGTCCGGGTCAGGGCGCCTCCTTGCCCGAGTATTTTGTTTGCTGCTTGGCTCCTGAGCTTCTGCCTGTCTGCTAGTGGACTCACTGCTGCTTGTTACCCAGTCCTCTACCTCTCCACGTCCAGCTGCCTTCTGTCCTCTGTGTGCTCCTTGATCCTGACTGGGGTTACCTATTGTCCAGACTACAAGTGTGGAGCTACTCGCCTCTGGAACTGCTCTGGTCAGTAAGAAGTCCTGACTTCATTATCTCTCCCTGGACTGTGTCTGTTGGGCTGCGGTGCTGGAATTGAGCGGGACTTTTTCAGCCCTAAAAGGTACATTTAGAGATCTTCTCCTTTTAACGCTCCATCTGCATTCTGCTGGACTTCCACGTCTAAGTACTGTGTACATTCTCATTAATATTATTACTGGACTTCCGCGTTAAGTGCTGTGTGTGTTCTCACTCATATTAATACTGGACTACCTCGTTTAAGTGCCGTGGGTACTCCTGCGTCATATTATTGCTGGACTGGTTCGTATCAGCGGTCGCACCCCGCTATTCAGTTTGCTAAACATTACTATATTGTGCTGTGCACTTCGTTACAATTGTAGGAAGATCTCTGATCGTTTTGGTTGCACTTTTACTTTGTTAAATACATTTGTTTGCCTCAGCTTTGGTCTCAGATTGGTTTTATCCTACGAAATCAGATTCCATAGTACCCACATAATTGTTACAATAGATCTCAATTACTTTGTTTCTCATTTGTTCCAGAATTTCTTTGGAACTTGGTACAATGTCTAGCTTTTGAGGATCTTTTTGCCTAGTTCACTTCAAGACCTTGCCAGGCAGGTGTCACAACTCTTTTGGATGATAGGTGTCACTCAACTGTATAAGTGGGTGCTCAGAAGTATGACAGGAAGTCACATAAATGAAATATAATATAAACTTTGGCACGCCAAGATGCAAGACAAAGGAAATTTTATGTATAAACTTGAATCACAGACATTCAAATTAAGCCAACATTTTGGCCCGTATATGACCTTTATCAAGATACGTCTGTAAGGGTACATACCATTTGTGGAAAAAAAAGGTTCATTTTCTGGATGGAAAAAACGGTCTGATTATATGCAATTGTCATGCGATGGTCATGTGATTTTGTATGCGATTTTTTAATCCATCTGTATGCAATGCGATTTTAACATGACGTTTTACATAGAGCAGTTCTCTCTATGAAAAACTCATGTAAAAATCACATTGTAAAAAAAAAAATGTACACAAAAAGCAATAATAATATATATATATAATATATATGTCATACACTTCTACAGTCATGGCCAAAAGTTTTGAGAATGACACAAATATTAATTTTTACAAAGTCTACTGCTTCACTTTTTCTAATGGCAATTTGCATATACTCCAGAATGTTATAAAGAGTGATCAGCTTAACAGCAATTACTTGCAAAGTCAATATTTGGCTAGAAAATGAACTTTATCCCCCAAAACACATTTCAACATCATTGCAGCCCTGCCTTAAAAGGACCAGCTAACCTATTTTCAGTGATTGCTCCATTAACACAGGTGTGGGTGTTGATGAGGACATGGCTGGAGATCAATCTGTCATGATTAAGTAAGAATGACACCACTGGACACTTTAAAAGGAGGCTGGTGCTTGGCATCATTGTTTCTCTTCTGTTAACCATGGTTATCTCTAAAGAAACACATGCAGTCATCATTGCAATGCACAAAAATGGCCTAACAGGGAAGAGTATCGCAGCTAGAAAGATTGCACCTCAGTCAACAATCTATCGCATCATCAAGAACTTCAAGGAGAGAGGTTCCATTTTGCCAAAAAGGCTCCAGGATGCCCAAGAAAGACCAGCAAGCGCCAGGATCGTCTCTTAAAAGTGTTTCAGCTGCGGGATCGGGCTACCAGCAGTGCAGAGCTTGCTCAGGAATGGCAGCAGGCAGGTGTGAGTGCATCTGCACGCACTGTGAGGCGGAGACTCTTGGAGCAAGGCCTGGTCTCAAGGAGGGCAGCAAAGAAGCCATTTCTCTCCAGAAAAAACGTCATGGACAGACTGATATTCTGCAAAAGGTACAGGCAGTGGACTGCTGAGGACTGGGGTAAAGTTATTTTCTCTGATGAATCCCCTTTTCAATTGTTTGGGACATCAGGAAAACGCCTCATTCGGAGAAGACAAGGTGAGCGCTACCACCAGTCTTGTCTCATGCCAACTGTTAAGCATCCTGAAACCATTCATGTGTGGGATTGCTTCTCAGCCAAGGGATTCGGCTCTCTCACAGTCTTGCCTAAAAACACAGCCATGAATAAAGAATGGTACCAGAATGTCCTCCAAGAGCAACTTCTCCAAACCCTCCAAGAGCAGTTTGGCGATCAACAATGCCTTTTCCAGCATGATGGAGCACCTTGCCATAAAGCAAAGGTGATAACTAAATGGTTCAGGGAACAAAACATAGAGATTTTGGGTCCATGGCCTGGAAACTCCCCAGATCTTAATCCCATTGAGAACTTGTGGTCAATCATCAAGAGACGGGTGGACAAACAAAAACCTAAAAATTCTGACAAAATGAAAGCATTGATTGTGCAAGAATGGACTGCTATCAGTCAGGATTTGGTCCAGAAGTTGATTGAGAGCATGCCAGGGAGAATTGCAGAGGTCCTGAAGAAGAAGGGTCAACACTGCAAATATTGACTTGCTACATTAACTCATTCTAACTGTCAATATAAGCTTTTGTTACTCATATGTTTGCAATTATATTTCTGTCTGTGATAAAAACATCTGTCAAACACACACATAAAAACCAAGGGCAGCAGATCATGTGAAAATATAATATTTGTGTCATTCTCAAAACTTTTGGCCATGACTGTACATAGTATAATAGCCGCTAATTCAATTGCCCGCTTTTGTGAAATTTCAGACCCACATGAAATGACACATGGTTTACATACAGTTAACTATGTCATTTCATGTAGTTTGATATATGGTTTTCACTAACAATGACATGAGTGTATGTGTGCAAAATTTCATACATGTAGGGGTTAATTAAAGGTGTAAATTCGTTGAAAAAATGCGTGGGCTCCCGCACTATTTTCTCAACCAGACAGACAAAGCCAGCGAGTGGGGGCAGATAATAATAGCCTAGGGAGGGTGCATTTATTTTGTGCCCCCCTGGCTACTAACATTTGCCCCCAGCCACCCCAGAAAAGGCAAATCTATAATTAGATGCACCCTTTCTGGCACTTAGCCCGTCTATTCCCATTGCCCTGTAGCAGTGGCTAATGGGTTAATAATGGGTTAAAGCCACCTTGCTATTGAAAGGTGACTTTAAGCCAGGTTAATAATTGAGAGTTGTCAATTAGACAACTCTCAATTATTAATCCTATTGTATGAAAAAAAAAAAAAAAGACACACACTGTTAGGGCTGGCGGAACGCACAAAATAAATATAAATAAGAGGTGCGTTCGCAGCCCGGGGTCTACCGTGCAGGCAAAGCCTGCTGCTAGTAAGATGGCGGTATAAGCGAACTCTGTTACTTCACAGAGTCGCAGACATAGATGCTGTAGCACTATATGGCAGTATAAGTGAACTCTGTTACACCACAAAGTCACTGAGGTAGAGACGCAGAAATAGAGACTGTGTCCTGTTAACATCACAGTGATACACAGATAACTGCTGTGCAGATAGCAGTCCGTGATCATGCATTCAGCAATGCAAACAAGCAACTCCTCACCGGGGAAGCCGGTATTCTAGGGGCTTATTTCAGCTAGGCCCTGAACACGAGCATACAAATCTCACCGGAGGTGCCGGTATTCTAGGGGCTTATTTCAGCTGAGTCCTAACCATAATCACACTGGCGCAAAGCACATAATGCAATTGATACTAGCGCATGGCCGCAGGGCCATGCAACCCTTTTATAGTAGCAACTACAGGACCTGCCAGAGAAGGACCAATGAGAAACTGTTCCAGAACACATGTAGTTTCAGGACCTTCCTGGCGGACCAATAGGAGCTGCTGCAGTACCTGAGCATGTGACCCTGATCTCCAATGAGAGATCTTACCCTGGGCATACTCAGAAGGGGAAACGCAGGACTTAGTCCTAAAGACTAATGGGAGACCGCAGCGGGACTGGTTCGAGACTCCCCCTGTGCAGCAGCGGGAACTCGAACCCTAACACATACACTACCGGTCAAAAGTTTAGGGTCACTTAGAAATTTCCTTATTTTTGAAAGAAAAGCAGTTTTTTTCCAATGAAGCTAACATTAAATGATTCAGAAATACACTCTATACAGTGTTAATGTGGTAAATGACTATTCTAGCGGCAAACGTCTAGTTTGTAATGCAATATCTTCATAGGTGTTTAGCGGCCCATTTCAACAACCATCACTCCAGTGTACTTATGGTATTTTGTGTTCGCTAACTGTGTAAGAAGGCTAATAGATGGTTAAAATACCCTTTAAAACCCTTGTGCAAGTATGTTAACACAGCTGAAAACCGTTTGGTTGATTAGAGAAGCTATAAACCTGACCTTCCTTTGAGCTTGTTGAGAATCTGGAGCATTACATTTGTTGGTTCCATTAAACTCTCAAAATGGCCAAAAAAAAGAACTTTCTTGTGAAACTCGACAGTCTATTCTTGTTCTTAGAAATGAAGGCTATTCCATGCGAAAAATTACCAAGAAACTGAAGAATTCATACAATGGTGTGTAGTACTCCCTTTAGAGGAGTGCACAAACAAGCTCTAACCAGAGAAGAAAGACAAGTGGGAGGCCCCGCTGCACAACTGAGCAACAAGACAAGTACATTAGAGTCTTTAGTTTGAAAAATTGACGCCTCACAGGTCCTCAACTGGCAGCTTCATTAAACAGTACACATTAAACGCCAGTGTCAACATCTACAGTGAAGAGGCGATTTGGGGATGCTGGCCTTCAGGGCAGATTGGCAAAACAAAAGCCATATTTTAAGACTGTGCTTAATTGACATATAAATTTATTTGGCATAAGAACAGTCTTAAAATTTTGGCTTTTGTTTTGCCAATCTGCCCTGAAGGCCAGCATCCCCAAATCGCCTCTTCACTGTAGATGTTGACACTGGCGTTTAATGTGTACTGTTTAATGAAGCTGCCAGTTGAGGACCTGTGAGGCGTCAATTTTTCAAACTAAAGACTCTAATGTACTTGTCTTGTTGCTCAGTTGTGCAGCGGGGCCTCCCACTTGTCTTTCTTCTCTGGTTAGAGCTTGTTTGTGCACTCCTCTAAAGGGAGTACTACACACCATTGTATGAATTCTTCAGTTTCTTGGTAATTTTTCGCATGGAATAGCCTTCATTTCTAAGAGCAAGAATAGACTGTCGAGTTTCACAAGAAAGTTCTTTTTTTTTTGGCCATTTTGAGAGTTTAATGGAACCAACAAATGTAATGCTCCAGATTCTCAACAAGCTCAAAGGAAGGTCAGGTTTATAGCTTCTCTAATCAACCAAATGGTTTTCAGCTGTGTTAACATACTTGCACAAGGGTTTTAAAGGGTATTTTAACCATCTATTAGCCTTCTTACACAGTTAGCGAACACAAAATACCATAAGTACACTGGAGTGATGGTTGTTGGAAATGGGCCTCTATACACCTATGAAGATATTGCATTACAAACTAGACGTTTGCCGCTAGAATAGTCATTTACCACATTAACACTGTATAGAGTGTATTTTGAATCATTTAATGTTAGCTTCATTGGAAAAAAAACTGCTTTTCTTTCAAAAATAAGGAAATTTCTAAGTGACCCTAAACTTTTGACCGGTAGTGTACTTTAATAAAAAATCATTTTAATGAAATAATTACTCAGTTTTTGACCATCTTTTATTCTACAGGTAATCCGTGCAAAGCGCTTGTTCTCCTATAATAAAAATAAAATAAAGCAACATTATTCTTACCTATCCAGTGCTCTGTCAGGTCCCACACTGTAATCCTTCTCAGAGGGTTAGCTGGCTTACAGCTAGCAGCACAGCTAATGCTGGCAGCTCAGCTGTAAGCCCCAGAATGAATGAGTTCCTCTCCCGGCTGACAGGAGAGGAAGTGATTAGTGTGGGAAGCTTAATTGATTGCTTCCCAGGCTAATCAGATCACTTCAGGTCAGCCGAGACTCCCTCTGACGTCACTGATGCTGTGCGGTGTCCCCGGCTGACCTGAACTGATTAGCCTGGGAAGCAATCAATTGAATTAGCGGCTATTATACTATGTAGAAGTGTAAGAACTATAAATATATATATATATATATATATATATGTGTGTCACAATGACATGTAAATATATGTATGTATTCTATGTGTATATATCTAGTGTTTTGTGAGCTGTCAGTGTGATTTTACAGTAGCCGGGGATGAATTGCCGGCTTTTCAAAGGACACCGGTGCATATAAATCGAATAGCACTCGCATGGTGCGAGTGCTGTCCGATTATTTCTCGCACCCATTGACTTGCATTAGCGATTATCATGCAAAAATCGCAGGAAATCGCAGCATGCTGCGATTTTTTTCTCAGACCGATTTCAGCTGAGTAAAAAATCGCAAATGAGAAGTCACCTATTGAATAACATTGGTCCGAGTGCAATCCGATTTTTTATCGGCTTGCACTCGTCCGTTTTTCTCTCCAGTGAGTATGTACCCTAAGATGTAAACACAAAACAAAAAGCCAAAACAATTACAAATAAAAACAACACATCAATTAACAACAGCATTTTCCATATAAAAAGTGAAGGCTGTTAGACTTCATATCTAAATCAATTCTGTGTGAGAACTATACAGGAATGTTGATTGAGGCAAAATGGCCGTAAGGTAGCTCAAAGAGAGAGGTACAAGAAGATATCTTGTGGGCTCCAAATAGAAGATATGTAAATCAGATATTCTATATATAAAAGTAGAAAAATGCATTAGTATATAGAAAACTGAGCAGATAATAATAAATAAATACAAATATAGAATGAATATGGGAAACAAAATAAAAAATAATAAATAATAGAAAAAAAGACAATAATTTGAACACCGAGGGCAAGCATATGACTTCGCTAAGGAACAAGTCCATGGACTGGCATAGAAACACAACAGGAGAAATGGTAACTTTCAGAAATGTAGGTTAAAGTAAAGTCCAGGTAGAGTCAGGTAAGGATACCTACCTGTAGGTGCTGTGGCAAAACTACAGGGTTTAGTAAAATACAAGTGGAATGAGGTGGAAATGCATACCTATAGGTGCTGTGATAAGGCTTCAGGGTCTGCCTATGATTAAGAACTTTGCTCAAAAGGTGTAGGCTTTAGAGGCTGCATCCCAGCATGATGTTTTATTCTTGACATGGAAATAAAATATTGAAGAATTTAATGAAGAGACGCTGGTGCTGGAACTTTTTTCTTTCATTGCTATTGTGTCCCAAACGCCTTTCTTTCCTTGAGTTTTTTTAATGCGGTCCCCACCTCATCTGGCGAGAGTCACTTGCTTGATGACTTGAAACCTTAACTGTGAAACAGAATGACCCATGGAAATAAAATGTGCTGGAATAGGTATGAGTGTGCGACCACAGCAGATGGTGTCTTTGTGCTGGGAAATGCTGTCTCAGACATGCTGGGTAGTTTCCCCAACATATACGAGACCACAAGGGCACTTGATGAGATATATTATTACATAGGAATATTCACATGCAAAAAAGCCTTTAACTTGGAAACGTTTTCCGGATCTTGGATGTGTGAATGATTCCCCTTTAATTACATGAGAGCACTGAAGACTGCCAAGGCACAGGAAAGTTCCATGTCTCTGCGTAGTAAAAGTCCATTGTATTAGTGGTCGCTGCGAGGAGCGCCCTAGGTGGTATTTAAGATTTCTGGGTCTCCTATTACAGAGAAGAGGCCTGGTATGAAATTCTGTAATGTTAGGCTAGGCTTTACCAAGAATGTTCCAATATTTCATGATGCAATGATTGATCTTGCCTATAAAGGGATGGTAGTTACGGAGGATGGCTATCCTTTCAGTGGAGTGAGAGTGAGTCACACTCTCCACACTGTTCTTGTCTGTTAGGTTACTATTGTGTGGAGGCTGTCAGTTTGTTTTGCTTGTGCAGGGTCTGTGCTGCAATCATCTGTGTTTACTTCCCTTGATTAGTCCTCTACTTAAGCATGCTAGCTCCTCCATCCAGTGTCAATCTACACTTGCTGCTGCCTATGTGAGACTGATCTCTCTGTGCTCTGTGCCTGACTCAACCTGACTTTATTCCCTTTCCGGACTTAGACTCTTTACCTGTGACCTGACTTCTCTTGTGCCTGCTCCCCGTAAACTGTATTGTCTTTCTGGTTTTCCTGACCTCGGCTCGTGTATTGGATTTCGTCTCTGACTACACCTTACTGTACTACGCCATTTCCTGGACCTGACCTCGGATCGTTTGACCTCCCTTTACTTATTCAGTAGTGTATATTATGTTACTATCTGTTATTGTAGTCTATCTCTCCACTTCTGGGACTTATTATTATTATAGTGACTTGCATAACAGATTGGGTTTGTGTATGATCAACTGGTCATGAGCTATATGGTGGATAACCATGAAGTTTAAACTTAGTATCCATGTCACGGAGTCTCACTACTCGAATATGTGCACCTAATACAATACGATCAATATGATAGTGTTGACAGTGATATGATTTGGGAAGAGATTGTTTTATATGCCTAGAGTGACAGCTTGTGTAGCGCAGAAGACTGTTTCTGTCAGTGGGTTTAGTATAGAGATCCATCATTAATGAGCTATCAGTCTGAAAGAGTACTTGGGTATCTAGAAAAAGAATGGTATCAGTATGAAAATGAAGTGAGAATGTCAAACCAGGAGTATACTGTATGTATTGAGGTAGTTGAAAAATGTGACCAGAGTGCCCTTGCTACCATGCCAGATGACAAAGATATCATCAATGTAGCATTTCCAGTACAGTGCATGTGAAAGGAAAAGAGAATGGGTATAAACAAATTATTCTTCAAAATGTGACATAAATATGTTTGCATAAGAGGGGGCCATATTTGAACCCATAGCAGTTCCTCGTTTTTGCAGGAAGAACTGATCCTCAAACATAAAGTTGTTGTTGGTTAAAATTAGTTTAAGTAATTCTATGCAAAAGTCACACTCATGTGGTGTATAACTGTTGTAAAGATTTAAGAAGTTGGAGACAGACTGGATAGTGGTGGAATGTTCTATGCTGGTGTAAAGACTGTTTACATCAGGTGTGATAAAAATGCAATAAGGGGGAATAACACCAAGGGAACGAAGATAATGCAATAAACCGGTGGTATCTTTTAACCCTTTAACGACTGCTGATATTACTTTTAACGGCCGTAGTTAAGGGTACTTAAAGGAGAGCGCCGTTAAGCTGTAGAAAAAGTGTATAGCGCCCCCCAGAGTTGGATTTTCTCCGGGGTCTCGGATTCCAGGGGTAGCCGAGACCCCAGAGAACATGATTCGGGTTGGTTTTTACTGACCCCGCTTTTGCGATCGCCGTTATTAACCGTATAACTGCGACAGCAAAAAAAGTCGCGATTCTGCTTTCACTTTCTCTCTCCTCTGAAATGATTGCACATCAGAGCAGAGAGAAATAGGGTCCCCTATCCCCCTGGTACCTCTTGGTGTCCCCGGACCTTCCTGACTCCTCCGGTGGGCACCGCCATCTTGGTCCGGGAAGAAAATGGCCGTCAGATTCCATTTATTCATTCAATGTACATTTTGATCACTGTGATAAACCCTATCACAGTGATGAAAAGAAAGAAATTGTAAATAACCCCCCCCCCTTTGTCACCCCCTTAGTTAGGGAAATATAATGAATTAAAGAAAATATATTTATTTTCATTTTTCCATTAGGGTTAGAGTAAGGGGTTTTAGAATTAGGGTTAGAATTAGGGTTAGGATTAGGGTTGGAATTAGGGTTAGGATTGGAATAATTGTTGGAATTAGGGTTAGGATTAGGGTTTGGGTTAGGGTTATGGTTGGGATTAGGGTTGGGATGTGTTGGCGTTAGGGTTGGTGCTAGAATTGAGGGGTTTCCACTATTTAGGCACATCAGTGACTTCAAACGCGACATGGCGCCACCATTGATTCCAGCCAATTTTGCGTTCAAAAAGTGGAATGGCGCTCCCTCCCTTCCGAATCCTGCCGTGCGCCCAAACAGTGGTTTACCCCAACATATGGGGCATCAGCGTACTCAGGACAAATTGCACACCAATTTTGGGCTTCTAATTTTTCCTGTTACCCTTGGTAAAATAAAAAATAGCAGGCTAAAAATCATTTTTGAGGAAAAAAATTATTTTTTATTTTCATGGCTCTGCGTTTATAAACTTCTGTGAAGCACTTTGGGGGTTCAAAGTGCTCACTACACAACTAGATAAGCTCCTTGGGGGGGTCTAGTTTCCAAAATGGGTTCACTTGTGGGGGGTTTCTACTATTTAGGTACATCAGGGGCTCTGCAAACACAACATGACGCCCGCAGAACATGCCATCAAAGTCTGCATTCCAAAATGGCGCTACTTCCCTTCCAAGCTCTCCCATGCGCCCAAACAGTGGTTCCCTCCACATATGGGGTATCAGCGTACTCAGGAGAAATTGCACAACAACTTTTGGGGTCCAATTTCTCCTGTTACACTTGGGAAAATAAAAAATAGCGGCTAAAAAATAATTTTTGAGGAAAAAAATTATTTTTTATTTTCACTGCTCTACGTTATAAACTTCTGTCAAGCACTTGGAGGTTCACAGTGCTCATCACACATCTAGATAAGTTCCTTAAGGGGTCTAGTTTCCAAAATGGGGTCACTTGGGGGTTTCCACTGTTTAGTAGTGTTGAGCATTCCGATACCGCAAGTATCGGGTATCGGCCGATATTCGCTGTATCGGAATTCCGATACTTAGTCCCGATATTTTTCCTATATCGTATACCGAATCGGAAGTTCCCATAATTCTTTGAGAGGCACTGTGATTTTAGTCAGCCAATGAGGAATCCTATGAAGTGTGGGCACATCCTGTACTGCTGCGGTCATCTTAACTAATGGCATGGCTGTGATTGTCAGAATGCACTATAAAAGGCGCCGCCGCCATTTTAGCGTCACTGTGCTGTGAACTCAGTTAGGGACAGAACGCTGCTCTGCTGACTCTGAGGGACAGTTAGAGATTGCGATTTTGTGTACTTTGCTTTAGGCAGGCTAGTTTACCAACCGCTGTGTAAAGCTTCCTTTTGCCTTGCAGTGTTGTTTTAACAGCTCTGTGCAAGGTGTGTGTGTGAGAGGGCAGGTGACGCGCTGCAGTTTGCTCTGCATCCAACGCTGTCTGTAGGCATCTGCACGTGTCACTCACAGACTCTTTTTTTTTCTTTAGTGTAATTCTAGCTGCTCCATTCAATAGAAATTATAGTGTGATGCGCTTCCATCCGTAAACAATACATTGGTTGCAAACACTATAGAAGTACAGAAAGGAGCCTTTCACAGATAGTGAACAGTTGTGTTTCAGTGTTCACTGCAGTCTGTGAGGTATTTTTTTTTTTTTAAATGCAGATCACGCTCCAGTTACTTCTTCAACCACCGCTGTGTGTACTCTGCTGAGTGTCTGTCACTGGCTCATCCTTGTCATTTTTCTAAAATTGGTGCTGCTTTATTCTATTTTCAATTTACTAAAATCTATTAGTGTGACGCTCTTCCATCAAAATACAATACATTGCTTGCAAACATAATAGAAGTCCACAAAAAGGCCTTTCACAGCAAGTGAACAGTTGTGTTCAGTGTTCACTCTAGTCTGAGGTTTAAATTTTTGCTAGGAGTGTAGATCCCGCTCCACTTACTTCAACCACCGCTGCGTGTACTCTGCTGAGTGTCTGTCACTGGCTCATCCTTGTCATTTTTCTAAAATTGGTGCTGCTTTATTCTATTTTCAATTTACTAAAATCTATTAGTGTGACGCTCTTCCATCAAAATACAATACATTGCTTGCAAACATAATAGAAGTCCACAAAAAGGCCATTCACAGCAAGTGAACAGTTGTGTTCAGTGTTCACTCTAGTCTGAGGTTTTCAGGTATTATTATATTTACTTGTATGCTTTTATTTAAAAGCCAAGAACAATGAAGGCAAACATTCGCACTGCAGCTGTTGTCAAAGTTCAACCCACATTATGCACTTCCAACATTGCAGCTTTTGAGGCATGATGTGAGTTTGATTTGCCTAAGTTATGGAGTGACAAAATGGCTCAGGGAACAAAACATAGAGATTTTGGGTCCATGGGCTGGAAACTCCCCAGATCTTAATCCCATTGACAACTTGTGGTCAATCATCAAGAGACGGGTGGACAAACAAAAACTTAAAAATTCTGACAAAATGAAAGCATTGATTGTGCAAGAATGGACTGCTATCAGCCAGGATTTGGTCCAGAAGTTGATTGACAGCATGCCAGGGAGAATTGCAGAGGTCCTGAAGAAGAAGGGTCAACACTGCAAAATTAGACTTGCTGCATTAACTCATTCTAACTGTCAATATAAGCTTTTGTTACTCATATGTTTGCAATTATATTTCTGTCTGTGATAAAAATATCTGTCAAACACACATAAAAACCAGAGGGCAGCAGATCATGTGAAAATATCATATTTGTGTCATTATCAAAACTTTTGGCCATGACTGTACAGTTCAGGTGGTAGAAAGATGAACATAACAGGATACATGTATAACGTTGCCAACCAGTTATTTAATCGGAAACAGGACAGGCAAATTCATGCGTGATCCATGCCTTGTTCATTTTCAGCAAAGTAAGCCGGTCTACATTATCGGAGGATAGTCGCATGCGACGGTCTGTTAGTACACCACCTGAAGCACAAGAGACGTGCTCCGATAATACACTGCCAGCAGGGCAAGCCAGCACCTCCAATGCATACTGGCTAAGCTCTGGCCATGTATCCAGCTTAGAGACTCAAAACTTGAATGGGGAAGAGCCATCTGGGAGTACACTGAGTGGGCAAGACATGTCGTCTGTCACCATCTTACGGAAACGTTGCCTCCTGCTGACTGGAGCCGTCTCGGATGGTGTAGACATTGGTGGCGCTGCCACAAAACTTCACCACATTTGGAACATACTGGTCTTGACCTGTGCAGAGGCGCTGCTTGTGCTCCCTCTTGTTGCAGAGCTGTCTCCACTGCCTCGACGCACAGAGCTGCTTTGTAAAGCAGTAGCAGCAGCAGTGCTCTCGGCTGGAATGGAGAACATTATGGATTCCGACAAGCTTACAACCTGCAATGATCCTCAGTGTACTCAACCATCGTACGACCAGCTCTACCCTTTCCTATTGCATTCTCACCCATCCCTGCAGACTGTGAGCCCTCGCGGGCAGGGTCCTCTCTCCTTCTGTACTTGTGTGTCCCTTGTCCAGCACATCTTTATTGTACCTGTCTATATTTTTCCCTTGTCATATGTAAAGCGCCATGGAATAAATGGCGCTATATAAATGTATAATAATAATAATTGCAGCAGTGTGTCTTGTTACTCCCGCATTTTACGCTCCCGGTTCAACGGTCTGATGAGGCTTTGAAAGTTGTCCCCGTAGCGAGGGTCTAGGAGGGTGTACACCCAATAATCAGACGTGGTGTGAATGTGTTCGATGCGGCGGTCGTTTCTCAGGCACTGCAGCATGAAATCAACCATGTGCTGCAGACTCCCAACTGGCCAAGAAACGCAGTCCCCTGCAAGAGGCGTCATCTCTGCCTGCTCTGCATCACCCCACCCTCGCTCTACATACTGACTAGAGCGTTGTGTACCTCCCTCTGGAGCGATGTCTTCCTCCTCCATTGACTCCTCCTCATCCTCCTCACAAAGTCCTTCAAATACATAAAAATTTACAAATTTTAAAACTCATAAAATTTAAAAACATTGTATCATAATTCTGTAACATCACTTTATGGAAACACAATAGCATTACAAAAGGATAGACAAAAACTGTACATTATGTGCTTTGTAAATACATTAAAAGTTTGGAATGGTTATGAAAATATAGACAGCGACTCTGGAGGTTCAATTGTTGATACAGCATGGTACTTTGAAAGTCCTCCAGCCCTTTGTGAGGAACCACGTTGTGCTGACTGTCCAGAAGGTGATGGAATTTGTGACTCCTCATCCTCCACCTCTTCCAAAACCTCATGCCTTAGTGCTTGCAGTGTTTTTTGAAGCAGGCAGATAAGGGGGACAGTCAGGCTGACTAGTGCATCATCTGCACTCGCCATCTGCGTTGACTCATCAAACGCACGCAAAACGTGGCAGATGTCCTTCATAGAGTCCTTCGCCACTCATTACACTGGCTGCCCATTCATTATAGGATCCAATTCTAATTACTGGTTCTCACCAACAAAGCTCTCCACAGCGCAGCACCCCCTACATCTCCTCCCTCATTTATATTTATCGGCCTAACCGACTGCTGCACTCTGCAAACGACCTTCGACTAACCTCTGCACTAATCCGTACCTCCCACTCCCGACTCCAAGACTTCTCCCGCGCTGCGCCAATACTCTGGAATGCTGTACCCCAAGAAATTAGGACTATCCGCAATTTGGATGGTTTCAGGCGCTCCCTCAAAACACATTTGTTCACAGTGGCCTATCACATTCACTAATCAAAGTCATTCTATGTGTAAGTCTGTGTGTGTAGCCCATTCACTATCTCCATGCATCCCTCACTCCCTTAAAATGGCTGGACCATCATTGTAAAAACACCATTGTATATAAACACCTGTACTTTGTATCTCCCCCACTCAATGTAGATTGTAAGCTTTCACCAGCAGGGGCGGCTGATTTTGCTTTAATTATTGTATTGTTAACGTTGTTACTTATGACTTGTGTTTTGAAACTGTTAAACTGTAAAGCGCTGAGGAATATTATGGCGCTATATAAATAAAATTATTATTATTATTCTTATTATAGAGGCCCACTCAGTAGTGGTGAAGTGTGAACGGCGCAAATTGCGAGTTGATTGCGCCTGATGCAGCTGATACTCCATTACTGTTGGCTGCTGCTCACACAACCGCTCCAACATATGTAACGAGGAATTCCACCTGGTGGGTACGTCACATATGATGCAATGTTCATGAAGGCGAAATCTGCGTTGCAGAGCTGCAATCAGCGATCTGGCCATGCTGGAACGTCGCAAGTGAGCGCACTCTAGGCGGACCTTGTGCAGCAGTGCATCAAGATCCGGATAGTCCCTCAAAAAACTCTGCACGACCAAGTTGAGCACATATGACAGACATGGTATGTGAGTGAGGTTGCCAAGGCCCAGAGCTGCCACCAGATTTCGGCCATTGTCACACACAACCAAGCCTGCCTGTAGATTCGCTTCCAAAAACCACACGTCGCTCTCCTGCTTTATGGCATTACAGAGCTCCTGCGCTGTGTGGCTAAGATTCCCCATGGAAATTAATTTCAGGACGGCCTGTTGACATTTGGACACGGCTGTGCTCATATCAGTCGCAACAGGTAAACGTTCACGGGTCCATGTGGAGGTAGACCGTGACGGCTCCTGCAGCGATGATTCTGAGGAACTGGAGTAGGAGGAGGAGTCAATGTGTACAGACTTGATTCCTGCAATCCTTGGAGTTGGCAGAACACGTACAGCGCCACTCGCAAGATCAGTACCCGGCTACACAACATTGACCCAATGGGCAGTGAGGGAAAGGTATTGTCCCTGGCCATGGGTGTTAGAACCCTCTTGTTAGGTTTTGTTTCAGTTTGCTGGTCACATGACCTTTTTTCCCTATTTAGTCTGGCTCCCCCCTTCTGGCTTTGCTTGACTTCATTGTATTATCTACTGTTAAGCTAGCCGGGTGCTTAGGTGCCTTAATCAATCAGTTTTGCTTGATGTTAGGATCGCAAAGTATTTTTTTTTCTGTTTAATTATCCATGCTACAATTTATGTTAGGAGGTGTCCACCTTTTCTCCCAGTCCCTGATCTTGTAGGGATTCCTCCCTCGCAACTATAGGTCTTCGTTCACACTAGATGAGGACTTTAGCGGGTCTGGTCACAGGATCAGGTTCCCCGTTACATCGTAGGGATTCAGCTTAGTTGTATTGTAGGGACAGAATTCCCTTCTTTCCTTACTGGTTGTAGCAGATCCTAACAATGGGTACTGGTCCACGCATCGGTGGTCAGGTGGACCTTGCTACTGAGGGCGTTTAGTAGCGCATGTTTAATTTTTCCCTCAACATGCTTTTGCAGACCAGGGACGGCTTGCCTGCTGAAATGAAATCGGCTTGGCACATTGTATTGTGGGACAGACAATGATATTCAGTTACGGAAACTGTCTGTCTCCACCAGCCTGAATGACAGCATTTCAAGGGACAGGAGTTTTGCAATGCCAGCATTCAGAGCCTGTGCTCGTGCATGGTTTGCGGAGTATGGCCGTCTTTTATCCCATGCCTGTGCTACCGATGGCTGTTTTGTGGCCTGGGAGTGTGAGGATGACAGGGAACTTGCTGCTGTGTGTGGAATAACACTTTGTCTCTGGACAACAGTGACCGAGGTTCTTCCATGGCGATCCTGTGAGGAAGCAGAACCAGCTGTGTGTGAGCTCGATGAAGAGGCTTCAACACAACCTGAAGATATAGGTGCTGCTGTAGGTTGGCCTACATCTCCAGTGTGTCTTTGTAATTCAACTATGTGCTTTGTCCGCACATGTTTCCACATATTTGTGGTATTGAGGTGACTGACACTTTTAGCTATTTTTAATTTTTGATTAGACCGCTTTCATTTGACATAGCAAATATCATGTGCAAGTGTGTGAAAAAAGGACCACGCAGTGCAAGTCCTGGGAGCGCACGTTTTGACTTTTGGAAGACAACTGCTCCGAACAGGTGACAAACTGGAGGCTACAGGCAACCGAGTCTGCAGCCTAACTCTCCCTCCTGTTTGTACTGTTGGGGCAATGTCTTCCTCTATCTTCCTTCTATCACTAACCACTTCTCTAGGCCTCTCCCAGCTTTCAACCAAAGTACTGGTTCTCAGCCACAAAGCTATCCACAGTGCAGCACCCCTCCTACATCTCCTCCCTCATTTCTATCTATCGGCCTAACCGACTGCTGCGCTCTGCAAACGACTTTCGACTAACCTCTGCACTAATACGTACCTCCCACTCCCCACTCCAAGACTTCTCCCGCGCTACGCCAATCCTCTGGAATGCTGTACCCCAACAAATTAGGACTATCCACAATTTGCATGGTTTCAGGCGCTCCCTCAAAACACATTTTTTCAGAGTGGCCTATCACATTCACTAATCAAAGTCATTCTATGTATTCTGTGTAAGTGTGTATGTGTGTGTGTGTCTCTAGCCCATTCACTATCTCCATCCCTCACTCCCTTAAGATGGCTGGACCATCATTGTAAATGCACCATTGTATATAAACACCTATACTTTGTATCTCCCCCACCTCATTGTACATTGTAAGCTGTCACGAGCAGGGGCGACTTATTTAGCTTAAATTATTGTATTGTTAACGTTGTTACTTATGACTTGTGTTCTTAAACTGCAAAACTGTAAAGCGATGCGTAATATGATGGCGCTATATAAATTAATATTATTATTATTAGGATTCCTCTGAGCTGCTCCCACCACCTTCCTGTTCCTCACGCCATGTTGGGTCTTGGACTTCATCATCTCCACTACCCTCTTCCAACACCTGCTGCTGTTGGGTGGTCTGGCCAGCACCATGCTCAACAGAAATTGGCACCTGAGTCTCATCATCATCAGATGCGTTCTGCGGTGTGCTGACCATCGGCACTGTCTCACCGCCTCTTCAGATTCAGAGAGACACAGCTGTTGCGCATCACTGCATACTCCCTCTTCTTCACATTACAGAATGCTGCTTGGCTGGGCCCCTGTTTGCAAGCCAATAGATTCTGAGAACAGAAGCAGACACTCAGCTGGCTCCTGTACAGAACTCGCTGACTGCCTGGGCAATTTGCCAGGCGGTGAAGAGACAGATGGTTGCTCAACAGTGCTCTGGTCCTGAGAGGAGGTGGAAGCAATTGAAGTCGATGCATTGGCTGCCATCCAACCAACAACGGCTTCAATTTGTTCTTCCCGCAGCAGGGGGGTACTCCGAGCTCCTACAAAAGTGCGCATAAAGGAACGCTCACGGGGAAAACTGGTGGATGCTGTGTCACTGGGGGCCGCAGCAGCCACAGAATCCCCACGTCCTCTCCCTGAAGAAACTCCACGGCCACGACCACGTGCCTTACTCCCTGCCTTCTTCATCTTGGTAGATTGTTAAAGAAAGTCTGAAAAGTTATAAGGCCTAAGTGTGGTTATTCCACAGAGACTGCAGTGAACACTGCACACAACTGTTCACTACCCAATGCGTCTCAGCAGGAAGGCAGTCTGTGCGTCAAAACAAAGGCGCAAGCATACATCCACGTACCCTGTTTATAAAGCTATATAAAAAAATTATGTAGTAGTGACGCACACTTTATTGAGGTACAGTATTACATCGCCATTCACCATCTGTGGCTATGCAGTCTCATCTATATATACCTTATCTATCCGTTGTCATGCTTGCAAGTCGACAGTCAGGCATAAATAGCAATTTTCACTATGCACTATGCACTTTTTAAAGGTTATGTTTGTTAATAAAAATGATTATTGGCACATATTATGAGTATTACATGATGGAAATTGTATAATTTGTATAAACTGTTTAGTGACATTATTCAGCAAATGTAACATTTTAGTAATGTCACCGATAACTTGTAATGCTGATGATGTTTTGAAGTCAGACATTCATTGTCTATACAATAAAAATGGTGTACATACTGTTACTTATCCATCATTAATGGATTCAGATATGTACTTGTATGGTTTTATGTACAACCGTATAGCAGATTCCTTAACTAATTTATTTTGTGGTTTGCATTGCTGTTCAGCATGTTAATGTATGTGTTTATGTTTGTCAATTCTTTATTTATCTCGATATTAGTTTAAATGAAATCATCATCTTATGGTAGTAAAGGTTATCTTTCTCTTGTTTGAAGTATAGACATTTAAAATTGACAGGTAACAAGGAAATTACTTGATCTAGTATTTAAACATCCTCCTTGACCCTGGGCTCCAACACCGCCAGTTGTTGCCTGTAAGTGCTGTTAGCACAGTCAACACTTGCTCCTGTGTTACTGGGGTTCAGTAATGTCAGCTGTTCCCCTGCTGTGTGAACGGCAAAAAGTCCTGCTGCCTCCAACCGGTTCTCTTCTCATCCCTGGGCTCCAACACCGACAGTTGATGCTCGGAAGTGTCATTGGCACGGGTACTCACTCCTGCCCAGACTGGTTACAGCACGCCATCTGTTTCCTGTCAGTGTAAACGTCACTTAGCCTCCAATAAGTTGTCCTGTCATGTTGCGGTCGGGTTAGCCGACTCTATGGTGCCTGGAGTTTAGGTGCTTCCTATGTGTGCTGCGGGATATGCAAATAAAGGCTGTTTCCGTTGTGACTAGTGTTGAGCGATATTGCTCGATATCTAAAAATATCGTATCGAAATTGTATCGCCGATAGCACTAAATATCGTCGATATCCGATTTCGATAGCGGAAGTCCCATGTAAGTCTATGGGAACAAAATATCGCAACAAAAAAAACCCTTTCTTACGTTGTAAACACAAGATCTACACACATAGAATACATATATATATATATATATACATGTCATTGTGACATATATATACATATATTTATAGTTTATACACTTCTACATAGTAAAATAGACTCTGATTCAATTGTCGGGTAAAGCCGTGACATACCCCATAGAAGTCGACGGGCTCGGTGCCAAGTACCCCCAAAACCTCTGGCTCTGTGCGACTCAACTTGGGCGTCACGAACAGGATTCTGTAGCTCGCTATAAGCGAGTCCTGTGTGCCTGAATTGAACTGGTTTTGTGCTTGAGAATTGCTAAAATCGTCAGAGAATGTATTTGCCATTTTTCCGCCATATCTGCGTCACGACGAGGCACTGGTGAAGAAGAAGGGCGTGCTCTTCATGGGTGTACTGTACACTCACTCAGTGACGCGAAAACGATGGCTCTAAATTGTACTGCAATGTAAGATCGTGCCCCACAGCTCTTCAGTTCCGCCTCCTCATCCTCCTCAGTGTGTGGAAACTAACACGAAGGTCCCGCCTCCCTACAAAAGAGGGGCCCTCTCCAGATGCTAATGACACATGTGACTTGGCAGAGATGGCTAATGGACACGAGCAGAAGTGTGAAGGGATGGAGCAGTCAGAGCTCTCCCCCCACGGAAGCGACCCGATCGCCACGGAATCACCGTTGGGCACCCGGCCTGGAAACCCTCCTACGCTGCAAGAAGCGGCGGATACCCTAAGAGGCCTGGCCCGGCACCGGGAGGAGGTCGCCAGTATGGAAGCGAGCTGGCATGCCCTAAAACTAAACTTGGAGCGGCGCCAATTCCTCTTACCTGAAGTGTCTGTACCGGAAGGTGAGGCACCCGTTCTAGTAGAGGAGTCCTTGCAATGTGATCCGGTTGACGTTGTCGCAGTGGAGGCACCCGTTCCTGCAAAAACCGCAGCACCGTCAGCACCCCAGATCCCGCTGTCTGCCCCCGTCGCTGAGACAGGAGAAGCGACACCCGTCCTCATGGAGGAGGCCGCGCAGGCACCAGAGCACTACCTGCCTGTACCGGAGCCCCGACTGTCATCTGATTTAGAGCCGTCTGCTTCCTCCGCAGGGGAGCGCCGCCAGGACTGGGGGGCGACAGGAGAGCTGCCGCAAACCGGACACTGTAAGCTGCAGTGGAGTGGTGGAGACATGGAGCAGCTGGTGGAGGAGAATTTCAACCGGCGTCAGGAGGAAGAGTGGAGACATTGGGAGCGGGAAGCAGAGCGACAAAGGGAGCAGCGAGAAACCCTAAAACTTCGGCAACGTAACCTGGAGAAGGACCAGGCAGATAAGGACCGGATGAGAAAGGATAAAGGAACCCTGTGTGAGCCGCGGCGTAAGGGTGCAGTACGGAGCTTTAAATTGAAAGGTGGTTGGGGCTTCATCAAGGAGCCTGGACTTTATTTAGAAGTCTTTGTGAACCGGCGGGACGTGGAGGCTCACCTCCCAGAAGGACACCCGGGGAGGGACCTGTTGCCAGGAGACTTGGTGACTTACACCCGACACTGGGGTTACAATGGATGGTACGCCCTAAATGCTACCAGGTGCGACCCCTACTCCCCAGTGTGTCAGGAACCTGTGAGACCCTCGGAGCCTTCAGCCTCCCACATCCAGGCCTCTGCAAAAGTGCCCACCCCACGCCGTAAATCTCCCAAGCCTCCCTCAGTGGTCTCCTCAGCAGCCCCAGCTATGGACATGATAAGTATAGCTGGCCCGTACCCGGCGCCTGTTAGGCCCCCTGGGGTTCGTTCAGTCCGGGACATGGGGTTCCAGACCCGGAGGGAGATGAAAGAGGTGGCCACACAGACCCAGATAGCGGGTCACGACTTGACTGTACAGGCCACACGACGTCATCAGGTCCTGGTGGTCCTTGGTGCCTCGGATGTTTGGCAAGCATCAGAAGAGTACCAGGTGGTACCTGGAACACCCCTGCCAAAGAAGTATAAATAACCCGGACAGGGTCCCTGTATGTAAATAGTTAAATTGTTGATAAATAGTTAAATTGTTTATGTACCCGGACGGGTGAATGTTTATAAAAAAGTTTTTTAATTTAATAAAAAAAAACAAAACACAGTTTTCATTACTTTTATTACAGTCTCATCCTGCGACGCCATCGATCTCCTGTAAAAAAATGAAAAAAAAAAAAAAGTATACCACATGACTGACGCAGTCCATAGTAACGAGTGTCCCACGACGATCCAGCTCTGCTACATCAGAATGACAGGCAGAGCCTGTCATCCCGACGCAGCACAGCTGATTACCTGCTTCCCCGGCGGTGACGTCATCGGACTGACTGCTTTACGGCCGGGATTACCCAGCAGTCACTGCAGTTATCGCGAAAAACTGCATGTGACCGCCAGGGAGAAGATAATGGCGGCCATCAAGCAGTCCAGGACGTGACCGCCGGAGATCTTCTGCCAGGTAAGTGCCGCTGACTCCTGACAGACCCGACCGACGGACACTCACAGTGACAGTGACAAATCCAATTCCGGTATTCGATAAGACGAAAATATCGAAACGAATTATCGAAAGGCCGATAGAGCTAATATCGGCCGATAGCCGATATTTGCATTATCGTATCGCTCAACACTAGTTGTGACAATAGGACAATCACTCACTGTAGTACTGTGTGATTCGGTAACTGTGGCCGGCTCGCGGCCTT